>OZ037999.1:10673495-10773495 GCA_964035705.1 Porites rus
AACTTGGCCCGTCGATTAGAGAACCAAACCTGTAGAAGAGTAGATGGTAGAGGTCATCATTTGGTTTAGTTTTAAAGTTTTGATGGCTTTATGGACCCAATTTTCTGGAAGAAACACCATGACATGTCAATGGACCTTTTTAATCCTAAACCACATTGTGACAGGGCTATCTCTCACTCTGACCTTATGGGAAGGCATTGATAAGCATGACCAAGTTAGGCTTTGATGATTGCTGAGTTACTGTAAATTATAATATACATTTCCTAAAAGTCTTGGAAAATAAGACATGATATTGAAGAATCATGGATTGAGTCAAGTCTGAAATATATTTGAAAATATGAAATAATTATTTACATTGTTGGAAAATGCATTAAGTATCAGTCAGGTTTCAAGTGCACATTTAACGGAGTAGACCCTACATGTATGACTGAGGCTAACACCACAATGCAATTAGCATTACTGGTTGGTTTTGCATTACGGCTTGGTTATTTACAAGCGCTTCATGTATACATAGCATATAATGAATTAACAATTGTAACGAGGTATCAAGTAAGAAATTAGACCAGGTTAAATCCATCACTGCTAAGCTGGAAGGAAAATCAAATTCACCAATGGCATAACACTTCCACTGAACAGCCAGGAGTTACAGATGCAGACAAATGAACTTCAATAAAACTTGCGAAAAATAAAAAAATAATAATTTTCCCTCAGTCACACTGATTACTTCTGTGTGGTTGAGATATCACAGGGAAAAAATATAAGATTCCAAGTTGGTATAACATTGGTAATTTATGCAGCAAAATGAAAAAATGGAACGAGAATAATGCACAAACTTGACTCGAAAAAAATGAAGAGTATACAATAAAACAAGCTAAGATAATCGGAAAAAAAGGAGAAAGTCAAAACTTAGATTTTGTTTCTATAAAGTGTTTTCAACTGTTTTGCTGTGTTGTGTTATAATTTCTTTTAATGTCATATATTGTCGTAAACAATGGCATCTTGTAACTCCCTCACCCTCAACCTTTACTTCGACTTAATTTCAGCTTTTGTGAGCTCTATTGCATATCAAGTAATTAGATCAGGTCAGTAGGTTACTATTATTAGTTGCAATGAAGCTGCAAAAAAACAATTTCCCGCAATTGTTTCTAAGGTTTGTTAGAGTTTTTCTAAGTCAGTGATAGACAATTCCTGCTCTTTAAATGGCAGAAAGACTAACAGCACTGCAATTTTGATAACTCCTTTTCCAGCATTAACAGCAATGACTTTGCTACCTGAATTCTTGCCTCAGAAAGATCAACGTCCTGTGCAAGTTTTTCACGTGTGAAGACATCAGGATAGTGTGTCTTCTCAAATGTCTTTTCTAATTGTTCAATTTGCTCCCCGGAGAATGTAGTGCGTTGTCGACGAACTATTTTGTGACCACGCAAATCTGTTGGGGATCCCACATCCCCTTCAGCTTGTACCTCTTCTTCTGAATGACTCCCTTTCAAGATAAATCAGAAAATTCAAACACTATTAATAAACTGCTACCTCTTATTTGTTCTACAAAACTGATGCAAAGCTTGAAACACCACTGTACTAGAACCACTTCATTTTATCATCTGTGTCCCGCTTTTAACTAGTTTGACCGGGCTGTAGAACACACGCAAGGCATTAACAATTACGTGTGACTTCAAGATAATTTTAAACACCTGGGCCCAGGTATTTTTCTAAGATGCAATTTAACATAGCATAGCTCTCTATTCCACAAACAAGCTTAAAAGGAGATGGTTCAGCGAACTTAAAAATGTAAAAGTTACAGATGTACATGTATGTACAAGGACTAAAGTAAAAAACAATTTTAAATACAGAAAAGCAGGCCATTAAAGGTACAGTTTCTAACTAAAAATTTAAAACCTTTCATGAGAAGAAAAAAAGAAAAGAAACAGTGTAAAAATCACAATGAGCATGCTTTATATTTTTGACAATTATGGAGCCCCAGTAGCCTTGAGTGGTATGCCAATTTTTTAGCACATGACTATCCTCTGAAGTGTTGTAGAACAGCGAGATCCATTGTGCAGCAAGCTACACACAGTTTTTCTGTCTCTTCCGCACTGATAAATAAGATATGCATGCAAACAAGAATTTTCGCGCGCGCGCCAAGGATCTGAATTACGAAATGAACAACACGCGCATGTGCAGAAAAGTGACCTGTCTTTAATAGACGCATGTATAGGGTTTCTCGCGAGCATGGATTCCATCACACAACATGAAAATTACAAAATAAATACCTGTACTCTCTGCGCTTTCCACTGAGTGCTTTCTCTTGCTCGGGGGAACCGAATTTCCGGGATGTTGAGGTCCCATTCCTAATATGCCACTAATTGAGTAAGAATTGCGTGGCATGTGGATGTTCGACTGCTCTACTTTCAAGCCTTCAGGGCCGACGTTCATGACATCTTCTGCCTTTCCAGGGCTTATTTTGCTATCTGCGCTGTTGATACGATTTCGGACAATTCTATTGATGGAGCTCACACTGGGAACATTGTCAGGGCAGCAAACATTTTCGCTGAGAAGCCGGTCTCGAATCTCCCAAGCAAACATGGTGGGGTTGGCACGCTTATATTCCGCGATTTTGTTAACAACAGGACCTGTTGCGACCTTCGGCTTGCTTCCTCCGATTACCCCTGGTTTAATGGAGCCAGTCTCGTAGAACCGGCATAGAATCTTGCTGACACAGCCATGGGAAACCCTCAACTGCCTTGAAATGTCACATGGCCGAACTCCACTCTGAGCCAGCTCAACAATTCTTGAACGAACAACATCGGGAAGGGGTCTTCCATTCACGAACAAGCCTCCAAGTTGATTCACTCCACCGTGTCCTGCGAAGCAGTAAATAAGCTCTTAGAGTGCGCTTTCGGGTTTGTTTTGCTACTAAACACGACATTCATTAGCTACCTTGTTTCGTAGTATGTGCCATTCCAGGGGACCGTTGATCCGTATATGTATTTTGCCTTTCCAAAAATCACTCAGGCGCTACGGACGTTCGAACCCAGCCAAGCGTTACTAAACACTGTCAGTGGGCCGTAAGCGAAAACCTGTGAAAATCAAATAAAGAGCACAAATACTATCAAGTTTCTTCTGCAGATCAATGAAGCGTTTCAAGCACGGAAGGGAACAAGAAACAGAGAAGAGCCTTGCCAAGTTCGCATTCCTTGCCAACACCTCGTGGCGTGGGACGTTAAACTTGCAAATGATCGCACCCTTCGATATCTTGGGTTTCGGAATATTGTTTTCGAAACCCAACTCAAAACTGATTGACAGATTTCCTTAACGAAATTCCTGATTGGCCCACGGAGAAAGGGTATTGTTCGTGAAACCTAATTAGGGCGCACAAATCACAATTGCACAACGGCCGTTCTGTCATTCATGAGCGTTTAATAAAAGAACAATCGCTCAATCGTCAGTTTCTTCCCCCGGGATTTTAAACTAGACTCGCAAGACAGACCACCCGAAACTCTCTAGATAGCTTTGTTCAGCTCTTGTAGCTCGCTTTGAGGTCAGTGAACGATTTCGAATTGCGAATGACCTTCATGAGAGGACATACGAATTTCCTGTTTGACTTGTTGCGTCGGATTGCGCGCAGAGACACCGTATTATATTAGCATAAATGAACAGGACGCAATCTATAGGCTGTGATTTGTATTTCATTGGGCGCGCATTTTAATCAGGGCAGAGAAATCCATGCTGAATTGCATATAAAAGGTAGGAAGGTGCCAGAGCATTAAACTGTGACCGATGTTCAGTTACTCGCTCTTCCGTGTCCCCCCAATTCCCTAACTATAACAGACAGCACACAGGACGGAAGAGAACCTCTAGGAGCAGAAACGCAAACGGAAAACTTTCAAGGAATGGGATGGACATTATCCCAAGCCCTATTGAAAACAGCTCTTTGTGTTGTAGATGTTTTAATAGGGCGTCCTATTTTGTTCAAAAACGTATTTTGCTTCGAAACTAGGCAACCAATGATTTGCATCTCTTTGAGCGAACAAACCCTTTGTTACTTCCGACGAAAGTCGAAAAATGAGGTAGGCGGAAAACAATATTTCAATAAAGGGATTCAGCAACTACTTAACACTTACTGACGATTACAAACGGTTGTGCTTATTTGTTTTTCGGTGGATAAACTAGTGGTCCACTTTTGCCAATTTCATGCTAGAATGAAGTTAAGGAGACTCTCGTCGACTTATCTCAATCCTCAATAACACATTTAGAACCAGTAGAGACGCGACTAGGCGGTTGGTCTTGAACTTCTAAGATGTAAAGCTTTAATATTAGAGCGTTTTGTCACTGTTTTGCAATATGCCCCAAAGCGTATACAAGACCTTTTGACTTCTAATTACCAAAAGCGTACGTTGTTGGCTGACAAGGAGGGCGTGAGATGAATTTTTAAGGAGGTGTTGATGAGAAGAAGCCGATCACTTGATCCTAATATTCCGCTAAAAAGGCGCGAATTAGTTAAGTACGTTTTGGACAGTAATTTGTCGCTTCGAGAAGGAGCAAGAGGAAACTGCGGTTTTTCTCTAAAGCATAGATCAGGATGAATCACATCAGTTTTACCGGCCTCTCAACAATAAAAATATGCTGCTCGAGGCTATATTTCGACATTTCTTGAAACAGCAGGCCAATGAATATCAAAACTAAAAATCCCTAGTTTTCTGGGATTTCTTCCTGCAAGTGTATAAGTTCTATATTGTCAATACAATGCAAATATTGAATCAAGTGTCCCTCAGACTTGTTTTGCTCTCTCTACCGTGAGCTCAGCCAAATTCCTATCCTGGCTTGATCTATGACGTCATCAGAAAGGAATTTTGATTTTCCTGTCGTCAGTTCACTATTACTCAGCAAAGCGCCAGGCTATTATGCAAGTAAATTTTGTCGTTGTTCCCTATGAAAACAAAGCTAAAAGCTGATCAGCTCCTGACGTGCATTTCGTGCTCGATGGTCCGGATTAATCCTTGTTCACTTGCAGAGAGATTAAAATTAATCCGCGGGTAGTTTCGAGCACCTTTCTATTTTTAAGGCCGCCACAGAATCCGTTTTGGGAGGCTAAAAAAATTGGAGCATACTTTTTCAGAAGTGTTTTCTTTATCGCTGTATATTTTCTAGCTCTATCGTCAAAGCCCTGAGAACGTGACTTGATTTGTCCTTAGAATTTGCATATAGTATTGGAATTTTCAAACTAATTCTTTGGTAATTACGATACGCCCCTGGGCAAATTCTATGTGCATGGTTTCCTAAGTATTTTAAAACCCAAGCTGCAGAACTGAAAGGTTTTTTTTTGTTGAAATTTTTGATATTCTATTTTGCCCCTTTTTCAAATTTTAAGAAACCAAAACTTTTGGTTTGGTTTGCGGCAACCTTCTTATCTTTGAAGTCTAGAGTGTTTAAGTGGGTGCTTGATCGAACGGAAGAACATCAAGAAATTTTGCATGCTAGAGTGGAAGGCAAAAGACACGAAACCAAGAAAAGCTTCTATAACTAGAACGGATTAGACGAGGTTGATACCTATTTGGAGGAATCGTCAATTTTTTCCTCTAAACAAAGCCGTAGAATTAAGAAAAAAATATGTCGATCCACCCAAAAATTGTCAAACTGTTTTTTATTTCACTTGACTTTTTATTATCAAGGGTTCCTTTGGTGGCTGAGAGCAAGGGTTACCATTAGAAATTTTCGCATGCCCTAAAAAGATATAAAAAAGAACTGATAAATTTCTTGCTCGTTAAGGATTTTGAAGTCCTCTGGTCTTCAAAGTGGGCATTCGATTTGCCCGAACGTGCATCAGGGCATGGCTAGTTCCTTGCTCTATATTTCACTCTAAAATCCTATTTTTTAAGTCTTCCGCACTTGAGACTACGAACAAAGATAAGGATCACCATATTCATGTCTTTCTAAAGTGTATCGTTAGCCGGCGAAGTACTCGACGCGTTTTGCTGAACCGAACCAGAACTGTTTCGTGTCTCCTTGGAGATAGCAATGGTAGAATAAAACACCGTTGTACAATTAAATTTCTCTTTTCCTTTGAAAGTAAACTAAGTGGGCTTACCTCATTGAATTTAGTTTAATAGTCAAAAAAGTCTGATGAGAACAGCCATACTGCTTCTAGTCTAAACTGTGTTCTTACTATACCTAACTTCTCAGCAACACACAATGTGAGTTGATCAAATTCCAATGCAGACCAACTTCTTAAAAACCTCTCTTCGTACTTCAAGAGACTTATCTTTTTAACTATTTATTCAGCTAAACTATTCTTTTTTTACCTTCGTGATGTTTCGTTTAGCGTGCAGCGCGCGGCGCAGTTAGGCAGTTAGCAACGAAAGTTGTCATTTTACATCTGTTAATGGTGTTTCTAAAAGCTCGCATACTTTAGGAAAACATTCTGTTTCGAGGATGAGATTTAAAGTAAACTTCTTGCGATCTTCTCCATCTTACTAACCAGCTGAGCGGTCAGCACGAAAAGTTCCGTGATTTAGCCCAAAAGGCTCACATGTCCTCTCTGGTAGCTTCAGTGGACAAAACAGCGCCGGCTACAGTTCTTTCGCTATGGTTTGAGAACGTGAACGCCAATGAAACTAAAAGGCTCTAATCCTTGTAACACCTTTCGCTGGTCGATGGGATAATCGAATTAAAAGCTATAAACTAGCTTATCACAGATCACTGGTCCGTTGTATCCATCTTCGCACCTCACTCGAATGAATCCGTGCTACCCGTGTTAAACCAATGAACCAGAAATGTAAAACAAAATCGTCCCCCGTTTTACCACAGCTCACCAAGTGGCACAGCCATCGTCGGAATATCGATTCGTGATACGGAACGGCGGTTTAGCCGTCCCGATGTCAATCGGAACGAATTTAAGACGCTCAGCGTTTAGGACTTCTAGACGTGGTAAATATTTGCGCAGTAAACAAAAACTCGTGGCCAACCATCAGAAAGGATTTGTGCACGAAATTGTTTGTTTGTGAACGATTTATTTTTGCAACAGTCAAGCATGAGAAATCAAGGAAATGATCTTAAGCAAATTGTTGAAAAGCGCAAGAGAAAGCACAACGCATCCTTGCTTGTCATGTCACTTTTCATACATTCGAAAACAGACGGGCTAAAAGCGAACAAATTCCTCAACATGTGCACATTTTGTCCCATAGATAACACATAAATATAGAGTCAATCTATAATTGTTCGAGTACGTTAAGTGAAAAGAACACAACAAACTATATTTCAAGAGGAAAAAAAAAGGGAAGCCACTAACCTTTTGAAGTGAGTGTGGTCTACTCGTTTGCGTCCGTCGAATATTCTTCACAAAGGCCTAAGAAGTTTGAGAAGGTTTCACCAATAAATAGGGTGTCCTAGAGTGCTGCTCTTTTGTTATGTATATGAGTCTGCTTGATTAACTAACTCGTAATATACTCTATACTAATGTTTTTTGCCTCAAGCTATTTCTCAAAATGGACCCGGCTTGAACCACGACAAGTTTATCTAGAGGCAATCTCGGGTCAAAAATTTACGATCTCCTCAACACGAGAATTATTGGTTTCCTATTTTCAACAGTCTGAATTGAAAAGAACGAGCTCAAACTGTAGGGGTCTTTGAACTTCAGTAGTGTTTCGTGCAAGCGGATGTCGAGTTTTGCAGCCCCTTTTTGTGGAAGTTGAATATTTTTTGGCATTGTCAATTGACGTAGTTGTGGCTTCTGTTGTTTTGCTGAACAAAAGACGAAACATCGCATCAATTGCGCGCATTCCTCAATATTCAGAGAGTTTACTAAGAGTTTCTTTTTTTTCCCTCCACAATTAAACGCAAGGTGTTTCGAGCCTACCACACCGTCCGAGATTGAATTTGCTAAGCTTGTGATAAATACGAAAATGCACCACATTGTTTATTTCTTTAAGGAGTCTTTACGCCTCATTTCCATTGCTGAATCGAGCCCCTAGATGCCTCAATATTAGGAAAGAGTCAAGACCTCAATTAAACTTATGAGCAAGCTTTTGATTGGCTGGCCAATCAATCATGATTTAACAAAAAGCCGACTTAGCTTCGTTCAAGAGTTTTTAAAGTGTCTTTATCCTTTTATATCTGCTTCTGTATTCTTTCCGCAGAATCAGTACTCAAGGGTAGTTTGTTTAGAAGACATTAATTTTCCCTTCTGTAGCGTTAACTGTTAACTACGCTATTGTGCGCTCTAGCTAAACAAGACCAGGATAAGCCTTTGATGTTTTAGGTACCTGGTGAGATGGAATCATGAAGCAAGAAAAATACGTGACCCTTTATGGGAATACCTTCTCTAAATGACTGATGCAATGATAAATGATAAATATTATACTTGACAAATATAAATTCAAACCTAAAAGCCTAAAATTAAAGGATACAAAGTTATATCATTATATTCATAAACAGCGAAAAACTCAATTGTGAGAACTGCACTTTGTTCGATTGCTCACCACTTTTAAAATTAATTTGAAGTACTATATTGTAAGCTGTCAGTAGATCTACTGTGCGCAGCAATGGTCGGTAACAGCAGAGGTTTGTGGGTTTAAATTTAGTAACATGCAATTGATACAATGCTCCAAGTAGGCTTATTACTGACTCCGCTAGTAACATTTTGATGTAACTAGTTTTAGTTATTACTGACTAGATAAAATCTGAAATGCTTGATTGGTTAGTTGCCCCAGTTTATATCAAAATCAACGAATCACTCTTCAAGCTGATTTCGTCAGGTTGCTTGATGCGTCAGAAATTCGACAAGAGAGCAGGGCGGGCTCCCTTAAAAAGTTTCATAAATCTTTTCCCGAGCAAACTTCAGCCGTGCTAGAAACAAAACACGGTAGCAATTACACGGTACACGTCTGTATCGCTTTCCTTGATGCTCAAGAGCGTGGCGGCGCGTTCTGAATAGCCACCTCGGCAAGCTTCGTTAAACACAAGAGTTCTTAACCTCGTTGAAGGGGTTGCGCTTTTTATACTGTAGTGTTCATGCCATGCTTCACGCCACTAGGCTTTCAGCGTACGAAGAATAACAATATATATGAACTCTCCACATAAACAAACATCGACGATTTAAACTGGCTGATCGATATATTTGTGCGGATTCACGCTTAGCTAGTGGACCTTGCACCAGACTTTATACACTATTGCACGACGACCCATGGGATTGGGAAGATTAGTCCCTTGAACTCATCCATAGGAACTTTAATAAATCAGTTTTATTAGACTTCTTTTATTTGCAGGGGAATTTAAGACGAATAGTGAAGCAAAGCATTTTGGACCCCAGCCCAAATTTGAGCGTTTTTATGACGAGGCAATTCACAGTTGTCTTTGAGACAAACACTCCATTGCTCAAGTGGCCTAGCCGATAAGCTTCACTGCGCATGCCACAATGCGCAGTCTCGCTTGCATGATTTTCATCGTGCGCAGCGTACGCACAGCATAGACGACGCGATAAAACAGATTAAAGCAGTTAAGAATAGGATTGGTTAAATGAATGCAACGATTTACACGGAGTTATTGGTAAAGTTAGCCATCACGCAATAAAGCACCGGATGAATTGTTTACGTCCGAATCGGTACAAAGAAGGTAATTTTGTACACAGCTGACAAAGTGCATGATAATTGTGAAGTTACCATTTTAAGAACTTATCGTGCGTCAGTACCGCAATGACCGTATCGTTGCCATGGTAATCGGTTCAAGAAGGGAAGCTTTGTACCTACCAGACAATTTGACGGCATCTTAATTTGAATGAGACAATCACAAGTTCAAGGAACTGGCTTGAACGCAAGCACGTAATGGTCAAGAGGAATGCATTCAATGTCGCCTTCCCCCAATTTTTCCTGTTTACTAATAGGTCGGGAAAGACACCGATCCTTAAGGTTTAAGAACTTCACATCCTTTGTAGATGAACTTGAACTTGTGCTGTTGGTAAACAAAGGTTACTAAACTGAAAGAATACCCGTTTCCCTGTGTACAACGCTCCTAGCAGAATAACTTCTGAATTACGTCATATCAATTACTCACTTTTGTAAAGACTCATATCATTCGGTGTATTCAGGTCAAACCTAAATGATAGTTGAAAGTTACAGTAGCAAGAACCCATGTTTAAGAAACACGTCATTTTAAAAGATAATTTGGCATATTAAACGCAGGAAACCCACACAAGCAGCTCGAAATATTGTTGTTTCCCTAAATAAGATGATATTCACAGGAAGACCAAATGCTTCACTTCCACCAATGCACATTTATGCACTACTTAAGACAATTTTGGTTTTGTTAGTGAGGTGAAAACAAGTATTTAAGTGCAGTCAGCAATGAATTAAAGCAAAGCGAAGAACGTTGAACGTGACCAAAAACCGACAAAACCAACCACGCTTCCAGGTGGTCGTTCTCTATTCGACGACGTCATTCAGATTGTTACGAAATACTTAAAGATGCTATGTCACGAGGATATTGATATTTTACGTCGATTCACTATTTTGACATAGACCATAATGCACCGTGGTTACCCCCCACCCCCGCCCCCACCCCCCACAAAATTTTGCATAACCATTGTCTTTGATTTCTCTTGGGACGACTGTAATGCCCAGGAGAAATAAGAAACAATGGTTATGCAAAGTTTTAAGGGGTAAACAAGGTGCATTATGGTCTATGTGAAAATGCCGAATTGTGTGCTAAAGTCAATTTTTCTGGCAATTTTATTGTATTGTTAAAAAATATTTATTTCCGATTCATTTTACTGTCTAGTTATCTTTATTATTTCTTTAACCGAATCAGTGGATCAGTTAAGATGACGGGTTTATGTTTCAATCTGTAATCCTTAGTGGATTGCAACTTTAAAAATTTGCAGCAAACCTTTACCTGCTCTTTTTCAAATTTTCCTCTACAGGTGTACCTGTATGCACACTATCCTTCCTGTCCCCAGAGCCAGTCGGCTATTTTTCGGTTACGAAGACCACATGACGTCAAGCGGAAGTGAGTCTTGCCATGACGCTTCTAAGGGTGCGGTCGATTGATCGTATTCCGGAATAAAAATACGTAAACTTTTTGTTATAAATCTCTTGAACTATGTTTTATGGACTACTTGGACGCTTCACACATCGGAGTTTCATATTTCAAGCAAATTTGTATGGACATATAGTATTGCAATGCAATGAATGCTAAAACAAATGATTTGTTGAGTTTATTAAGTTATTCTTATTTCCGAAAACGGTCAAGTGAATCGAACACTTCTTAATTGTTTTGCTAAGTGTCTTTAGTGTTATAGAGACGATTTGTTAAGAAAATGGGCAAAACCACTGCATAAGAGGACAAAACGTCCACTGCTGGTAAAACCTGCGTCGTTCAAAAACGTCTTTGCTTAAAGTGGCCAATGGCTCGCGCCCGTAACATGCCTTGCAAAATTAGAGTCTGGAGAATGCGCGCGCTGTCTTTGTACCGACTCAAAGTAGTAATATGGCTCCAAGGAAGATACACATGACTCACAGTTAAAAAATAACAACAAGCTATGTTCCCTGTGGCTAGACATCATTTTGTATGTTCAATTGTAGGGAAAATTATTGGCAATAGTGTTGATTATAATCTAAAAAGGCACCAGCGCATCCAAAAGAAATAAGGTTCGAATTTTTACGTCAAAATTTTCATTATAACGTCACCGTATATTTCATTTGTTTGGATCTTTCAATTCGATTTAATCTTTGTGGAAATCGACACAATATTTATGAGGTTTTCAGGGAAACGAGCGATTTTCAAGTCCAAAGCTTCACGTTTAGAAGAGAATGAAATTTTTGAAATACCTTCTCGGTGGTTTAGCAGTGACTGCGGCTATTAGTACGGGCGTGGTCGTGTACAAATGGTGGAAAGGGAGAAAGCAGGTGAGAAACAGGCATTTTGCATCGGCTTTCCTTCCTTTTGGGGGACCGTCGCTCTATAAATTAAAGGAAATGAAATAAGTTGTATTTAGGAGCGCAAGCAAGATAACGAGTTTAACTGAAACGATGACAAAAAATAATGTTATATGTTCGACAACAGAAAACGAAAAAAAATGCAAATACTTGTAAAGCCGATTCGATCTGGATGTATCCTTTGGCCACGAGCAATGAATATCGCAGTGGGAACGTATAGACCCAGGCCATCTCTTGGTAGTGTTTTTTTTCTTAGTTAGTTTAGCATAGATTCAAGCGAGAAATATTCATTGAAATAACTAAAAAAGATTCACATACTCTGGCTCTGGTAAGACTGAACCAAAAGAATATTTTTGCTTGATTTTTTCGGCACTAAGATGAACACTGTTGTATTTCACAGAACGATGTCGATGACTACGACGAAGAAAACAACCATCCTGAACTGAGATTCGGAGTTTACAAGAATCCGATCGACGGTCCTTCCAGGAGACTGGAACCAGGGGAATATTACAACCCAGCTTGAAAAAATGAGAGTGACTGCGATTGCGCGCAACATCAATTTGGTGAGAAGGTGAGAAATAGGCGTTATTTAAGCTGGAACAGTCGGTCCGTTGTTGTTGCAAGACAACAGCCTTCATCTTTTTTTTTTTTTTTTTAAATAATCTATTTATTAAACATCATTTAACATAACATTACAATAAACTTTACAATAACAGGGCGGCAAATAAAAAGGAGGCGAAACAGTAAAATAAATAAATAAATAAACAAGCAAAATAAAGCGAAATACGAAGGTTCAACAGATTAACGACAAAAAGCAAACAAATAGAAAAATGTTTGCTAAATTACTATAAATCTATGCAGCACTAACCAGAAATGCACAGCGTGGCCCACTTATTTCTGTATTTGTTAAGATTTCCTTTTGTTATTGCAATTTCTCTTTCGCACTGGATTTTAATTTCCAGGAGAACAATGAAAACTTCCAGCTCTGGGGTCTCAAACTTGTTTCTAGCTAAGTAAACGTAAGATAATGGTTGAAAGTATGAAAGCTGTTAGATTCAGGTTTGTATCCATAAAGAACTTCCGTTGGATTGGGATTTATGTTTTCAGAACGTTTACGATTCTACCAATCTATGACTTTTTCCCAAAAACTTTTTACCGCAGGACACTCGTGATTGATCGTACACCCAAGATGAAGGCTGTTTTTTTTACAGCCTTCATCTTGGGTGTACCATCAATCACAGAATGGTAGAAAAATAATAAGATAACCGAACCCAAACACTCTGGGATAACGAATGACATTCTTTGTCCCAGTTATAGAAAGCTGTGTGGAACAGGACCTCAATATAACGAACCCCCTATGTAACGAACACTTCGGTATATACAACAAAAAAACACAACAATGATAGTAGAGTGGAACCCCGCCTTACGGCCACTTTTTTTTGGCCGCCTGGCAAAAACCGCCATACATTTTCTTGTAGAAAAACCCTCGTTAATACGTCTACCACGTTAATACGGCCAATCTTTTCTGGCCCATTTGTGGCCATATTAATGTTGTTCCACTGTACTTGCAATATAACAAGATAAAATCACAACTATTACGAGGCCAGTTAGTTAGATACAGAAGAGGCATATCTGAGAAGAGTTTAGCTTGGGTAAGCCAAGATTGAACTACGCTGGTGTTCATAGAAGAACACCAATCCGGATCTCTATCACTCTCCCTCTGCGTTTTTCTGTTTTGGACAATTAGAGACTAATTTCAATAGATCAGAAATCCATACTTAGCTCCCAAGCTTTGGGGAACTTAACAAACAAAGAAATCACCTTGAAGTTTAGGGGTAATCTCGTACCCAGATCTCACTTCTGTTTGACCGTGGGAGATCTGGGTACGAGATTAATTTAGTGGTGGAGGATACCCTGATTCTTTTCTTTAATTTCCCCGGCATGCATCGGAGCAAAGTAGTTTTAAAATATGAGGGGACTCCGCATTCTCTATAATTTACTGAATCTCTCCAAAAATAAAGCCATTACTATAGTATGCCAGTTTTTGAACTATGAGAGCTACCTACTAGCTGTCAAAAAAGAATGAAAGACGTTTATTATATAGATACAGATGAAATACCAGGATTTTTCCTTTTACTGAAAAAACCATATCTTCATCGCGCGCAGCGAAGATACTATTTTTATGTTTCACGTGTGAGGATATTGGTGTCGCCATGGCTACTAACATAATTTTTCTCTTCCTTATTAGAATTTTGACTTTTTGGAACAGAAAATATAAGTATTATTGTCTTGTATCTCCTTTATAACTTTATATCCGAGTTTCATAACATTTTTGTGACAGGCATTTTGCGATGGGTGACCACTTTAATTGCACTATTGTGCTGCTTCGAAAATGAATAAAAAAAAGTTCTGTTTTATGTGGTAATTTCATCAGTATCTACAAAATAAACAGAACATTACATGGCCACTTGGGGGATACGAATTTTACCTTCTCGTGCTGAAAGCATCTCTCACTCGTTCGCCTCACTCACTCTTGGGAGATACTTTTAGCACTCGAAGATAAAATTCGTATCCCCGCGCAGCCATGTAATATCCTCTATTTCATTATATTTATCAAATTTAACGAGCTATAATATTCTCAAAATATTGGTTGTCATAGAGACAAAAAATATTTACAAAATTCGGCTCAGAGGGTCAAAGCGAGGGAACAGGCCACCATGAGTGATGCCATTAAAATTTCACTCTTTCGTAACTTTAGTACCTTTCGATGCTCAGTTTTGAATTTCTCACAAATTTATTGCTTTGTATACGTCCAATATGAGCTACTATGCAGATTTTCTTTTTGTTTGTTCGCGCTTGTCATCCTTAAAAAGCTGTCTAAATCAGATCTTGTCATTCTCACTATCCACTGAGACCTGGACACCGAGTTTGCATTTAATCAGCTGCAGTAAAACATTGACACACTTCCTTTTGAAAACAATAACAGCAAATAACTTGGGCAGAAAAGTTCTGTTTGAACTCGAGTGGAGCCTAGTCTTAGTGTTTATTTCTTGGTACTGAAGTAATAGGTCACTGTATATAAGGGATCGGCGAATACGCAAGACAAGAGTTGAACGAAATGCTTTTGAATATTATATGGGGTAAAACCATGATGTATTTTTGTTTATTATCATTTGCGCAAGGTCGGACAAAAGCCGTGTCGGACCAAGCGAAGGAATTTAAAGCACCAATATTGAGAGATCAAAATACGCTTACAGATTCACCCTGGATGTCACGACCAGGTATGCTGAAAATATCCATATTTAATCTCACTTTTTACCAGAGATATCAGATTAAAGACTTTCTAAACAAAAGTACGTATTGCTGGCACGTTCTCATTCTGTTAAGGCGTTCTCCGGGGGTGACAATAACTACACAGTCTTCGCTCGACTTTGCCATACAATAAATATACACGTACCTAAAATTATAGTAAAAGAATGTTAAAAATAAATCGTATAAGTAGAAAAAAAAATCTTTTAGAAACTAAACGAAACAAAGCAAAGATTCTTAAACTGTTATGTTAAAGAAGGGAGTAAAGACTGATGAAATCTGAAGATGTTACTGTTTCATGATCACTATACATGGCGGCGATTGATCAGACGTGGGTTCTATTCCAGCAACTCACACCTCTTTTGAATTGATTGATTGTTGTTTCGGAAGTGTCCGATAAAGAGGGGACACCAAGGCCAAAGCCAGACGAGCCTTCTTTAATTTTCGAGGTAACATTGGCGAAAAAAAAGGAAATACTGAAAGAATGCGTTAATTTTCTTAATGCACAGACTTCTGGCCAAGGAAACAAAAGAATATTTACACTTGTCACTGAGGCAAGAGTCTCGGTTTGACTCATACTAGCTAAGGCGTTAGGAACGTTAAAATTCCCTCGTTAAGTGTTAACTGACAAGGCACTTGTACACATATTAAAAAGAATGCGCTACTTACTCATCTGGTCTTCGATTGCCGTTCTAACAACCTCATCTACCCCTCCCCCACATGACATGACTGAAAGTGCATTGTTTTTCTCTGACAAGAGGGCAACCTCGTTCCCAGGTCTCTCCTCTCCCTCTCCCGGGCTATTTTGAAGTTGGAACTTCTTAGTTTGACGATGGAAATGTTCTTTTTATTATTATTATTTATTTATATAGTTTGATATTTTGTGGCAATGAAATTCGTATTTTTTTTTGACAAAATTTGCATGATCCACCTTATACGGACACCCCGTTAATACGAGGCTCGATTGCCTCGGATTTTCGCAGTGGAAATACATTTAAAACATTTTGAGCGACTTCAACTAGACTTCAAGTTCAAAACGTCTTCATTATAAGCCAAATTTCCCCTCTTGCTGACATCATTGACTTAGTTCTCGTTGACCATAGCTGATACCTTTGATCAAATTCCTCAATCACGAAGGAAAACTGGAGACGGGACGCTCCCCCCGAGAAACGACGAAAGCTCTTTAAAGTCATTGAAGGGACAGATATTGTAGTCCCTCGCAACCTCGTCTTAAGTTCCTAAAAATTAATCCTTTAAGTCCCAATGGTGACCAGCATCAATTTTCTCCTAACGATTTTCATTGATTGTCAAGAGATTAGGTTATGAGAATTAATAAAATCATCACCTAAGAGAAAATGCTTTGATTTTTTATCAAATTCTCTCAACAAGTTCTTTAAGGACGGAAACATAGAGAGATCAGTTTGGAGAATTTGTGTGTGGATATTGGGGTTTAAAGGGTTAAGTCATTTTTGGTCACGCATGCGCCTAGTACTGCGAGTGCTGACAGAAGGAAAGCCATCTCAAGAGGAGATGGACAAACGCGGCCCTTTGCGCATGCGCAAGGCCTATTCCCCTTACTTAGCAATTGGAAGTAGAATAACCACTGCTGAAGATTATAATCTGCTAGTAACGAGCCCCTTTTGAAACACTCTTGACATCTACTTCTGTTTAATAAGTGAGTACAAATATGATAAGCCGGCATTAGAATTTAATGCAGCCGAAACCAATTGTGGAATTGCACGTGACATTTAGGCATCCTATAGCTAGTGATGAACAGTCACGACTTTTAGTTTTTTCGAGCAACAACAATTTGCCGTCTGCCCCCTTTGAATTACTCTGATTCTAACCTTTCAGATCTGTTGGAAGGAGACATCATGCTGCAGAGTATTGCCAGTTCAAGAGTATCAGTCAATAAGCAAATACACCTTTGGCCAGGAGGCATTGTTCCCTACGTTTTTGACTCTGGGTTAAGTACGTTGACTCAGTTTTTCTTAGCCCTTGTAGCTGGCAGGATTGTTTTTGTGCGTGTGAGAGTTTTGGAGGCTTTGCCGTAAGAAAATTCCGCACTGCTTCGCTGCTCCTCTGCCACTCGCGCTAAGAATCCCGCCGGCCACGCAGGCTAAGTTGTTCTTAAGCTAACCCTAGTTAGAATAATGTGCTCAGTAGTATCAGGATCCTTGAAGAATTTTTTCCTTGAACAACGTTGGTAAAAAAAAATTATTCACTTGTTTTTTCAGAGTTTATCCAATAAAAAATTAAAGAATTCGGCGAGCTTGACTCAACGCGTGTGCTGACTGACGAGCGATGGGCGTGATTAAAACAAAACATGGGAGAAGCTTGTAGTTTTACAATTAGTTAATAATGGCGGAAAATTTAATAACAACTTACTTAATTTGTCGTTGAGGAATCCTTTCTGAGATAGACTGCCATATATGTTCTGTATTCAGCATGAGTCATTAGTAACCTTGCTACCTTTCGAAAATATTTTATTTCGTTCACAGCGATGCTTGCAAGAACAGTGATAACCAAGGCAATGCAGGCCTTGAAAACTCTTTCGTGCGTTCGTTTCATTCCTCGGGCAAGTGAAAAATACTTCGTTAGGTTTATACGAGGACAAGGGTGAGAACTGACGTAATTAACTATATATTTCATAGGTTATGGTCTTCAGTTTGCCAATAGATTCGAGGCAGATGTAGTGACCTTATGGTTACGCTATGTGTTCTAACCTGACTTCACCGGTTAATCCACTGAGATTCAAACAGACTTTGACATATCCTATTTGGCACAACATGGAATTATTGATCGTGTGAGACTATTTTCTGGCTTAATGTAAATTTTTATCGCGGAAATTGATCTTAAACTAAAAAACCGAAAAACTAGAAGGACAAATCGGGAATAAAGTGCACACACACAAAAACTTTCTCTCTATACTAAATCAGGTATACCCGGGTATATCCAGAGGCAGACGTGACCAATGACAGAGAGGAAAACTGATCATGCACCGGCCGGGGATCTTGTTTAGTCCTTTTCGGGCGCTTTCTAAAAGGCCGTTTCCGAGTTGTCCAAGCCCCTTTTTCAAAGCGAGGCTAAGTGCAAGGCCATTGATATGGAAATTATTTTTTATTCTCATGCTCATTTTTACAAGCTAGAGAGGTTTTGCATTGGCCTTACTTGTTTCGAAAGTGAGAATCGTTGGAACTCGAAATATAGGCTATTCTCATTTAATTTCGTTTTCTTTGCTTACACACTCCCCTGTGAACCTTAAAAGGGAGGCCGAGCGTTCAGATGTACAGCAAGACTGAGGATCACGAAAGCGCTTTAAAAAGACAAGGCACTTTAGAAGGTTCAACGTGAAAATGGCTTTTCAAGTTGAGTTTTCCCACGTGCCTTTACGTTTCTGAAGCTTCTCCGCGATCCCATGCTCCGCAAACTGAAAATTCCAAATGACCCCCTGCCCTGCGACTACAGCCAAAAATTCCCAGAAGCCCCTGAATCCAAGGCAGCGTTTTTCTGCATTAAACAAAGGAAATAATAAGTGTCTGCACGCAGCTGAGGCAAGAGTGAGTCATTTAAAGGGCAGATCCGGCAGCTTGGACGTTTTTACCTCTTAAAATTTGGCTCAGCTCATCCAAAACGTAATTGGAAATATGGATAGAAGGACGCTAAAATTAATTAATGGACTTAAAAAAGAACACACTGACGAAAAAACAAGGTCAGAGTCTACTTCAGCATCTCAGTTTTTGACTCAGATTAGTGGAGAGGGTAAAAATAAGTATACAAGGTTAAACCCCTTCCTTTTGACCTATAGAATTCATTATATGTTCTAGATGTTATTCCTGTGTTGGCCGGACCTTGGACTCCAATGGTCAAGTTGTTTCCATAGGATATGGATGTGAACACGAGGCCATTATCCTACACGAGTTAATGCACACCCTGGGCTTTTTCCACACAAGCTCACGACCGGACAGAGACGCCTATGTCATTATATATTCAAAGAATATCAGACCTGGTAAGGAACAATGTATCAGTCAATAAAGAGCCTTGCCCGTAAATTCAGGATATTATAGTAGTGAGTGTCTGCCACGGCATCAGAAAGATAGAGACCTTCAAATTGGGTTTCGAGTATAGTTTAGAGATCCATAGATTCGAGGATGAAACATTCCCATAGACATCCTGGCCGGAAAGCTTCATTTTACTTTTTTTCACCAGAAAACTTTACGGTTTCACGGTTAACTAGTAGCTTATAAAAATTCATATTTTTTTTAAAATAAAAATGTTTAGGAAAGTCTGGACAAGCCTATGTGATTCGCTGTCTGATATTTTGCAGAGACTGTGTGTTGAGTTTATTTTAATTCAAACGAAAATCAAATCGACGAAAATCAAACCAAGTTAGATGCATGAAATCTTATTCCAAAGTGATTGGTGAATGCTTTTAACCTCCCATGCAATGTTTTTGGGGGAGTTGAGAACATCTGTTGGACTAATTGACTTTTGAAATTGTACGTTCTGTGAGGATTTGAGGGAAACTTTAGAAAGTACAGCCATGGCCAAGTGGACCGTTTAGGGGCACCATATGACTACACATCACTCATGCATCTGCCACGTAATAGCTGGAGCATAAAGGGAAGAAATACAATAGAGTCACGTGCCGGACCCCACGTGGTGTTGGGTCAACGAAAAGGACTTTCGGTAGTGGACAGACAGCAACTTAATCAGTTGTACAAATGTAGCAATAATCGAGGTGAGTTGTCGTGACGACCGTGGCGTGTCACTCTGAACTAATAAGATTCATTGTAGTCTAAGACACTGAACTTATCAAAGCTCTGAAAGGGCTCTTCAAAGCCCAGTATAGAGTACTAAAGTGTGACGTCATAAAAATGAAATTTCTGAAATCATGGGATTTGTCTGAATATTCTGAAAGAACAATGTTCAAGAGGCCGTCTTGCCAAAAATGAGCATTGCGGGGCAAATTCTCTTTGAGATCGTAGCCCAGCTCCATACAAACCCTTCTAAATTTTTTTGGGTCGACCCCCCAAAAAATTCGAAGGGTTTGTATGGAGTTTTCTGAGTATAACCCGCTAACATCTCAGATAAAATTTGCCCCGAAATGCTCATTTTTGGTAAGTAGGCCTCTTGGACAATTTTCTTTCAGAATATCCTGACAAATCCCATAATTTCAGAAATTTCATTTTATGACGTCATCACTTTAGTACTCTATTTACCTTGAGCTTAGCTCGGGAACATTCTTAAGGCACGTCATTTTCACCATCATATCATCATGATTATCATCACCACCGTTATCACTATGACTACCATCATCAATATAGTTATCATCATCATCATCATCAATTAATTTACGTAACGCCTTAGACTTTTTACCAGCTTAGTTCACAATACGCACACAGTTCTAAATACATATTTCATTTGAGCTGGGACTGTATAATTCAATAGCAAGAGTTTCTAAAAGCAGTTTTTCATAGAAGCGAAGATACTTCTTGTATATGCAACTTAATTCGTCGTTCAGTACGCGAAGATGACGTACAGCAACGATACTACCATCTTGTTTTTGATTCCTTGTTGCTCATAAAAATAAATGTTTTCTAATTTAACTCTCAACTCCGTTTTAATCAAATGTCTTAGATTGTAAAAACATGAAAACATATTTCAACTATTTATGCGAACGTATCTTTTTTGAAGGTTGTTACTTCGCTGTAGGTCTTGAAAAAGGCAAAATAAGTGACTCGCAACTGCGTGCTAGCTCTTCCCAGCTCTACTTTGAGCCGCATCAAGCTCGGCTACATCTGAACGCGGGCCCGAAAGGGAATGGTGCCTGGTGTACCGCAAGGAACGCAATAGGAGAATATCTGCAGGTAAAATGTATGGGGAATTTGAATTCGCTTTGTTAAAGCAAAGAGGCACTAGCCTGATCACAGACCCTATATTTTGTTTTTAGATATCGTCGCGCGCTCGTATGGAAATAAAAACCGCGGGGGATTTATTGGCCGCAAGCGCCAGAGGGGTTGGTATTGTCAAAAAAAAAAAAGAAAAGAAAAAAGAAAAACGCTTGTGGATAGGCGAAGCGGCAAAGGCTTTTAACACGACTTTAATCCACTTTATTATGGCTCAATTATATATAGATTCACCACTGGATATATATGCCGACAATGCTACTACATACAAAGGGAACTTATGCAAAGGCCTTTCATTGTTTTGGGACATCAATATGGCGGACGTAACGCCATTTGAAAACGCTCTATAAAGACCTGTAGAAAGCAATGAGGTTCGTGGTGAAATTTTCCTTACATTCGAGCCAGGAGCGACTGAAAACGAGTCTGAGATATGACAAAGATCGACTCGCAGTCATGTATTATCAGGTTTAAAAACTCTACGCTTCGCCTCGAGTTTTTAAACCTGATAACACACTCCTGCTCGTTTTTTAAACAGTACTTAAGGCCTGTTTCAAACGTCGTGCTACTGCCATGTTAAGCTGGCTCGACTGCGGCACGACACTAGCACGACTTGGTTTCAGACGTCGAATTTAATTCAGTCGAATAGAACGGCTGTTGCCGAAACTATAACACGAAAATAAAGGAACGGTTTAACAAACTTTTAATTATATTCTAATGTATTGACAATTTATGAATTGAGTTCGGCACGGCGGTAGAAAGATTTGGTTTCAAACGTCGCGCTACTGCCGTGCTAAAGTCGAATATAATTCGATCAATTGAGTTCAGCACGGCAATAGCACGACGTTTGAAACGGGCCTAACCCTCCCGGTTTAAAAGTTTTACCACTGTATACTGCGGGAGAAATTTACATGAATTTGAAGGACAAGAGATGACCTTCACTTTATTTGAATTTCTTGACAGATTGACTTAGGCTCAAGGCATAAGATAACCGCCATTGCCACACAAGGCGGCCCGAGAGGACTCTTTCTTCCGGCAGCCTGGGTAACAGGGTACAAAGTTCAAAGCAACAACAATGGCAACATTTATAGTTGGGTCACAAACGTACAGGTCGGTGCAGTTGCGTGCTTTTCCTCGATGTCCAGTAGAGTTTCACCGTTTATTTCCCAAAGGATTTTCATTGGATTTTTTCCTACCAGCCACTTTGCCTCGGGATTTCACATTTAATCGCAGCAGGAATAGCTCAGTAGCGCTTGACCGTGGAGCGGAAGGTCGTGGGTACGATTCCCGGGGCCGGACCAATACTCAGGGTTTTAAAATAACTGAGAAATAAAGGTACTGTCTCGGCCCTGCAAGCGGCTAGACCTTCGCGTCGCTCGGATGACCACTTGAAATGGCGGCCCCGTCTCCAGTGGGAGACGTAAATAGTGTCCCCGATTAGTACTTCAGTGCGAAATCGTTGACACTCAAATAAAGTGCATATATTCTATTTTACTGTTTTCTCAGAACTGTTCTGAAGTATAAATTAACTTTTTCCATGATCAAAAACGTCTTGCTGTTTGAGTCCACTTTTCTTCACCTACACGTAAGAGAAAGCTACCCCAACCCCCCCCCCACCCCCACCAAACCTCTAACCCTTGTTGCTTTGGATTTGCTTCAGTTTTTAAGTGGAAATTGGGACGCAAACTCAGTGCAGTACCACTCTCTTAAGGTGCCATTCTGGGCCCGTTATGTCCGAATCGTTCCTACACACTGGTATAACCACATATGTCTACGAGTGGAGTTGTATGGTTGCAAATGAAACAAGGTGACAGTAGAACAACAACCACCACAGGGTATAAAAGTGTTTTTCAATTGCTGATAAAAAGTAGCCTATGACATGTAAACAGGGTATGTCATATCCCTAAATGTGTCTCGGATACTCTGATATGCAGGTGCTATGGTATGTAACACTTATGGCAAACCTAGGGTGCGTTCCTTTGAGATGGTCAGGATCAGGATCTGTGATCCGAGACCACTCGGATCATGGTAGATCAAATGAACCGATGAATCCTTGTCAAGAGTTGATTCATCGGTTCATTTGATGCAACATGTTCCGAGTGATCTCGGATCACTGATCCTGATCTGGATCATCCCAAAGGAACGTACCCCTAGAATTATATCCCTTTCCCACTAAAATTGGTAGCAGTCACCTATGAGAAGCTCTAACTATAGGGCATTGACTGAAAAAGTTTGGTGTTTTAGGTAGCTCCTTACGAGATGTGGTCGCATATAGTTAATGTCCTCTCTAATCTCTTTGCTTGTATTTTCTTTTAGGTCCATACTAAAGGTCTTTGCATTGCAACCTCAAAGATGACTTAGATGCAACATTTTAACCAATCTAATAGAATAGTCAACTCCAAAAACTGAGCTTTGAAACCAGTTTTTAATAACGATAAAAACACTATTTACACTAATAATAATAATAATAATAATAATAATAATAATAATAATAATAATAATAATAATAATAATAATAATAATAATAATAATAATAATAATAAGTTAACAACTCTTTCATCTTATCAATAAATACTTTTCAACTTACGAATGTGGCACTTGCATCATTATCTCCAAGTGGACAAAGTAGAATCGTTACTGGTAATATACCTACATGTGCACAAGAATGGTTTTCTAACTAGCAAAAACACCTGCCAGCATCATTTCTGTACGCAATAAACTGAATTTCCATCTTAAGCTAATTATAAACTTAATTGAAGAGCAGGGTATAACAACTTCATATTCCGGTAGCATTCTACTCGCACAATCTTCACATTTTAAGCTAATCCAGATTGACTGGACTGTTAGACAAGAGACAAATATGACGAAAAATTTTAAATCTGTTACGTTCAATAATTCTAGACCTCTCGACGTCACACAATGCTATACGCTCTGCAGAGAGGACTCAGAAACTGCCAATGTTAAAGGGGCTACCTCACTATTTGCTATCTTTCCCCCTGAATAGTTCAAATAAATAAAAATAGTGCAGAGAATATCCACGTTCACGTTAGGCTTTACGGCAGGTTAAAACAAGAAACAAGAAAAGTTGATAATGAACCCAGCTCTTCAAAAAAATTTGTGAACAATATTCAAATACAGGCGAAATCAATGGAACAATAATAATCTGTCTCTACAAAACAACAATAACCAATAATATATTATAGTTCACAATTTGCAACACAGATCTTGAGTACAACTGACTACATATTTATACGGTGCTCTGACTCTTACTTATCAGGATCATAAAGGATCAAGGACATTACAACAAACTTTTCAGTTTTTACAGTCAAACCTGTATTAAGTGGACCTCTATTAAGCGGTCGCTTACCGAAGTCCAAAAAATCATTTCACTTAATTACTGTTAAAAGAATAGTAAAACTGACCTATTTTAAATGATCATCTCTATTAATTTTAATGGTCACTGTCAACTTTTGCGATGTGCCAACGAGTTAATTTTTACTGTCGTCACCTACATTAAACGCGGCACCATACTAGTGCAACAGAAAGAGGGTCTGAATGGAGTTTAGAGTTTAGTCTCATTTGCCCATAATTTTTAGTGTTTGCTGTTAAATTGGCCAATTTTTAAATGTTTACTGTTTCCGAAGAAAATACTGTTAAGTGTTTGGAGGGTTCTCCGGACATCTTCGGCAACGGTCGGACGTCTTCGTTAGTCTTCGGAAATCTTCTGAACTAACCCGGAATTGTCGTAAAATGGCGGAAAAATCCTTGAATACTAAACAAAATAATATTGGCCTTTATAGAGCCGTTTTTGCTACTTTCTGGAAAAAAATGTACTGTTTCAAAGAATTTTTTTAGTGTTAGTGTTAAAATAACTAAAATTTAACTGTTTCATGTTACAAAGCCAAAAATGAAGTGTTTAGTGTTATCGAGGTATCTCCATTCCCACCCTCCAGAAAAGCTGTGCATATCCTTTAGTGGTCTTTTATTTCCTTTCCCTTTGACACAAGAGGAATAAATTCTTTGAAAACAATTTCACTGGAATAGATATTTCCCTCTTTCATCATCTTCATTTTATTGAATAACTCTAAGGTTGGTCAAAACAATATTTTATAATGGTCAAGCTGTATTAAGTAGTTAGTAAGCCATTCCTCAAGAGTAACCGCTTAACACAGGTTTGACTGTCTGTTACATGTACAATTAACAACTCTGATTAATTTTTTTCCTGTATGGCTCTCTGTCCAACTCAAAGAAATCAGCAGTTCGAAGCTAGCATTGGAAAAATGTTAGCTCTTAAATCCTTTAACAGTAGCAAATTTACAGGTATCTTACAGACTCAGTAACCAAAGCCAAAACTTGTTTTTTTTCCTCTACAGATGATCATGCAGGATTACACTTTCTTTTGAAAGAAACACACACCTTAGTAAAACCTGCTTGTATTAAGAACAGAGTGTCTTTCTCCTGACAGTAACACTGTATTCAAAACATATTTCAACGTCAGAAAGTTAGCACCTCCCATTAAAAGGCACTAGGCCATTCTAGCAACAATGCAATGCTTATCAGTAAAGCCCTCCAGTTTCTTGACATTTTGCATTTGCACATCTCCCATAATACATCTCGTTTGCAAACCAAAGTTTTGCATAACCCTAGGCTTTGTTTTTCATTTCGCCAGGGTATTGCAGATGTCCCAGGAGAAATCGAAGACACTGCTTATGCAAAGGTTTGGCGGAGCACAAAAAAGGTGCATATGGGAGATGGAGTGGCGAATTGTTAAGGCTTGATAACCAATTATTACTGTAAGTTGTTACTGTGTTATTCATTCAGATTTGGAAGGATATAATAATCACACATTAAAAAGTAACTCTTATGAACGGTACCTTTTTCCGTTGTTGTCATTGTTTGAGTAAAACTAGAAAACTTAAAAAACCAAAGAAACCAGCTCTACTAGATGATCATTAAGAGATAGTTGATTGTATTGCACAGTGTATTACTTCTGCCAGTCAAAAAGTGACTACAAGCTGTATGCTGATTGAAAGAGGCCCACCGTAAATTTACATACATTTGTTTGAAACTTCATCAAAGTAAATAAACTTGATAAATAACTGTAAAATGTAAGGTAACACTATTATATTATTATTATATTTTTAAAAACCTCCATTAGTATCAGTATTTACTCGTAAAGTGGTACAATGCAATAAGTGCGTTCTACATAGAAACATTACGATTTGCTGCACACTGGCCGCCATTTTAGTTAAAGGTGTTCCATGAATAAAAGCTGGTTGTCATATTCTGGCAACAACCACACGTTTTGTGATTTTGCTTAAATTTTGCTAAATGTCTCTATTTTCCTGATGCCTCCCAGATTTTTGCCACAGTCAAGGATCGTACCAGACATGATAAAATAAGATTACAGTTAAACCCTGTTATACATGTACGGACACTGAGGGAGCCATAGAAAGACAGTGTCCATATTAACAGGATGAATTTAGAGAA
The DNA here is from genome assembly GCA_964035705.1 of Porites rus. Lineage (NCBI taxonomy): Eukaryota > Metazoa > Cnidaria > Anthozoa > Scleractinia > Poritidae > Porites > Porites rus. The sequence goes on from OZ037999.1 coordinate 10,700,125, forward strand.
AATGTAAGGGCTAGGGAGAAGGAAAAGTGTCTGAAAAAGGCCTGTTGCAATAGTTGCTTACAAGATCAATTTTCTGTAAACACCAAACAGTTTGCTTTTTGAAAATTTTGTTAGCAGGAACTAAAAGAGCATAGTTAAATTAGGTAACGTGTAAATTTTCAGCTGTGTATCTCAAAAGTAGCACAGAAATTAGAAGGATCTGTATGGGAGTAACAACTCTTGCCACCCAGTCATGGTTAATTGGCTTTCCATACTTGTAAATTTTTAAATTTTTAAACTGTGGTTAAATCTTTCTCTTGTGCATTTAAGGGCTCAAATTTTCTGTTACGAGAACAAGATAATTTCAGCCCCGTAATGCTTAGGGAAATATTTTATGACTGCTTTGTATGGAAAACCACTCAACCGTGACTGGGTGACAAGAGACGTTTTTCCCATACAAGGTTGGAGACATTGGCCATGGTGGGTGAGCTCAGCAGCAATCTTATATTTGTTTTGTTCACTGTCTAAGATTCATTGGATCGATACCTTTTTTGAACAAGAAGGGTAGGGAGTTTTCTTCAAAGCTTTTCAAATGGAATGCCAGGAATCACTTAAACGTATTTCTCAGGTGGAATATCTGATTTACCCACATAAATGGTACGTGCCTCGACTGTGTGAGTCAATATTTCAATTTCACCATTCAAGTGAAAGTCACCTTGCATTGAGCTACACCTATCCATTACTATTATCCATTATAAATTAAATAGTTTGAAAATGATAATTATATATCTTTCATCTAGAGTAACAGAGAATGTCAGTCACTTACATGACTGTCCCTTGATGCTCAGTTGGGATTTCTGGTTGCTTCACCTCTGGGTAATAATTCTTGTATCTCAGATGCCACGCTATGCTGGTACAGGCCGTCACTGTTCTGAACTGATGAATAATGTTACGCGGGATGAAGTAGATATCATTATCTCTCAGGCGGATGGTGGAGTATTTCACACCATCTCTTCTCAGTTGGTTAAGTTTGGCATCATCAACCCAGCCAACACACTAAATAAAAGAAACGGAATACTGATAAATCAAAGAGGCCATGCAACAAACAATCCAAGAACTGGCCAACAAACAATAAATTATGTTGATTTCGCCTGTGAATAAGAAAAACTAAAAAGTTTGAAGCAACGTCGCCAAGCAGAGCCTGGTGGCCCCTGGTACCTAACTTTTGCTGTTGGGTGACTAGAAAATCTCAGATTTTTCATACAAATCATATGCTGGGCACCCTGGATTTTACAGGGTCAGAGCACTGGGCTCCCTTCAATTTTCCTTAGAGCACAGCCTTGCCAAGTGGTCCACATGTCAGACATGCAATTTGGCTGTTCTAAGCTCAAAAAACACTGACCATTAGCTAGATGTGTTTAAGTTCATCCCAGTTGAGCTCATTGCGGCATGGCTACACCAGTAAATAGCCAGCTGACTGGCCTCTTCCCAGTTGGGGTTTTTAAAGTTACCTGTTCCAGAGCTTTCACTAAGATTAATTTAAAGTTGCCAGGTAAATGCAATAAGTACAACTGCAAGGTTGGATAGTAAATAATTTACAGTAATTCACTTAGTCATGTCTGCTACATGTACTACACAATTTGAGTGCATTTGCTTGATGCACACAAAAAAATTGTTTTGTTACAAGTGCCTTACTTGTTGAGTTGGAGGTTCATGAAGATCCAGCTGTAACTTCTGTACCAGTAAGTTAAAGTTTTCAGCATCAAAGCACACCACATCTTTACAGACTCGGTTACTTGAAGGACTGCAAGTACAGAATAAAGCTCAGCTTGACAGAACATAATATATTTCTTCAACAACTACTCAATCATACATGTACACTGTACAATCGATCAATCAGTCAACCAAGAGCCAAAAGACGTTAACCAAAGGTTATGATGTCCCTGTGGCCTTCTAAACCTTTCCAAACAAAAAGCAAAAAGTTCTAAAACCTTTAAAAGGCTGTACTCTAAGGAAAATTGAGGACAGCCCAGTGCTCTGAACCTGTGAAGCACAGTCCTGCCTTATCACTGTTACCTTATTGGCCCACGGAATTTGCAGCATGTCAAAAACTTTATCACAAGTCACCCTGAACAGAATTGGCCAATGAAAATGGTAACAAGTCATGAAAAAAAGTGAATGGGTGCCTTTCAAACAACTCAACTCCTACATGAGTTCTTGGCACACCAAAATGGCCACCATTTCATTGTTTTGGAACACCAATATGGTTGCCATGACGTCAAGTGAAAAAGCTCTATAAACTGACCAATCACCCTGGGGTGTCTACTAATGTAACTAACTGGTGAGAGATACAGTATAAAATAATGTACCAGTACTGATAGTGAAGAAAAACCACATCAATGTAGTTTATAAATAAGGATACAATACTGACTACTGACTGCTTACCTTTCCCCAACATGAACTGCTTTTAAGATTCCCACAGCTGCAGTTGTGTGTCTATCGAAACCATGTCCAACATGATCCGCATGGCATCGCGTTCTGTCTTCAGCCAGAATTTCCCTGGGTTCTGAGGCCCTGGGAAGGTACTGTAGGTTTTGGAGTTCATTTACAGCAATTCTTGGGAAACAAATAATATTAATTTACAGTACATCATTACATGCTGGTAATCAAGATAATCACAGGGCTGTCACTAAGATTTCAAGCTTTTAGGTAAATGTAACAGTGTGCAAAGAAAGTAGCATCCGATAGCCCAGGGCTAGTGGATTTTGCTATCAGGCTAGCAAATTCTGTTATTAACTTGCCCGACAGGCAAGTGAATTTTTTTGAGGAATTCAAATTACAGAGGAACTGTGAAATCAATCTGCTCATCAAAATGCTTTTGGGGCTAATTGAAATGATATTTGGGCTAGTAAATGTTAGCTTCAGCTTGCCCAAATGGCAAGCTGTAAAAATGACTGACTTTGCACCCTGTGTAACTAGTAAGCAGAGAGTGATTTCTTTTTGTTCTATTGTATTTTTATAAGTAGCTGGGGGTCACCTTCATAGTAACTGGGCGAAGTCCGCAGCCCCTGCCCCAACATGTAAACCTCTACCAACGCAGTGTTCTCCTTAATATATAGATTTAGCCAGGGCTAAAACCCAAACTCTCTCTTAATATTTATAGTTTATTCCACAAAAATATAAAAGCATGTAATGCTAAAGAAATGGTGAGAACAATGAGAACGGTAAAAAACAATAGGTCTAATTAGCCAAAAAAACAAAACGACTTTGCATGTGCAGCTCACATTTTTGTACATTTCCTTGACATTGTTTTGTGCAACTTAAAACGTAAAACTTCCAGAAATTCCCTAGTTACACTTTTTATGGAGGAAATGTTTGTGCTCCTGTTCACTTTAGTTTTTCACTGCTGCTAATTTTCACCTTGATGGCCACCAGCATTTCTCATTAATTTTCTCACTGCCACTATAAAATTTTCATGTTTTTCTTCCAACAAAATGGTTGTTTTTGTTTTTTTCATTTCTCGCTCTAGCTTTTTCCCTGTTATCCTCATTAATATAGACATTAAAACTGAGTCAAAAGAAAGACGGCTTTTTTGTTGTTTTTTTTTGTCTCTCTAAGAGTCTGGGTGGCCATGCGATTTACTGCCGAAACAAGTGAGGTGCTTTAAATGCAAAATTTCACCTCAAAATGACTGGTCTTTCATTTGAGCCTGCGAGATGGCCATGTGATATTTGTCAGTGGATGCCTGATTTTGAAAGGCTCTGTCAATACATCTTCATATGGATGGCTAACTGACGAGCTAGTTTCAATTTGTGCAAGATCTTATGTGATACTTGACATCAGCTTACATGTAGTGTACATACGCGCCGGTGTACATTGATGTCAAAACCAAATTTTCGCGGATGGATACTTTACCAAATTTTCTTAGCTATGGGGCTATGCTCACGCTTGCACGAGGAGCTACTGCTTGAAGCTAAACTGAAATTAAAAGTGTAGTTTTAAAAAATGAGCAAGTTGTGATCTGATCTGATTCTCCCAAGGAGATGAACGAATATACCGTCTGTATGGAAGTACAAATTAATAAAGTATACACAGCTTTTCTTTTTCTGGGCCACCCATTTTGGAAAGAGAACATTGAAGACAGAGTAAAGTTATTGGAATTAAACTTTTTTAATTGTTGTCAAAAGATGACAACCGCCGATTTGCGTAAAATAGATTGTAAAATGAGGGATTCACATTTCAAAGAACTTAGCTCTTAAATTTCCCAGCGAGATCTGGGGCCATGTCCCTCACTCCACTACTCCTCTCCCACCCCCCCTGGAAATTGCACCTCTGGCACATATTTTTTGCCTTACCGGCCATGAATTGTCCCTCACCAGCTGAGCTAAAATTTAGGGAGAACACAGCCAAACAGCTTTACTTTTTAAGCAATAGAAAACATTTTCTGTGTTTGCATAATCTGATATAAACACAAGAGGGGTTGGGAGAGTTCAAGACAGTTGTACAAACCCAAGATGAAGTGGAGGGTTTGCATCACTAGCCCTTGAGTATTTATACCAGGCTATGCATGCAAAGGATAAAAGTTTTCCATTGCTTTTATAAAATAACTTTCCTGAGAAAAAAAGGAAAAACTCTTCTTTTATGGCACTGAGTAAAAGAAAAATTTTTACCAGCTGTGAAATGTTGTACACAAAGTTTTTTATGCGTAACCAGTTTTTTTTTTTGCAAAAAAATTGTTTTCCAAAATGCCATTCGGGCAAGCTGTAGCTAGAATGTATTAGTCCAAGAGTCACTTTAACTAGCCTGAAAATTTTTTTTTGATGAGCGGGATCGATTACAGTTCTTCTGCAATATGAATTCCCCAAAAGACTTTACCTGCCCATAGGGCAAGTTGAGAACAGAATTCCCCAGCCCAGTAGTAAAATCCACCAGCCCCGTGCTTTAGGCAACCGGGCAGCAGCTTTCCAGTGTCATCTGAATCAGAAAAACATGACTGCTTTTGGTGTACAGCTAAAAAAAACAACATACAGTATTTTATATGTACAGTACCTTCGCTTCTTGTATGGTGATTTGGACTCTGCTGTAGGAATAACCTGCTCCCCGGGCCGAACCCACAGAATGGGACCATCATTACTTTTATTCCGATCAGTTAAATGGAGTGTAGAAAAACTCCCCCATGGCATTGTTTCTTTTAAAAATAAACATTGTTCAAGCAAGTCAAGAAATTCTGGGAAGTATCCCCCGCTTTCTTCCTGGACAGTCCCGACTAAGCTAAACTGCAATAAAGGCCCAGCTCGGTATGTTCCATGTGAATAAGAAGACTGAACTCTTTGTAAAAATTCAGCCATTTTGATAGTCTCAAGATCTGACTTTTTGTACAAAGATGAAACTTTGACAGTCAGATTTGGGTTGTGCTCTCCAAAGTAGTGTACAAGTTCTGGAAGATAAGCTGCAGCATTGTGGATAATGCCCATTACATTTTTTGCAACACCTTCACTCTTTTCAGCAAAGACTTCACGGAAAAAAAGTTTCACAAACTTTTGCATTTTCTCTTCCCTTAATCCTGCAATTTCATCCAAATAAACATGGAGAACAGATGCACCTCCATTGGAATCAACTTCTTTGTGAATAAGGTGAGATAAACGAGTCTTTTCCTTTGGATTCTGTCTTATACTATAATCCTCGTCATTGAACTTTTTCTCTTCTTCATGGTTATGATGATGGTGATGATGATCTTTATGTTTCTTTTTTTTCTTTTTCACATCAGCTCCTCCATTAAGGTTAGTACCATTGCTCTCATGGTTGGTATCAACTGTTAAAAACAATCCAACAATAAAATTAATTATGGTAAGGAGAAACAACGTACAGTCAGGGTTGTCATTAAGAGCCGGGGGCCAGGGATTTTCCCCGGCTAATAAGAGAGTGGCCCCCAGCTACTTTAATTGGAAAACGGAAGAAAAATAGAACCAAAGAAATCCCTAGCCGTTTGATTCCCCGCCTACTTGTTGTATTTACCCAGCAACTTGAAATTTTAGTGACAACCCTGACAGTGATTAAACTCAGCCATTCCCCTTTCTAGATAATTCAGCAGTACTGTTTCTGCAACCTTCTCTAGTGTACACCATGGTTCAGCAGTCACTTCCTTACAGTGACATCTTACGTAAAACTTTTACAAAATTAAATTGTCACCAACTACAGTTAAGAGATGTGAGATCGTATGGTTTAATACAGTACGGCTCAAAAGTAAGTTACCATTCTCTTGCAAGATGAGAGTCTTGTCTTGAGAGATGGCACTCTTGTGTTGTGAAAAGGTTTAAAAAACTGTGAGTATCAAGCATCTTTGCGATGTTTACGGCAAAATCAATTCTATGGATAGCTTTTCCAATCATGAAGCCTTACAGTAGAACTCGGATTCCTCAAGTATTAAAGAATGCTGCGGTCACACGTGTATAGTTTTGTGTAAAACTTTTCACAGCAAAGACTGCATAAAAACTTGACTGAACCCACTCTGGAAACTGCAAAATTGCTCTATTGTGAATAGTAAGTTCCACTATAAAACAAATCATTATTACATGTAGATGTTAATCTGTCAGGAAGATTTTATCAGTAACATTTAGTTTTTGGTACTTTGTTTTTGGACGTATTTTCATCAGTCTGGTTTCCTGGAGTTGAGTCACTGAAAAATTTTACTGTACACTGCATACACTCTTATAACCACATGAACTTTCCTTGGTATGTCATGTTCACAAAATTTCAACCAGACACCTAAACTTGATTAAATGCTGTTTTCTTTGACAGTCTGATAAGCTACACCCTCCAGCATTATTTCATTTACATTGCATATCATGTTATGAGGGATATCTGTCTTTTGTTAAACGTGTAATGAGTAACTTCCTGGAACAACAGTCTTATGCATGTAACTGAAAAAACATGTCACATGTGCTGATATTTAAACGTAGTTATCATAATATGTTGTATTTACCTGAGTTTCTCTTGATTTTCAGTTTTAAATCATTGTGGGAAATTATCTCTGGAGCAGATGGAGCATATTCAGACTTTCCTGTGTAAAAACAAATGTGTTTGTTTTTATTGTTGATAAGTTCAAACTTTGTTTTGTTGTTGATCAACAACAGAGCAATACCAGCAATACATGTACATGTACACCTGCAATGATCACAGGTCACTGGGAGTCACTGTCAAAAACATTCAAAAATCTTGACAAAGTGGCTTTTGAGAGCTTTCTCTTTTGTAGATTGTAAGCAGTTTGTGCTTACGTAGAAGCTGCACCACAGCAAAAAGTCAGTGATCAAATTTTGAAAATCGATTAGAATCAATAGCTGGTTTTCATGTGATATTATCTTAAATTCAAACTAAAGAAAAATCACCTGTTCAGTGTTTTTAATTTCTTGAAGCACTAGAGCAACTGAATATATTATATGTACTTATATTATGTTAACATCATCAACAACAAGAATAACAATAATAATAGTTAATTAAATATTTAGGGGCTTGATTTCCGTCATCAACTTTGTTCATTCACCTAAATCCATACCACCAAACAAAGTCTTTCAGCCGCTCCACAGGGATTGGAAAGGCAAAAGGGACAACTCGGCCAATGGCCCCTGACTTTGAAAAGTTATCGCCCATTGAAGTTGCGGGGTGCACCAGATAAAAAGGAATGTGGGAATGATACATGCAACTCGTGGTAGTGTGTGCAGTATTTTGTGTATTTTAATATGCTTTAAATACAGAGTATTAAATTTTTGCAGTTTTTAATACTAAATAACATTTCGCATCTAGGGTCTAAGTTTTTTTTTGCCATGTTTGAGGCAAATCTTACAAAAAAAGGCATGTCTTTCAAACATGCCAGAGTCATCAGTAAGCTTTACTCCTATTTATGCACCTATCAATGTAAATCCCGTGGGGGGGGGGGGGGGGGAGTGCGGGCAAGGGGCAGGGATTTGATGCCTGAGACTATCCCCCTGTCGGGCTTTTAATCACGTGAAGCGACCCCGGGGTCGGGACATTTGACTTTGACCGATAGAAGCCTGGTGTCAACTCAGAAGCGGTAACCAAGTCCGTCCCTAGAGGCTTTCTGAAAGTCACGCTGTTGGAGAAAGTTATGAAGTTTTCATTCGTTTTAATCGCCATAATCTGATACTTTATATGTACACTGTCATCTAAACAGATAATGTCTATTTTGAGAAAGTTTTTATCTTCAAGTTCCCATCGGATTGAAAACCTCGATTGAAATCGAATCCTACCATAAAAGTCAGAGGATTTTTTACAGGTCACTGATCCGACCTGTTCCGACATGTTGAGCTGATGTTATAAAGCATTTTACGTTTCATTAATATAACAGCACGGTCAATCTTCCTGGAGTGATTATGTTGTTCAAAATAAGAGATGCTAGTGGAGAGAGAAAATACTTAATTACAGCGAGTAATTTAACGGAGCTTACGTTAACGTTAAATAAAAGTAGTAAGAACGTACTTTGAAATGTTCTTTCATTTGTTTTATATAGTATTATAGTATTGTTTGTTTAGATTTTTCCCCTGGGGTGGGGGCTTTTGATTGACCTTCGGTTTCCCACCCTGGGGAATTTGATCAAAAAATTTTAAAATTTGTCAAATCCCCACCCCTTGCCCACACTCCCCCCCCCACGGGGTTTAAATTGATAGGTGCATTATACAATACTATTACTTGTATAAACTTAGTGTTGCTGAAACAAATTTAATAGATCATGTAGGCAAATTGACCTCAGTGTAGGCAAATTGACGCGCAGGTGAAACGACCTGTAATCCTTACATTGACATGTAAGACAGTTATAACACCTACAAGCTGCAATGACTTTAATAAACCCTTCATTAATAAATCATTCCAGAATGTGCGTGTTTAGTAAAGTCAGGATTGTACAAAACAGCATAAAACTGCCACTGTATGAAGACAACAGCTTTCTTTTCTCTTCAATGAAATTACATGAATCTAAACTGAGAGACACGTTTCAATTGTCAAGGCAGCTACAGTTATTTACCTTTTGAGCAAAAACTCATGATGGAACAACTGATGAGGTGTTCGTTAGTAAACACGTGCAACCGACATTTTATTTTACTATATGCCTTAGGCTACAAACAAAAGGGTAGATACGTGAAGACTTATTGATCGCTAGAGCGGTAAATACGAAGTTTTTGATCAATTTAAATAACCGTTTGGTATACATAACCTCGCCATCCCTATTACTTACATGTACGATCGAAACTTGCAAGAGCGAGTAGTCACCATGAAAATTGACTTCAATCCCGATTTAAATAACGTCGTGGTATACATAACCTCGCAATCGTATCGTTTTTACTCCGCTCAATATTTGCAGTTTATGGGCTAAATAAACGTTCAACGAGTGCTTTCACTTACAGTGTTGAATATCCACATAATTCTGAACTTAACACAATTTCGACCAAGCTTTATCGCCGGTCGGAAGGGCAAACAGTTTTGCTGACGACCTGAAAAGCTGGAATTCTGCAGCAAAACTGGGACGTTGATTTTCTTGGAATTTATCTTGTCAGAGCTAAACACACATTAAAAAGCACGTTTACCTTCTTTCTTAATCTTTTTTAACGTTGTTTTTAGGCTGTTGGGTGTCTTGGTCGGCGATGGTGAGCGAGATGGAGACGAATCCGACATTATGTTCCAACTTTCCTCAGTGGAGCTCAAACGTCGAACTTTACTTAGATGACTTTCGAGAATTAGCGGCGGTTTTGATTCTTCTTTGAAACTAATCTTTCTTTTCTTTTTGACATACTCATCTTTTGACAATACGAGACTCGCTGCCTTCTTCAGCAAGGGCGATTTACTGGGAATTGTCTCGCGACCGTTGAGGGAGACTTCCTCGGTCGCCATTTTGGAATTTATATTAGGGTAAACAGTGACGTCATGCGTGCTAGACCCCCACTGACCCCCACGGTTTTCGCGCGTTTTTTAAAAATAGGGACTAAAAGATCCAACGACGCGTACGGCAACACCTGGGCAACAAGAATAATAAGCAAAACAACAACTTTGCACGTGCATCGCGCTTTTTTAGCTTTGTTTGTACATTTCTTTGCCCGCTTTGCACGACTACGACGTGAAAATGCCTAATTTTGCGTTTTATGGAGTACGTAACCAACCAACGACGAAAATTTATTTCTCTTTCTGCACTTGGATATGGTCCTTAGGTATTCAACTCCAGGAGGGTTCGCCTACATTTGACAAAGTGAGTGGGTAGGACTCAAAGAACGCAAATTCCTTTTCTAAGCGACGCTCTCGTTGCCGTCGCGTCCTTGGATCTTAAAGTCCCTATAATACCTTTTTTTAGGCACACGCGCGCAGGAGCCGATTAATCGTCGACTAAGGAAATAAATAATATTTTCAGTTCATCTTGGCCATTCAATAAGCTATCCTTTAACTATTAAGAACTTAAGTAACCAGAATAGCATTTACTCGATGTACCGTAAAATTCCGAAAATAAGCCCTGGGGCTTATATTTTTCAAAGGCCGTTTTTGAGGGGCTTATATTCGGAGGGGCTTATCTACGGAGGGAAATTTGCGTTTCAAAATCGATCGGGCTAGCCTTATAGTTGGAAGTAAATTTACCGTTTGTGCTTTGTTTTACTGTTGTATTTCAGGGCAATTCCCAAGTACAATTCCCCCGGGGGGCTTATATTTGGAGGGGCGATTTAACGGAGGGTTTTTTGCGTTACGAGTTTAGGCAGGAGCCGATTAAGTAATCGGCTCCTGGTTCAGGGGGCTTATATTTGGAGGGGCCTATACACGGAGGGGCTTATTTTCGGAATTTGACGGTAGTTTTGCTCGAACTTTGGTGCAGTTTTGCGGGAATTTTTAAGTTGCGGTATGGTGGTTTTACAAAACCAAGCGGGCATTTAGAAAGTTTCGGGTACGGTAATTTCAATGCGGTTTGAGGTTTTCTTATGTTATCCTGTGCGGTTTTGCGGTATAGTCGTACCCCTTTACGCCCCCTTCCGTGGGAGTAGACTGGGACCGGGTAGGCCGTGTTCCCACAATTCCGGCAGTACTTCGTATTCCTCGGGGAAACCAGACACGGACCTCATTATAATTATTTTAAAGGAATGGACCTATCACAGTCAATTCCGAGTTGGGTAGTCAGACCTGCTAACGTTGTGCCCTCTCCCTTTAAAATTTGTTCCTATTGGTCTCTTTACCCGCATTAGGCTTTAACAATCTAACTAAACATTTTTAGACTCCGTTTACACGGGTGTGGACAAATTTTTGAACGGACATCGACAAAGACTTGCACGGATCCACCATTCGTTTAGACGTAACGGAACCCGCACTGAACCCGCGGAAACGTGCAAGTTTTTGAACGGCAAACAGTACCTTAATATGTAACTAAAAGATTTTGCACGGTTCTGCGGTTGCACAGGTAAAAAATTTGGGATCTTAGGCTGCGTGCGAACGGACGCAACAACTCCCAACATCGTTGCGTCAACAATATTGGGAGTTGTTGCGTGCGTGTTGGCAGTTGTCTGCAAACGGATGCAACAACTCCCAACAATGTTGGGACCTGCAGTGCGTCATGGGTAGGATACAACTCATAAGTCTTTGTGAACCAAGCGTAATGAGTGTGCCTGGCCCCTTAATCTTGGAATAGCTGTGGAAACGGATCCAACAGCTGATCCAACATTGTTGCGCTACGCTTCGGCGATCACGGAACAAAAAAAATGTTGGGAGTTGTTGGCTGAAAAGTTTAACCGGTTTCCAACTTTGCGCAACAACACGCAACAATATCCAACAACATGCAACAGGATGTGCAAACGGACGCAACATGTAACATTCAACAATGTTGGGAGTTGTTGGTCAACAATATCGCGTCCGTTAGCACGCAGCCTTAAGCCCCGTCCAAACGGACGCAACTTTGTTGGCAACAACTCCCAACATTGTTGGATGTTACATGTTGCGTCCGTCTGCACACCCTGTTGTATGTTGTTGGATGTTGTTGCGTGTTGTTGCGCAAAGTTTGAAACCGGTCAAACTTTTCAGCCAACATCTCCCAACATTTCTTTTGTTCCGTGATCGCCGAAGCGTTGCGAAGCGTTGGATCCGTTTGCACAGCTCTTCCAACATTGTTGGGGCAACGCACACTCATTACGCATGGTTTACAAGGACTTTTGGGTTGCATCCTTCCCACGATGCACTGCAGGTCTCAGCATTGTTGGAAGTTGTTGCATCCGTTTGCACACCACTGCCAACACACACGCAACTACTCCCAACATTATTGGCGCAACAATGTTGGGAGTTGTTGCGTCCGTTTGCACGCAGCCTTAGATGCTCAGTTATACTTTTCGCCAATTGCACATCTCTCATAATACAGCTTGTTTGTCCCCAAAGATTTTGCTTAAGCATTGTCTTCAATTTCTCTTGGGACGACTGTAGCTTAAGAGAAATTAAAAGGGTATAAAGTTTATGGAAAGTTATGGGGAACAAACAAGGTATATTATGGGAGAGGTGCACATGGTGAATCTATATCTATGGTTCGTTAGGGTACGTAGAGACTATTCCCTGATGAAGGTTAGTTTTTTAAAAAACTAAAAGTTTTGCCTAACGGAAATCTAATAGTAGGGCAAATGTCATCAAGATCACTAGGGTGCTGTGAGGATTTGAATATGTCATGGAAACGAGGCGATGACCATGAGAAAATAAACATGGCGCCACCGTAGTGTATTCCATACTCTCATATCCAAAGTGACTGACACATACTTTGACTCATAATCTGGCTCCTTGATTCGTAAGGGTAGAAATGAGTTATTCCTGATCAGAAAAGATAAACTATGACAACATGGAAGCCTGGAAGGCAACAACCGATGCAAAATATGGAGTTGGTAAGTCTTCGATTTATCGATCGATTGATCTGATCAATCGCTTTCAATTTAATTGATGGTTTCATTCAGTATTATTAATATTAAGCTCTTGTTTGTATCTTGTAGTTGTTTATAACTTTGACGGCAATGTGACTCACGGCTTGCGCTTAACAATCGGGGAAACTGTTCACATTTTCGAGGAGTGTTCCGGTGAGAGCTGGCTGTAAAATAAACGACTCTTACGTGGTGTAATCGGCACAAATATTTCCCTTGTCAATTTCCCTTATTGATTCTAAAAGTTGGATTATTTAAAGAATGATTTCCGGCTAGTTGTCTGAAACTATCCGTTTTAAATGGCCTAACCTAAGCTTACAAGCTTCGGTTTAATTCTGAATAGGTTTTTGGTTCGTTTTTGACCAACGCTTGAACCGTTGAAATGAAAGCTTAAGCTTATTCTAACAGTTTAATTGATTCAGCTTGTAGACGTTTTTTATTGTTAATGCATTTTTCGATTTTTATCATGAAGCTTACTTAAGTCATGGTTAGACATAAAAAGGGGCGAATGCATAACTTTTTTTTTGACGATAATCTAGATCATTAACGCTTTGATTTGTTTTGCTGTTGATGGATTAGGTTGGTACCGAGGATGCACTTTGCGGAACAAGTCCGTGAAGGTAAGCGTGAGCGTCACAATTGACGGGAACTTGTAAATTACGTTGTAAATAATTAATAAATCTATAGTACGGCTGTAATTCTTTTATAACACCTGAAAATTCTGGCTATTTCTACTGGTGTTTGTATGTTATTTGCACAACATTTGCATCCCAAATAATACTTCAAACAAATTCTACTATTCCACTTGATCACAATGACATTTTGCCAAACTTAGCAGGGTCAACACTCATAAAATTGTTTTTCTTTGCCAATTTATATTGGGTGCTGGCAATTGGTATGACTAAAACGGGTTGTCTAAGATCAATATTGTCTGATAAAGTTAGTCCATAATTTAGTTTTGTTCTGTCTTTCTTTTATTTTTTTCATTTTATCTTATTGATCCTTTTTTTTTCGGCAAGAGCATAAGATATAAGCTTACACTGTATATCGAGTAACATCTTATTATTGTTATCTTTCCTTCTGTAAACACATTTAACCTTTTGTTCCAAAGGAAAATTTCAAAAAAAAAATTCGCTGTTCCATGTTGAAAAAATACTACAAAACAAAAAGCTAGTCAAAATACCTACCAAAAAAAGAACCATTCATACATGTATGATTTGGTCTAAATAAAAACCTGGCTTATTTACAGCTTCTGGGTTTAATACTGTTCTCCTCCATATCATCTGCTTCCATAATTTTGGCATTTTATATTTTTATAGACGGAAATGTTTTGTTGCCTATGACATGTTTTATGTTCATCATGATTCATGAATCTTACATATTGTATTTGTTGTGGTTCAATGCTTGCCTCAGTGTTTCCGTTTTGTTTCTGGATTCGAAAAAAAAAAATTATGAAAAGAAAGATGAAAAAATTGAACCAATAATATAAGTGACCTCAATACACTGTATGCACAACAGCTGGGGCAAACTTAAGTTGTTTCCAATCCTACCTTTAGGCTGGCTGTGGAGAACCTTTATTAGGCATCCACCAGGCTATAGGGAAAAATAAGTGGTAGCTGAACAGTAGGTTACCCTGTAGTATATAATGATTCACCATCAGTCTTGTGTGCTAGAACTGTGGTAACTGTCTACTAAATACAGGGTGGCAGCTTAACAGAGATTTGACTGAAAATGAAGAAATGATGGTCGCAGTGAACGTAACTTAGGCAATTGTGTAAAGAAGCCTGAAAAAAAAAAAAATTCAGGACTTCAAGGGGGTTTGAACCCGTGACCTCGCGATTACTGTTTTACAGTCATTATTTTTTATTTTATTTATTTATTAGTTTGCCGCACACAATGAATTACAAGCAGAATTAAAACGATAATAAATAGGTTAATTAACATTAAATTTAAAATTTGTACATTACTTGGGAGGAGTGACTGTGGCGGGGAAGTCTCCGAGAAGCCGAGCTTATGAGGAATAAAGATTTCCCCCCACGGGCAATTTAAATACTAGGCGGCATTTTAAGAAATAAAGAAAAAAAGTCATTTATTTAAGTATATAAGTGTGTTTAGAGGAAAATGTAGATATAAGGTGTTAAGGTATTTAGGTTGCATTCTGTCTGACCTGAACTTCGGCTGCTGTGAACTCTAAACTCAATTTAACACTTTGCACATCTTTCAACAAGTTGTCAATTCTAGTGTTGATAGAATCCATGTGGGCACTAAGAAACACTTGTTAAAGTTGACTCTTGCTGCTTAAGCAACTCTTTCACTAGTTTAAGGGGCATTTGTTTATTGTCCTCCTCAAGACTACCACGTTTTGATTCAGAGGACGTCTTTGAGCGGGTTGCCGCCATGATTATGCCATGATTTTAAATGAAGGATGATCATCGCAGTTATATACGCAACTTTTACAGTTCCGAAAAGAAAGCCTGAAAAAAATTCAGGCATGTACGGGATTCGAACCCTTGACCTCTGCGATACCGGTGCAGCACTCTTTAAGTCTTCACTCCACAGTTCACATAATTATATGATTTTCTTATATTCAAAACTTCAGTCATTATTTTGTTTGTACACGTACATGATTAAAGATAAATTTGTTTATTTGGACATCTTTAGGGTATCTTTCCAACAACTTATGTTCATATCAAGGAGTGTACAGTGGAAAATGCTGGGTAGGTACAATTTATACATCTAGTAAAATTATTAAACTTACCACATTTCAATGAACTATATTTTAATGAAATGCAGTCAAAAATCCCATAAATGACCACCCAAAATGCGAAGATTTAGTGGTTGCATATGGAAGGTGGTTGCTTACGAGAATCGAACCATAGGGAGTCTTTTCTGAGAAGAGGTCCTGATACATCTACCTTGCAGGAGAGAATTCATCACCTGCAATTTCGAGTTCCATGTTGTCCGTGAAGGTTCTTTGTGTAGTTGGAGTGGTGTAGTTCATTAAGCAAATAAAGAGACCTCACCAAGTGTCAAGTGAGTCCCTTTCAAGAGGTCACAGTCAAGGCTGGTCAAGCGTACCCCCACGATTACATTAATAAATTGATTATTTGAAAAGTACATCCATTAGTTGTTCTGGCAACTACTGTCAAATTCAAATAGGCATTTCTGCGTGGGTAATGGGCAGTAAATATTTTACGAGAACTACTTTGTATTTTGTCAGATCGAAAATCTTTGAATGGATAAAATTGCTTCAAAGACATTTACATCAAATTCAGGGAAAGTGAGCTGGTAGAAATTTCATAACTTCGTCGTGTGTGAATACATGGTTCATTACGCATGCAAGTATACAGAGATGAATCTGAAATCTACAAGTACCAATGGATTCACCTTTTGAATAATAAATTCATTAATGAAATCTTGGGGATTACGCTGGACCTGGCTTGACTGTAAAAACAATGGAAAACTGTAAAACTGTCAGGCTCAGAAGTGGTAGTGGTCGTGTACATATTCATGTGTATGAGAGGTGGTCATTTAGAAGAGTTGATCACACATGGAGGCTCGTTTGTATAGTGGAGTCTTGATATAATGAACCTCTATATGACGATGGCCTCAGTATAAGCAATGATCTTTTTTACCCCATTAATAGTAAAATATGTGAAAAACAACCTCGACATAACAAAACCTTGGTATTGCGAACAAATTTTGCCAGTCCCTTGGCCCTTCGTTATATTGAGGTTCCACTGTAGTTCCAAATCAATTGTTTTTAATGACTTAAATAATTAAACAGGTGTCCTTTGAGTGAGTGAGTCTTTATTTATGCTACAAAACCTGTGAAATCAAAATCACTCAAAAGTAGACTTTCAACAGTAACAGTAACAATAAACTATTGCTTCAAACATCCCTGGAATCATGAGCATGTTTATGTAGTGGGACCTTGTAAAGTGTAAAATACAACCATCTTTGGGCCATGATATGATAATCCTGGCCATAGTTGCTATTTGGTGGAGGTGGTTATTAAAGTTAACTGCAAAGATGAGTGTGGGTGAAGGTGCTCTACACAAACCACAAGAGGGAAAGCGAGCATAGCGACATGTACAGTGTAATAGACCTATTCGGCTAACTCAATGTTGTACCAAAATTCAAATCTCCCAGGGTTTAGATTCTTTGTGTATTGTATTTGCATTATAATTTGGCATTCATATTTACATGATATCGAAATTCCTTAAATAAAACGTTTTATTCCCAAGGGTTTGAATTGGGTACAACATTGAGTTAGCCGGCGAATAGGTCAAGAGCCAGATCTCAGCTGAAAAGCTGTAAGAGCCCAAGGCCCTTGCAAAGCCATAAGTGCAACCCCAAAAATTACATGTACATGGAGCTCTGTCTGTGGTAATTTCAGAACTCCAATGGAAAGTGTTGTATCAAAAGAAGATGCTACCGTCAAGGAACTGACATTGATTCTGAGAGAATGGCTGGTCAACTGGAAGCAACTCTACAAGGTAGTATGTTGTTATCACTCCTTATATACATTGTAACTCTAGTGCTATGGACATAGTTGGTGTTTTGTAGCCCTGGGAGGGTACTTCCTAGTGATGGGTAACTGGATGGGGTCGCATTTTCATGACTGGATTGACTATAATGGGGTTACATTTTTTGAAAGAGGGGCTAGAATGAGGTTTTAAACATTTTTGGGACTTTGGGGTGGAGAACAATAAAATCCTCTAAAAAATTCGAAATACAAATGTGTGAATTTATTTTAGGATGACCTATCCAGTTAAAAGGCTTTATAAGAGAAATTCATTTATAAACAGACTGAAATTTGCCAGAAAAAATCCAGCGAAATCGGCTGTTTTTTACTGATTGTTCCTTGGCGAAGTTTCCCCCCCGAAATTTCCCGTGAAATCGTTCGAGTTTTCTAAGAATTTGCCCCTAAAAATCCTTTGAAATTTTGATTTTTTTCCGCTAAAATCGGCAAAATTGGCCGATTTTTCTGCGAATTTTGACTTTTCTCCCGCGAAAATCCCGCGAAATCGGCTGTTTTTTCCGCGAATTTGCCCCTGAAAATCCTGCAAAATTTTGCTTTTTTTTCTGCAAAATATCAGAAGCCCTGATACCCAGCACAAATTGACCCAAGTAGCCCTCTGGGTTTCATAGAGGTCATTTCACCAAAAAAGTGATCAAACTTTGAGTTAACAGAAAAAAAGTTTAGTGTATTACTGTCTTTAGGTGAGTGACATTGGACTGTAATACCTCAGGGTGTTCATTAGGCATCAAAGATCGGAGAATTCTCCCTTAACTACACAAAATTCTCTGGCAAATGTTCGGTAGCCTATGACTATTTTTTATTCAGACATGGAGCCACTTCAAAATAATGTCCTGTAACGTTACACCTTCCCCTGCTACTACTGACTGTAGAATTCTTAGTGAAAACTTTGATTACCTAATTACTTTTGTTTTGGCTTACACAGAAACACGAGGTGCATCTCTTTCAAGCACTAAGACAGATAATGGAGGAACTGGTGAAATTTCGACAGGATCTTCTATCAGGCACACTGACTCAAGTATGCATTACATGTAAAATAAATTTTGTAAGACAATTGTGCACATATGTTGCAAATGAGTGCACTCTATCGTGGTTTATTAGTAATTCTAATAAATTCCAATTTGGCTTTTGACATCATTTTTCCTTTTAGAATTTTTTCACAAAGTTGTTCCACTTAGTATTAACAAGAAACTGTCTTGCATTCACTGCTGCTTTATAGGACCAAATGGATGAAATAAAGAAGCGAGCCATCAGAAAGATTGACTGGGGCAACAGGTGGGTGATTTATAACCATTGAACATAATTACACTAAATAAATAAAGGGGTCCATACAAAAGTAATATCTCTTCCTCAAAGGCAGAAAGTGGGGGTGGGGGGATGGGGCAGGGGGAGGGGGGGTGCTTTTGTATGGATCCATTCTTTTGGGTTCAACAGAAGAGTGTATTCTTGTATGGCAAAGAAAAAATGGTAAGAATGGAACCCGAACAGGATTTGTTGATAATTTTACTGTAACAAAAAACCAATTAATCAATAGAAAACATTTTCCATGTTTGGATAACCTGTACGGTGTAGACGTTTGCCTATGGAGGGGGGTGAAAGGGTTTGCGGTGATGCCGTTTTGCTTGATTTTTGGTGCAGTTTTGCAGAAATTTTATTTTATTTTTCGGTATTGCAGTTTTGTAAGACCAGGCACTTTGCGGTATTTAGAAATTTTTGGGTAATTTCAATGCAGTTTGCGGTTTTCTAATGTTATTCTGTGTGGTGTTTATACCTAATTCTGTCAGTTTTGGGGTATTTTTACCCCACTTGCACCCCCCTCCCTATATTTCAAGATAATAACCAGGGCTGTCATTTACATGTAGATTCCATGTTACACTCTACATGCGATAAGTAGGCAGGAAATTGAACAGTGCTTCACATGTTTATTTTCTTTGTCTCCTATGAAAGTAGGCAGGGATCATATGTACATGACCTAAGGAAAATCCGCCACCCCCATCCCTTTAATAGAGCCAGCCCTGTGTAAATTACATGTGCCTATTAAGCCGCAATGTAGGCAGAACTGTAGTTGATATTCGCCCCATCCAGTTGTACACTCAGTTTGCTGATCAGTGCTCCTAATTTGCTGAGAAACTTGTAATCCAGATCACTGTTTACCGATTATTAGTGTTGTTGTTGTCATTTTTGTAGCAAAATGGGCCTTGATCTTATCCCTCGTGTGGATGGAGAAGTTGTTGATGCTGACTCCACAAGTGTTGTAGAACTCTACAAAGTGGTAAGCCTTTACAGGTCCTTAAAATTAAGAAGTAAAATTATATTACTGTACAACAAGGCACTTGTGCCAGCTCTTTTGTCTGCCCATGGTCCTTAATCCACATCAGAGAGCTTATTAATAAGCAGCTAATGAGTGTATCATCCCTTGCATGAGTATGACATGGAATTATCAAGTGCAACTTTGTTCTCAGCTCTGAACACTATTAAACTACTGTATAATAATTATAGTACATAGCGTTTGTCTTGATTGTAATTTCTCTGGATGTAATCCCCTAAGATTAAATGAGATAAACTGATGAGCATGTTGAAATTGGAACCCAGCTCTGTTGGGCAACTCACACCATTTTAGTTTCCTTGAATAATGCAAGGCGCTCAAAGTTTTTCTACTAATAGTGAAAGTTTTGCGAACAAATAAATAAATTAAGAATAAAATTTTTCTATCAACATAATCGATATTGTATTTTGATTCTTGTCTCATTCTAGCATGTGTCAAGTGCTGAAGCTAACCTCCAAGCATCAGTAAGTTTATTCTGTATCGCGTACAACAAAGGAAATAGGAGACGTCTGCACCCAGGCAGTGGGGGTGGGGCTAGCAGCAAGGTCTATGATCGACTTATTTTCTCGTCGGGGGATATGTAACTGGAGCTAAGTATATATTATGGACTCGAATATGCTGACTAAAATTAATACTTTGAAACAGTCTAGAGAAAAGTAAACTCTTTGATGGATTAAAAATTCAAACAATGGTCTAGAGCTAACCATCCCTGTACCCAACGTCATCCTGGCCGCTGTGTTGAAAACGTGATTATCCTGGATGATGGCAATCCGAGGGGATGAAGACCAAGAGTAGTTTTAGAGACTTTTGTTTATGATTTTGTAGGGTTCGAAGAGCTTTCGAATCATTCGTAAAATCGTCCCGCACCTTGGCTTACCTCTTAGTAAACTTTTGTCCAACCAGCCGAATTTTTTTTTTGTCAGGCAAGAGGTAACTTCAAGAAGAAGCCATCACGTGTGATGACTGTCATGCACCATGCCTTCCTTAACGTGAACAGCTTTGTCTGTAACGTTGACGAGAGGTGCCAGGTGTTTTTTTCCATCTATGACGCCAGAGAAGGACGGTTTATCAGGTGCGTGAGAATATCTCTCGTCTTGTTGTTTCCAGATGTTAAAGAAAGAAAACCACGATGAAGACGGCTGCGAAAAGGTCTCTTAAGGTGATGTTATACGGGACGATTCGCAACGACGATTTTTAGCGACGATTTTTGGCTCTCACTGCTATCTGTGACGACAAGCCAGTTATTAGCATATTCCGGATATTTCTTCGAAAAGTAATCGAGAGTTCTTTTTGATGCAAATTTATATCTTTTGCTAGTTGTGCACGTGCATATGTACCTTGAAAGCAATGCCAGTGAAAAATGAGGACTCTCACTTGTAAACAAAAAATCTGGGGGGAAGATTGGTTATATTTGAGGCCCTATTTAAAAGCCTTCCCTGTTTTCAATGTTCTTAAAACTTGCAGGGAATATTTCTTGACGATTGATCTCGGGATTGTCGAATTTATAAAAAAATTTCTCGAGCGGTTTTTGGAAAAATGCGACATTTTTAGGCATGGACCAAATTACGTCCGAAATCTGTATCAAAAGCAGCTAAATTCAAGTTAATAAAATTCTTCTTACTCGCGATCGCCCAGAGCAATTCCCCTCTTTTTTCGTATGCAGTTTTCAATGGAATCAAATCACTATGAGATGAAGCCTCGTTCCCAAAGCTTATCATTTTCTTAAGATATTAGCGAATTGTGTAGCTAGCATGCTATTTCACTGTTTTTATTATTCTTAAAACTACATTTAAAAATATTTCGAAAACGCTCTCATAGAATTTGTTCAAACTTTGCCATAATGGGGGCAATTATAGCAGGTACATACTCCCTTAAGCGATTTCTTCAAAAAACTCCTGGAACAGAGAAACGCAAAGATAAATGAAAAACGTAATAGCGTCATTACGTTGCCATGGCGACTCCGATTGCAGTAAAACCCAGATCATAAGAAATTTTCATCTTTATATAATACAGTTGTGGTAACTTGCCTTTTTTCCATATCTTTACTCATGCCGACGTAGTTAATGCTCAAAGTTGGGAGGTATCAACCCAAAAAAATCCAGTCGAGCCACCTTAAAGTTCTATCACGATTATTTCGTCGCGATTAATTTGTCATAGGTAAGTGAATTTTGGTCGATTTGTTTCTTTCGGACTCTATCCAAGTTCAAAACGAGACAGGGAAATCTCATCGTCGGGTAAAACATCGCATGAGAAAGTTTCACGTCGTAGTCGTGCAGTGAACGTCAAAGAAATGATGTACTAAAAAGCGTGAACCAGCACTGCACGTCCTGTTTCGAGCTATTGTTTTGCCGTTAGAACCAATAGTGTTTTGACGTCATCTTTGTTTTCATCGCCGTGGTTGCTCAACTGAGCTCCCTATTAACTAACAGGCAGTCAACTGTCACCTTGCGGGCACCGCACTATTACGGACACTCCATTTGTAGCAGGTAAATTCTTGATTAATTCGGACTTGACTGAAACACGCTTCGGCTATTACGGACTCTCGGTACTGTGACAGTCACTAACTCGCCGTAGGCTTCCTAATAATTAATGCTTGTCTTTTTTCAGTGAAAGATTTCTAGTCTCCATAAGCAAGAGTGATAGCACACAGAGTCTAAACAAGAGTGACAGTTCACAGAGAATCAATCAAGTCCACAAAATTGACAACTCAGCCTGTGTTTTCACTGTGAGTGTGGTGTAGTTTAAACCGTTTCAAATTCTAGTGTCACAAAGAGTACGTGACTGAATATTTTTAAGGAAAATGATTGTTTTAAATATTGTACACAATATATGAAAGAAATTTTCTACCAAATATATTCGAAATTCAAAGGTTGTTGTAAGTTGCCTAAATAGTGACTCCTGATTGGATAAAATTGAGCGGGAGCAACGCCATACACGCGAGTTACGTCTTTTTCTGCACAACAAGTTTACTTCGGGCTCAGCTTGCAAAAAGGGCAACATGCCTGTGTACAGATTTTGTTGCAAAAAATAGAACTAGCTCTCTACTTTTTGCAACAATTTTTCGCAACCGGCAACAACTTGAATTGTTGCAAGGCAGGTTTGAACGTTGCTAGTAAAACGCGCAACATCGTAGCCTGTGCCAGGCTCTAAGATAGTATAGTGAGGACGTATTAAAACGAGCAGAGCGAAAATAAGACGCGCGCGACTTGGGAAAGAGTGCGGTGGTGGCGGGAAAAATGGGCACGGGGGAGCCCTGTCTCTCCCCAGCCCCTGCGCATTTTTCGCATTTCTTTTTACTGAACTACTTTTCACCACTATCTCGGAGCCTGGAACATGCTAGCAACATCGCTATTCAACTCGTTTTGCAGCAATGTTGCAAAGCAAGTTACGATCAAGTAATACGGGCAACATTTTCGCTCAACCTGTAGCGCAACATTGTTGCATTGGAAGTTGTAAAGCGTTGTTGCTCGTATTGCCACCTTCGCTCTCAACTTGTCACGCAACAAATTTCGATGTTGCAAGTTGTGGCAACATGTTGCGCAAGTAGTCTTGGGTTTTGTTACCACTGTTTTTGTTGCCCGATTCTTAAGTTATCACTGATGAAGTGTGTTTTTTCCAGGATCTTGGCAGTAAGGATATAAATGCTGATGCTTACCTTGTGGCTCACATTGTCAGAATAGGTGGGTCACATAAAATTATCAACTGTGCTCAGATTGTTGAACGAACAAGAGAGGAAGAGCTGCATTTTGATAATACAGAGGAACCTCCGTGTAACGAACCTCTATATAACGATCCCTCAGTAAACCGAACGATATTTTTCACTCCAGTAATAGTTAAGCTTATGGAAACGACCCTCGTTATAGTGAACATATGCCAGTCCCTTGGCCCTTCGTTATAACAACTTGAGATATACTTCAGTTCTAGAAGAAAAAAAATCCTGGTCAATGACTCAACGCATTGATTACATTACGCAGGTGTTTGTGCTGACTTGAACGATGCACAGCTGTATGATTCAAAAAAGGGCCAACATCCACCTATTTTGACCTCTGTTTTGGTCAATAAACCCATATAAACATGTGTCATTCAAAGCCATGGTTCCCTGGAGAGAAAATTTATTTTAGAAAAAAAAAACTACAAGTTTAAAATTCGTATTATCATGACCCATGATTTTTTAATGGTGGTTTTTTACTTCACCTTGCATCCCTACAGGGAGGATGCTTATTGATACTTCATCAAAAAAAGTTTCCTCTACGTCTTACAGGAGACC
Source organism: Porites rus (assembly GCA_964035705.1). Classification (NCBI taxonomy): domain Eukaryota; kingdom Metazoa; phylum Cnidaria; class Anthozoa; order Scleractinia; family Poritidae; genus Porites; species Porites rus. Next base: position 10,724,166 of record OZ037999.1, read on the forward strand.
ATATGGATGTGCTGGTGAGTAAAGTCGCTTCGACACATCAACGACGACGACCGTGCGAAACGTCTCTTAGAAAGTGAATTCACGCTATTTCAAAATGTATTCGTCGCTCTTGTTCGACGTCGTTCTATTTGTTAAATGGTGATGATTTTCTTGGAGTCGAATTTCAAACGGCTGTATCTGATTTGTTACAAAGAATTCGAAAACTGTTTTTCCATGTTCACGTCCTTCAGAAAACGTGAAATTAGGCAGTTACGTCGTGGTCGTGCAACGACGGCAAAGAAGTGTACAAAAAAGTGTGATGCGCATGCAGAGTAGTATTGTCTTTTTCGTTGCCGTCGTCGTCGTCGTCGTCGTCGCTGCGCACTCTCTCACGTGACCAGCAGCTATGTAAATTGATTGGCACAAAAGAGAGATTTTACGTAAGAAAAAGGCTCAACCCCCGCAGAACTGGTTTGGAACATGGCCGTTACGTCAGGTGAAAATGCCCGTATTATGACAGAAGGGGGACAACAGTGGGATAATTTCCTGTGAATTAACACTTTCAACACAAAAAAACTTCGACTGTGGCAAATGAAGAGCTAAATGGCCAAATTTTATTTTTAACGGCCAACCCAGTTTTGGAAATCCATTCATAAAAGTTTTTTGTTATGCATCGCTACAATGGAAATAGATACTCAGGTACTTTGCGTTAAAGGTGCGACCAACATTTACCAGTTGTTCCCTTGTGTATTATATTGTACTATAGATGCACTGGTACCACTTTACTCCTTTTACATTAATTCAGATTTAGTGGCGTTTTTGATTTAGAGGCAGTTTACGCTCAGGAAAAGTAATGACATATTTTTGGCTCATTTTCGACGAGAAAGTGATAATACCAATAGTACGTCTTCAGTACGCTTTCCAATATCTCGTTATTTGGAAAAAGAAAACAATAACAAACTTGAGCAGTAGTAGACTATGAGTAGTCCCCCATTTTTCCTCCAGGGATAGTAGAGCGAGCGAAACGCGAGCTCGCGTGAAAATCACCCCACGCGAGAAAAGGCGACACGTGACACTCATTTTTCTCTCTCCCCGCCGCGTGTCGCCTTTTCTCGCGTGGGGTGATTTTCACGCGCGCTCGCGTTTCGCTCGCTCTACTATCCCTGAGAAAAAATGGGGGACTACTCGTAGTCTAGAGCAATAGACCTTTAGCTTGTATGTTTTGTTTTTTTTTTCCAGTAGAGGTCCCAGGGGAACTGGACCCTTTGTCTTTTCAACAATGCGTACATATGCACGTGAACAGGACAAAATTTGAAAGAAACAGTTCTCTAGAGTACTATCACATGACCTTTTAATATTGGGAAAACAAAACATGCAAGCTAAAGAGGTGTATTTAGCGGTTAAACATTTTTTTCTTCCTTCTATTTTTTGCACTGTGTTTAGTTCTGGACATCGTGGATATTTTACTAGGTCGGGAGGAACAGCTGGAAGAGAAAGAGTTTAACATGCCAATCTTCACGTAAGTACAGGATTTCGTTTTCAACCTTCTGATCCCAAATGTATTGTACTTGAAAATATAAAATTCAGTATAGGTTGTCGAGCTTAATTGTGTTCTTGCAATGCACTATTCAAGTTGTGTTAAAGCCTACTGAAGGCAAATATAAACATAATCGATATTTTACGTAATGAAAAATGGCATTCTGACACAATATTCCCTTATATGCCTTGACCACATTGACGTGCCCCAGCGATGAAGTCATAGACTACTCTTTAATTCCTCCATCTCTTGTGCAGCTAAAACCGAAGTAGTTAGAAGTAGGAAACTCGTAGATTCTGGTATCGGTATCTAACGCCCTGAATCTGTAACTAAGAAGGTATTCTCTTGATTTTCTTGCAAATCCAGCATCGTCTTCAGGTGCATGGCTGGACTGGGACCACTGTAATTGGCTCACCGCTGTTGTGGCACCCCTGCCTATTAAGCGTTTATTTATTATTCATTGTTCAGTAACAGGCGAAGCTAATGAAGTAACATAACATAACATAACACAACGTAACGTAACGTAACATAACATAACATAACATATAACATAACATATAACATAACATAACATAACATATAACATAACATAACATAACATAACATAACATAACATAACATAACATAACATAACATAACATAACATAACATAACATAACATAACATAGCTGGTTTGCCTCTGGCCAGTTTGGATTCTTAAGCCTGTTAAATTTGATTTAAATTATTTGCTTCATGCATTTGCCCTTTTTCACTGGCATTAACGCTATAAATACTGCCGAGGGTAAGTAATTTATTTATTTTTATATCGTATTGAATGCTTAGCAAAAAGATCAACATGTCTTGTATTGTGTATAATCTTGCAGATGCGGTGATAGTGATTTCTGGACAGTTCATGACAGCATCATAAAGAAACAAACCAGTAAATACAGTGCTACAAGCTCAAGTGCTGGTGAGTTCAATGTGGCTGTTTTCCATATCGAGCGACTATAAAACAGAATATTGCAGCGAGAGGGGTTAATTAAAATAATCAGCCCTTTGATTTTGCTTTTACATCTAATATATTCTTTCTCTCCTAGGCATTTTTGTTTCCTTGAGAATGTTTCATGGCGACTTAGATAAGGTGAAGCATTTTAATAAATAATGCGCGGAAGGTTTAATATATTTTACAGACCACTTACCTTCCAAAACAATTCAGTTTTCATCGGTGGATAAATCGTGTTTTCCTCACATAAAAGAAGAAAAAACGCAAATCCTGAGAGCCGTTTTAGTTTCTGAACTTTGTGTTCACCTTTTTTGATAGATAACCCACCAATAGTTTATTATATTTCAGGCCACTTGCCTTCCAAAACAATTCTTTATCGGTTGATAAATCATGTTTTCCTAACAATAACGAAGGAACCCGTAAGCCAAAAAGGCATTTGTAGATTCTGAACCTTGTGATTTGATTGCGCTCTTACCTTTAGCTACCCACCTCCCACGCATGCACCCACCCTAACAGGGTGACGTTTCGCATCAGTTTCGAGGTTCCTTGCTAGCAACATTGCTTGCTTAGTCAGTACATTGTACCTTGTAAGAATCATTTTATTGATTTCCAACTTTTTCAACGTTTTCAAGGTTCAACACGAGAATCCTCTTTTGGTACCCAAAGGAATTCCAGTTGTGAGAAAATTAGGCTTTCCCGATGTTATCATGCCAGGTTTGCTAAACAGTTTACGTCATTTCTACCAGTTTATCTTTGTCGACAGTTTAAAACCTGTCTACACTAGCACGTTTGAGTTGACAAAGAGTGCTTACTTTGTCAGATGATGCACGTGCAGAGTTGTTGTTTTGCTTATTATAACTGGAGTTGACTTGTTATTGTTTTGACGTTCATTTTGTCATCGCCGTCGTGACGCCTTAATCTTCCTTTTTTCAAATTTTGTCGAGGACTGTCACGAGTAGAATAATACAACAAAAAAAACGAAACAAAATGGATGTTGGAATGCGAGTCACAAAAACAGTTCTAGTCACGTTGTTTCCCGGTGTTATTCCTGCAGGTGATATCAGGAATGATGTGTACGTTACCTTGGAAAGAGGAGAATTTGAAAAAGGTAATAAAACTGATGGACAAGCAGCTTTTTGGGGTAGCTTGCATTAGCATCGACTTCAATATTAACTTAATTTATTGGAATGAAAGTGGAGATGTGTAAATGTAAATTTTTTGTTCTTGTAAATTTTCCATTCCATTCTTTAAGGATCAGGGAAAACCACGTCGAGAAATGTTGAAGTGTCCATGTGCGTTGTGGGACCTAAAGGGAAGGTTATTGAGGTAATAAAAATAATGTCATGTTCGTTAATTTTATTTTTCATTTAACACAGTGTGGGACAAACTGAATATTCGTAAAAAAAAAACAACTGAATTCTTACTTCAGGACCTTCAGTGAAAAGAGTACGTACGTGTCAACTTCTACCTGTCAATCTACAGAATATGACAGTGGGCTTCTCTTTTTTACCTTTCTCTTTAAGCGTTCAACTTAAAAGGGAATACACGCAAGGTTTTTCGTCTCTAGACCACCATTCTCACATTGGTGTGGTCCGATTCTCGTTTTCATTTTGACTCTTATTGAGATTACACTATCACATGATAAGAGGTACTGTCTACACGTGGTAGTTGCGCGTTCTTTTTTCAACAAGGCAGTCAGTGTTCACGTTCTCCCTTTTGGTTTTTACAACGCTCCCTGAAGCGACCAATGTTCACGTTGTCACTTTCACCATAGTTAATTGAGTGGAATGGTTATGAAACCCGTCAGACTCCTTTGTTATATGTTTTTGTGGACCTGAAAGTGCACAACGTTCAAAAGAATTCCTATCATTTTGATTGTATTGACCAATAAAAACGTTGCATTAATTTATTCCGTAACAATTTGCCAACAGAAAACAAAGGATTGTGCACTTTCAGGGTGCTTCCAACATAAACTGCAGCACTGTTGTTTTTATCATTGATGTTTGCCGCTTTTCATAACCAGTCTCCTCTAATACCTATGCTTTCACTCAGGTGAGCCTTTTGATACGCTAAGTTCTAGAACATTGACGTTGAGTGTTCTGCTTTCAGGATTGTGTGTTTCTCGGGGCAGGAGGATACAGTGTGACTGAGTACGAGTCTATTATATTCTACCACAACAGCAATCCGAAGTGGAATGAAACAATAAAGGTACATTCTTAGCAGTCATGCAAATAATGTTAGTTACAGAGAATTCCTGCGTCATCTTCTTGGAAACGGTATGAACGGCTCCACAGAAAAGTACGCTCAGTGCAGTTTTTAAGGTAGAAGACAGAGCCCGTCTAACAAACCTTAAAGATTTACATTGGTCACGCGTCATGTCATTGCTAAAAATAAGTGTTTGTTAGCCATTGGAATAAAGTCTTATCCATTAAGACGTTGTTCTTTTCCACTCACTCAAAGCGCCGTAGCGGTTACCAACCCTAAACACTAACAGCAGCTGAACAACCTTGGCTAGGAGGTTCTGGCAGAAGATTAATCATCTGCCTGAAAAGAAATTCTCCGAGATAACTGTCTGTTTTGTGGCAAACAACTAACGCTGGTCCCGAGGGTGGGTATATTGTCGATGAATCCCTGTGGTTTTAATCGCTTGCTGGCTGTGTGGTGCGTATGAGGCTTGTCCTTGAATATTAAGGTAAATCATGATTAAAATGTGTTGCTTTGCCCTACAGGTGCAGCTCCCGTTTGACAAGTTCCTTGGTGCCCATTTGAAGTTTGGCTTTCGACATTTGGCAAAGTTTGAAGGTAAATCATTGTTATAGAATAACTGCAGAAGTTAATAACGATTTCGCCTGAATTACGTAGGAGGCAACTAAAAACAGTACTCCTAGGTTTGAGTAAAAACTGACGTCTATGTACTGCAGGTAGCTGGTTGTTGAGTCATGGTATATTCGTAATTTTTTTTTGTACTAACAGTAATCGTACATAGTGCAGTCCCGGATGGCAGTAACTCCCCTGTCTGGGGGCTGGAAAAATACATTGTCTCCTTCACAGTCGCTCGGGCCGGAGTCACGCTCAGGGGCGGGGAGCTGACGTGACTCCGGTCCGAGCGACTAGAAAATACAAGAAATATTAACTCATCGCATTCAGCTCAAGCCCATTTATTTCATTTGGGGATAATACTTTTTTCGCGCTTTTCTGTTTTAGAAAAGGACAAAGGTGACAAGACATTTGGTTTTTCCTTTGTGAGTCTCATGCGAGCCGACGGAACAACAATCCCAGACGGAGGCCATGAGCTGTGTGTATACAAGGTGGGTTATTTAAAGCGTTTGTAATCATGTTTTTGTTGTGGTTGTTGTTTATTTCTCTGCCAGAAAGCCTTAACCTGTCATATCCATGCGTCAAAAGTGGTCTTATTTCCCAGAATTGAGGTACTCCACCCGCTTAAGGAAATTTTCCCGAAAATGGTAGTGAATCGGAGATTATTGGAGCGTAACCTACGAAAAGGTTGCGAAAAGGCTTTTGGAGTGACGTGGGAGGGGAGGGGAAAAAAGAGGAAAGAGTTGTTTCCTTACCCACGCGCCCTTCCCTCCCCCAGGCCCTCAGGCTATATTAGGGACTTTAAGATCCGACGACGCAACGGCAACGAGAACGTCACGTAGCAATAGGTTTAATAAGAAAAACGGAAAACGACAACTTTTTGCATCACGTTTTTTTTTTATACATTTCGTTACCGTTTTAGCACAACTACGGCGTGAAAATGCCCCATGTAACCTTTTATAGAGGACGTAAATAAGTGACGACGAAATTTTATTTCTCTTTCTGATCTTGGACATGGTTCTCAAGAATTCAACTCCTGGGGGGTGCCCCTACATTTTACGAAGTAAGTGGGTAGCCAGGAATAGTCGCGATGAAGACTGAAAGAACGCAAATTCTCTTTTAAGCGACCTTTTCGCTATTGTGGCGTCCACGGATCTTAAAGTCCCAACTGTAATTCGAGCGCGACGTTGGGCCGGCCACGCTCCGTTCCTCTGTAGCTAAAGGAGGACTTTTTAGCTTTTATGGTTCCTGGGTTCTTATAAATAGCTACTTGTAATACCGTTGCACGGCGTCTCATCTCCGACTTTTAGAGTTGTACTAGTTATTTCTGCTTTGTAAATTTTCTATTTGTACCTTTTTCCACAGTACGATGCAAACTGTTTTTATGACTCAAAGACATATCTTCACATGCCCTCGAACGCGCAGGAAATGATCAATCACGCCAACTCCTCCTCAGACAGATTAGTACGGAATACTAAGGATTCCTTCTTCCTCAAAACAATAGTATGCTCGACAAAGTTAACTCAGAATGGTGAGTTAATGCTTATTTCGGATTGTTACGAATGGACTCAATCAATCAATCAATCAATCAATCAATCAATCAATCAATCAATCAATTAATCAATTAGTACAGCCAGTCAGCCAGTAAATCATTACTTATAAAATGGTAACGTGTATAGCGAAGGGCGCACCGGTTGTACTTGTTTCGTGTTTTGTATTTTGCACTTGTTTTGGGTTTGTTTGTTTGTTTGTTTGTTTTTGGGTACAAAACGCACATTACCATTTGCATTTGTTTCAGTAAACATCAAATTTTGTGCTTACAGCAACACTGTTCAGGAATTCTCACGCGCTAATCCTGTTAGTGGGAAAAGCTCCGTAATGACATTTATTATGACTCCTAAAACTCGTGAATTCAGTTTTTACTGACCAATAATGCTGATGTTTTTCTAGTGGACCTTGTTGGCTTGTTAAGATGGAAAGCTAAAAAACGGGAGATTCCAAAAGTTTTAACCTCTCTACTAAAAATTGATGGCGAAGAAATTGTCAAGGTAGGTTTGGTACACTCGGGAGTTTCCTTGTTAGGTGGTTAGAGGGAAAATTCGTACTCATGCGTTGTTTTCTAATATTTGCAGTTTCTTCAAGACATTTTTGATGCATTGTTTGCAATTTTGAATGAGAGCGCAGAACAATACGGCACCCTTGTATTCCGCGCTTTGGTAAGTACTATGAATTGTATCGTTTCGTGTAATTTCAAAGTGGCCACCTGTTCCCTCTAGAACCTCTTTGAGTAGAAACCTGACAGACTAGTATTCCTAGTGCCGTCTTTTTCCCCCCTCGAAATAATACAAGTGACTATATGGACCACGTGATTTTTACTAACCGCCGCTCGGTTGTCTCAGTGTGAAGGGCGCCGGTGGAATGCAGAACGGGAGGACGTGGGCTTAAACCTCGGTCGGATCAGTAAGATCATGCCGGCTGTGATTGAAGACCTTGTTACCCGTGATCGCGTCCTTTGGCGGTGACATTTAGCCGTCGGCCTTGCCTCTTTTATCTTCCTGTCATCAGTCAATTCGAAAGGGACGTAGACGTACCCACAATACTGTTCGAAAAGAGTAGGTTAAGTTTCCCCGGTGGCGTAGGCTACCTCATCGACACATTATTCATTATCATGGGCTGGGCGTTACACTTAGCTCATTAATGGATGTTTTATAATATTTGATTCTACTGCTTTTGTCTCAGGTGTTCATCATCTGCCTTCTTTCTGCCGCAAAGTATCAACACTTTCGAGGCGTGTTAACGACCTACATTGAAAAGCATTTCAGCGCTACCATGGCGCACAAGTAAGTGGACAGGAATGAAAAAGGGATATAAACGCGGCAGGATTAGCTCAGACGGTGGAGCGCTTGACTGCAAAGCGGGAGGTCGCGAGTTCGTTTCCAAGGGCTGGACCATTACTCAGGGTCTTAAAATATCTGAGAAATGAAGGTACCCCTTTGCACTGCAAACGGCCAGCCCTGCACATGGCTCGTATGACCGTGTAAAATAGCGGTCATGTCTCCAGTTGAATCTCTGTTTTGTTTATGTACAAACGAACGGTTTAAACTAATATGAACTTTTCTTTTTCTTTCTGATAGGAAACTTATTAGCTGCCTGAGGCAAGCTTTGTCCTTTTCAGGGGAAAACGATAAAATGGATAACCTAAAAAATACTATGACGGTGAGCATTTCTCTTCCTCTTTTTAATCCTGTGCACTGTGCGGATGTCTATATCTGGGACGCTTGTCCCGCTGTCAACGCCTCCATTGGGCTGATGTCTTGTTTACTAGTGGTCCAAGTTGTATAGGCAATAGATAGACACGAAAGTTTCGGCTCTTAGTATTACCGTTTATTATCTGAGAATGTTGCAGTGCTGTTGTTTCCCTGAACAGTTTTTATTTTTCTTTCTTTCAGGCGTTAGAATATCTTTTTAAATTTATTATTCAATCAAGAATGATGTTGATCAGGTACTTCACAAACAGTGCACTGTATTCTCTAGATTTTAATCTTAAGGAAGTGAAACCTTTATAAGTGGGCGAATGGCGTAGTTTTCGACAAACATTTTGTCCTATATTTTCTGTAAAACGAACCTGTATTAACGGACACAGTTGAAGGTCACATGGTTGTTGGGCGTCCCCTTAGTGTACATGTTTCACTATCTAGCAAATAGACAGCAGTTTTCATGGTCGATACTCTTATAGAACATTGAAATGACTTAAAATTACTCAAAACCCAAGTGGAACCTCTAGTCGCAACCACTGTAAAGTTTTGAACATTTTCGCGTCATTTCTGTGGTCTTTGCTTTTGTACTGTGAAAGCCATCAATAATAACCAGCGGAAAAGATATGCCTAGAATTAAGTATATTGCATTTAATCAAAATAGTTAAGCTAGCTTTTGACTATATCAAAGATTCCTTTCAGCTAATTTTATGGTAGAATAAATAAAAGAGGTGGAGTCTAGCATTTCCATTTGTAAGAAGTTTTTATTTATTATGGTTGTAGTTTGCACCGTGAACGCGACGCAGCCACTCAAGAGGCATTTAGAGAGGATCTGTATTCTGTCTTTACGGATTTGAATAAATTAATGTCTTCACGTCTTCCTGATGTTACTGCAAAGGTAAGATAATTTGAAATTTCCGGTATTCGCATAATGGCGTAAAGAAGAAGGGCTCTTAGGGCAATTCTTCTCGCTCCCTTTTACGTGCGGTCGTTTTTACCCTCCCTCCCTCTGGATGTCTTGAAGTATTTACGTATCTCTCCACTAAGGTTCTCAGGGAGTGGTACCTGGTAGATACTGCTGACCAGGGTTGTCATGGTTATCTTCCGCGCTTGCTTCCGACTCCCTCAGTTTGTCCTTTTGGCGATGGGCTTAACGTAATCTTTAATGCACTGGATTTGTTTTCTTTTTCTTCTCGACAGTCTTTAGCTGTGCAGCATTTTCCTGGAATTTACGAAGACGCGCTAAAAGTTTTTACTTCAGAAGAATTAAGGTTTGTGATCTTTCTTCATTTCTGGCAAATAAACGAATTACCACGTAGGTAAGTGACCTGCGCGACATTCAGCATAGTAACTCAGTCATAACGTCAGCAATTTCTGTGAGTAAGCCATTTATTTCCATTTAGGTTTGTCGTTGACTTAGTTAAAGTTCGTGGAGTGGATCATTTAGCCAGTCAGTCCCGTCAATTAAACGGATCATTCATTTATCATTTTAACTAGTAGGTCTATCATTCTAGTGAGTCTGTTAATACCATTTAATGGGCCATTTGGACAGTCAGTCAGTCAGTCAGTCAGTCAGTCCGTCCATGCGTCCGTCCGTCAGTCAGCCAGTCAGTCCCTCAGTTCGTTACCTTCCGTCAGTCTGTCAGTCCGTCCTCCGTCCATCCGTCCGTCTATCAGTCTTGTCAATAAAAACCGATCAGTTTTATTATTTAACGAGTGCGTCGGTCAGTCCAGTCGTTCTGTTAATAGCCATTTAGGCTGTCAGTCAGTCAGTCCGTCCGTCCATGCGCCCGTCCGTTCGTCCGTCAGTCAGTCTGTTAGTTCATCCATCCCACCGTCAGTCTGTCAGCCCGTCCGTCCATCCTTCCCTCTATCAGTCCTGTCAATGAAAGCGATCAGTTTTATCATTTAACGAGTGCGTTGATCAATCCAGTCAGTCTGTTAATAGCCATTTAGGTTGTCAGGCAGTCGGTCAGTCCGTCCATGCGCCCGTCCGTCCGTTCGTCCGTCAGTCAGTCTGTCAGTCCGTCCGTTCATCCGTCCATCAGTCCCGTCAATTAAACCGATCAGTCATTTATTATTTAACGAGAACGTCAATCAGTCCAGTCAGTCTCTTAACAGCCATTTAATGGGCCATTAAGCAGTCTGTCTGTCAGTCAGTCAGTCCGTCGGTTCGTCCGTTCTTCCGACAGTCTGACAGTCCGTCTGTCGGTCAGTTTGTAAGGTGTTTAAGTCAGTTAGTCAGTCAATCATGTCGTTGTTTTGTCGGCAAAATAAATTATGTGGTAATCTTTGACTAAATCCGTTGACTTGTGTGCATTTCTTTTAGTACAATTGCTAAGCAATTCCTTGTCAGTGCCGCTGGGGATCACAAAGCTCTCGCGAGCAGTAAACTACAGTTTATTGATGCCACTGTGAAGAGCAGTCTCTTTGGACACCAGGGTAAGACAACATTTACCCCCAAAGAGCTTTATTGTTGAGAAGATACCGTAGACATCTGTCTATTACTGAGTCCTCCACTTGAGTTTCAGGTTTTTGAATATTCTTCCTTCATTTGTGTTGAGCCCAATGCTATCTAATTAAGGCTTGTAAGCCTTGTATACACAAGTGTGTATCGTATCTAGAGGAGGAGGTAGTGTGACAGACTGGCTAGAGCGCTGAATTCTCAATCCGGAGGTCCCGAGTTCAAGTTCCGCCCTGGCCGATAGCTGGATTCAGTTGTTCTCCGTAGTCCCCTGGTCATTTTTGCTTCCATAAACGCATTGTCAACTTTGGCAAAGTTCAAGATCATTTCCCCTGAGGAATGAATTTGCTGCTGAAAAGGTTTTCATATGTAACTTTCTTTTTTTGCAGAATCCAGAACAATCCTTATCCCTGTGCTCGTGGCTTCTCTTCAGAAACAACTGGTACAAAAACAAGACATGAAAACATGCGCGGAAATACTGGGATCCATGCTGACGACTTTACAGACGGAAACCACGGTAAGGATATGTTTTTACATGTAAATTACCTGTGTAAACCTTAGCTCTGTTTGTTGCCTCAGTGTATGTGTTATATTGGAAGTCCTTACATTTATTTTCTCCACACACTCAAAGAACGTCTAGGCGGTGCGCGGTGTTGAATCCCACAATAGGCCATTTGCATGATTTGATCACGTGATCAATTTTCGGTAAACAGGAAAGCATTTGAACAATTTTAGTAGCACGAGGTGAAAGAGCGTATTAAACTTAGGTAACTTGTAAATTTTCACCCATATATCTCAAAGGTAGCGATTGCAACGGCCGCCGAAAATTAGAAGGATTTGTATGAGATAAACAACTCTTGCCACCCAGTCACGTTTGAGTGATTTTTTATACAAATCATTATCTCTGCACATAAATTAGTAGTCTCACGCAATTTTGTTTCTATAAGAATTGTTTTGAGCTGTTTTTATCAGCTTATTTTCTAACTTGGGAAATTCTCCGCTTAAATTAGACGTTTGCCCTTTGCCGTATACGTGAAGTTAAAACTCTCTAATCGTGACTTCCTATGCGTAAGTCGCGTTTGACGCTGGTACATGCGTTGGTTAGAGTCCTTTTTTTTTGGAAAGCAGAGTGGCTAATCTTATTCCGAATTTGTCGTGATAATGCATTGTTTTTTTAAAACCTTATTAGCGAGGGCCTATTGAAGAAGATGTGTACCTCATTGCAAAGGCACTGCTACAGCCCGTCTTTCAAACAGTCATGACTGTGGACAGAACAAGCGAGTTGGCGGTAAGAGCACTTTCTTAATCATACGACTATGCCGAATAACATCAGGTAGATGGTCAGTTGTACTTAGACAGGACCTCCCTCCCTCGTTTACCCTCTCTATCCTCCCGACAATAAACTTTTGTCACTTGGCGGAAGATACGGGGCTAGCCGTGCGTGAACAAAGCTTTTTAAATCTCCCGAGACAAAATGGCCACCTCGTGACAAAGGTCTTTATGGTGTTTTATTGTATAGCTCTATCTCTTTCACTTGTGAAAATTAAAATGAAAACGTTTCTTAGTGCACCTTTTCTTCTTCCGGCACGCAAGCTTTTCGTACACCAATTATTTAAGTGTCATCTGAAATTGTCATGCCAAAAGCTCATGTCCATCAGGCTCATCAGATGATGGTACCTGTTGCTATAGGTTCAGTATTTTTCGCAGGTGAAACGTTTGTTGAAGTCCTTTCCGTTTGTAATTCGTGGAGCTAAGTTCAGTCAGTTTTTGTGCCCAGAAATATTTATGGCATGAATGTTTTTTTATAGTCTGATGTACTGAGTAAACACTAGAACCATGTAGTGTCAAAAGTTTCGATTTACTTTTTTTGCATTATTTCAGAGGCATTTTCTGTCAGTGTTGACGAACTTGCTGTGGATCATGACTGAAGAGCATTACCAGAGGTTCTTGAAGGAGTTTTCAAGCAACAAGGAACTGAAAGATTTCTTAATGAACGTGTTTGTAGTATTCACTGAAATAGTCAAGCGTGGGATATTCCTTAAAGACTGGATAGTCATCATCGTCTTAGGGAACAGGTGGGAAAATTAACCATAATCATAATTTTTTTCATTCGTTGCAAATTTCTCTTCCTTTTCATAGGCCGAGAGTACACCACGTGACCTGAAAATAACTGCCTACAAATAATAGTCTGCTCTGCAAATACTGGTAATATTCTGCTCATGCGTAAATGAAACCACGCTTTTCTCCTTCTTGCGATTGCCCTTGCGTGAAAGTGGCAGAGCGCTTCGCTTCCCGAAGATATTTATAAAAAAAAACAAACTCGGTGATCGAATGATAAAACAATTATTGAACTCGTCTATCGCAAGATGTCGTGATTTGTCAGTGTCTCGCAGATCAATTATTGGTCTCAGCCTTCGGCTTCACAACTGACGACATCCGTTCTACTTAGTTGAGATTAATATAATGTATTGAGGCGCACGCAGCCGTGTTAGCAAGAACATATGAACGATCCGCTGGGCTCGCTTCTAATCTGCGCTAACCAATCACCTGGCCCCGGTTGTTCAAACGTTGGATAGTACCATCCACCGGATAAATCACTATCCAGCGGATAAGTATTAGAAAAACCAATTGCGTTATCCTGTGGATAGCGCTATCCAACGTTTGAACAACCGCGGCCTGTTAGTTAGTCAATAAATATTCAGTTACTTATTAATTGTAGGCTCGATTTCTGCCGTCTCCCAGCGGCTGGTAATCGAGCTTATAATTATTACTAATTGCTTTTCCTGAATTCTTGTCTTATTTTGAACGAGTAATCATGATTTGATCCGTCTCTTGTTCTCGTACAATTGTTAGCGCTTTTTCCCAATTGTTCTTAACGAGAAATATTCTGTTTTTAGCGTAATATTAAGAGCCATTCAGAATTTTTCACAAGCTCTACTGGATAACTTTTCAGGAGAAGAGAACTTTGACTACCAGGTGAGCCATCTTGACACGCGTCTGATGATATATGGGATGAGAACGGTGTGTCGTGGTTGCTCAAGGTGGAGGGCGGGCAAACAGCTGATAAAAACGGTCATTACAAGCAGTGTCGTTCGAATTTGTGTATTAGGGATCTTTAGCAAAGACGTTTTTGAGCGACGCACGTCAACCGGAAGTGAGGCCTTCTCCCTTTTTATATGCCTTGACGTTAAAAGATTTGTATTGCTAAGTTTCTTTGCTCTGATAAAGACGATTTACCGAAGAGTTTGAACCAAAGTACTGCCCAATGATGCCAAAAGTCCACTTCCGGTTGACGTCCATCGCGACGCACGCACGTCAACCGCGACTCACGTCAACCGGAAGTGAAGCCTTCTCCCGTTTTATATGCCTTGACGCTAAAAAATTTGGATTGCTAACTTTCTTTGCTCCGATAAAGACGATATACCGAAGAGTTTGAACCAAGCCACTGCCCAATGATGTAAAAAGTCCACTTCCGGTTGACGTCCGTCGCAGAAAAAAGCTATTGCTTAAGCTCCCTATTATAGACAACTATAAAGAACTTGTAATGCCAAACGCAGTAGCGCAAAATGTGGGTCAAAGTCATCAATGTTTTGTTTTTGGATGAAACACGACCAGAGATATTCCGGCAACAAGGAAACAATGCCTCAAACCTTGGCGAAACTCGATCTATGTAGTCTGAGTACAAAATGTTTCTGAATTATTTCGCAGTTATGGAACAACTACTTCAACTTGTCGGTGTCCTTTCTTACGCAATCTCATCTTCAACTGGAGAGCTTCACCGAAGTGAAGAAACACAAGATCATCGACAGGTAAAATTGTCAATAACTCCTTCCTTTAGTAACTGTTGTTAGAGTGGTTTTCGTTTGAGTGTCGTAAAACCAAAACCAAAGTAATTACTCTGGCCAATCACATAGGACACAGACAATACATTGAACCAATCAAAACTCGAAGTAATTACATGTGGCTGACGCAAAGCGCGGGAAAATGCATGCGAGCGCGTCACAGTTGGCTTTGGTTTTACTTCTGATTGGATGAAAAGGTGGCGCGAATCTTTTAAGCCAATCGCATCGTGTAGAAAGTGCAAAACCAATTACTTTTCGACACTCAAATGAAAACCGCTCTATTCCTCTTCTCTAATAGCAAAACACATGAGTTAATAGGCCTTTTTCAGCTAGGTTGAACTTTTTGAATTTGAATTTTTTTAAATTGAAATTAATATTAAAACAGTTTGAAGATTTTGAACTTTGAACGATGCTTTTAACTCTTAAATTGATGTCAACCATCAACCACTCTCCCTTACAACGCGCATGATTTCACGTGAATTTTCAGCCAGGTTTTAGCCAGTTACGGTCCAATTCGTGCTCGCGCGTAAGCTTGAACCTCGGTCGGCGTACTTTTCCAAATGTTTTTTTTCCGTTTCTCTTCGGAGTGTACTTTTTGCGCCTATGTCCGCTTTTATTTGAGATAAAGTCTGAATTTTATTGGAACTTGAGTCGATACATTCTTGGAGCTAGAGTCTGTATTTTATCTGAGTTTGAGCCGAAATACATTAGAGAATTGTTCACACAGCTGGTCATTCACGTGGTGCAAAAAGCCATGCTGGAGAGCAAGAGACGAAGACAACAACACTTTACTTTCAAAGTGCTTCACCCCACTCAGGTGTATAGATGGATAGCAGCGAATACAATGCTGTGAAGCCTTCGGTGTGCTAGCATCCTGCCCAGGGAATTGAGGGGTTGGGGGTGGGGGGGGGGGGGGTGGGGTGAGAGAGAGAGAAGAGTAGAACGATTCCTACTATAACCGGGATAAGTTATAATCTCCGACCTGATGGGTCATTTGCCCCGAAAGATGACTTTACCAACCTTTATTTCTGTCCTGTAGGTACGGAGACATGAGACAAGTTATGGGTTTTGAGATTGTTACCATGTGGCAAAGCCTCGGTAAGTTTCAACAGCTTTAAATTTGTAGAGATATATATTCCTAGCCTGAGAAAACAGCCGACAATTTCGCGACGCCGTCACTGGCGAAGTTTGCCCGCGAAATGAAATGACGTCTGAGTAACGAGCGTGGCAATTCCATACTGATGACGCGTCACCATCCAGATCTGGGTAGTGCTTCTGTAATTTAAAGTAAATTTTCAACCAATCAGAAGCACTGCCTAGACAGTTGAGGTTTAAGTTTATAGTCTTAATGTTTTTGGTAATCAAAACGTTTCGTTAAAACCCTCATAGGGAATTCAAAATACTAATTTTTTTTCAAAGTTTATTTGGATACGTTAACGAGGTTTCCGTCGAAAATGAAAATTGTCATGCTAATGTTCTTAAGAAACTACGTAGCATAAGTATTCTCCGAACAACCGGCATTTGAAAAAAAACAACAACAGAATTTCAGTTTTCATCGGAAATTCTCGGTATTCAAAATTAATAGCGAAATATTATGCTACAATTCATATTTCCTTTGTCATTAACAGGCTCTTTTCAGACACATTTTATGCTTAGTCTGGTTTGTCCTTTCCTTGAGATGACTCTTGTTCCTGAGAAAGGTAAGCTGGCAACGCCATTTAATTTCTTTCTTTCTTTCTTTCTTCTTTAAGAATTCAAATTAAACTATCAATTCTCTCTCTTTCCCGGCCGGATGTGCTTAGTTATTGTCATACATGCCGAAAAGCCTCAAAACCTCACAACAATTTTCAAAGCACGTTGTTTTTTTTCTTGGTTCTTGATTATACTTCGTTTAATAAAAGTTGTTAAATATGATGTCCCAATTAGGACGAACGGTACAATCAGAGTTGACATTTTAATGAAACTTGAGTCTTAAGTCGTCATTTTATTTTGATAGTTTATTTTCTTTAGCTTCCATTATTTTTAGCCTTCGTGCAGACGTCTCCTATTCTTTCTACTTCAGTACAAAAAAAAACTAAGCTCAATACACCTCATTCCATAACACAAGTCTCCCTAACTCCTTTTTTTTATTATTACAGAATTGCGTAAAGCTACATTACCGATATTCTATGACATGGTTCTATGTGAATTGAAGACGAAAGGCTGCGCAACCATGGTGTGTTGATTTAAACTTATACCTTGAACTAAGGGAATACTTTAATCTTGTGCTTAGGGTACTATGACGACAATTATTATTTTGTTTTCAGCATGTCCTATCTGAAAACTTTTGTGGAGTACTCTTAGTCTTTTAAGAGAGGTGATTGGCTTTTTCATCATGATGATCATCATCAGTGCGGTCTCAGCCGTGCTGAACGCCTGGCTGTCTAGCTTGCTTGATCTTTCATGCTTGCTGATAACTCACTGTTGCCTAAGGTCCAGTGTCCTGTGAATTTCAGGCTTTTAATAATTCTAATCTAATCAAATTCTATATCCCAGTTCTGCTAAAAGTTATCCTTTTTTAGGTTGAAACCAAAATAGTGAATGAGCTCGACAGACTTGTGAGCGTGGACAAAAAAGGCGACAGGGAATACAAGAAACTCTTCAAGCAAATGTAAGAAAGATATAATCCCAGGAGTAAACAAGAGTTTGCAGTAAAAACAACGGTATCATCTGCCAGGGACGATCTGACAACTGGAAAAGAATAAACGTCTCTTTAGTTTTTAGGCTCGATAAGCCATTTGTACATTGACGTCTTGTTACCACTAAGGGCCTGTTGACAAGAAGGTGGGGGACCCCAGGTAGGTGAAGCAACCCGCTTCGATGGGCTAAGCCGCCTGTCCATATAATCTCTCGTATCGTCACCCTACCTATCATGTAAACGTAATCAAATGAAAAGTAGATTAAATGGACAGACTGGTTACCCCACTTGAGCTTGTTACGTCACCTACCTGGGTCCCTCACCTCCATGAAAACAGGCCCTAAGGCCAGGATACATTTCTTTTTTTCTTTCATATCTAAATTTGGTAATCCCAGTGAGGTTTGAATAACAAAAGCCCAAATTTGCACAAAAATGCAGTCTGGTAGTAGTAGTAGTAGTAAAATGACACTATCGTGCTAGTGGCCAATTCCTGCTAAAGTAAAGTAGTCATAGAATAACATATTATTCCTATTAAGAAACGGTCCAGATAAGAACGATAGCAACAACGGCAACGAACATGTTCGAAAGCAAAAAAGGTGCTAACTTTTCTATTGTCTGTACTTACTTCTGATTGGCTTAAACAGCAAAAGTTAATAAAACTTCTTCATAAAGCGGTACATATATTCATCCTTACTTTCCAACCATCTTCCATGTAACAAAGTCTGGTCTCAGTTTGAATAACAAGGAAATCCTATGTGGGGAACATGTAAAATTGTAAACTTTTCTTGGCTATTGTTTTCAACTCTTGTGATTGGTCAAAATCTTTTAACACAGAAACGGCCTTTGTGTAGGTTTATGCATTCTCTGTGTAAAAATGAGAACATTCCTATGTGGGGAAACCACCGTTGCCGCATAACAAAAGAAATTGCTATCCACCTTACCCGGATCATTACTTAATATTCTGCATGAAATTTTGAAGCACATATGTATCTCACAGGACGTTTACTCACTCCAAATTTACATTCCATTTCTATTTTATCAATCTTACACCTTAGGTCGTTGGGCAATTAATTGTTCGTCCTTCTTTCTTTCTTTCTCAGCTTGACGGAAAAGTTTGAAGAGAATTTTCTTTTCAGCAGTGAAGGCATAGCGTTTGTCAACCGAGTTACAGACCTCCTGAAGTTACTTTTGGAGTACAGGTGGGTAAAATGCGGGACAAGAAGGAATTTTGTTATGTAATAGTGCACTTTTTATTTTTCATTTGCCCTGCTCCTCAGTAGAATGCTTATTACACCAGAGACCAAGTACATCTAGGGGCGGTGCTCATACAGTCTGGTCCCCAGGGCCTCACCTCTTCCCCTCCCTTGGAGAAGCCCTAAGAACAAGTCAACGACTGGTAATGTTTAGAATTAAATCATTCTGTTCTCAAGTCCATTGTTTTTCATTGTCTTCGAAAGTTCATCTTCCAATTAACTTGGCTGTCGAGACTTGGCTTTCGTGGCTCACCACACATAAACTATTTTCAGCCTTAGAGTTTTATAATCCCCCCCCGCTACCACCATTTAGAAGGCTTATCATATAGTTCAAGTTTGCAGACGACATGCTGTGATATAGCCATGAGCATCAAGCTGTTCGACAGTATTTTTAATTGGCGGTACTTGAAGTCAAAAATTGACAAATACACACATCTTGCGTATAATTAAGCTGCGTGTAAATGTTCGTGCTAATTTTTTCCACGCATGTTTTTTCGTGTATTTTGTAAATCCGCCATATTGCACTCTAGTTACACGCGTGCTCTTCTATTCCTGTGACCTACCCTGCACTTTTTAAGGTACGGTGGAACCACGCCTGATCGATGATCATATTAATGAAATCCGTACACGTATGTATAGTCATGAACTTATCGTAAATCGCAAATGTAAGGGACCCTTTCTAATTCCTGAAAATGCATTCATTGATTAACAGGAGAGTATCTGCCGAGGAGTTAGACGACAGGGAACAGAAAATGAGCTGCCTTGTAAATTTACTGGTAAAGTGCAACCTATTTTGCTATTGAGAATCTAAAACGGAAGTATACTTGATAGTGTTGTCACAATAGACGTAATCAAATGTAAATTGTCTGTCAATAAAAATGGATTGCTAAGGCCTTCACTTCCATCGGTGCTAAATTTGTGGAAGAAGTTAAATTTGTGCTATTTTCAATTCAAGGAATTCTACAAGAAAATTGATCGCGAGGACATGTATATCAGGTAAATGAGCTTTTTCCCAGAAAGAGTTTATGTTGCTGTCTGTAAATTACTCGTTTCTTTCTGTCAAATACAGTACTTAGCTTTTCAAGTAAAAGTTTATCTGTGCTCAGCGACCAAACATGTTTTATTTATTTATTCATTTCTTCCCATCATTTATTTTACCAGATGTATTGAACGATTGTGCGATCTGCATATCACTGCCAACAATTTCACGGAAGCTGGTTTTACAGTTCTTAAGCATGCTGAATTGTTAGAGGTATTCAGAGGGTGACGGGAAGTGGAATATTATGATTAAGCTTAACGCAGGTTTTCCTTTCTAAACCAGAACAAAGATGCTTATACTTTAATAACCCCGGTGTTATTAAACTAGTACTACGTCTGAACAGGTTTTGGTTGAAATGGCGAGTCCATATTCACAAGTATTGTCGTTAAATTCTTGTTTAAGAACCTGCAAATTCAAAACTTAACTCAACATTAGAAAAAGATCTGCGAAAACCCATTGGTCCCCTTGCTTTTAGATAGATAGAGAGATGCTTTATTGTCTTAATACCTTGCAGCTATAGGCTGAATTACGAAAGACATTACAATAAAAGGACATTACAATAAAGACATCACAATAAAAAAAAAAAAATAAAAATAAAAAAATATATAAAATATAACAATAAAAAGGTAAAAAGTATAAATTTGCTACTATAACTAACTAATTAAACACTACTAAGCGCAGAAAACGTGACTAAAAATGAAAGATTTTTTGCATCGATTGGTCTTGCACAAAGGTAAAGGCAAAGTTCCGATTCCTCCTTAGAAAGTAATTTGCTGGATTCTTGGAAGGAAGGAGTTTGTGAAGAATGTGCCCGGGGTCACCCACGACTTCATTGAAGAGCTTTGATCAAATCTCTTCTCTCCTTTTAAAGAGGGTTGGCAAACCTGAAAATTCTAGGGCCTGATTGTATGACATACCGGGGTAAATAATTCGCAATGTACGTTTTTGCGGTCTCTCCAGGTCCTCGCTGAGGTAACCCGGGAGGGCGCGATGGAACACGGGACATGCATATTCGAGAATAGAACGAATGCATGTGATGTAAAAAAGTATTAACTCCGCAGGCGTTAAGCTTTGATAAAGTACTGTCACGAAGCAGACCGCTGACCGCATTTCATCGTATCGTTTTACCTCAAGTATCGAAAAGGGAAGTTCAATAATCAGGCCCGTCACGACAGATGTGGACGATCAGATTAACCAGACAATACTATGGGCCGTATGACGGCTTGTCCAAATACGTTTTAGCGTGTCACGCTTGGTTTTGAGTTAACTCTTCACTGGTTTAACAGATGGTGCGAAGGCGGACAAGGGGATTACTCTCATATATCACTCTAAGTTAAGTTCGCCTTCTGGCCTGAAATGGGGTGTTGATCTTATTAATCGGTTGAGTCTGATAAAGGGTATGGTTTCTGTGGGACCATGGTCTGGAATTAGGTATGGGTTTTTATTAATTGTCGCTTGTGTATAGCGGTTAAAGTTTTTAACAGGGTAGGAAAACTTACACTTGGGGTAGGATTAGGGTGCGAAACGCAAAGCGTAGAGATGCTAAACGAAAACTATCGTGAAATTTCCCTGAAGTGTCAGTCTAAATCTGCTTAAGAAGTAATCATATTTTTTTTGTTTCTTTTTTCAGTGGTCTGATGTAGTGATCAAAGACTCCCCTGATGCACAAACGCAGTTTCAGCTAAAGGAAAAGTTATATTTGGACGCTATTGACTTCCTGGACAAAGGAAAGGTACTTGATATCCTTATATGGAAATGGTATGGGATTGCGCCAAGGCTGTGTCTTCGGCAAATGTAAAGAGTTCCAAACGAGCCAATATCTTCACCAATACCCTAAACTGTCGCTTATAAACTGCCCTCAGGCCCAACAAAGTGTGACAAAAAATACATCCGATTATAAGCTGCCCGGATATATTAAAGGTCCCCTCTAAATGTATTGAAATGAATTCTATTCATTATGACGTTTTAAAGCTTGAAACTTACTTTGATGTACACCGCTATAACTTGTTTCGAAGCACTTTTCCTCCACTTTTCCTATGGTTGTGGCTAGAATGGATACCTTCAAATCAGGTTGGACACCTTATGTTTATTACACAACGCTACACTATATTTATGCGAATTTATAGGGCACATTTTTGAGAAAAGTGGGGAAATCAGAGTAAGAGACAGTTGTGCAAGGAAAATAGTTGAATACAGGGTTTACGACCGAAGTACAGTGATAAGGGTTAAGCACTGTTTCAAAAACGGTTGGCTTTCAATAATGTAATAATCAGTGCCATGTGTAGCCTCCCCGCAGACGTCCTTTGGGGTTCGTTTGTCACGGGAGAAATGAATGCGTGACAAACGAACCCCAAAGGACGTCTGCGGGGAGGCTATGCCATGTGTAAAGTACATTCAGATTAACCGGTCTCGGCAGTTAGCCCTTGATGTTGTAGTGGATACAGATGTGGATTATACATCAAATGATGCGTTTTCAAGTCTTACATACTACCTACTGTTTTCTTCTGTTTTTCTTTCTTTTCTTATTTGAGTGAAGATGACAATCTGACTTGCGGTATCCATTCAAGTCACAACCCTTTTCCTATCCGGTTTAAAGCCCCTCGGATAAAAGCCCCCCCCCCCCGCCTTTATAAGCCCCCTTAAAACCCCGTACGAAGATGAATAAGCCCAGAGGTTATAAGGGCGGCAGTTTACGGTATTTCGTGTTGGTTATTCAGTACCATTTTATGTGATGATGTATCAGTTAGCCAGAAACAAGAGGACCGAGAATATGAGGGAATAAGTTCTGTTTTTTTTTTAACAAGAGCGTTAAAATTTGCTACCCTATGAGTGCTTCATGATTTTTTGTCTTTATTGTTGTGTTTCAGACATGGGAGAAGGCAATTGAACTGTGTAAAGAGCTGGCTGAGCAGTACCAGTCATATCTCTATGATTACATGAAGCTGGCCAACATCCTAGTATGTGTATAAATTATATAGTTCAGGGCCCAGTTGTTCGAAGGCCTATTAGCGCTAAACCTTAAATTTTGACCCCGGGTATCTTTTTCTTTTGTTCAAAAGAATTTTCCCAGATTATTTTCTCAATTCTTTTTGGGCCATCCAGTCATCAACTTGTAGACAAAGAGAATAAAACTGATTTTGCTTTTTAGGCTTCGATATCTGAATTCAAATTTCGCACTAACCCTGGGTTAACTTAACCCTGCTTTGATCAACCCGGCCCGGGTTGTTAGTGAATAGGCGAAGTTTTTAAGTGGAAGGTCCTAATGCGGGTGCCAAATGGCCCACAGAAAAGTAGGCAACCGACTCAACCACTGTTGAAAGCTTGGCTAAAGTTTATTTAAGATGAAATGAGGCATGGCGCTATGAGGAAAAAGAAATTGTACACTTTGAAATACACGTGCCGCTAGGTGTGATGGGGATATGAGTCTAATACTGTAAAATTTTATCCTTAACCGACTGTAACTAGCAATTGTCAACCTTTCCTTTTCTGACTAGAAAAAGCAAGCCAAGTTCTTCGACAACATCATGAAGCAAGTCCGACCAGAACCCGAATACTTCAGAGTTGGTTTTTATGGCAAAGGCTTCCCGTCATCAGTGAGGGTAAGTATTCCAGCAAGTGATTTGGGAGGGTGTGTGTGTGTGTAGGGGGGGGGGGGAGGGGGGAGGGGGAAGGGGTTGTTCGGAGAGAGAAACTAGGCTGAAGTAGACTCTGGAGAGCAGGTGAAGCCACGTCTTTCCTCTTTTGTATGTCACTGGTTCTTTATCTGGCTTGGGTTTTTGGAAAGACGGTAAAAGAAATTGTAAACATTTTTGTACGTGTTTTTTGTTTGATTTTTTAGAGAAACGTGTAACTGGAACTTATAAGATATCGAGCGCTTACCATTTGTACAGAAATTTCCGCGGTGAAAATTTTCCGAAAAATTGGTATTTTTTTGTTTCTATAGCCTTATTTCGCTTTATTTTCGGAAGATTAAACAATTTCGACGTCCATTTGTATCCGGATTTACTTAGCTCGTCAGCTAATTTATAAAGCAGTGCACGGCTCATGCAAAAATTTTTCTGGCCATCATTCTTCAATAATTGTTTCGCTGACAAAATCGTCCCACCAATCTCTAGTCCGCTTGTTTAACTTCCGTTCGACATGGAGAGAAGCCTCATAACGTGGAGCATCCGTTTGGCGTAATTGAAGTGTACAGTAATTATGTTAGGTTGAACTGCACATAGGTTATAAGACTTGAAACTGAGGTCCAAATAGTAAAGAAACGATGACATTGCGCGCGGCATTATCTTGAATATTGACGGTAAAAAACTGGGCTCGATCTTGTTACCTTACCGGATAAAAAATATCCGGATTTAGCGTACACACGATTCCGGATTCATAGCGTGTTCAAAAATTTCCACTCTGGAGAGCAGCTTCAAAAAGTTGCAGATTCGTTTGCCGCCTGGATTCACCGGATACGTGTGGACGGAGTCTTTGTTTGTTTCCTATTTCTGGTACTGAAAAAAAATAGTGGCATTGAGTTGTATGACTAACAAATACCACTTAATATTTCGAAAATTTCGTTCACTTCGGTTAAAGGGGAACAAGGTAACACCATAGAAGGTGCTGCTTTTTTCCTGGAAAAGCCTTCATCCTTTACAAAGAGACCCAGTCTTCTAAACCCAAAATAACAGCTCACAACATTCTATGAGAAAGCGAAGCCAATCGTGTGGCCCGAAATTTCAGCCTTGGTTCAAGGTAATGACTGGCTTTTGATCGACTAGGCCGCGTTTAAAACACGTCATCTTTGTATTTCTAGGCAAAACAGTTATTTCCTAAAGACTTGTAACTATTGTTTTTTCGTTTTCCTTTATAGAACAAAGCGCTCGTGTATCGAGGTCAAGAGTACGAGAGAATTGGTTCGTTTAACCAGAGAATGCAAGCGCAGTTCGCAGATGCACAGGTGTGAATGACAGTCAACAACTGTGGTTTAATGAGTTGACTCTTTCTCTTTACTAAGATGTCTCAGATTAGATTGAAACAAGTCGCCCCATGTAAGAGAATCCATAGCAGTCTTGGATTCTGGATTCCTCATATTGGATTCCGGATTCCAGGTTCTAGATTCCAGGTGCTGGATTCCAGTGTTTGTCAGTGGAACTTCGACTCTAACTCCCAATCGTTAGGGGGATTTCTGATTCCTTGAGCTCTACTCCGTATTCCCAAGTCCAGGATTTCAGATTCCACAAGTAAAATTCTTCCGCATTCCGGATTGCGCAAGTAAAAATTTCCCGGATTCTGGAATACGGATTCCCTTACATGGGGCGAAAAAAAGGCTTAGCTGGTTTCTCAACGGGTTAGTTTGTTGCTTATTTGTTTCTTAACAGGGAATTCCCTTTACAAAATTAATAAGCCTTAAGAATAAATTTGTAAAGTTTTACGCTGGTGTGCGCGTTGTTTCGTCTTGCAGATGATGGATAAGAACACCCCTCCAGAAGACGACGTCCTGGAATCTGACAAACAATGTATCCTTTTACGTAGCTTTTGGAGACAGTTCCTGTCGTGGAAGAGCCGAAGGCTGCCTCTCTACACCGTAACTGTGGTTATGCTGGCACAATTTGACCCCACTGCAGCCCCTTCCTTAGGAGGTCGTCTTCCTTTCCTGTTTCCTGTATCCTGCGTGGCTGGCGGTTTTGTTGAGGGGGGGGCTGCTGGGAGAGAGGAAGGGGCAATGGCGAGCGGCGAAACGTTCGCGTTCGCAGCTGTGCTGCCCATTTGCGCGCTCGGCAGACAAAACCGCCAGCGATTCGTTGGTCATTTCAATTAAAACTGCTGAGCGCTATTTTCCCACTCTCTTGTTTAGCTCTGTGGCTCTTTTGTTTTGTGATTGTCACCAAAGTCCTAAAGCGCGTTTATTAATTCCCCTGTGTCGTGTCCTTAAATAAGCAAACTTGTTGCGTTTTAGACGTGTGTTTCAACCTTGACTTTTATCAGACCTACAATGTTGTCGAGTAATTCCCATCTCAGAACACGAGGAGAGATTTATCGGGAAAGCAGTTGATGACAAGATAGCTGGGTGAGTGATAAGTGTCTGGGTCCAGGTTATAAAATGGACAGTGCTATCGACTGTTGGTGACCCGAATGGCTATATTGCGTGACATGGCTGAATTTGGCTATACTGCGTGACACAGTTTCCTTTTTTTGTATTTAACTATACTCATTGGATTTACTGCGTCATATTTGCTTATTTTTAGGTATTATCGGGTGAATGACGTCAAACGCTTCACTAATTCACGGCCATTACGCCCGGGGTCAGAGGATTTTGCGGTAAGCGGAATTTGGCCAGGGTTGCAGAATGCTTTGAATATTACTCCTTACCTCAAAGTTTGCTCACAAAGCAGTGTATAGACCTTTCCCGCATCCCGCTCCAGTGAGCAAACATAAAAAAATGAGGTCGAGGCTTGGGTGCACAATTTCATACAAATCACTGTATTTTGTCCACCTGAGCCTCGACTTGATGCCTTTGTTTACAGGAATGCGGGAAAGGTCTATTGCTGAGTAGCGATAGTTGGTTGGTTTTACATTGTCACGTTTTCATGTGATTGTCACCGCCCTCTAGACCAGTCAGAAGTAGGGCCAAAACTAGTCGTGACATTCAGCAATGAGTATTGTAAACTTCTTTTTGGCTTAAAGAATTAGGAGTCTGATTTGCTCATTGACTAATTTTCGCCTGTTTTAATTATTCAAACTGATTACTTTGATTTGAGACCGCGTTGACACGGGTCCGGACAAATTTTTGTACGGACAAAAACTAGCACAACTAGCCTTTCCTTGACAACGAAACGCGGAAAATTGCAAGTTTTTGAATGGCAAACAGTCCTGTAAGCTCTAACAGAGTTTACACGGTTTTGTGTAAACGGGTTGTACGGATAAAAAATTCGTCCGTTCAAACATCTTTCCAGACCCTTGTAAACGGGATCTTAAGAGGATCCATGCAAGTTTTTGTCCGTACAAAAATTTGTCCGGACCCGTGTACAGACTAAACGGGCTCAAATTTTACGATAATGACTCATTTTAAAAAACTTGTTAAATTTGTTCAACATTCGCACTAAACAATCCGATTTTGAAATTTCAAGGTTTTTCTTTGGCTTTCCTGCGTGGTAGGATCAGCTTCGGATACAGGGTTAAGAGTTTGCTTCATACTATTACGAGTCCAACGTTGAATCCCGGGGTCAGTTGTACTTAATTCCTACTTTGCTCAGATCTTCTGTGGGGCTTTTCTGTCATATCACCTTATCAAGAAATAACATTCCCAAAGGATATTCTACCTTTTTCTTTGCTGATGGATCTATGGTACTCTCGACCAAGAATAACTCGGAAAATAGGGAAAGTTTTTATTTTCATTTGGTTGCTTATAAAGTGTTTTCACATGACGTCACGGCGGCCATATTGGTGTCCCAAAACAATGAAACGGCGGCCATGTTGGTTTCCCAAACCAGTCCTCTGGGAGGTGAACTCTTTTCTTCTGCAAACGCTTTCTTTTGTTCCTATAAATTTGCATAGATGCTGGCCACGTGAGTGAAACACTCTATTCCTTGAAAAAAGTGCTCTAAGACCCTGTTTACATGGAGTGGGGGACCCCGGTCTAGTGGGGTAGGTTTCTTTTGTTTTGTGTCCTCCAGAGCGTGAAAACAAAAGAAACCAACCCCGCTAGACCGGGGTCCCCCACTCCATGTAAACAGGCCCTAAGTGATCTTGAGATATGTATTCTGTGTAGAACTTGTGGCTGGAGAGAACGACCTACGTTACCGCCGTACCAATGCCTGGAATCCTACGGTGGTCTCAAATCATTTCTTCAGAAAGTGTAAGTAGATTTTTTTATTATCATTATTTGGTTTTATTTTTTATCATCAGTTTTAAACACCTGTAGGAATATATAGAGAGCAAACAGTTTCCCAGACCTGCGAAATAGTTACATTGCGGTTTGTGAGAGGACCTGAGAGGGCTAACAGGCGCATTTTATGGCTGTATTTGCAATAAATACTAGTTTTTAATTACAATATACATAACAAGTTATAACAAATAGAGATAATTACACACCTATCTACCACGGTAACGGACCTCAGGATCGTCTGTTGTGTGAGTGATGTTGTGGTCGTTGTTTCCAGGTGGAAATCAGTCCTGTGGTGAATGCTGTCGAAACGATGGAATCCAAGAACAATGAACTGGAGAGAGTCATCGCTCGTATTCAATCGGACCTCACGCAGAGCATCAATCCCCTCAGTATGATTCTTAATGGTATTATAGACGCTGCTGTCATGGGAGGGATAGCCAAGTATGAGGAGGTTGGTATTGACTGACCCTCCCCTCTCAAGCTTTTCTTGATTTAACTGTCATTAGAGGCATAGCAAAGTGGAAGGAGATTGGTATGGATCTTCTCCATAACCCTCCCCTTCTACAATATTTATGAAAGGTTACCGTATCATCGATGCTGAATTGCCTTCCTGGAAAAACCGGCGTACTTGTTTATGATCCTTTCTGCGGGATTTAACTTGAATGGGCGCTTTTAACGTTAGAATGAGGCTGAGTATCTTATGAAGAATTATGGAGATCGAGGAGGGTGTTACGGTCTCGACGGATAACACCCTCCGAGATCTCCGTAATTCTTCTTGTGATACGAAAGCCGAATTCAATAATCGTTTTATTATTCATTCAAAATAATTCCTAGCTCAAAAACATAGTTAAAACAAGCTTACCTCCATCGACGTTAAGTTCATCGTCGATAGTGCACGTTTAGGGTTGTTCAGCTCCGCAAATATTCTCCGAATAGCAGATGTCGCCCTTCGAGTTGTCTTTTCGCTGTTCTTGCCATGTTTTTAGCTATTATTTCGCCTAGTTCTTACTCTTGGAACGAGTGAAATGTCCGCCATTTTTGTTTTCACTACCAAAACCACTTAACCTCGTCCCCAAGTCTTCTCGGTTAGGGGTGCATTAACTGTATGAAGGCTGCACTTTTGACGTCATCTGTTCATTCATCGCAAAATTCTTTCAAATTTGGTCATCAGTAGCTTGTAATGGTGAATTATGCGTGTGCCTTTAGCCAGTCAGAATCGGGGAAATATTTTGAATGAATAATATATTCTCCCATTGTGCGCCTTTAACTTTAAAGATCTTCCCATTGTGCGCAGTTAACTTGTCTATGGCTTAAACTAACGGTAATGTTGTTTTATCCCCTTAGTTAAATTTCTTTCTTTTCCACCTTATCTTTTAGGCATTTTTCATCCCGGAGTATCTGCAAAAGAATCCTACCGATAAAGAGATTGTCGATCGACTTAAACGGACCATGGAGAAGCAGGTCAGGGATCTACAATTGGTCATAGTTAAGATACGTGGAAACAGAACGACAACTCCTACCATTATGGGCTAACAATGTTGGCAGTGGTTTGTAAGCGGATGCAACAACTCCCAACGATGTTGGGACCTGTAGTGCATCGTGGGAAGGATACAACCCATAAGACTTTGGAGACCATGGGTTATGCGCGTGCGTGGCCCCAACACTGTTGGAAGAGCTGTGCAAACGGATCCAACATTGTTGCGCAACGCTTCGGCGATCACGGAACAAAAGAAATTTTGGGAGTTGTTGGCTCAAACTTGTGACCGGTTTCAAACTTTGTGCAACAACACGCAAGAACATGCAACAGGGTGTGCAAACAGACGCAACATGCAACATCCAATAGTGTTGGGAGTTGTTGGCCAACAATGTTACGTCCATTTGCACGGGCCTTTTTTCACGCTTCCTTGATTTCGTGTCTGATTTACTTTTTTCTGCGAACATTCTGTCATTGTAGGTCACGATATTGGAGAAGGGTCTGAAACTTCATGACCAATTAGCCACCAAAGACTTGCGTCCATTTCACCAAAAGTTGGAGACGTGCTTTGCAGATATGCAGGCTCGTGTTACTGGAAAGGAGAAGAAGCCGCCGAGACCTAAAGATGTAGGTTCTAGAAATTTAAATCAGTGAAAGTAGTTAGATATCTTGCCATTTGATAGATTGTGCTCGAAGAAATAGCATAATATGCTACTAGCAGTGCTCGTATATTTCTAAAAGTATGCTAATAATTTTGCTAGTTTTTGTAAACTATGCTCATTTTAGCACAATATATTCAGAAATTATGCTCCTATTTTTTAATTTAAGGCCCTGTTTCCATGGTGGTGGGGGACCCCAGGTAGGTGAGGTGACCTGCTTAGGTGGGTTAACCCTCCTGTCCATATAATCTCTCATATGGTCACCCCACCTATCATGTAAACGTGATCAAATTGAAATAAGAGATTATATGAACAGGCGGGGTACCCCACCTATGCGGGTTACCTCACCTACCTGGGGTCCCCAACCTCCATGTAAACAGGCCCTAAATTTGGTAAAAATATCTCAATAACTATGCAAAAAACAACTAAATGGCAAACGCATTTACCCTATTTACGTCAAGAAACTTCTTAAAAGAGTGCAAAATTTTTCTCTAAAAAATATAAAAACTCAAGCAAAAAACAAAACACGGAGGCCATCGTGGGTAGCCGTGCTAGTCAGAATGCGCATGTTTTGAGTTCTGTGGAAAGGTCCTGGATCACTTCCTGTCGGACTCAGGTCCCATGAAATGTGACAATAAGCAGACAAAGAAAAGATTTTTGTACTTAAGTTTACCCGTAACACTTTTCTCGGGTCAAAACAAATTGGTTGGATGATCAATAAACGACGACTTTGTGCTGCAAAACTAGCCAAAAATGCAAATTATGTTAGCGGTGCTTTTTTAGGGAAATACATGAAAATTATGCTGGTAATGACAAATTAATTTATGCCAAGAATTATGCTAGGACTTTCTATCAAAGCCTACAGATTAGATATATCTAACTATTGTCCTGAATCACCTAAAATGTTTTTGGTAACTTCGAGCTACCCCATCCTATCTTCGGAAGTGTTCGTTTGATTGTCGGGAAGAATCGGAAGTTTGTGCTAATACACTCGAACCTCGTTAAAAAAAATTAAAATTGATTAAAAAAAAAAAGCTAGGAAAAAAGGTGAGGTCCCAGTGGGTGTGTTGTAAGATAAGGAGTGGAAGAAGTTAATAATCACCCAGACCAAACGGCCTTGAGGGAAATCTTCTCTTCAACGACAGCCCTTATGAGAAAAGAACAGATTGTTTTTTTTTTAGTTAGAGAGAAATACCAAGCTTTAACGATTCCGGTGAATTTTTTTTGGTTATGGTGCCATTTTGAGGTCAGGGAATGTTTCGGGAAAGCTAGCACTTCCTCTATTAGCTATGACGAGTAATATTACCAAATCCTTCCCAAAAACAGTCCCCTATATAGCGGAGTTAAACACATCGCCAACCCAGTCTCTGTATATACTCATGGCCGTTACCTCCGTGAGAAGTGCGGAATTTGAAAATGATAACTCTTTTTTTTTATTCCTTAGCTTCCACTGCCGCCGATTCCGCCGTCTCCAAGTCTACGGATCAAAAAGGATGAGAGAAAGCATAGTTTACCCGGCGACTTTCAGAGAGAGTAAGTTGCGTCATTTGCTTGGTGCTTACTCTACACTGAGTTCATCTTCTCACAACTGTTGAAGTTCTTGCGAACTAAGTTTGTTATTGTGGTTTATCTGACACAAGTTTATTTTATCATCAGCGTTAACTCAGGGACGAATTCCAAACCAACACGACGCCAAAGCGAGATGACTTCACCGCGTAAGAGCATGTGGTACCCGAAGGAGGAGAAGGAGGAGCAACAAACCCGTAAGGTAGTGCATGATTTCGTTCTTTTTTTTTTCTTTGTAAACTTTATGACTCTTGGAGGCATTACTTCATGCAGCTAGATTATATACAAAAAATTGAATGAACTTATCTCTGGGATGTTGTTTGTTCAATGCATTCCCACAAGTGCAATGCATCGATTTAAGTGAGACAGGTCAAGTTTTGCCTCTCGCCATTTTGACTGGTGAACACTAAAACTTATCAACAATTTTGGGGTCAGTTACTTTTTGAGAGCTAGAGTGTCACCTGAATGGGGGTTAAACCCGGGTTTCGGGAACCAGAAAAAAAAAACAGCTGAGCTAAAAAAATCTCGTGCCCAAAATCTCGTGCCCTTGTCGGTTGCCATGTCCTTTTTTTCTGTCGTTATCCTGTACCATTCATGTCATTTATCGGATATCGCAAACGTCTTTCACATTTGGTAAACTCTAGTCATGAAGAATTAGCCTGGGGATCTGAGCCAATCAGAAACGGAGAAATATTTTCAATGAATAAATATTTCATTTTTTTTTTGTAAAAACTTAGCAAATGATTAGGCAAATACAAACACAGTAGTTGACACCATAGGTTTCTAGCCGTTTCGCCATGACCTGAGCTATGAGTAAGTGGGTTAAGGTCCCTCTTTCAAGTCAATCGCGAGTTCCCTTCTTGAGTTGTCTTTCTGGTTCCATTCGCAGATTTCTGGATCCAAGTCACTAGACGCTCTTACGGAAATAGATGAATCAGCCCCGCCAGTTCCAAAGAAGGGCTCCAAATCAGACATTTCATCCGCGGACTCCCCTGAAACGGTTCCTCGTAGAGCTGGTCTTGTTAAACGAAAGTCTCTCCAGAGGAGTTCATCGCCGGCGAGCTTGATCAGAGCGGCGACCTCGCCACTACAAGACAAGTAATGTCTTTTTTGTTGTTGTTATTGTTATTGTTTTTTTGTTTAGTGTAATAAAGTCACAGCTCTCGAGAGCGGCGTTCTCGGGAATACACAGAAGGGCATGTAGCTAGAGGTAATCCTTTACGAAGCGTGAGGGATTTTGTTTTTGTTTAACCCGAAGTTTGATTTATGCTTTTCCCACTGAGTGGACGCTGGCTAGATCTTAAAACAAAAAAAGACCAGCCTGTAATTGAAAAAAGAAGTCGCTGTCGCTTATGTAAGCGGTCAGTGACGATAGCTTCATATTTCATTCAAACGGGGAGCGTCGAATGTCTAAAAGTATTTGCTATCGGACGTTTGCTTTGGCTTTAGACCCCTTGTAAGCTCTCTTTTACCACCCCGTACGAGAATACTCATTACGTTAACTGAAAAAAAAAACCCAGATCTATTAATCAGTTCTCGTACAAAGCAAGCGTTGTGCAAGTGTTTGGCACCTGTAGTTCTCAGTGGGGGATCCAGAGGAGGGGCCTGGGGACCCCACCTCCTCTCCCCCCTTATTTTTAGACCAAACTGAGGCCCAAAGGGCCGAAATAAATTTTTTTAGAGACCGCCCGCGCCCCCGATATCTCAAGGTCTGGATGACCTCCCCCTCCTTTATCTGAAGGTCTAGATTCGCCTCTGGTTCTTCAGTCTATACTGGGCGACTACAAGGAAACACTGCCTTGTTTTCTATACTTATCATTTTTGTTATCCTCTTTCATTTTAGTGGAGAAATTTCTCCTGCCCTCCCTCCAAAGCGTAAGAGTATTTATGCGTCCAGTCCTGCCGAAAGCAGCTCCACTCCCATACCACCACCACTCCCTTCACGAAGCTCGGGCGGTCTACCGACTACTTTTGCGGTTAATGGTTCAGGTACAGTTGATGAAACCAAAGCAGAGCGTCCTGCTGAACAGGACAATCTCCCTGCTCTGCCTCCAAAGAAATCTGTGTCTCGGATGTCAGCTGAAGTAGACCTCTCTCCCGTTTCACAGGTAAGAAATGGATGATCCCTTTCAATGCCAAAGTTGACCGAAGCCAAGTTCAGCAAAATTTCTAAATTTCATTTGTAAAATGGTGAAGAAAGAAATAGCACCATGTGAAAGTAAAAAAAGGTTTAATTTGAATGGTTCTACCTTAGGATTTTGTCCACGGACGCAAACGTCAGAGCTACCTACCGAGACTCCATCATTTCTTCTGCAGTGAAATAAAGAGCTAAAAGCCGGGATTAATTTAGGTTTCTGGGAAACTGTCCACCTACCCCTCCCCTAAGCTAACATTAACACTTGCCTCTCACTTTGGACAAAAGTTGGAATCATCGTCACGTATTGTTATGGTTAATATTCTTTCATTTCTCTCTTCTCTTTTTTCAAGCGTCGCTCTACCATTGCAACCCCAGAAAAAAGTTCAAGTTTAGCGCCGGAGCTTCCCGAGAAAAGAAAAAGTTACGCAAGCACCGCATCCAGCCGGGCCTCATCAGTGTTTTCTGATCCACCTTCGGACCCAACATGTCCACTGTCCCCGCTGTCTCCTTCGGGGGAATTTGTCGATAGCTTGGGCAATAAAATTCCCAATCCCTTTCCCCCGGATACGCGTGGATCTTCGGTGTCTTCCGAATCAACATTACTCGCTACGAATTCCCGACCGGGAGTGGGCGACTTCGCATCACCGAGTTCCAACGGATATAGTTACGTATCACCTCCGACATCCCCCCGAGTGCCATATGACATTGTGTCATCTCCTAGTCAGTCAGTTGCCAGCTGGGTTTCGGAAAGCAGTTATTATTCAGCGTCGTCATCTTTTGATGCTGAAGATCGGTCGCCTAAGAGTCCACCGCTGCCGAAGAGAGATTTTCTTGCGGGGACGATGCCAATGTCTTCAACCCCAAGAAATATAGACTTTTTTTCGAGAAGCGTACCGACAGTGATAGACTCAAGTCCGCCGCTCGTACCTGTTAAAAATAGACTCACATATTCATCCTCAGTTGATAGTAGGTTCATTTCAGAAACGACGTCATCAAATACGAACCCGGAAATGAGGTTCATGTCACGTGACGAGCCAACAACGAAGCCTCGAACACCAGTCCCCATTCCTCGAAGAGGGACAGTAGGCTCGTCCAGTAGACCTGGCCTGTTATCCCGGTCTGCCTCAGATGCGTCTGGGCAAAGACTGCACCTTGAAGGCTCAGGCCAAGAAAGGGTTCCACCACCTGTGAAACCGCGGATGTCACTTCAATTTGCATCCGATCAGGGGCTGAAGACCCCCCCGCCCAAACCCCCACGACCATCCCAATCTTCAACGCCTCGAGCACCTCCACCGAAGCCGAAGCCTTACGCTTCTAAATCGGCAGGCAGTTCTCCAGCATCTAAACGAAAGGCCGAGAATGCAGAAGGAAAGGAAACGTGACGAGACCTTTCCATGTACAGATGAATTTTCGTATCAGTCGTCCCATTTAAAATAATAATCAATTGTATCTGATACGCAAAAGTATGTCTATTTTCCGACGCGCAGCCTCGACCTCGCCACTTTAGAAACGGGAAGGGAACTGGAGCCGAAATACGTCCCGAAATTGTTTCCGGTATCGTTTTTGGGAC
Organism: Porites rus; assembly: GCA_964035705.1. Taxonomy (NCBI): domain Eukaryota; kingdom Metazoa; phylum Cnidaria; class Anthozoa; order Scleractinia; family Poritidae; genus Porites; species Porites rus. Next base: position 10,759,286 of record OZ037999.1, read on the forward strand.
GCGCCCATCAATCAATCCCAGAAGTCTTTGCGACAAGTTTCTCGGCCCAGTTCCCCTCTCGAATTGATGCGCTGGTTCACTTGCTATTTTAACGAATACGTGAATGAGCAATATGATTTTAATTGGGCAATAATTTGTTACAGCCAAGATTACTTTGTATTCTTGCACATCTACACTGCTTGACTGGCTGCCAGCTTAAGAAAGTCAGTGTGAAACCTGACTAAATCACACATGTACATACTAAAACTGTTTTATAAGCAAAATTTATGACAAAAATAAGTGTTTTCTCTGGAATAATATAGGAAAATTATCACAACAACTAAAGTCACTGCTGTGCAAACAGTTATGTAGTATCTTTTATCATGGTCAAAAGTAAATAGCTTTAGTAATATACAGATTTTTTATCAAGTTTAAAGATTTATAAGTACCATCTGGCCACTTATCGCCATTTGAAGTACCATTTTTATGTAGTTATTTATAATTTTTATGAAATTTTTAATTTCAATCGGAAAAATGTGATATGGTCTCACTTATGCTACCGAAAACCAGTTTAATTATCTATTTCAATAGGAACTGTACGTGTTAAACTTGTGGAGAAGAGCTAGGAAATAAATCATTTCTCTATTCATTGCGAGGAACGTCTCTATCTCTAAGAAATGTAACGACCCTTGTTCTCTTTCTACCCACGGCGCAATTCCGTACCTGGAGTCTTCGTTCTTCCTCTAATTAGCGGCCGTTTCGGTATTCTTGCGTAGTAAGGGGTGAAGACCATGGGTACCAGATTGTCCTAGCGGGTCTCTGCGCCCTCACTAGGAACCAGGGGCCAATTTAAAAGAACTTTTACAAGTGTGCCCATTATTTTAGTGTCTAAAAACGATAGCTACACCTTTAAATTACTCTTGCAAAAGTTTTATTAAATTGACCCCTGGGGTAAATTTGATTCAAGTGTAGCTATTGTTTTCATAAAAATGGCTACACTTAAAATTACGCTTGAAAAAGTTTTATCAAGTTGACATTTTTAACGTTGATATCGCTATCCAGTACCGTGCGAGCAGAGAGTTCTTTCTGGCATCATAGCTTTTAGCATTTACTAAGTCGTTCACGACTGACAAGCGACGCCAGCGACTTGTGATGGCTAAAATCCATGCCACAAAGAAAACTTTTCTCGCCGGGTACTTCCCAGTGGATTGGTGCTAGGGAAACTAACTGCGTTATCTCCTGGATAGAAACATTTCCATCGGATAATATTATCCACCTTTTTAACAACTGATAAGAGACCAAGCGCAGACAAAAGACTGCGCAGGGTTTCACGGGAAAGCTGCAACTGGGTAGCACAATACCACTCGTGCAACGCAAGACCACTCGCATTGCCCAAAACGAGGCACCCTCTTCAGCGTAGAGTGTCCTGGGTTCGCTCGTGTGGTGATCAGTTCTGTCATCCTTGAGTAACAGCAGGGAGTACTTCGATGCTGGCAACTTTCTCAAAAAGGCAAATATCATAGGAGTACGGCAGGGACCGGTTGGGCAATTTTTGGTGGCTGTAATTAACTTTTGTGTGGAATATATTAACGCCGATGTTTTGTCTTTATCTTTTGAATAAAACGCAGATAGTCTTGGGCTATTTTTAAGTGACTTCACCGGAACAAATTGTTGTGGGCACTACGATACGCAAATGTGTCACTCGGGTGTAGACAAGTCAGTGTTGAAGTGAACAACAACAACTTTTATTGACCCCTTTTACTTAAGAAAAATTAAACTTACATGAAATAAAAATTAAAGCTAAAAGTGCTTCCTAAAATAACTAGAGAGTTAACAAGTTTAGGAAGCCAAATTACATAGAATAATATTACAATATTAGTCTGTAAAGGCAGTGTGTTTTTCAGACAGGTTAAAATATTCTGACACCTCCATCAAGTGAGAGTAAAAGCTACTCTTACCATTGCAGTATAAATCAAATGACATTTAAAAAGATTGCTTGACGAAAGATTCTTTATCTTTAGACTGAATATACAAAATGTACTCGAGGTTTTTTGATTGATAGTGATATTTCAAGGAAAAAAAAAACAAATTCAGCTCAACAAGCAATATTACTAAGCCTTGTTGTTTACCTCTAATTATCGTTTGCAAATTTGAGGGAGTGTCTTTTCGATTTGTGAGCCGTCCCAGGTCTTAAAATCTGGTTTGGCATGCACAACTCAAATTTCACTATTATATGTCAGAATAGGGGAGATCATCGTATCAAATACTTTACAAGCAAGAGATGTTTTTAGCTTTTTAGGATTCGTACGTCGACTCAAGCTAAATAGGGCACGAAGAGCTTTTTCCTTGAGATGTTCGCGTGACACTAGAGAGGTAAAGCATCACGTTTACGTCAAACGGCAAATGCGAATTTGTACCACGTGACCAAGTTTCCCCATTACTTGTCGTTTACTGTTCATTATTTCTACACATAAATTAGTAGTTTCACCCAATTTTTTTGTCCATAAGAATAGTTTTGAGCTGTTTTTCTCTGCTTATCTTCTATTTTGAGAAATTCTCAACCTGAATCTGACGTTTGCCATATACGTGAAGCTAAAACTCTCTACTGAGAAATTTCCTGATAAGGAGATTCAAGTTCCTAAGTGAGTGTATTCTTGTACAACATCAATAATTTGACCATCTATGAGAAAGCGAAGTTCAGTCCCAGAATAATGGAAATCAAGGCATATTATCCGAGTTGGGAATAATAAAAAGCAAGCTTATTTTTCTACAAATGTAGAAAACTTTGTCACTGATAATGTCCAGAGTAATTCGCTCACTTTCCAACTGCCTTTGCTCCAACCTGCACAAACTCGCTGTGTTTTTATATTCCTCACTACTTTTCTTTCTAACGTAAAGCACAATCTTTATCGCCAGCTTTAATAACTTTTGCCGCTTGGCGACTCCTATTACTTTATTCTTCTTTTCGTCATTACTTGTGGCAACTCCTTGAATAAGGTTAAGTCATGGACATTTTTCTTCGGGTGAACATTTTCCTACTCCTCGTTGGACGATTTCCATCGCATGCCATAGTTTCAACCTTTGTCCGGCAGCTTCGTAAAAACAACTTTGGGCGGGAAATTACGTCATTAAATAAATATCCTTAGTGAATTCTTATTAATTGTAGTTACTATATACATAGGCCTCAATATTGCGCGCAGTCGATGCGTTTCGGGTCACGTGGTCCGAGAAAGTTTTCGAGGGCGTCTCCCAGCCGTTCGTCTCGGATACGTCACCGGAATGCATTGACGGAGAAGGCCTGGGAAGATGCCGTACATGGCCTAGGCAAACTACATACGACATGCATCAATACTGTATCTCTAATCTAGATATAACGGATGTACTTAATAAACTAAAAAAAAAACCTGATGGCAATCAGTTCACTGTCAATGGAAAATAGTCACCTTTTTTATGTGAAACAAAATCTCAGTATATTAAAGTTCTGACGGGAAACGGACTTTGCTTTCCATAAAGCAAAGACGTCGGGAAATTTCCGTTGAAACATAAATGCAACGCTTTGTTCTGGACGGAAAGTTTTCGAAACTATGACGCATTCTCGTTTCCGGATGTACTTGATAAACTAAAAAAAAACCTGATGGCAATCAGTTCACTGTCAATGGAAAATATTCACCTTTTTTAAAAGACAAAAACATTTGTAAAATCGTTCTGACCACGTCTAAATTACAAGCAACGAAGATTTTAAAAGTAAAACACACACTGTCAGGTTAGCATTATTACGTTCATACATAAACTGATATTTGATGATTGTTTTAAAATTTTATTTATTATACTTGTTTGAAAAGAGTGCTTTGTTGCCTCGCTTCATGACAGTATGTTAAAGTTCTGACGGGAAAAGGATTTCTTTCGATCGAGCGATGTTCCATTTTCCATCGATTAGTTTCAATGTTCTCTGAACAATCAGTCTGGCATGATGGAAAGAGCCCAGACTAGACAACAACACTGCTCGAGGAGCAAGTTGCATTTGATGTCACAACCTACTCAGTTTAACTCATGCACGTTGCAAATTGCACAGCATGAGAGTCATTAATTAGCCAATTTGTGTAAAACTTCATACAATACAAAAAACTTAGTTACATACAGCCGTACATCCTGTGGAAGTTTTTCATGAGCCCACCAAGAAAAGCTATAATGCGATAGTTAGAATCTAGCAGCATTCAAATTGAAGACAATGTTGTGCGCTTTATATCTCTTCGGTTGTTACCGATAACTCCCACGTTTAATTTTCTGTGACAAAACCCAACACCTCAACTCTATTGCAGACAAAATCCTTGTCTTCTGTGAGCTGCACATTACCAAATGTCTCGGTGGGACCACTCTGTCCTCGCTTGAGTTCATCATCCAGCCAAATGGCATGATCGCAACCACTGAAAAAAGTAATGACAACATCTTAAACGTTTACACTTGTTTCCATTGGTGAGGGCCCTGAAAGGATAGAAATGGGAACTGGTGTTTGACTGGTTTTGCCATGAAAGAGGGAATTGGAACACTGCTCAGGTAATTTAAGGCATGAGCCCCAAATGATTTAGTCAAAAAGTGATGGGGGGGGGGGGGGGTGGTCTATCTCTGAGCCCATAAGCATTAGAAAGATGTGTGTATGTATCAATTTGGTGTTTTTCAATTATGCAAATGTTGTCACGTAACTCCACACGGTCAGAAAACAATAAAAAGTCTTCAAGCAAAATGGCAACACTTTTTGTTGTGAGTTATTAAACCGAAGTGGTTTAGGACAATGTGTAATGCGAGCGCCTTTTTTTGAATTTTTTACTGTTTTAGAAAATCAACGATTTTTTCAGCTAGACCCAGTCCCCTAAGGCAATTTTATCCCATCTTAACGCGTTCTCTTTTAAATATCTAAAAAAGGCCAAGCACAGAAGTGATATATTAATTGGTATTAGCATTATGCAACCGGCAAAATAATTGTGGACACACGATAAAATGTTGCCATTTCAAGAACAAGCTTTTTCAGCCGATGGAGGTCACGTGACCTGACCATAATTTTAAAGCACGAAATTGGCGCAAACTAAAAATGTGTGCAGGTGGCAAAGTTTTATGTGACTACATCTAAAGCTCTTAGATATAGACCACTCCCTCACTTTTGAAGTTTGCAAATTGAGACAAATTGAGGCCCATGCCTTAATTTACCTGAGTGGGTCCGGGATTTCCTCACTGGGAATGAATGAGAAACGACAAAATAAAAAATGTGAAATTGTCTTTTAGTATGCGAGTCAAGCTAGGCTTTACTGATTTCTTTAGTCCTGAGAAAAGATGTTTTGGGCCCGGTTCAGTCTCATTTTTGCCCAAGCCGCTAGGCGAGGGTTAAAATGAGCTCTGAGAGGGGCCCAAAACATATTTACGCCCAAAAACATTAACTCTATTACTGTTATTATCACTTTGGAGGGCATTGAGAAAATAAAGACTTCAAATAATGACAACAAGACAGTCTGAATCAAATCACGTTAACGGGCATTATTATCAATAGCCCGGCGAAATTACAAAACGCGCTAAACAGTCTGAGCAGTCCACAGGCGGCCCAGGCTCTGTTGGAGACTTTGAATTTTATAAGAGAATGTATGAAAATGAACAAAATATATCCTAACTTCCATCAAGTTCTCTCTTCCCATTCTTAACCAATGGTTAAATTTGAACTTATCTGTTGCTTTTTAAGTTTGTTCCTGTAAACCTACATACCTTCCTCCCACCATAAACATTTGTCGTCTCCAGCCATGAACAAATCTCTTGTTTTTGATTCTGATCTATGCTTCCGTAGTCCACTCCAAAAATACCTCTGAGGGTTTGGACTTAAGCGAAACACAAAAGTTTCACCAGTCCCAAAGTAAGATAGGCTCTTTTGCCCACTCTTTCGTTCGCTCCAGCTCATGCTTGCAAATACACCAATGATCTGTTGTATGAAAAAAAAAGCAAAAACAAAGAAAACGAAACAAAAAACAAAACAACAACAACAAAACGGGTGAACATGTGGCTAAAAGTCAATCAGAGTATGGCAATCTTTGAGCTTTAATCTTATCAGCCTTGGACAGTTCGGGTTTGGCCTTATCAAGTCTCGTCATCGTAGCAAAGTTAAATATTGCCAGGAAGTGACTCTGGCCTTGAGTACCAGTTATTATTCACGACGTAACATATCCAGGCTCAAGAGTATCAGATAGATGTAAATGAGTTGTTGAAGGTATTGTCGACTGAGGCCTACTAGAGGGTAGATCGTACAAGCATCGTTATACACCAGGTCAATATAGCGGTCGAGTATCGGCCAATTGTCGCTCCACTCTTTGGAGTGTCGACCCCCGAGTGGGGTACGTTAGGAATTTCTGAGTGGTGATGTGCCGCTGGGACCCTGGATCCTTTAACTTATACCAGAGTTAGTTCAGCTGAATTTTGCTACCCTCTACGACAGTAAACTCCCCAAATTAATCCCCCCTATCCTAGAGTAGCTGTTTTCCAGGAACTGCTGAGGTCACTAGCACAGTAGTCTAGCCAAAACAAAACCTTATACCACAATCCCTAGTCTAGATAAAATCTTCAACCAACTCATCAGTTTCCCTGAAAAATGATACCCTATTCTAGACCCAAACGCCCTGATTTATATACCCTGTCCCAGAGTAAAGTGCTTGAAAACCATACCCTTCACTGTGGCACATACAAACTCCTCTAGCGATTACATATCATATCCAAACCTGTCACTAGTGTTTTATCATTTTTTATGAAAAATAATATGTGACCAAATAGTTGTTCGCATTGGCCGATAAATTCTTGCATATAATTAATGAGTTTGAGAACTAACCAGTAGACCTTTTCACTTACCTCTCTAGTAGATGTCTCGATTAAAAGTATTGTTTCAACATGACCCTCACAGTTGATGTACAGAGTCTTTATACTGATAAGTAAATATATATATGAAAAAAAACCTTTATTAACCTCTAGGGAAAAATAAAGGGCTAGTATTTGGTAATTCCCTTGTTTTGCGCTGTGCATCACCTACTGCGTATATCATCGCCACCTCAAAGATGAAGGGGATTTTCACCGGTCGCCTAAAGAGAGGTAAACGAGAACGGTGACCCTTCTTTTATTGGCGTTTTGCTTGTTTCACTCGTTATGGATACGAGGAAACTATATTTTAGGGAGAAAAAATCTGCTTAGTAGAAGTTGTATTATTTAGATGTGAATGGAGACTCTATATTTGGAGGCACACAGGAGTATGACATTTAAAAAAAAGCACTTTATTTGAGTGTCAGTGTATTTATTACGAAAGTACCAATTGGGGTCCCTATTTTTAAAGGCAGTGCCTTCATTTCTCGGTATCCATCCATCCACCCATTCATCCATCTATAATGTCTCATATTTGCTGTCCAAGTTAATGGCAAAGAAAGATCTAAGCTCAGACCAGCAGAGTTGTAGATTAACCAAAAAATGCCAAGCTTTGATAACCCCGTTCGATTTGAGAGGTGATCTGGCCCTTGCGTTGATTTTGCTTTAAAGAATAGAACTTGACATATCCTATCACTGGAATAGCGGACTGAAATTAGCTTTCCACCCTATGGTCCTACATATTTATTTAGACTCACATTGTTCCTGTCTTCCGCTGATGTATCAATATTTTATAAAAACTAAAGTTTTAAGAGGCTTTCCCATCAAGGAGAGTAAAATTAATAATCTTGCTCATTCGTGTTCGTCGAGACCTACACTGATGACAGATAAATTCCCAGTTGGGTGCAAGGTTTTCTTTGCAAAACCATAAGGGCAGGCACCGCAAAATTTAAAAGGAACATAAAATTCAAGGCGGTAGCAGCTGTCCATGGTGTTCTTGATTTCTTGACAACAACTCCTTTAAGGTATATCTTTTTCGGTGATGACGACGTAAAAAATGCTAATTTTAGACTAAACTCATCAACTCAGCTCTTCCGACACCTCGATGAAAAAAGGAACCGAGACCAAATACAAACAGACAGCTATCTTTGATACTAAAACAAGCATGCAAAATCGATTCTTTTCTTTTCTTTTCTTTTTTTTTTTGCAGAATCGATGCAAAAGCATGTCCGGCATAATCAAGATAAAAAGTATATTGTGATTGCAGTAAGGCTGTGCAGTGTGCTCAAATTAAGGCAATACCTGTATCCGGCATCGTTGGTTGTAAACAAGCAAAATGGCCTCTTGATGCGAACTCTCACAGGTAACCATGAACACAGTAATTCCCACTGAAAAACAGCAATCAAATGAATACACCCATACAAGTAAAAATGGTGCCCCTTCCTCAATTGCAATGTTACATTGCTTTCTATCCACTTTTTCAAAGACTTCCAAGCAGTTGTAAGTTATCTTGTTTGTTTGTTTGTTTGTTTGTTTTTTGTCGTTGTCTTACTAAAAATTACCTCAATCTATTCATCTGACTATACCGCCTTTAAAAGACACTACTGGTAAGAGTTTGGTTTATGAACACTGAATTGGTAGCATAATTATATTTTTGTGCAATATTCTGTATTAGTTCGATGTCATAATTGCTTTGACTGCGTTTTTCTCAAGATGGAATTAATTGAAGGTAGCTGTTGTGTGTACTAGTTAACGTCTACGTCAATGAAGACCAAAATCCCCAAATCATTATTTTTTCTTACTATCAAATATTTTCCTATACAGTGGTGCAATGTACACCGCTAGTATCTATGGTGTGCGACGGTATTTCCCACACCCAACTGAAATCAGCCCTATGAATGGATGTTACAAAAAGCAATATAGTGGTTCCAAGGTACAAACCATTTTCTGCGACAGAAGGTTGGTGCCTGTAACTGCAAACAGTGTAAGCTCGCGCTGCGGAACAGGATCCCAACTTTGTGCTGGAAGGATCCCCACTTTTTTCAGGGATGTGATACTGCTTTTTTTTATTTGTTCAAGTTGCTTTCTTGAAAAACGTCGAATTTTAAAAGCTGTCTGCAAAAACAAATCGAATGCCTCTAATTTACAATTTATTTTCAACTTCTTGTCTTCTATTTGAATTACAAATACCTAGTATGTCTTTGAGAGTGAACAGGTTGTTAAAATACTTTTCAACAATTTCTTTGGCCCCTGTATTCTTAAATCCCATCAAGATTCTATCATTGCATCAATTGGGCTCAATTTGAATATTGAATTTTTCATTTTACGAATGGATTATTGAACCGCGAAACGGAATCAATTTCCGAAGAATGAATTCATTAGTCCGTTAACGACTGGAAACGCGTAGCTGGCATTGACTGTAAAACGGATTAAACTACCTAACAATGCAAGGACGTAAGGCTGATTGTCATCCTTATAGTGAAATAACCACCGAACGTTGGTCGCTTTATTTCAAATAAACAAGATTTTGCGTCCTCTGGGAGGTAGGTGTTTTTACTTTATTGCAGGCTTTAGACATGGGTTGTATGTCCATTCCACTGAAAGCGATATTCCTCAAAGAAGTTACAACGATCACTCAAAATTAATATTAAAAGGGTTTGGAATAAAACCACGTTTTAAGGATTTCAGTGAGACGTTCTTCGCATTTTGAAACTTGCGCACAAACCTCTCTTTCCGTCAATTTCAGGTCAGGGTAATTTTCTTTCTCAGGGCCTCTTCATATGAGCCCGGTTGACCGGGCCGGCCCGGTTTCCGAGATCTCGCCTCACCTCTAAATCCTTTGTAAAATTTTCGATGTGTTCATATGAGAGGGCGGGCTGGCTCGGTTCCCGAGATCTCGGTTTTTCCAACCGAGATCTCGGTAAGCGGGCTGGAAATTTTGCCATATGAACACTTCATCCCGGTTACCGGGATGAACGGCGGGATGAATTCTGGCGGTCCGGATGGCATCGTCTTGCATTGCCTGCTGTATTTTCCACATCATAAGCATCCCATTTAACTGCAGTGATACAGCTTTAAGAGTTACCGATGCTAAGATAGGCCCAAAAGTTAAAATTTTTGTGTTTCGCTACGTTTACTTTGTTTCCTAAATTTGGCGCCAGAACTCGTACCCAGGATCTTTGACCTTTTCTCATCTCGGAAACCGGGCGGAAATTTCTCATATGAACCCAAAGCAAAATTCATCCCGGTAACCGAGCCAGCCCGGTCAACCGGGCTCATATGAAGAGGCCCTCAGAGATGACGAGAAAATCTTTCTTTTGTTGTTTGAAATAATGATCTCTCAAGCCTGTAAGTTGTGAGCTTTCCATGAAGGACCTTTCAACATTGTACTGACCAAAAAATGCTTATTTATAAATGTCAAAAGGCACAGAACATTTACTTGAAGTAGTTCGCAACCCCTCAGCGGCATTTGTTGAGCAAATGACTTGAATAGATCTTCTAGGTCGCATTTCCCTGACATTTGTCCTAAAAAAAAAAAACTTTCTATTTACTTCCATTAGTTGTAAGGATACTAAGGACGCGTTTGATTGACCTTTTTCTGGAACAGGATCACATTCTGGATTTTTCCGAAATAGCTGGAATAACTTCTGTTTTGAGATAACTAGATGACACGTGTTTTGTTTATTATCAACAGTGATGTCTCGGGTATTGTTACAAATATCGCGTCAATAAACAACGTTGTTTAAACTGACATACATTGAAATTCTATCATGGATAGTAAGACGGAGGAAAAGTTTGCTTTGAAAGATAGTTTAATTTGTAATTTGGAAAATATTATATTTAAAGAGCACAGGGAAGCTGTTCGCTGGAGTTTCTTTAATATACGACTAAGAAATTCAGGAACAAGAAGAAATATACTAAAGAATTTCTTCTCTACTCCAGTAGTTATCTTTTTCTGCTGAATAACTCGTCTTTCTCCTTGAAATATCGTTTATTGTCACTGACGGAGTCTGCCATTTTCTTTCTTTGTTTGAAAACTGACTGCGACACAAGGAAAATCAAGTCATTTTATTCCTTTATTTCAAGTATTATGCTTGCCCGAGTAGAATGTTTGGAATATATTAATTCCAGTTATTCTGGAATTAGAATAGAAGGTCAGTCGACCGGATTTTTCGGATTATTCAATGTATTCCTATTCCAGAATAAGGTCAATCGAAAGCACCTTTGGCTAAACCAAGAATTTAACAAAGGGATAGAATCTTAGAAAATTCAGTGTGTTCCAACGTTAATGAAATCTTAATAAGGTGCAGGACTGGTGCTGTTGAAGGGGAACCCAGGAGAAGACGAAGAAGGCTGCAGTGGAAAAAAAGTGAAAGAGCAGGGATTTAAAAGGATGTGCAAAAATGGACATGAATAGCCCTTTAGTAGTTCTTGCTTTCTCCAATTTCAAAATCATAGGCCTTTCCGAAAAATACCACGATACCACTCTTTAATGCGCAGGTTTAGCCTCGTACTAAAGAAAATCTTGGCAGAGTTGCGAGTGCTTTATTTAAGCCTGGTTTTCACTTTGCGACGTAAGCAAGCGCAAGCTTTAGAATCTTGTCAAGTGAAAACGAACCCCGACGCAAGCATAAAGGTAATGAAATTCACTAGTTCCTAGTCTTCTGTCATGACACGGCCAGCATGGTAGGGAACACGCTTAAACGACAAGTATTGTTATTACTTATTCTTCTGAGGCTTAGATGACAACTAGGTCTGTCGTCCCGTAATTACCTTTTTTCATTCCCATTTCGGTGGCTTCCTCATTCCACGCTTGAGTATTTTTCTCTCGATCTGTATTTGAAATGGCGTCCTTGTTTGTAGCAAAACACTCGATAGTTGCGTACCACCTCTGCGACCTTTTCATCAAAGTTTAAACCTTCCACAGCCATCTTGTTTTGTGCCAAAATGGCAGGAATACGCTTTTGTTCCTGAAACTAGTGATTTAATCGGCCAAGCATAACAGATCACCTTGCGATTATGCGGCCGCAATTCCGTTTTCACTCACAAACACGGACGCAATCATAAGCGTTAGCACACTAAAAAGGCAAACTTTTCATCTTTGCGCTTATGCCTGCGTTCATACCATTTTCACGGTGACATAAGCACTCTTATGCTTACACTAATGCTTGCGTTTGGGTTTCCGTCTCTAATGAAAACCAGGATTAACTAAAACGGTGACTACGGTTACGTACGTACACGGCTGTAAAGTAAATACAAGATTGCTATCGTTGTTTATGACCCGCTCTAACAAAAGTAAAGTTGGACTAAGTGATTTACTGCAATTGCTTTTTCGCCGCCATGTCTGTTTGTCTAATTTAAAACACACGCCGACACGCGCGTTACCGCTGACCGTCCCCAAAACTGTGTTCAGCCATAATATTGAGGTCACAGTATTGAAGTCATGCTAACGTCATCAATGACGTAAGGAACGCGTCATCAAAAAGGCTGTGTCATGGTTGTCTCCTTCATTGTGTTCATGTCGCCAGTTATGGTATTTACTCAAATAAGCACCGCCCTCGACTGAGCGCCCGCCGCCCTCGATTAAGCTCCACCCCATCCTCGGACACCCAGGGGCAGTCAGTCGGGTCGTGAGAAAAGGCGGGACGAAAGTTTTCAAGTACTGTCGAAAGAGCCCCTGGCGGCGCTTATTCGAGTAAATACGATAATTGGAGACATGAACGTAATGAAGCAATCAGCCATGACACAGCCCCTTTAATGGCGTGTTACTTACGTCATTGATGACGTTAGCATGACCTCAGGCCAAATGTTATCACTCTTAAGAGTTTATTACATTTGCGGCAAAATGTTGTTATATGGGCGCCGCCCAAATAGAGTAATCGAGTTCGCTTGTTTTGATTCAAACTTGCAATAGGCACGCAATACGTGCGAATGTAAACAAGCCAAGTAAACAGGCTAAGCGACGCGAATGTCTACCGCGCGCTGTGTCACAACACAGCATTTATCTTCGTTACATACGACCCACAGATGACGCACGGCAAACAAATCGGCAATAGAAAACAAACTTCCTGGAAAAACAATGTACACTGAGTGAAACAAACTTTGAATAATTTCTTAACTTTTCCCTTTTGAAAAGAATCGTCCTCGTAGCACACGGTGTGAATGGTTTGGCTTATTGCCGAGAGTTTGACAATATTTTTGCTCTCAGTTGTCGAGCGCCAATGAAGATGTCACGAAAAATTCCATGATCTCGTGCATGAGATAATTAAGGGTAACATTGAAGGATGCATAATTTCATCGAATATTTCTTAAAATCTTTTTGAGCAAAATGATATCTTTAACAAGTTGCATTCCTTCACGGTCGAGCCGTAAAAGAGGCAGAGTCCAACATCTTCACGTGCAAACCGCGTTCTATTTTTAAAACCCTTGGGTTAATTAGATGAAATTGTATCCTCTCATACTCATACAAGAACCACGAAAACGGCAAATTCCAAAGCTTTCACTTGCAAACTGCGTGACAATATAACTCGCAGTAAGGGCCTCACAATACTGGGATCCCAGCTAACCGGGCTGTCTCGGTTGTCATATGATCGCAAAGTTGATTTTTGTTGCGTTTAACTAAGGTGCCGGGATCTCTGTAAAGCGAGCCAGCCCGGCTCATGTAATCAGGCCCTTAGTTCTAAGGCCAGATTTTACGCCCCCCTTGACCTCACCGATTTTTCAAAATTTCAGCTCCCCTCCCCCCCTCCCCAACATCTTCATACCTCCTTCTCTATATTAAATAAACTATTAGCCTTATCCATGTTCTCTCCATACGAATATTATTAAAAATAACGGATAAACAATCCTATACAGAAAGCCTAACAAAGTTTAAAATACTAAGTGCAAGTATCAGGTTTTCGACTATTGATAAGACTGTTCACAACCTCCACTTCATTTCAACACAGTGTAACTACACATCCCTTCATAAACAAATTAGCACTTCCACAACTACCTCACTGCAACACCTGTTACTTCATATTAAATTCTACGAGAAACAAGTTTCACTGACTAACAAGCTACAGCCATTACCTTGCCAATTTACGTCCAATATAACTCCACACACCTTCCACTTCACGCATCTCATCCAGCCCCTAAAATATACGCACTACTCCCACATCCCTAAGACACAAAAAAACTTCACACACTCGTAGTACATCGACGCACAAATGTACGCTACCTCAGCATCTTATTACATTTAGATTGACATTAAACTGCAAAGGAACGCAAACGAATATGCCGCAGAACGGATAATTCCATTTGTCCATTACATTTAGGACTTTATTACATTCAGGGTCATTTATTACAGTTAG
>OZ037999.1:10778495-10780995 GCA_964035705.1 Porites rus
GAAAAATAACAAAAAAATTTAAATGTACTTTTTTCTTTCGCATTTCATCAAATGGCCATTTTTTTGCTCTTTTACCGTGTTCCACAGCGTGACGTTTGCATTAAAATCGTGTATCTCTAAATCAGTGTAATGTGAGCGTCCGCAGATACTGCTAAGGCGTACTGTATGTGAAGTAATTAAATAAATAAACAGATAACTAAATAAATAAAATAACTACCAACTATCAAAACAAATATTGCTTTCCAATTTATTTGGCCTGGATAATATCTGGTCCATTTTGCATCGATTTTCTGCCAATTCGCTCGCCAACGTGGCCGCGTGAAGCTTTCATGGACCGTTATCCAGGGACCGTCATACAGTGAAACCTGTATTAAGCGGACACCGTATTAAGCGGACACCCTCTATTAAGCGGACAGTAGCCGAAGTCCCAAAATGATACCTGTATTAAACGGACACTTGAAATCAAATTCCGCTACCCAACATGCCAGACACCGGAAATGGGAAAGATTACCTCGAACTGCCACCCACAACTTTTTCGATTTTTACATTTAAAAACGTGACTTGACGAACTTATTTGATTAGTTTCACAGTACAGTACTGTTTTCTATTTCTTCAAATTTGAGTTGCAATGTATGTTTATGGTACTATGACCAATTGGTCCACTTTGATAAAGAAATTATTGCAAACGTATATCGTCAAAGTCTCTGGGAGTATTCCACTGTTCATTTGAATGGCATTTGACACCTCATATGACGTTATCTATCACAACCTGTATTAGGCGGACACCCTGTATTAAGCGGACACTACAGCATTCCCCGAGGGTGTCCGCTTAAGACCCTGTTTACATGGAGTGGGGGACCCCGGTCTAGTGGGGTAAGTTTCTTTTGTTTTGTGTCCTCCAGAGCGTGAAAACAAAAGAAACCAACCCCACTAGACCGGGGTCCCCCACTCCATGTAAACAGGCCCTAAAGGTTTCACTGTATATGTTTAACATTTAATATAATATATTAACGGTCCAATATTTAAGAAACACGCTACTACATCTGGCACTTTCCTTTCCCCTACACTTCTTTCTTGCTAAAGCCGCCTCCTGCATACTTCACAACAGAATAGAGCACAGTCAAGGCCCTTTTATTTGTTAATTAAGAACTTGTGAGTGAAGAGCAACCGAGCATGTATAGGAAATTGCGCTACATATATCTGTAGATTTTTAAACACGTCTCATTTCCTTCGAATGTTGTAGCGTATAAAATATACGGCCGATGTGAAGTTTTGCGAAGGGTCATTCTCAGAAGTTGGGTAAATCCCTTATATAAATCTGTCGCTTGAAATTTATCTCATCTCGAAGTCATGGCTGTACCGGGGTATAACCTTTTTAGGAACGATCCTACGTCTGCGCCTGTTGGAGGGGTCTGTATTTATTTGAGACAAACCATACCGTGCACTCGATTATTTCAATGTGAGCAGCCGGATGTGGAATCTTTGTGGCTTTCTTTGAGGCCTCATAGCCTACCTAGATCGATCTCGTCAACTTAATAATCCTTTGTGTCCTTTATTATTCAACAGCTAACGGACAACCCGAGAACGCTGTTCTCTCCAACTACATCCGATCAAATTTAGACAGCCTACTTATGAAACAACCTAATGCACTGGTGGTGATTGCTGGGGATTTTAACCCTACTTCGACGGGCCTCAGATTAAAGGACTTGACGCAATCAAACAGTCTTAAACAAATCGTAAAATTTAACACCAGAAAAACAGGAACCCTGGACTGGTTTCTTACGAATAGACCTGCTATCTTTCAATTGTTTTAACTACCTAAGGTAGCGAGGAGTGACCTTTTTATGATTTTAGCACAACCAATAACAAGTAGCACGTAAACACATGTTATTCAAAAGGTGAGGGTGCGCGATTTACGGGATAATGCGTGGCGTACGTTTGGGCGTTGGCTGACTAACAAGAACTGGTCGCAGTTGTCTTCGGCAGAATCATGGAAAGATAAGTTTCACATCTTTATTGCCGCGCTACAAAATGCAGTCGAAACCTATCTTCCCTGGAAAACGGTTAGAATTCATCCGACTGATAGGCCTTGGACAACGAAGAGAATCAAGATTCCAACTAAAAAGCGCCAAACTGCATTCATCCGTGGCGGGAGACTCTGCTTCCTATAGGCTTTTGAGGAAGCTGAGAACAGCAACTAGTGGTCATAGTTACAACCTGCGGGCCAGCGACAACAATAGAAATATTGTTTACGCTGATAGGAGTTGTTGTTGCCGGACCCAGCGTTCAGGTTCCTTTATTTCATTCTATGGTAAATATGTGAATATGCAAATAGTTATTTAAGATATTTTTATTGTTTCTATAGTAGTAGTAGTGTCAATTATTTGTTGACTGTTAATTTATAGCCCTTTGATTCGGTTAATTTTGCAATGTGGCAAATAAACGGAATATTTATTTATTTGTTTTTTATATAACAATTATTCACCGAAGTGGAGGTGGC
>OZ037999.1:10788495-10815995 GCA_964035705.1 Porites rus
CTTTATCGACGTCGATACTTTTTACTTGTTTCTGAATTGTTTAGTTTGCGTGTTAGCGACGACCGAAAATACGTCCGCGGTCGCAGGCTGTACGAGTGTATAAATACACGAAAATTCAAAGGCCTCGATTCCAGAGAAATAACATCATTGCCAGATATTTGCATGCTCATCCCAAGGCTCATTTGCATACAGTGAAAGTTTACACCCGACCATCGCAATTTTGCTAATTCAGATTCTTATTTTTTTTTTCGACCACTCCATAGTGTTCACTTGCTCCAAAGTAATCAATGCTTTCAAGCGATAGAATTCGTGGACCGACACGTTTTCTTCGCAAAACATGCGTGGCTTCCATCACGCAACGATTCTTAGTCCCAGTTTCCACGCTGTCCGCGGGGAACGCCTGGCACAATGACCCCCGTTTCTGACCCAAAAACGACCAAAATTCCCGGGGGGTACTTCCAGAAAAACTGGGTATTGATGTGCGGCACGCTTCCTGAAACCCTTACCCTATTTCAGACCAAAATCTGTGATTTTCCCTACCCTATTTCATGACCTGATCAAAAATTTGATACCCTATTTCAGACCTGAAGCCCTGGAGCCCGCCGTGTGACCGGAGCGCGTGACAAACTGTTACGGCACGTACACGGTAGTTGGCGTAAACATTAAAAGGGAAATGGTCTTATCGCCAAATGATGAAGAAGTAGCTAATTCTTCTAAAAAAACATACCCAATTCAAGACTAGATTGCACAAGACCATATTCTATTTCAGACCAAAAATGGTCTCAGACCAAAACGGCTGAAAAAACATACCCTTTGGCGCCGCACATACGAGCCTATATAAGGGACTCCCCCCCCCCCCCCCCCAAGTAACCAAGAGAGAGTCATTTATAACAGTTTTTAACAGTTTCTCAAAATGTAACTTCAGTATATGAAATTCATATCATTTAATAACAATAATAATAACATTTATTAGTTGTATTGCGCCTTTTCTATAAAATATTCAAAAGCGCATCACAACAGTAATTAATAACTAGAATTTTACAAATCCATGTTCTATCAAAATCAGAAAAAATATTTACATTCAATGAGTAAAAGATAATTACAAATAAAGATATAGATATACTACGATAACTAAAATGATTCCTTAAATAAAAATGTCTAGATTAAAGTCTTAAAAGATTCTAAGTTTGTTGCTTCGCGCGCGGACCTCGGCAGTTTATTCCATAGGAAAGGAGCAACTACCTGGAAAGCTCTGTCTCCCAATGTTTTCTTGGTTTTAACACTTGGTCTTTCCAACAAACGACCATTGTCGTTGCGCCTCAAATGGTAGGACGAAGGCTGTTGAATACCAATTAAATCTGAAAGGTACTTAGGTGATAGGCCATGCAAAATTTTAAAAGTTGTCAAGAGTATCTTATAATGTATCCTGGAGCGCACTGGTAACCAATGTAATTCTGCGAGTAGAGGTGTTATATGACAGAACTTGTGCGCACGATATATAAGTCTTGCACTTGCATTCATAACACGTTGCAATTTCATAGTCTGATATTCCGGGATTCTATACAGAAGGCTATTACAATAATCCAATCTACTACTAATAAAAGCATAAACTAATTTCTCAGTTGATTCTCTGGATAAATATTTCCTAATATGACGTATATTGTATAAATAATAGAAAGCGCTGCTACAAGTCTTTGTAATGTGAGTTCCCATATCTAGATGCGTATCGAACCATGTGCCTAAATTGCGCGCAGAGGCTACAGGAGAGACTTCAGTCTGCCCAATCTTGATGCTTTGGATTGAAACTTTTGAGAGCTGCTGACCAGTACCTATAATCAGGAACTCAGTCTCGTCATCATTGAGCATTAGCTGATCCTCCCTCATCCATGCTCGGACATCGCATATGTACTTCTGCATGGCTGATACAGCTTCGACTTCACTGGAAGAGTCAGAGGGCTTAAATGACAAATACAACTGTGTATCTTCAGCATAAGTATGGAAAGAGGGCAGATGGTGTTTTAGAATCTGGAACAGCTTACTCACGTAGATGGTAAATAAAAGCGGGCCCACGTAAGACCCTTGAGGAACTCCACACTTCAAATCAAACGGCTTTGAGAGAGTTCCGTTGATAGACACTTGCTGCTATCTGGCCTCAAGGTAACTCTCAAACCATGAAAGTACTTTCCCTCGCAATCCAACTGACAAAGCAGCTCTCCGACACAACACCAGATAACAATGGCTCATTAGCCACATTGTCCTTCAAACTAGCTCTACTAGTTCGATATTGCCGTAGATGGAACAAAAATGCAGGGCTTCCGGCGGTAGGAAAGGTTGTATCCACTTCAGACCAGCATACGGGAGAAGACCAGTCCCTTACACATGATCTCCTACAGTCCCAGCATCCAGGTTGGCAAGTGTAGAGTAGAACAAGAGCGAAAACGACGGAGGCTCGAGCAGCGTGGCCGGCGCGAATTAGCATAATTATGCCAAAAAAAAATAAACAAAGGTAGCGCGAAATTCTTTCAGTTTGTCTTTTTTGTAATCCTTTTCGTCCATTCTTTATATCAAGTAAGGTGTTACTGGCTCACTTTCAATACTTGTCGGAGATGGGTGGGGAGGCGGTCAGGTTAACATTGTTCGCGATCGAAACTCAAAGCCAATTTACAGTTTCTTAAACAAGCCAAGGTACTTCACATCTCCCTATACCGAGTTTCAACCCATATGTATTCATATGCATACTTCGGTTACTCGGATTTATTTGTATGTTACTTATATTCGTATGTTACCATTTTGTATCTGTATGTATCGGTAAGTTATTCGTATGTTGACCTTATGTTACTTTCAGGTACTCGTATTTATACGTGTATGCATCTGTGTGTCACTCGTATGTTACCCATGTTACCCGTATTTATCTGTGTAGTGTTTTAGTCAAATTGGCTTTAGGTTTCGATCGGGAACCATAACCTGACCGCCTCCCTACCCATCTCCAACAAGTATTGAAAGTGATCATGAAAGTGTCCTTGGTTATTCATGATTGTCGGTATGAGCCAGTCATCACGCCTTATTTGAAATAAAAAACGGAAGAAAGAGGAAGACAAAAACGACAAACTGAAACTGAGATTCGCACTACCTGTGATAGATGATATGAACTACTTACGTTACATTTTGAGAAACTGTTAAAAACTGTTATGAATGAATATATATTTCAATGGCTTACTTCATTTACAATTTTCAAAATTTCTTAAACTGAAAATTGTTTTTAAAAATGAAAAAGGCATTCGTATGTATCCGTATGTTACCCGTATGTTACTCGTATGCATCCCTATGTTACTTCAAGAGAGAATGAGCTAAGAGAGCGAATCCCTGTGCCCCATGATAATTTTTTAAATGTATTTAAAGTTCATGCGAGTGCTGCGGAGGTTGTTTTTGTCTGTTGTTTCTAGGACCCGCGTGGTCTCCTTTCACGTGAACGTGACATGTTTCGCCACCAAAACTTTGAAGTTTGACAGCCATTATAGTAATTAGCGCCAGGAGCCGATACTCCTGTTGTTGACATGTTTTTGGTCAGCGTGTTCCGTTCATAATTTAGGAATGAACTTCATTTACAAAGGGATTGCAGTTTTTGGTATCAAAATTTCACTTTGAGATTAAAGACTGAGATATCTCTAGCGACTGGTAGCCTCATTTACAATAACGAATATTGAATTCTGACAAACTGTGAAAGCCGAAGGCGAAACACGAAACCTTTAATAAGTGGCTTGCTTCAATTGTGTATGCAAATGTGCAAGATTTTTTTCTCTTTTTCCAGGAATATTTTTCGTTCAGAAACAGTACATTTGCATTTCAGTATTACTCTTGAGAGTTTCAAACTGTATTACTTCTTTTTAACGTATAATGCCTGCGATGGATATTTCGCTATGCGAACACAAATCCCGTCAGATGCTTCAAGCTGTTAAACATTTGCTAACCTGGATGCCAGAGACTTTTGATGCACGTTTTCCGGTTTCGGTCAATTCTTTACAGTGAGCGGTGTGCTAACAATTGTCTAGCGCCCTCTCAAAATTCAAATGCTTGGCCGCCAAATAGTCATATTTGAACCCACTTTGAGTCTATTTTCCCGTTAGGTGTCCACGGATGGTTCCAAACGACAGTATCACAGCTCGCGGGTGAGCGTGAATGTCGCCGGAAGAGACAGTTGTCGTTTTAATAGCCTAGGTTGTTGGTTGTTTATTACCCCCGCAGGGATTTCGCCCAGAAGGCGAAATCCCGAGGAGGCACTCTAGTAACTCGCGCGTATATAAAGGAAAGTACTTACAGTTGAAATATACAGTCATACAGTCAATATAGAAAAAATCTCGATTTGCTTCAACAGGGGCCGCGAGGCCGAATCGGTAGGTAATGATGACGTCTCTATTGTTTGCGCCCGCAAGTACGAAATGGTTAGGATGAAGTAAAGACAGAACATCCCCAAGGGACCGCTTAGGTAGAGTTTGTGACATTTATTGTGCAGTCATTCTTCGACACTCTTTTGCGTTACGTGTTATCAGTGACATTCTGTGGAGCAGTTGTTTCAGTGAAAGTTATGGACCAAAATTTTAACGACACTCGTCAAGCGCAGAAGAAGTTGTAAGGTGCGTATAACTGGGTATATATAAACACTTGAAGAGTCTGACAGACACGAGCCCACAATTCTTTCATTGGTAGCCTGTTCCAGGCTCCGAGATAGTGGTGGAAAGTCGTTCAGTAATAAGAAATACGAAAAACGCGAGGGGGTTGGGGAGAGACAGGGCGGCCACCCCCCCCCCCCCCCCCGCCCTTTCCTAAGTCGTGCGCGTCTTAATTTCGCTTTTAATAAGTTCCCACTACGTATACTATCTGAGAGCCCGGCACAGGCTATTTCATTGGAAACCTTGCCAGACACTCTTTCTCTCTCTTTGACCGGAAAAAGACTCAGCCCCAAACAAGCAAGACGAGTGAACAACGGCTAGCTTCTCACTAGCAGAACGATGGACGATTACAGAAATTCGCCGACAAACAAATTCTGTGCTGACTTATTCCCTGCTCACAGATGTTCTTCCGCTAAAATTTTAAAATAAGACTAGAATGCGTGAGTGTGAATTGATCAAACGTCCTTTTCATTTCTAAGGCTTCCTTTCCGGCAAATAAAATGAACTGAATGTCAAAAGTGAAAGAGAAATAGCGAAAAATTCAACTTCTAATTAACTCTTTTCGTATGGTTTAGATAAAACTATTCTCGAAATTGAGAATGTTTTGATTAAAGCTAAGTAAATCGACCTGAGTAAATCGACCTTGGCTTGTTCAAGAGACTATAAATTGGCTTTGAGTTTAATTTCGATCGCGAACAATGTTAACCTGACCGCCTCCTCACCCATCTCCGACAAGTATTGAAAGTGAGCCAGTAACACCTTACTTGTTATAAAGAATGCACAAAAAGGATTACAAAAAAGACAAACCGAAATGATATGAATTTCATATACTCAAGAAACTGTTTAAAACTGTTATAAATGACTATTTCAATAGTTTACTTCTTTACACTTTTCAAAGTTTCTTAACTCTGAAATTTATTTTTAAAAATGAAAAAGACACAAACTTCACAGAAACTATCAAGTATAATCTGTTAAAGGAACAGTATCCCGTTACTGCGCATGCCAAGGGACCAAAAGATTGGAAGCACTTTGATGCCGATTCAAGGCTTATTTCTTCTGCTAGGTTCCATACAAGCTCAGATAATTGTGAAAGGAATACGCAGAAATGAAACAGCAACAATAAAGACTGTAAGAAAGAAGCCGTTGAGACATTGATGTGACTGAGGAGATCTTGTAGAGGGGAGCTTCGTGAAGCAGAATGTTTTGCAACGACGCGTTAGTAAACTTTTAAATGAATCTCCTTACGGCCGACAAAATCGAACAAACAGGCGCTACACGTTTTGAAAAACTAGTGACATGAATCATAATATCATTCTTGACTAAACTTTGTGATGATTCATAGCGTTGAGATTGCATTTTTATTTATGTCTTTCAAACGTTTGAGGCTAGAACGCGAGCAAATCAGGCAGATATTACTGGACTTGGAGCGATTGACCTCTGACACGAGTTTCAAATTAGAAAATATGTTTTTAAAGCGAGCGGAACGAGATTTTCGGGTCGCGAGGCGGCCCAGCCAGCGATAAAATCGCGATGAGTCTTCGAACCGCGAGCCAAATTTTTATATAAGACGAAAGACTTCTTCGAAAGTCTAAAATATTACTTGAGAATATAAACAACAAATCTCTGTCGGCGGTGCAGTCCGGAAGGAAATCTTGTCGAGTCAATTTGACAGTTCTATTGTCTTTTGAAGAAAAAACGGATGACGCTTGCGCGTGCGCATAATCGAGACACTGTCCCTTTAAAAGATAACACTCAGGGTAACAACATAAAAACAATGACGGTTCATTACTTTGTTTTGTTTTGTTTTTCAGCATAACTTATGTCAGTGAGTAGAATTATTCAGAGAGTTACGATTTCCTGGATGCGCATCGATCGAAATTGATGTAAATGAAAATTCATGTCTCCGCTCTAGTACCTGTAAGGTAAATGTTTTTGAAGGACATTGTTATCGTATCCCGCTAATATTGACTCTCGCTACTATTTAAACTTGCGACCGGCCGAAGCACAAGTCGGCGCCAAAACCGGAGTTAGCTTTTGTAATAATAAATGCTTACCCATGTCGAGAATCATTCCTAGTGTATACTCGAGATTATCCGGCGCCCCTACGCTGCATGCATCCTTCCAATGTTGAGGTCTTAAGTAGGGAAGGACGCCTTGATTTACAAGCTTGATCAATTTTTCCGCTGTTGCATTAACTTCTGGAGACTTAAGCCATTCCTGTGAGGCTTCCTTGAATTCATCTGATGTGTATTCAAAGTGATAATGCGTCGTTTGTGACGTTCTAGAAACCACGAACCGAGAGAAGTTGTCTTTGAGCTCATGCAATTCCAGTGTTTCCATTAAGTACCTACTACACCTGACAGGCAGTTAAGGATTACTGTATAAACTTTCAGCTACATAAAAATAATAGAAGCGAAACTTTACAAAAAATTGTGTAATTAAAGTAGCGCTTCGGCTAAGGCGGAAATTAAGAGAAATCGGCCCCGGAATGTGAAGAATGCAAGCAAGCGACTACAGCTTAATTGGCTTATTTACTTAAAATGGAACAATTCGATTGGTCAGAAGTTTTTCCCGAATTTTCGACGAAAAAAGCCGATTGCAAGTCAGAAATATAGAACAAAGGAAAGGTATTGTTCCGACCTATTGTTTTGTACTTTGTCGGGAGATTCGGATGTGAGTGAACCATTTACCACAAATTCCCGGAAATTCCGATTGGGGTGTAAATGGTAAAGGTTTTCTTTCGCCCCACTGGAAAATTCCCGGGACAAACGGAAATTCTGAAAAGGTAGTCCCATTTTCCCCATTGGGATGTTACGAATGGAAATTCGTTTACCTTTTACAAATTTCTTGAGTTTCGTATTAGTTTCATGTTGTAACTAGAATCCAGTTTAGCGCGGCGCGACAATCCGGAAATTTTAGGCAAATTGTAAATGACGCGTACCGTTCATACCGACCGAAAATTCCCAACCAAAATTTCCCGAATTTTTTTATACATTGAATTACAACCATCACAACCATTTCTTAACACAAGCAATTATAAAATAAATTTTGTGTAGGCATCATAAGTGTCTAACCCCAACGGCCGCCATCGGCAAGTAATTCATGCTAGTCTCCATGCCATCTCATGATTATATACTCTGGGTTGCGTTAGTTCTTTCTTTTCATGTCGTTTTGCTCGCTCATAATTGTAAATATATTGTAATTACGTTCGTAAATAGTATCAAAAAGTGTAAGTAGTTGATTTTCACCCGTCTTCTGTGCCTCGGTATCGTTCGTCATGCCGTGGAAGCATTGGAAAAGTTGATGACAAGCAGATTGCGCCCTTGTACCCTCGAAGAAGCGGCGTCCTCAACCTTGCTAGTGAATTGCTAGTGAAGACCCAAAGAACAAGGGGAGGAAAAGAAAAATGGGTGTTTGTGCCGTTCAAGGCTGCTCGTTGAATTCAAGTGCCAGAAACTGGAGGTAAGGTTCACACCCACCTTTAAATGCCTTTTTGAATTTGTTTTGTTCATAAGTTATCTTTGAAATACTCCGCATTATTTATCGGTATAGCCCTCTCGAGTAACAAGTTCCTTTTTAATATGTTTGTCGCGTGGGACTCTTTTATTTATACAATTTCATGGTCTTTGGTTTATTTCACTGTCA
Source organism: Porites rus (assembly GCA_964035705.1). Lineage (NCBI taxonomy): Eukaryota > Metazoa > Cnidaria > Anthozoa > Scleractinia > Poritidae > Porites > Porites rus. The sequence goes on from OZ037999.1 coordinate 10,796,808, forward strand.
CGCAATAAACACGGCGCGAAAAGATATATTGGAAACCGTCCAGTGGAAGAAGTCAAGAAAACGAAATGTTATAAAAGACTAATATATAAACAATTTGTCCAAGTCTCAGGTCTTTAGGGCCACAGTTTCTGAGTTATCTGCCGAAACGTTTCTTGCACCTTTGTAGACCGCCGGAAATCAACAAAACCATCTGGAGTTCACTTTTTCTATAAAAGCTCTTTCTTTTCACTCGAGAGCTAGCATACGTGCACATAAGTACATCTTCTAATACTAGAAAAGGTTAAAATGCTGAAAATCAGGAGGAGAGACTTCTTTCAACGAGACAGCGTTCCTATTTTGGTGTCACGCACTCTGAAAACTCGGAAGTTTAAATTGCTGTATTTTCGAAATGAAACATGCTACGGGACTGGAAACTTGCACAAAGATTTATTTTTTGATTGTCTTCAACCTAGGGTAAATACGAATTCGCAAAACCTCGTTATTTTGACTTTAGAATTTGATGACGTCACCATCTATTCAGATGTGGCATGTGTGTTTTTTGCCACACGTGTTACCTTTACATGCGTGTGACAGAACCCTCCCAAACATCATTTGTACGGATTCTGATAGAGATAGATTGAAAAACGGTTTTGTTAATCAGTGAATGGTATTTGTAAAGCTTGTATAGTTTGTCAATTCAGATTTATGTGTAACTTGCCGACCAACAGTAAAGCCTGTCATTTTTTCGTAGCAGCTTAGGGTAAAAATCAACAGAAACACAGAGGGTCCACAATAGGATTGTCAAATTCCGACTTCCCGCTTGTTTTTTCTTCTTAACTGTGCTATCCTGCCTGCTTTTAATTCCGAATCCCGATCCCGCCTAGTCTGCTACACAGCCACAAAGTTTGTGGGGAGGAGCGTTGCGTGACAACACTAAAATCAGCTGTGTAACAGACTAGATCCCGTCCTAATTTAATTTTATTAGTTTCTTGCTTTCATTATTGAAATATTAAAATGTTATACAATGTATAAGCTTTGCCATCTTGCAATAGGCAGCTTTGATGTTTAATGCTCTTGACTGAACCATTAATTAATAGCCTGGGATCAGGCTCTGTAGTGGGCAAAAAAGGCAAAAAATGGGATCAGTTTTTTTCTCTCTTGTCCCCAAAGCAGAGCCTGGTGCCAAGCTAAACCATTAACGAATGTAACTTTATTTTCTGTTTTGCTTATTAATAATTAATTTTTTTTTTTGTGAGTGCATCAGTACAAAAAGAAGGTTTACTTCAATCTGAGTTCTGGTCAGCCAGTTGAGTTGGGTAGATGCATGGATGTTTCGAATTGTCTGCAATCGCTTCCACCCTTCTTGCGCTTGCTCCTCGATTTCTTCCTCTTTTGTACTGCTACTTGTACTCATTCCTGTTTAAAAACTCTTTCTTTTATTCCATTCTTAAATTCACACAAATAGGTGTTTGTGATCTGCAATAATTATTGTTTGCAAACGCTGCTTTTTCTTCTTTTCTCGCAATCGGTTTTAAAAGGTGCGAAGTACAAGCAAAGACTGTATAAAATTAACTGTGTATTTTTCACGTCTTTCCCTAGTCCAATTTGGTTTTTGGCCTCACTCCACACCTATCTGTTGACCGTTCATGCACACCGTCTTTACCTGCAAGTACCAGAATAAGACGAAAACACGCAAAGGTGATAATGGATAAAATTGACAGGCTTCAATTCCTTGATGACTAGTAGTTTCTAGTACAAGGGGAGTGTACACAAAAGAGTCAAAATGTGGTCACAACAAAACTTAATTCCGGTATCCCGCTCCTTTTCCCTTACGATTCCCATATCCCAACCCAAAAAAAATAGGAAATCCCACTCCTGCTCATTATCAAAATTTCCGCTTCCTGCTCCTTTTTTTAGCTTGCATCCTGAGTATCACGTCACAAAAAATAGCCAAATCCCTCATCCTGCCAAACTTATTATGGACCCTCAACACAATTACTGTAAATAATCGATTAAGCACTGTGGCACTTATTTTATTTTTCATGTTAAAGGTGACGGGGCCTATTTGGAAGCGGTACTTATTTAAGAGTGGCTCTTATTTAAATGATGGACAAAACACTGAGAGGAATATAGAGGGAACTCAGAGTCGTGCAAGAAAAAGGACAACATGTACACACCTTGAAACGTTTTATGACCTGGTTTCAAGAGTTTCCCTACATAAAACACTTTAGAACTCATGAGCTGGTCGTGGTCTTATTTCTCGAGATATGGTTTTGATATCTCTTTAGAGTAACAAGTGCCGTAACAAGGGTGGGGCGTTTATTTGTAAATACCCAAATAAGCGCAGTGGCACCAATTGGAGAGTGGTGCTTATAACATTTGGGCCATTTATACGAGGAAAAATAAGACGCATCTTACATAAGACGCGTCTTAAATAAGACGCGAACTGTACCATTTATATGAGCATGTCTTATCTAATAAGATGCGTCTTAGCTAAGCCGCGTCTTATTTTAGACGAAATGTGCCGTTTATACGGAAAGTTCGCGTCTTATTTAAGATGCGTCATATTTTTCCTCGTATAAATGGCCCTATTATTTACGTTAAAGGTCCGGTGCTTATTCGAGTAGCTCAAAAAAGATTTCATGGCAAATTTTCTATTTTATCATTATTGTTAATGTTATGTTAACCTGTTTCACTGGAAGTAAGATCTCTGCATGCAATAGCAATATTATCATTGTTTGTAAAATGTATGTGATTACGGCATGTGTGGAAATCTTGTGAGACATCTGCAGAGAAAAAATAACTTGAAAATCAGTCTCTTATGATGGAAAAAATTCAACAACTTCAATTTCACTACTATGCATTGCTGAGCAGTCCAGTTTATGTGCATTTTTCATAATACTGTCACTGCCACATCAATTTTTTTCCTTTTTTGGTTAAAATAATTATGATTTTGGTTCCCGTTGTTCTGTTGAATAAGGTTTCGTGATTGGTTCAAGTCCCATTTCTAATCATTTGTTTTACCCAATGTGAGGGAATCCCACGTCATGGATTCCGGATTCTCGGTACTGGATTCCAGTCTTTGTCAGTGGAACTTGGATTCTGGACTCCAATCGCTAGTGGGATTCCGGATTCCTTGAGCTGTATTCCGGATTCTAAAGCCCAGGATTCCGGATTCCACATGCAAATTTTTCCCGGATAATTCCCGGACTCCAAATGCAAATTTTTCCGAGATTCCAGATTCTACAAGCAAAAATTTCCCGGATTCCAGAATCCGGATTCCCTTACATTGGGTGATATAATCCTTTACTCCTTGGATTAAGTACTTTTCTGAAATCCCTGGATATTCTTTCTTTACTTAGGAAATTTGTAGAAGGGCTCAATTTGAAAGTAAAACAATACAAGTTCTTGTAATGTGGGGGATGTGGTCAATGGTTTGGTTGTGACGCCAGCACCAATGATGCCAGATGAAGGTGAAGCCTGAACTTCAGGTGACAGCTCAAGCACTTCCTGTATAGGAGATGTCCTTCATGAGAATGACATGTCAAAAGCAAGAGCGGGACCAACAGCTCACTTTGTGGCCTCTTCGGTAACAACTTCTTGTGTCAGAGGCACTCAAAAAAGGAGCTTGTGTGGACAAATAAAAGAAAAGAGAAGTGAGAAGGAGGTGCTTGAAACAAACAAGAAAGATTTGTGTCAATTGGTAATTTGCTTAAGGATTGACGTGTAACTCTCACGGTGAAAAAACACCAGAGCACTTCAAGGACAGGGTTAGTGCTGCAAATTCTATTGGCAGACTTACTTGTTGTACAGTACATGAGAGGCAAATATTTTTTTTCCCATTGTTGCCATGGATTATCCTTACAACATATTGCAAGATTTGTTTCACTGTTCTTCAAAGACAATAGCGGTGGCAAAAGTCAATTGTATTTTGCTTGGCTGTGGTGGAACCCCTCCAGCAATATTTAATTCTACAAGACAATGTGTCAGTCTTGATGTTTTGATGGAACTGTCTGAATTTTTCAACAGAGAGAGCATATCAAGGCCTTCTTCCTGCAGAAGTGTAATAACAGATGGCCAGGAAACACCTGTCAGGTATTGGAAGGACAATGTTAAAGAGATTGTCAACCAGTATCTGCTAGAATTCCCCAACTGTGTGAAGCCCACTTTTATTTACACCCACCTTCCCCCCCAATTTCTGCTACGACACCATGCTTGCGGGGTTTTGCAATCTCTGTGATGTGTTCGGACATTCAAATTTTGACAAGTTTATGACTTTCCTTGGCAGTGTAGAAAGAGCAACAATGGTGTCTGTTAAGGATTTGAGGGGTAAATTGTTGCAGCACCAACATTTCATGAAGACGTAGTTTGCCCGCGAGGTGCAGAGGCATTCTCCATGCTTAAAGCTCTGGATGCTTGGTTTAACCAAAGTGCCATGTACATGTGCTTCCACTGGATGGAGGAGTTCCCTGGCTTTCGAGTATATTTGTTTTCTGGTGAGTAGTCATCTTAGTAATACTATTTACATTTAGAAAGGAAATACAATATTGTAGTATAGCAGTAATTTGTGTCAGTTTGGAACAGTGAATGGAAAATACACTACAGTAATCAAACTGTAAAACATTATTCTTTCTGTCTTAATCAGCTAATATTTCTACCTGAGTTATTACAAAATTCACAATGGGATACATGTACATTGTATCTACATCTAAAGGAACTGTCACTCGATCCCCTACAACCGAGTGAACCTGCAAAATCTGCTTTTGAGTATCCATTGCATTCTTCTAGAGCTGCTTGGGGCAGCACTTGAAAGATTAGATTAACTCATCATGGATTTTAGTGTTTTTTTGGTTTTGATCGATATTGGGGGGAGAAATGTGATGCTGTTCTCCTTATAATGTGGCTCATTAAAAAATGATGGTTAACCATTATCTGGTGGCTAAACATGTAAAAGTTACCTGTAGAAGCAGTTCAATAGTGAACTACCTATAATGTAAATCTATTTTCATTACAACATAATAATTTTCCATATATGTTACACCAAACATCATCTCTCAGTGAGCATACTTTTGTACTTTTTTTTGGACTAAGCGTTACTTGGACAAAAGGGATTGTGGACTAGCTCAAACACAAGTTATAAAACTAAAAATTTGAACATTATTATTATAAAGACTGAGTACCTGCATTGTGCTGTAATATTGTGAAAATCTTTGTGTCATTTAGACAGTGGCCTACACTACCACAATACAAAGTTCATCCTGTATTTAGCAGAAGTAAGACAAGCATTCCATTTGACCTTGGTGGAGTACAACAATTTTGAGGCTGGTGAAGGGACGTCAAAGCTGGATACCGAGTTTGCCCATATCAGTCATAAAATTGTTAGATGGGTGAGAGTGGGTAACAACTTGGAAACAAGAAGTCAATTGGGAGACCTTATAGGGGTATGTATATTTGACTTGCATAGCAAACCTCTAGTAGTTTAGTAACCGTATTGTACATTTTTGTTACAAACCCTGTTTCTTTATTTTTTTTTTTTCTTGTTTACCCGAGTAAACTGCAATGATCACTTCAAAATAATTATACTAAATTATATCGGTATCATTAATTCATCACAAACCAGAATAAAGTGAAATTTTATAGACTTATTATTATTATTATTATCTCGCTGTATAAAACTTTGGAATGCTGTCCACATTATGAGTAGTATAGGGCGCATAACGTAACCTACACCACTTGAGAAGCTATACTTAGAAGTAAAAAAGTTCGGTACGAAACCTTATACAATCCTAATAAACATAATGATATGAATCTCTCTACGTAAAAAAAGCCAATTTAGAATATTATTAAATTCTTATACTCTGTAAAACCTACACAAAGACATGATGATGATGATGATAATGATTACTATCTAGAGTATGCTAATGATTTAAGGGCTTAATCCTCTGATAAAAACACTCCTGTTTGAAACTAGAGTCACTTATTGGGGGATGGATGGTTTTGAGTGCTTGGCTTTGTAATTACTTCTAACATAGTGCCTTCGCTGCTTCCTAATGTGACAGTACCTTGTTTGTTTAATTTTGCAGTCAATGAACAATGTTACTTGCAGGTTTTCTTTTCATTGACAGAAGCAAGGCACCAGAGAAGCTAGAGACACTAAACGACATCTCTCTCTCTTTGGGAGCTTTGAGTTAGCCTGCGAAAACAGCTGTTTCAGCTCGCCCTTGTCTCTGGGGACATTTTGCGAATCGTTTTCGCGAAATGTCCCCAGCGGCGAGGAGGGCGGCGAGGAGCGAGGAGAAACGGTTGTTTTCGCAGGCCAGGAGAAACTTGGGAAGTATCTGTGTTATGTCTAAATGGAACAGGATAAAGATGTCAAATAGTGAAGTGACAGGATCTAGGATGTGAACATCTTCTGTCTAATACGTGAAAATGAAAGGACCTTCTCAAAACTAAGAAAATGTCGTTGACTTTCCCTTCGAATATCGGTTTTTTTTAACAATATTTCCATAATTCCGAATAGCAAAATCGCCAAATCCTGTATACCGTTTACAAAGACAATCTCGAACCTCGCTCCTCCTTTCCTCTAAAATCCCGAAACCCGGACCTCAACTAAGACAAATCCCCGACCCTCAGGCGGTGTTGGACACGATCCGAAGCGCATCATGGGTAAAAAATCAAAACGTCTCATTTGCATCTGACCTTCGCTCTGTTCACATGTCTCGTTACGCCATAGAAATAGGGTGATATGGCCATTACAGCATTACAGCTGCCCGACCCTCAAACTTACTGTTGGGAACCTCTGCGAAATTGTCTTTCAAAATTCTTCGTCTTTTGGTCTTTTGGTCTTGCCGCTGGATCTTTCTCTCACCTTATCGGAAGTAGGGCTGTTGTTGATAAGAGTAATTTAAGTGAACGATTTTCAAAGTCAGAACTTTCAAAATAATTTCAAAATAATCGATTTGTTTTGTTACTTTTAGGGAATAAATTCATTTATCTCTATTTGAGACAAGTGGGAGGGGGGGGGATGTCGGAAATATTTAGTGGGTGACAATTTTTTATATCAATCATTTGGAGATAATCAAGTATGACGTCAATCGTAAAATGATCCTTAAACTTAGATTTTTCAACAACTTATACAGTAAACTATATGTGATTTGTCCTGGCGAAGTCTTAAGACTTCGGCAATTCACATATAAAGACGAAATGTCGGCAGGAGTCGTATTTTCCAGTTTTTCTGGTTATATTTTACTTTTCTGTAATTACCATCTTTACTGTGGCTGTTGTTTGTTGTATATGTATTCAATATAGATTCTTCACATGGGCTTGAGAGTAGCGTTCGGGACGTTTTGGGTATGACATTTTTTGCCGTGATTTGTTATTAAACGAGTTAAAAGCAAGTAAATAGTGTTGTCTTATCCACATTTCCAACAGTAAGTGGCACCTCCGACGGGACACCGGCAGGGTCTGCTGATAACCCTGGCGAGGGAAGCGAGCCGCAAATGAACGCGCGAGGGAGCGGCAAGGCCGCGAGGCTCGCGCCTCCTTTCACGGCGGCACTCGCCCCGAGTGTCCACTACAAAAGAAAGGACAAAGTCAAACACTTGCAATCTGGACAGCCCGCCTAACGAAGCCGTAAAAAGTCCAGTTAAGAATTTCCCTACGGTCAAATTTCCACCGCAGAATTCAACTGCAAAGGTTGACCGCAAGGCAACCGCGTCCCCGCGAGCGAGGCCAAGCGATAGTTCGTTTCCCCGATTAAACGGTAAAACGATGGTAGTAATGTATGTACGAAGCAACTGCCACACGATGACTGTTGAAATCGTCTGGGAGACCTTGTCACCTGGCCAAACGAAGACTCTCGGGGTACTATCTCTCTCCTCCGCAGAGGGAAAGCTAGCCTCCCACGCAGGCGTTTTTAGGGGAGCTCGTATTTCGTCCCCTAAAATCGCCTGCGTGGGAGGCTAAGGAAAAGCGTACCCAGCGCCCTCTTTTTTTCTTTCTCACCAGCCTCCCCACAACACAAAGAGGCCTCTGCGGGGGAGAGAGGGGTACTATTCGTGGATGAAAAAGTAGAGCTGGCCCCAGTTGTTCAAAAGCTAGATAGCGCTATCCATCGGATAAATCACTGTCCACTGGATAAGTATTAGGAAAACCAATTGCACAATCCACTGGATAGAGATTTATCCGGTGGAAAGCGCTATCCACCTTTTGAACAACTGGGGCCTGGAAGGCAAGTTGTCTGGTTATTACCGCAGATATGTTGACGATACTCTCACGGTAATGCACGATACTAAATAACTACAGTTAAGGATATCCTAAACGCCATCAACCACACCCACTCAGAATCGTGAATTTTCGGTACTTACGTAGCACAAGAGATCTTGCGTTGCAACATTCCTAATTCGAATGTAAAGACGAAACGTTGAAGCTCCTTATAATGGAAAGTAATTCAAGTTAGACCACATTCTTTCAAAACAGTTTATTAAGGGTTGATCGTAACTATGGAGTTTAGTGAACAAACGAGATAACTGAAAGAAATACCACTGGCGCAAGCTCCTTAGTAACAGACAGGAGTCTAATCTATAATTTTCCGATAATATCATTTCCGCTTTCTAACCCCTGAGCTTTGCTAAATTTAAAATTATTGTATCAAATATGCCATTAGGCTCGATTATCAGCCGCTGTTCGGGAAATGGGCCCCCGCTCCTCCCCTGAACATGCCATATATCCCATATATTTTAGAGGAAATTAAAACATAATGAAGTATATTTATCATAATCTTAAATGAGGCCAAATTCTTAACGCTTTTCACTTGTATCTTTCAATATCGAGTAAAATGAGCGTGGATTATTCAAATCCTCTCTACAATTCACTTTATGCATGCATTGTGGTCTTGCCAAACCCACCGTAACTGCCCCCCGCCCCCCAAACCCCAAATATCAAAAACCAATTTTCCCCTATACATGTTGGTCGAACTCTCCCTGAATTCTGGTGACCTGTCCACCGCGGACAGATGACTAAAAAGACACCGTTATGACGACATCATAATGGGATTTTATGGCAAGGCATTTGATAATGGTTTGGAGGCCAAGGCGGCAGGTTCCAAGCCTATCTTATTTCCAGCCAATCAGAATTTAGGACGTTCCGGACTATATCATTCTTAGGGGCGCTCTTCCATGTGCTCGCCCTCTTTCGATCGCTCACCATCACGTTGTTCACATCGCTGGTTTGAACCAATTTTCAGCATTTTCCACCACCTCCCCTTCCGCCTGCTTGCGAATTAATTCCTAGTGTGTTTCTCTTTCTTGTCTTAGTGGGTAGCGGTTTTTTCCCCCACCTTTACTGAAGAGACATTTAGTTTTTTTTTTTTTGCAGATCTTGAAAATAAAGTTCGTCACCTTTGGTGGCCAAATTTTCTCCAACCAAATCCGACTCTGTGTTTATCTCCGCAGCAAACAAGTGCGCCGCCACGAAGAGCCCTTGGTCACGCAATGCAAGGTTTTTAGCGTCCTTCTTACCGAAAAAATGGCTTGATATAAAAAGGTTTTATGTTTCTTTCTTTCTTTTTCTTTTTCTGTTTTTGTTTTTGTTTGAGGATTTTATTTATCCTCTTGCACATGGCTGATTCAGAGAACAGGAAGATTGATCAACTTTAGTATTTAACTTCTGGAAAGTTAAGTAATTCAGCAGTATACTTGTTAAATACAAGAATTAAAACAGTAAAAAATATAAATAAAAAAACTGCGGAGTTGAAGTACACTCAACAAATTTCTTCCTATGCTGTAATTTCAAAAGTTCAAGCCAACAATAAAATTGAGCCAGAAGACCTGATCAAGACGATAATATTGAAGTTATCAGGTAGGGAAATCTTGTCCCTAGAAACGCCGATCGTTTTGGCCAGCACCAAGGATCCTTTACGTCCGTTGAGCGTTTCGCTGGACAAGGGTAATGAAGGCTCTGGGGGACGGTTTAAGAAGGGACTGAACTGAGTGTACCAACAGCCCAACCTCACACCACCTTACAAGAGGACAGGCCTGCCGACTGTTTCGCCTGGAATTTGCTCTACGAGACTTTCTCTCTTTGACTGCTTTGACTGTAGCTTGGCCATATTGATTTCCGTCAGCCAGATTGTATGTTGGGCTGCCATTACTACAAACCTAAGTATTATAAATCAAATATTCACTGACAATGCCTATATATATTTGACGTTTTTTTTAACTACGTCTAACCTAATAGGTTTTCAGTGTAAAAATAAAATCCTTGTAATACAGTCAGACCCTTTGTGAGAGACCAATTAAAATACAAACCCGAAATATCCGTTAGTCTTGACTATGGATCGATATCATCATTTTAATATATCAGGTTCTGCCCTCCCCCCCCCCCCCCCACCCCTACGTCTCTCTCTATGTCGAGCAACCCCGAGGAGAGAGGACCCTATCTCTCCGACCTTGCATGACAGAGAGAATGAGAGACATGTAGAGCGGCAGAACTGGTGTAAGGCAACCCTATACAAGAAGTCTCAACTTCACAGTACTCGATAAATGTGACGCCGCATAGCACTTATGACAATAATGACTCAAATCTGCAAACACTTGTGTTCTGGGATGAGGGCAAACAACCGTTGGCGAAGAAACAAAGAGCTTTGACTTTTACCTAATTCTATAGGACGTGGCAAGAACCATTATTAGTGAGCTGTGCTTGGGTTATCTGCGGGCAGATAACTAATGACAGGTTCAGGTTTAACTTTTATAATTCTTCAGGAACGTTAAAAGCTGCCTGTAAACAGTTGCTTGTTCACTCCTTACGGTGACCAATGCAATTTACAATACTAATATTTTGTGTACAGCAAATGTAAAAAAATTCACCTTCCACTGCTCCAACATAGGAAAGCATATCCTTAAAATAAATGCAAAAAGGAGAAAAACTAACATACCTCGGAAGAAGAGCAAGCACTGCACTTAACGCTCAGACGGATCAGAACTCCACCGTTGCCATGGTAACAAATGGTACGTAGTACATATCCCGGAGATGTTTGCCATGGAGCCATATAAGGCGAACCACAAAAAAGAAAAAATTATGCTGCCCCACAAAATCAAGTGATGGAGGAAAGTCTGCAAAGAAACGAGTAAACTTGATTTGCTCTCACGCTCAAGACATTTGTGATTATTTCATCTTCCTCAATCACTAACGAGTTTTTATGTTTGTTTCTTTGTCTCGTTTTTTATTAAAAAGTGAATCATTGGATAATGCAATTCTAGCGTTTTGATTGGCTTAGCCATCATGCTATATGAGCCATTAGAGGTAGTCCTTTCATTGCGGTTGGTACGAACCAAAAGGAATGTTGCTTACCATTAACCAATTTCTCGGTTCCTTCTCGGTTCCAGACTCAGGCTACACAAATTCGCCCTTTTTTGGATTCAAACCGTAACGGATGTGGCATTTCTACGGTAAACTGGTAAATCGCTTACCATTATGCTTTCGACACCCCAACCGGATTTTTCTGTCAAGTGGTAATTAAAGCACCCCATGTCATCTTCAAAATCACCGGTCTGGCCGGCCAGTTTTGACTTCAGGTGATTGACATGAGGGAATATTTTTTGGTATGTAGAGGGTTTCTTTTTCGAGGGAGGGTGCTCTTTCGAGGATTTGCCCTTTTTTCGTTGCAATATTTCTTATAAAAATGTAAAGGCAAAAAGGTCAAGAAGACATTTTTCGTACAGTCGACTCCCGATAACTCGAGCCCTTCACTATAAACTCGAGCCTCGCATTAACTCGAACCGAAATCGATTTCCCCTGGATTTCCGTCATACATTTACTGTAATTTTACCCTTGGCAACTCGAACCCTCGACAACTCGAACCTCCCGCTAACTCGAAGTAGTTTTTGTTTCCTTTCAGATCATTTCTATATAAACTTACCCTCAATAAGTCGAATCATGCTTTTTAGCGCCTCTTTGATCACATGACCCCTGTTGACAGCGCTGGCCCGGTTTCCTAGATCTCTTCTTACCTCTGTGCTGCATCCTTTGTAAAATTTCATGTGTTCATGATGAGAGGGTGGTCTGGCCCGGTTCTCGGGATCTCGGTAAGCCGACTGAAAATTTTACCAATTTAATTTGAAACTTGACGCTGTTATTTTAAGAGTCTCAACCGACGTTTCGGCAATGCTGCCTTCTTCAGGGTACAAGACTAAATACCGTTAAAAAGTTTGTTTAAAATTAACCCACGTGCCTGATTGCATACTCGCGCGCGTGCCACATAACATGAAATAGCGCGCACCGGCACGCGAGTAACCGAAAAAAGAGTGAGCAATCAGGCAAGTGAGCTAATTTTAACGAACTTTTTAACCGGACTGCATCGTTTTGCGTTGCCTGCTCTATTTTCCATATCATAAGCATCCCATTTAACTGCAGTGATGCAGCTATGAGAGTTACCAAAGCTATGACAGGCACGAAAGTCATGATTTTTGTGTTTCGCCATGTTTGCTTTCTTTCTCGCATTTCGCGCCAGAAATCCTTGCTCTGCCTTTTCTCATCTCGGAAACCGGGCTGAAATTTCTCATATGAACCCAAGGCGAAATTTCGAGAAATTGGTCCCGGTAACCGGGCCAGGGGCCCCTTTCTCGAAAGTCCCGATAATTAACGGGCCCTGTAATCTGTCTCCGTTTACATTAAAGATCGAGGTTTCAATAGTTTGCATCTTACATGATAAAACTATCAGTTAGTGAAACAAAATGGAGTAGATTGCTAGCCAGGACCCGCGCTCTTATTCTTTATAATTCGATTTGAATATTTGATTTCGGGCCCGAAAAGTTACCGGGGCTTTCGAGAAACGGGCCCCAGCCCGGTGAATCGGGCTCCTGTGAAGAGGTCTTTAATCGCCCGACAAGTCGAAGAAAAGTGTACCGCAGTCCGAAACATTGAAATTATTTTAACAACCATGTATTCTTTGTCTTTTCCTTTTTGTCGGTCCAGTTAAAATACAGTGTCCAGCGCTGAGTATTTGTCAAATTTGACGTGTGCATGTTACTTGCATTCATTCCCCATACCATTTTCTTATTTCCGTTTATTTGCTTCAAATTCCCGATAACTCGAACTCCCGCTAATTAGACCTCTTTCGATTTCCCTACTAAGGTTCGATTTATCGGGAGCCGACTGTGCTCAGATTTAAAATTCTTTCAACACTCTTATTACATGGAGTTGTTACAAGGGTGACAGTCACTACGTAGCCAATGCCAAATACCTGGCAACAAACAGGAGTCTCTCCCATAATTATCCTTTATTTAGTTCTAAACCAAGAACTTTGCTAAATTTTAAATTTACGTATTAAATCTGCTCTATGTATGTGATAAATTCGTCTTTTTATATCGTAAATTTTAGATCTAATAGAAACTAAAACATAATAGTCAATACTACCTAACAGTCTATAGCACCTCGTGGCGATCAAACGAAATATCGTACTGAATCAACTTATTTGACTATCATTTGTTACATTGTATTAATTCGTTCTGCTTCATCTTTTCTCGGTAATGTAGGAACTGCTCGTAAGGTCTTTACTGATTCGTTCTTTAAACAATGGTAATTCATTGTTTACCATTGTTTTCACTGTTTTCCGGTTTGGGTAGCGAACCAATTGGCTTTCAGCTTCCGAGCAGCTGCTACTCCTTTCTTTACCCTTTTTAGAGTGATCAACATCAATTTTCTCCAAATTATATTAATAAATTATCAAGAGAATAGGTTAGGAGAATTAAAACATTGATGACCAATTATTAAAAGGCGAAAGTGCTTAGATCTCTTGTCAAAATTCTCATAACATATTCTTTAAGGAAATGTATATATGGGGACTGGCGTGGAGAATTTGCATGTATCTATTGGGGCTTAAAAGTTATCGACCTTATTCCTAGGGTCTCTCTTATTCCAAGCCCGTGGAGAGAGAACTTATCAAAGAAATTATAAAAAGAAGCTGCCCTCAACTATAGACGGCTGGAAAGTAGGAAAAAAAGCAACTTGAAAAAATGAAGCTAAAATCTTCAAGTTCTATACTCATTCCTTTCAATATCGAGTAAATGAGCGTGCATTATTCTCCTTTGTACATGTATTGTAGGATTGACAAAGGCACTGTAACTGCCCCATCCTACCCCCTACCCGCCAAAATGTCAGCAACCATAAGATCTCACTCTTATCGTGACCAGTCCATCACGGACCAACGCCTTAAATTGTTTCTTTTCTTTTTTTTTAGTAATTTATCTATCTTCTTACTACATGCCTGGTTTCACGAAGGAAAAGATTGATCACCTTTAGTATTCAACTTCTAATATAAGACTAAGACCGTAAAAAAATATATAAAATAATAAATATAACTGTGGCTTTTAAGTAGCTTTACAAATGTCTGCTTTATGCTGTCCTTTCATAATTTCGAGGCACAAATTAAATGAGCAGAAGGCCGAGTCAAGGCGATGATCCTAAAGTAATCAGGGAGGAAAATGTTGTTCCTAGAGCCTGTGATTCTTTTAGTCAGCACCAGTGATTCGTAACGCTGGACAAGGGTAACCAAGGCTCTGGAAACGACATTGAGAAGGGACTGAGTGTACTGACACCCCACCCTCAGACCGCCCTACAAGAGCACAGACTCGCCACCTGTTTCGCCTGGAATTTGCTCCACAAGACTTGCTCTCCTGCGCTGCTTTGACTGTAGCTGGGCGATGTTGATTTCTGTCGGCCAGATTGTATGTTGGGCTGCCATTATTACAAACCTAAGTATTAAAAATGAAATATTCACTGACAACGCCTACATATTGGTATATCTACGTATATTAAACTATATCGAACCGTCAGTGCGAAAATGAAATACTTGAAATACAATCTGATCCTTTGTAAGAGACAAAACCGATGTATCCGTTAGTCTTAATAAGCTCCGGTCCCTCTCTGCCCGTCACGTAACGCCGAGGAGAAAAGGACCCTCTCTCACGGGCGTTGCGTGACAGCAGAACAAGAGACACGGAAGAGGGGAAGAACTGGGGTACGATAATCCTATACAAGAGGTCCCAACTTCACAGTACTCGATAAATGTAACGCCGTGTTGGGCATAGCATTTATGATAATAATGTTTCAAATCTGCAAACAAATGGTCTTCTGGGATGAGGGCAAACAACCGAACGCGAAGTCTCAAGAACTTTGACTTTAACCTAATTCTGTGGGATATACAAGAAATTTTAGGAGCGTAACAAATATCTGGCAGCGACCATCGTTAGTGAGCTGTGCTTAGGTTATCTGCGGGCAGATCGTAATCATGGCAGGGTTAACCTCTTTATAATTCTTCAGGAACGTTAAAAGCTGCCTGTAAACAGAGAATTAGTCGCTTTTTCACTCCTTACGGTGACCAATGCAATTTACAATACCAATTTTTTGTAAACAGCAAATGTATAAGAATTTATCTTCCACTGCTCCAACATAGGAGAGCATATCCTTAAAATAAATGCAAAAAGGAGAAAAACTAACATACCTCGGAAGAAGAGCAAGCACTGCACTTAATGCACAGACGGACCAGAACTCCACCGTTGCCATGGTAACAAATGGTACGTAGTACATATCCCAGAAGATGTTTGCCATGGAGCCATATAAGGCGAACCACAAAAAAGACAAAATTATGCTGCCCCACAAAATCAAGTGATGGAGGAAAGTCTGCAAAGAAACGAGTAAACTTGATTTGCTCTCACGCTCAAGACATTTGTGATTATTTCATCTTCCTCATTCACTAACGAGTTTTTATGTTTGTTTGTTTGTCTTGTTTTTTACTAAAAAGTGAATCATTGGATAATACAATTCTAGCGTTTTGATTGGCTTAGCCATCATGGTATATGAGCCATTATACCATGCTCTCCATATATGGTCGGTGTACGCGTCAGTTCAAAATTGGAAGTTAGCTGAGATTTTTTTTCTATATCACACACTACGATTTACATACAGGACGACTGCACCATTTTCATGGGTGTTTGAAACCACCCAGCTACAGTAAGGGGCCGGGTCCATCCCCCTCCTAGTGCCAGGCCTTCCGCGCACATACGAGTTTTCACGTGAGCTCATGACGTAACTTCCCGGCGACACACAACTCGTTCCCAGGCCCTTAGTCACACTTGACACTTGTTCGAGAAAGAAGAAGTGGCTTTGTTGGGAACTATCACTAGTTAACTCACTAGCCTGTTCCAGGCTCCAAGATAGTGAGGAAAGCGGATCGAGAAAAAGTGCGCGAAACTCGCGTAAGGGCTGGAGAGAGACGGAGGACTGTTCCCGCCGTGTTTTCGCTCGTTCGCTATTTCATTGTTCGCTCGCTTTATTCGCCCGTCCGCGCTGACCGAGAGCCTGGCCAAGTCTATTCACTCACCCACTGTGCTGTTATAAGGGCCAAATACAAATTAGCGACGAGGACTGAGCTCTGGTGAAGGGTCATTCCAACCATTCGCAAATCTGCTGCGGTACCGTTGTAGACCTTAAACGAAAAAGAGAAAAAATGAAAAAAAAAAAAGGGAAAGCATAATCTATTATAGGATTTCGCTTAAGTCAAAGAGCTCTCCTGAGAGTCAAAAAACCAATAACGAACAAAATAAAGCAAAAACTTGTGAAATTAATCAAAATGACGCCCCCCGCCATTTCGTCTTTCCTTTGCTAATCCACCGTGGTTATCTTTTTGAGGGAAAAATTAGGCTCTGAAAAACTGGGCCAATCATTAACTACATTAACCACAGTTTTTATAAAACAGAACAAGATTATCCTAGTAATAGCAAAGGTTACTTGTAGCGTTTACAATAAAGCAAAAGAGTCGTCCTGTGACTCCACCAACACTCCTTACCCAAAACGCGGCATAAAACACCACCAAGCTTTCATAAAATGCATCTAAAATGGTCAACCAAAACCACTTCCTTGAGTACAGCTAAAGAGAGCGGAAGGAAAATCATCAATTACTGTGATTATGCCAATCAAAAGACAGCTAGAGTTAGGTTTTCAGTCTATAAAACGCGAATGATAAAAGTCTGAACATCGTTCGAGCTCTAATGCTCAACAAACAGTGAGTGATATCGCAGCTTGTTTTCCACTGATTCGTATATAACCTTTTAGTACTTGTAAAGGTTCAAAAGCTGCAAATTTTTATTGAACAATGTTTAACACATTGAAAGGCTTCGAACGTATCAAAGCAAACGACTGGAAACAAACGAAGTACTAGCCATCATGGAAAGGCCGTCCCGCCGTTCTTTGCCAGCGCCGAATAAATGGCGAGAGAAACGTGGGATCATACATGGGCGTTCAACTAGAGCGGCAAATCAACGCTGATATATTTATTAACCTCTAGGGCGCAGCAAACAACGCGTAATTTTGTTAAAGGGGTTGTGTTACGGCTGTCCAGGTAATCAGTTTTAAAAATATTGCCAATTACATGTCCTTATTCGCAATGGAACTTATCCTTAGCAAAGAAAAACAACTGGCAAATGACAAGATCACTGTCTCACGTCAAACAAACGTCTCCTAAGCATTATATCAAACGTAACAGACAAAAAGAATGAACTATAAAAACTTTTAGGTTAAAAAGTTTTAAAAACCTGACTGTCTCCCTGTAAAGAACTAAGCGTCACTCATTTAATTTTGTTTTAGTACGCAATATTGACAACGCAATGTAACGAACTTTGTAAGATCGCGCGCGCTTTAAATTCAACGGCGATTTCAAAATATGTAACACTTAAGATGACGGATGTACCATCGAAACATGTCTGGAAAATTAAAGAAAGTTGTTATGTTTATACGACTATCTATATTGTTACTGCTATCTAGACCTTTTAAAAACCTCAATTTAATCCGTTTCAGTCTTCTTAGAATCTGTCCATCTGAGCCATCTTTTGTTTAGGCTGTTATTTTCACCTTGTTCAAATGTTTTGAGCAGTTATTTTTTTGTTTCGCCCAATATGATGGTAGTTCTGAATGTTTGAATTTTGATAAATTTCGTGACACAGCTCCTTTAACAACTCTGATATCGTCTTGTAACACAGACTGACCAACCTTACTGTTCTGTCCGGTTTTATAAAGATCAGGATTTGCTGTAAGTATAGGATCAGGGACATCTTTATCAAGTACCGCACAGATGACAGGGGGCACCGAGGTGAACAGTAGGTTGAAGAAAATGAGAGAGATGTCATCAATAGCGTTCGAGCCTGAGAAGCCATTGTACAGTTGGAACCAGAACAAAACTAATACAAACATCTGAAAGGCAAACAACAAAACACTAGGTAACTTATGACTGACGATTAACCTCTCTTCTTCTTTGTATGAAAGAGCCTAGGGTATTTATTTATTTATTTGAGATCATTTCGCGTGCTGCTCTCGAGAGACTTCTCACGACTGCCCCAAATTGAGAGCTTGCTCGCAAGCTATGGAAAAAGGGTAGTAAACACAAGCAAACGTAAAGAATTTTCCCTAAACCCTGCACAGTGTTCGGGAATTTTCCATAGCAGGCTTACGTGAGTGCTTTGCGGTGACCCCATTTGCAAGCCGAATACCTGACGACTGCCCAGTCAGCAGACGCTACATTAGCTACTTTTCGCACGCCAGTACACACCGCGAGAATGTAGCCTGTGCTCAAAGGGTACCTGACGTCAGGCAAGCCCATCAAGAGCCACGCGGTTACAACCGCTGTAAAACGATCGTACAAACTCATCGCCCTAAATCTTATCCTGTGCTCCAGACGTAATTTAACCTCTGTTAGTAACGTCTGCGAAGCAGCGCCGAGATCCTCGCTCTGGGCCACCAAAGAATTTGATGAATTACCGGAAGTGCGTTCTGAATTTTCCTTCAAACTGATTGGAAAATCGACAATGGCTACTTTAACGAGAGGCCAATCATGGTGCTACTCAAATCTTGGTAAAATGGTGGGGACACCCAGAATAGGAATTCCGCCGCTGTTTCGCAGACGGACTTAACCAAAGTTTAGTTTCGTCTATGGCGCAGGCTACCTATATCTGAAATCAGTTAAACTTAAAGGAAAATGTGGCTTAAATTTCATTGTGTCAAATACCGAAAAACTAACTTGCATCACGCGAAATAATTGCCACATAGGTTTCAATTCAGTGGTTATAATTCATGGGATTTCGCACACAGACTGAGAAGCTTCAATGCATCATAAGCGCCTGAGTTGTTCAAAAAGTAGGTAACACTATCCCCTGGGTACAT
>OZ037999.1:10820995-10838495 GCA_964035705.1 Porites rus
GGACTTCGCGACAGAAGCACATAGCCGTATAAACGCGCCGCTTTCACGAGCGCTGCCTCGTCAGGTGATTCGGCCTCGTAAATGATTTCACGGTTGGCAGCGTTGAGCGCACCTTCATCCGCAGATTCTATCAAAGACGAACAACTCTTGGGTCTCTTTGATATACTCTCTAGGGACGGTTTAACTGGTGTTGCTGTCACTCCCAAATTATCCCACCCCGAGATTGCGTTACTTGAACCTGAACGCGTTGAACCATAGTCAGGACTTAAGTAATTTTTTAGAGAGCCAGACTCTCCTAGATCTAAAGGAACATGATTTTTATCAGGAGTACTAGGTAAATCTGTGTTATCTGTAGTCAGTTCTGGTGAATTTGGGTTGTTTTCTGTGTCTGATCTTCCCGTTGAGACGACTACGGTATTGCAGATGGCAAGGAGAATGAAGAACTCTTTAAGATATGAGCTTTCTGGTCCACAGTAATACCCAGCTCTGCTGGTTGAGTCTATTGCAGCTGCTAGCTCTTTATCCCAATAGATTTCATCTCCCTGCAAGGAAGGAAGAAAGCTCTCAATCAGTACATCTGGAAGAGCAGTGCGAATTTCTTGCCTCAAGAACTTTTGTCGCGCAAAAACAGACACAGACACGTCACAGAGAATATACGAGTGCAAGACAAGTGCAAGACATCCTTGCAAAAAAACTATGCGCGTAAACAAATACTATAACTGTAGCCCATCATAAATGGTCCAGGCAAACGAAGGAGCCAATAGCCTTCGTGGCAGGCGCAAAAAGGGGAGGGGGGCGGGGAGAAAAGCGCGGAAGATAAAAGAGAAGCGACCAGCGTACCTTACCCTCTCTTCCCAATCTCCCTCCTTTTTTCCCTCCCTCCCAATCCTCTACCCCTTTCGACACCTGCTACGCAAGCTAAGGAGCCAATCAAAATTGGAACAAATGCATGAAACATTCGCGAAGCGCAGGAAACGGATGCGAGCAGGTTACGATTCATTGTTTTAGCGGGGCCCCATAGCTAAGAAAATTTGGTACACCATCCATCCGAGAAATTTGGTTATGACGTCAACGTACGACCGAAAGCTAACCGTACAGACGCTGGGAGAGGGGGGGAGTCAGGAGTCAGCCCGTCGGGGGAGGAGTATGTTATAGTTGAGGTAGAATTTTGCATTTCAAACACCCACTCGTTTTGACGGTAAATCACATGGCCGCCCGAACTTTTAAAGAGGCAAAAAAAAAATATCTTCATTTCCGTTCGCTTGTTGTTTCTGTTTTGTTCGAGCGTTTTAATTTCAAGGTCACACGAAAATCGCACTAAAGATTTTTTACCTTTGGTTCCTCGGAAGTTTGATGGTACATTTGATCAGCGGCTGATGAGTCTACAGTGTCTGCACCTGTAGACAAAAATGATGCCAAAACTTTTACAAATCATAAAAAAGCAAAACACAAACACAGACACAGAGACGTGTTCACTGAGTAGCTGAGGTTCGAAGCATTCATCTTTCTTAGTAAGTTAAGGTCATCTTAGCATTAAGTTACGACCCTGACCTGGAGAAAATCTCAAGTAGAACCGATTGTAGGAAATTCACTGAATAATCATAAGGACAACTCATTGCAGAAAATCTGAAAAAAGTCACTGAATAATGTAGACCCTTTTTGTTTATAACTTAAGGCCCTGTCACAAGCTAAAACGGCGTGCAATGGCGATGCGAAAAACATTTCAAGACCTTGTTACACAATAATCAGCTTTGCAAAGTGTTGCACTGTGTTACATATACAGACTCAATTTGATTGAGAACGGTTTTCCGTTCGTAAGCGGTTAAGACACCACCAATATAGGAAGACTAGTTTTACGAAGGGATATTTAAAAATCACTGGGGAAACTCGTGTTTTATCATCGGTTTCATCTGGTACATAACGTACCGAAATCCTTGCCTATATGTGGTTCCTAGGCCTCATTATTGCGCGCGGCCGATGCGTTTCGGGTCACTCGGATACGTCAACCAAATGCATTGACCGAGAAGGCCTGGGAAGACGCCGTACTGGGACCAGGCAACCGAAATTCCACACCTTACATTACATAACGTACCAAATTTATCCTTGTGGTCAAAGTTTCGCCCACCGACAGTGCACCTCTTAAACACCATTTTGTTTTCTGTTAAAGTTCCTGTCTTGTCTGAGAAGACGTATTTGATTTGTCCCAGATCTTCATTAATATTCAATGCGCGGCAAAGGATGGGTTGATCCATTTCAGCATAATAGAGCTCCAGATCATTAGAGATGAAATAAACCTGGAATAACTTGACAACTTCCATGGATACATAGAGAGATATGGGTATCAAGACCTAATGAACAAGAAAATACTCAAATAAATTCATAGTTGATGGTCCAGTTTCAAACTCGTCGCGGCCGCTGAATAGAAGCACTGAAGGCTAACTTATGAGAAGGTTAGCCTAGAACTAAAGTAAAATATTCACAAATACCGGCGAGAAGGTGCCTGAATTTGACTTTAAAACAACACACAGTTGTACACAGGTCTTCTTCTGACTGGAATTCATGTGAATATGCTTCAGTACTTCTATTCAGCGGCCACGACGAATTCGAAAACTGGACTACTGAAAATACAAATATCAACCACAAAGGACTGCAAAGGACCGCCAACGAATACGTCAAAGAACGTAGGAAATATAAGGACCTGATCAGCAAAAATAACAAGAAGAAATTTCAAATTCTGCAAGCAGAATACTGCCAGCAATGCTGATCGTACTACATGAAAATTAACTTTGCCCATCAACACGACACCGAAAGAACCCAAAACAGAGCGGGATTGTATTGAAAATACTTAAGGATGGGGGGGGGGGGAGGGGTAGGGGCTATGTCATGCTATTTGCTATCTTTTTAAAATGTCAAGATGTGTCTTCGCATCAAAAGAATAAAGAATAATGGTACAGTTTTGTTATTCAAGACTATATTTTGAAATCGTAGGCCCTAAAACTGTTTCCTGTCGTCTGTTGCTACGGATGGCGAGCACATGGATAGAAACTTGAAAAAGTTGGGACATCATTTTCAAGTTCAAATGAAATGCCCGCAAAAATCACCAAAAAAATATTACGGTTAGCGCTATCTGCTAAAATTCACTTAATATCTTCACCATAACTCTACAGGAGCATTTTGTGAATATAAAGGCACAAAAAATGACTTCAGCATAGAGTTGACCCCGTTTAAGCCCTAATACAACCTTGCTGTAGTTCTCTCTTCGGCCACGCCCAAGTGACTTCATTGAGTTTGTCAAACGCTAGCCTGAAATCGCATTTCATTCTGTGTACTCACTGGACCAGAAAACGAAAAGTCTCTAAAATATTTTTGAATCAGTACAAACCTGTAAAATGATAATAAAAGTCCAGAATCTGAGGAATGCCTCCATTAATGGTCCCCTTACAAATGGTTCATCAGGACCGTCAGAGCCAGGAGTGAAATGCCTGTTGAAAAAATCGTTGTTGTTCGTCCAGACACCACACCCTAAAAGATAAACCAGCATAAAGATAGCTCGATCAAAGCTTATAGCCTTTAACCGCTTTAAGGGTACGGGCGTTCAATGGTCCGTATTAAGGAATTAAGAATACGCAAAAGTTTTGATACCAGTGTGAAAAATCATGAGTCCCAGGCCAGAACCGTTGAGTCCCAGTTCAAACAACAACGAGTCCGAAATTGAAAATGCTTGGGCCTTTATTTAACCAGACAGTTAATCTGAAGACAGACTCAAAAACTCTGTATTACAGTATGCTGAAAATAAAAAAAATGTTCCTTCTTTTTCAAGGCACAAAAAAGGCTAAATGAAATACGCATCGTTAAACAACAGTGATAATAGATGCCACAGAAATTACACGAACAGAATATTTCTACAAAAACACAAGTTCAGCCCAATCGATCGATCTTTAAGCGTCCTTATTTTGTCGTTCAAAAGTTAAAAATTTGCTTGAAATAAAATATTCTGGTGTATGTAGTGTTTAAATAGCCAAAAACCGGTACAAGAGATTTGCTACAAAACTTTTGCGCCTTCTTATTCAGGAATAATATCAATCGAACGCACCCAAAGATACGAAACTTAACACACCCCTTACAGTGTGAGACTTTTCGTATTGGGGGCTGCTATTACATGTACTTCTTCCACTGGCCATTTCGAGATCGAGAAGGAAACGATTATTCCCCAAGGCAGTCCCACATGACGGCACAATGGCTCTTACGCATGATTACGTAAGATGAGCAAATTTCACCACCAAGCCTCATTTGTAATACCCTGTGTTCCGGAGGTTATTTCTTTCTTATCTAAATCCTAATAGTCTCGGAAGCTTTATGAAACCGTCAGCACGGTTTATTTGAAAATATACGAAGCTCTGGAGCCAGGGTACAAGTAAGTCGCCCGACTGTAAGCAAACTCTTCGCATTTTGCACCCTGTGTGCGTGGGTGTTCTTTTCAACTCCTCTTCTTTGGCAATTCATTCCTGCAAAACCTTTGCAACTTTACAATTTAAAAATGAGGCTTGGTGGAGAAATCTGCTCGTTTGACGTAAACGTGAATAAAGGCTATTCAACGAAACACTACCAAAAGCCCTAAGCTCTAAACCTTTTTTGTCTGCATTATGGACTGTCCGTATCATTAAATCTAAAAGTATATTACTGGCACTGTTTTTTTTTGTTTTCGTTTAAATAGAAATGAAATATTTACCGACTGCGCCAAGAAAGCAAAGAACAAAGAGGATGACAACACAAGCAATAACATCCATGTTGAGGTCTCTTTCAACCTTACTGCGTTTGTATCGCGGACCAGTGTTATTCTTGAGAGCTTTTGTGTCATGGCCTGGAATATAATGAAATGTATTATATTACATGTAGTTACCGGTCAAGTGATTGTACATTACATTCAAGAACATTTAAGCAGGCAGAAGCTGTGACTGAAAGAGAAGGATGGCGCAGACAATCAACTAAACAATACCCAGACTCAAGCAGCTCGCCATGTGTAAGGCAATCCAGGGAGCCCATGACAGTCTTGGATTCTCCATTCCATACCGTGGATTGGGGATTCCAGGTACCGGATTCCAGTTTTTGGTCAGTGGAACTCAGATTCCGGATTCCAGTCATTAGTGGGATTCCGGATTCTTTGAGCAAGATTTCAGATTCCAAAGCCCAGGATTCTGGATTCCACAAGCAAAATTTTTCCGAAGTCTGGATTCCACAAGCAAAATTTTCCCGGAGTCTGGAATTTCCCGGATTTGGGGAATCTGGATTACATAACAATCTGGATTACATTGGGTGAAGCGGCCATCTAGAGTGGAATCCCGATTTTTGGAACAACCTTGAGAAAAGCAAACTGGTTTGAATTATCGGGAGGTCATATTGAAAACCTCGGGGGTAAAATTAATGTGTTTGACTGGTAAAGGGAAGTTATGTTTGGTTTGAATTATCAGGCATTTCGAAAAATCAAGGGTTAGAGAAATTGGAATTCTACTTTATTTGCAATGTACAGCTGTACCAAAGGAAATGTTGAAGCATCCGAGAATTGCTTTTAATATGGCCTGTGCAGGCCAATTTTTAGATTTTTAGGTTAAACAGCTGAAGTTCTTAACACTAACTAGATTCATCTTCCACAAACCTTCTCAAACTCATTAATAATTCATTAAGAAAATACAAAGGAAATTAATGTTTAATGAGTGTTTGGAAATCGGATGAAACACTGCTTAGTATTTGCATCCTTAATTTCTCCTTCAAAAATGATTTTGTTTGAGAAGAAATATCAAACATTCGACACAGTGTTTCATCACCAGATGAAACACCTCGAAGTTCGTCAAAAATACTCCGCTCCGCGTCGTATTTTCAACTCTCTTCTCGGTGTTTCATCTGGTGATGAAACACTGCATCTCATGTTTGATATATTACATGAAAAGATTAGTCATCACATGAACATGAACAAACTTTTCCAGTCATTTAATTTGGAACTGACCTGCATAGACAACCATTCCCTCCACCCAGTCGGTGTTGCGAATGACGCAACCACGCAAGAGTAAATTGTTCTTGCCAACAGAAATCTCCCTTCCATTATCATGAATCCTGACATAAAGACAGAGTATAGAAAAGTCAATATTCAAGAAGCATGCAGTTACTTTATTGGCGGGATTGGTCTTCTTTCCTTTAATGTTTAATTACCGAACCTGTCAAGACTTAACAAGGTAATTAGCCTGCAAGCAAGCTATGTGAGGGGGGGGGGGGGCTGTGGGGTACCCCTGAGGGGCTTTAAGGTCAGGGGAGGAGAAGGAGAGAGAACTCAGTGATTTTCTGTTGTTCCCTAGCTCTGCAGTTGTGCTTTCAGGGCTTCGTTTGATTGAGAGAAATTTATTTTTCAGGAACATTTCAATGTTTGTTTACATTTAGCACTCATTTCCATTCTGCACTGTTTGACCAAAATCTGACAGCTCAGCCGACAGTGAGCCACAGGGGGTACTGGAGGCAGAATTCAAATTCCTGAGATGTGACTACAAGCTCTCTCTCCCTTTACTACCCTGCCCCAGAGCCCCCCCTAGCATGCTATGGGCAAAATCATACATTTCAAGTAGTTTGTGGAGTATAATCCCCTCTAGTCAGTCATACTCACCCCTAATATTATGCTGGCCAATATATACAGAGATTACTTTCTTGTGCAGTGCTTTTTGGACAGAAATGACTTTTATGCCACTTAATATACTTACAATGTACATGTAACCTTGGATGAGGTTTCCATAAAATGGGTTTTGAACCAGTGGTGGAAGAAAAATAAAAACTAGTTTGCTAGAGTTATGCAAGTTAGTGCACTAATTCACTAGTTACCAGGTCCAATATACATCTACAAACTCTGGGTGGAGGCTTTTATAGTCGTAGTGGCAAACAACTCAGTCAAGTGTTTACAGACCATGACTCTTACCTCTCTACCCTCCAGGATACCTGACACTAATGATAGCCTATGTAGCTGGCAGAATTGTTTTTCTGCGCCTTAGCTGCGAGAAGCGAGCACCTCCCCATTCTCCTCATGGCTAGCAGCTCCTCTGCCAAAATTTTGCCTGCATTACGCACGTATACCACAACTTTACAATACACACATTGCACACCAACCAATAACCACTTTACACTACTACTTACTAATGTCAAGAACAATTAAGACAAACTGGAGGACAGACAGGAAGCAGTATACAAGATCAAATGCTGCGACTGGCAGGCCACTTACATTGGTGAAACCAGAAGACATCTTAACTGACTGAACACAAATGAGCAACAAGAAATGGTGATGTCAACTATCACATTGCTGAATACCATTTACAGATGAAGCATGAAATCAACTGGGATTCTGTGACATGTATTACGTAATCAATGACTCACTTTAGAAAACTGGTTTACTCATGACTTAATACAAACGCCACTAAATCTTAGTCAACAGTTACCAGCACCAAACAAACCTTTGACAGACTCAACCAGAACTTTTAACTAGGAGAAAATGACTGGACAACCAACAATCTGACTAACAATAAATGACTGTTTAACTGTGACATAGACAGATCAAAATGCATCAATGACATTACAAGTCTTTATAGCCAATAACATCACGGCTTAACTGACAGATGAACAATAACATTGCGACTTAATAGACCAATCACAGGATGATAACAATCCCATGAACTGATCCGGCATGAAGCAATACAACTAACTTTGACTCTACAGGCGACTACCGCACTGGTTGTCAAAACGTCAGTCACTGTCAAAAACAGTCCTGTCTAGAAACTACATTCACCCTCCTTATGAATAGCTTTACTCACAATGTGCCATGAAACCTGTGTATGTGATGATCAGGCTCAGCACACTTCAGTTCATAGGGGAATTCTCTGGGCAAAAATCTGGAATTATCCTGTCAAAACAAAGACAGCAGTGTATGGAAAGCATTCAAACAGTGACGTTGCATAGGATAATTAAATAAACTCAGACTGCTTGTCAGGATACTTATGACGGAAACTTCTAAAGCCATTTTTAAGGTAATACAATCAGATTAAGTTTTTTTAATTACACTGAAACTATTTGGCAAGAATTTAAGACTGCCCTGAAATAAGGAGTTATAAGAGCTACGACCATGCATGGAATGAATAAACTTGCCAAACATTAAACTACTTTTATATTATAAGTTAATAACATATGGAATAATTTTAGCTCAAAATCAGGAGTGATCAGCAAAGTGATTTTCAGAATTATTATGTGGTTTGACAGGAAGAATTTAAAGGAGGATTTTTCCTCTGCCTCAGACCAAGTACGCAGCAGAAAAGGTCAATGAAACAAAAGGAAATTGACAGAAAAGCCTTTAACATTACTTTAGTATGCATATCATTAATAAAAATGGATTTTAATGTTTGTCTTTCAGGGCCCATGTAATGTTATGAAACCTCCGTAGCATTGTACAGTCTGATTCATAGGTTGGACATTAAATGCGCAGAACCAGAAAGCCTCTACAATAATTCCGTAAAACACCATCCATTTATACCCATGGAAGCTGAATATCCTTATATACGGGTCAGTTGGGGGAGTTCAAACCAAAGATTCCCCCACCCCTCCCCCCCCCCCCAAACTTCTGCAGCACTGCAGACTTAAATATGACCACAGCTGTGGTACATGTAAGTTGACTTACTAAATTTAACCCTTTGACGACTTCTCTCTGTTTAAGATTGGTTTCTCCATCAAGATTGGCTGTTTCAATGTGGCATATAGAGTTAGCATCACTTGAGTTTAACAACAGCAAGTCAGCAGGGATGATCTCATCACTCTGCAGCTTTATGAAATCACCAACTACTACCCTCTTCCATACTGTCTTCTGGTATTCACGTGTTTCACTGAAAGTGATAAAACATGATGACATTATTACATGACTTGTATCTGATCGAGAAAGTAAAAAAGCTACGACAAATACGGTGTAAGCTGTAGTTTCAAGTTTTGTAACATTGAAGCAATCAGTTAGGCTAAAAAATGCAAAGTAAAAAGGAAAAAAAATATGAAAAGCAGAGGCAAAGAAAAAAAAGTCAAATACTGTAAATGTTAATGTCACTCAATAAAATTATTATTTGTAAGTTGATTGCATCATGTAAGTTTTAGCTTACACACATCTCCTGGTCCCAGCTAACAGACAGCAGCAATTTGAAAGGAGAGATGGGGACAGGAGAGTGTGTGGGGTCTTCAAAGGGGTATATTATTAGCTGGGCACATTAACCAGCAAATAGACTACTAGTGACTTAAATGGGAATCTTAAATTAGACAACAACAATAAACTAGCTAAGCTGTCCTTTCACAACCACATGACACTTGAATGTTACAGTTTTAATCAAACAAATCAAAGAAAATACACTTAACAGATACATAAAGTGGTGTTAATGTTCATGTTAGTAAAGCAGTATTAATGCAATGGATGTGGATATTGGGCCATGATTTTCTGAAAGGCCAATATGACTGTGAGGAAATAATGACATTGGAATCTTTCTGTCTTGTCATCATACAATATCACTATAGAATAATTTTCATGTGCTAATCACACAAATTTCTGATTGAAATAAAAGTCTCCTTAATTTAACACACAAGGTAAAAAGTCACAACTTGAAAGTAAGGGATTAAAGTTGACAAATACATGTTATCATCGTTAATGGTATTCTTAAGATAATAATTACTCTTGCCACTGACAAACAAATATAATACCCTCTAGGTTCACTAAATATTACAAACTGTAGGAATCTTTTGGTAGGGTTACATTGCTATCTATTAGGAGAGTCATCTATTAGTGAAAGCTAGTCCAGTGGCTGGGAAAGGAAAGTATATTGTTAAAAGAGTAAAGTGAAGTGGCTGCAATGCATCCTGTATATAAAACAGCTGGTGAATGAATATTGGGCCATTATATTATGAATGGCTAATACTTCAGGAAAAAGTGACATTATTTTACGTCACTTTGTCGAGTAATGGTTGCAAAAAATTGATGGATGGGAAATAAGACAAATTCCTTCATTCACATTAACTATCCACACATAAAGTCTAGAGGAAAAACCTCTTTTCAACAGTAGATAAATTTATTCACATTTAATAAAACCAAAAGTGCTTTGAATTTGTGTCCCCCTTCCCGTCTGCAAAAATTGAATATTAAAGTTATAAATGAAAGATTACTAAACAACAATAATAACAACAATTCTTACACAGGGTACACATGTTCTGTGAGGGTTGTGCATACCATTTCATGTCATGTAGTTAGTACAGTGTAGATGTACAGTGGATGAAATGTGACTTATATGACAAATAAATTTAAAAAAACTAATGTTTAATGTTATTCCCAAAGGGTCTGCATACAGACAACATCTGTTTGCTTTATGCTGCAAGAATATAGATGGTATCTGCACACAGGCTTTCTTGATTATTAGTCATGCATTTTTCATACTGTAAACTGCAAATTTTAAATTCTATAAATGAGGAAGGATGCTTTAAGATCTGGTCATTTGCAGCAAGCCCCTATAGCTGTCCCATTTGTCTGTGGAATTTTTTTTTCATTTTTTTTTAAACTTAAAAGCATTAAAAAATTCAAACAGGCAAATGAATTGTTGCAAATTTATCTACTCCTGGATGAAATGGTTTTGTCTGCCACAATGTAGAATAGAGGTTTACCAAATAATAAAATATACAATAACTAGATTACCTTTACCCATTCATGTATCTGTTGAGGGTGAATTTTATCTTTGGTTCAATTTTTATTTTACTTTCTCTCTCGGTAAGGTATTAAATGCAAGACAATGATTTGCAAGGACAAAAAAAATAACATTTGAACTCAGGGAGTAAAAATGAAAGCAAAAGTAAAGCTCAAATTGAATCAACTTTAACATCTTTTAATTGACTGTTGAACAATTTTAACAAACTTCATTACTATTAAGCCCTTAGGAGAACTTGAGAGCTTTTAAGCCCAAGACTCATCGACTACTGTATGAAAATTACACGTTGACCAATGATAAAGTAAATATAATTTTAAATATGAATATAATAAAGTTAAGGTTAATAGCTGGACACAAAAAATGAAAGCCCAGAAAATTTACACCCATTAGATAAATTTATAAAATAAGTTTAACGAGAAAATTCTTACCTGTTGAAAACATTGCAAGTACTGTTGTTCACTGCTTTATCTGATCTGTAACGTCTGCGATCTTCAAACAAATCTTTGATTGCGGTCACTGACAACACGAAAATCAAAGGCGCCATAGCGATGTATTTGCCAAATGCATTTATTTCTGGGATTAAATTTAAAATAACTATGACCAAAAAGTAAATGTTCGCGAAGCGATGAAACTGCTCGAATAAGTTCTTGGGAAGAAAAGACCATATTGAATATTTTGTAGTCTTGATTGCGTTGCTGCGGTTATGTTTGGAATGAGGGTCGCGAAGACGATCTTTAGTTTGAGCATGTTTTGGAACAACAAGCCTGTAGCGTTCCTTTCGCTCGCTTGTGCTTCTCTCTTCCATAACAAAACCAACAATTTGACAGCATAAGAAAGCTTGGTAAGATATTCATATAAGTGTTCAGTTGCACGGGGCCAAATCGAAATAAATAAAACAAGGTATGCTGATGCTAAGTACACCAAAGCGGAAAATCGCGGGTCACGAAAATTCACAAAACTTCCGTCACCCTGAGCCCGCAATCAACCCTTTCCGGACGATATCGTTAAATCGTCGTAAAAACTCGGAGAGATCTTCCGAAGATATTTTTAATACCATAACCCTTCGCGCTCCTCCAAAAGACCGGTTCCAGCAGACGCCATATTGGACTGAGTTGTATTCTAACTTTTGACGATTTTTCTCCGTCTTTTTGGAGTTTCTGGTTCAAGATGGGAAGAAAATGGGGTGCGATTGGATGGTCCAAGAATATTATTACCTATTCCTTGTCTCCATTTGAGCAGCGTGCTTTCGCTGGGTTTACCAAGAGTCTCGCCAATTTTGTGCGACGAGTAAAGTGGCAGTTGCCTTACCAGTTGCCAGCAATAATTACTGGAGTATTGATCTACAACTGGGGAACGAACGACTTCATACGAAGAAACAGAAAAAACCCAAAGGACTTTGAAAATGACGAGTGATTGACTCAAATTTGATGTGGATATCCTTTGCTATTTAAACAATATTCCGGACGCTTTTGCTTGATGTTGCATAACAAGACTGTAAGCCTTACTACTATTTGACTCTCTCATATCTCGTGAACTCATCAGGAAGACCTGTTGATTATGACTTAGTACACTGATTTATCTGGATCACTATAAGGAACGTTTAATGTAACCTCTTTGTTGTTGTTTTAAAGGAAATTTATTGCGTCTTTGTGGGCTTTTGATACCTCGCCATTTGGACTAAACTTTGTTAAAAATAATCTTGTGAATAAGAACAAATGGCTTATTTTTAATGCCGCAAAGTTGTGAGTAAAGAGTGGAAATTGAAGTGTGTCCATGTCAGTTAAGTTTGACAAATTAAATTCTTTTGGGTTGTTGTATTTTAGTCAAATCACCCATTTTTGTCCAGTAACTCCCCCTTTTTGGGGCACTCACTCAATATGGCTTTTGTTACTTTTAGCTAGGAGACAGTCGTTCTATAGACGAAATCCACAAACTGCACAAGTGCAATGATGAGTTGAACGCGATGAAAGAAAAACATTGTGTGTTCAACAACAAAGAATGAAAAAGTGCAAATACTGGTTATTCCTGAACACATCCTATAGTCATGAATGATGAATATTGCATTCAGCACATGTAAACTCATTTCTCAGTAATTTTTTTTGTATTTTTTGCTGTCCCCTAGCTAAATGTAACCAATTTACGATAGATTAGGTGGAATAAATATGTGTTATTCACCGGCTGGAAGGTCTGTATTGGGAGAAACTGTTCCCAAGGTCTTGAGTACTGCCCGATGCCATAGGGCGAGGGCGGTACTCAGACTAAGGGCACACTTTCTCCTAATATGGACCGAGTTAGGTCAGTGAATAACATTTTTATTTTTTTCCAATTTTCCTTCACTCTCCAACCTATGTGTGTTGAAGTAGGATGCGTTTGTGTTGATGAAGCGCGCGATCGATGGCAAACCAAAACAAAATATTACAACATGATTTTTAGCTTGGTAATTTATATTCTGGCACTTACTGCTCTCTTTTAGAATAAAGAAAGGCTTTTGTGTCTTGCAAGACAATTCATAATCTGAGTATCAAACAAGGATGAGCTTGATTTTCAAAGCGCCAGAAAATAAATACAGCAAGGATTTTCTTTGGCTGAATAATTCAAAAATTGCGAGTGGGATGAAAAGTGCAAAAAGACTTTGTAAAAAGAGCTAATCACACATACCAATTTTAAGGTTTTGAATTGAATTCGAATAAAAGGTGATGTGAGTAACAAGTTGAGAACAAAGAAATGAAAACAGTGATAAGCGACTGCTGGAAAAGTGTTTTGCGTTGTTTAAGATTGAAAGTTAAATGCAATCATTGACAACAACCTTTTCTTATAAGTAGAAAACTAGCAAGGCAAAATTCAATGAAAAATCGCAGAATCTAGATTCATACAGCAAAAATGGAAAACAAAACTACAAACAGAGCAAAAATGTCCAATAACAGTGGACAAAAGCAAGATTGCAGTACTTACAGTACAGTTATAAAGCTAGTGAAGCGACATCACGAGCCACCTGTTTTGCCTTACTTTAGCGGTTTTAGCTAGTTTTTTTAGCATGATTCTTCCTTCAGATTTTTTGTCTGATTAATGAAATTCACTTTTCCCTGGCTAATGCTAATAATAGGGCAAGTTTTTAGAGAAAAATGGTCTGAAATTGACGGTTTTTGCTCATTCACAAACAACAAACAAACTTGTGAATGAAGCTACCAATAGACCTATTCGGCTAACTCAATGTTGTACCCAATTCAAATCTCCCGAGGTTAAGATTCTTTGTTTATTGTATTTGCATTATAATGCGGCATTCACATTTAATTGATATGGAAATTCCTGAAACAAAACGTTTTATTCCCAAAGGGTTTGAATTGGGTACAACATTGAGTTAGCC
Source organism: Porites rus (assembly GCA_964035705.1). NCBI lineage: Eukaryota > Metazoa > Cnidaria > Anthozoa > Scleractinia > Poritidae > Porites > Porites rus. The sequence goes on from OZ037999.1 coordinate 10,835,105, forward strand.
GAATAGGTCTATGATTCCAACTGGGTTAGCGGGCAAGATCATAAAATACCGCCCGCTCTCAGAACCTATCAGATTGCAGGATTTGGAGGATTTCTGCTCGCAAGCTTGGAATAAAATAACAGGTAGATTACTGAAAAATGATTGATTTCATGTTTTTCCTCTTGCTGTACATTCTAGAATTTATTGGTGTATATGATGTGGCTCAATTTTATCCTCGGTTTAAATTTTAATTTCCTTTGTTTCAAACTCATTATCATACATTACCATTCCCCAAAACAAAGGAAAATAAAATTTAAACCAAGGATAAAATTGAACCCCAACTTACACATTTGTCACATTGTTGCATAAACTCGTAATTTTGCTTGGGCAATTAGTTAGTTTTTTCCTCTATAAGCAAAGATCCCCTAAAGGTAATGAAAGCTCTTAATACGGACACTTCTGAGTGTCGCTTTTGTCCCTGGGGAAACCTTCACATTTTTTTTCCATTTTTTTCTTAATTTAACCCACCAAATTTAGACACCCATTGATGTGCAGTGGTTCAGTGATGTTGAACTTAAGTTAAAAGTGACTATACAAATAGCTATGGTTTGTCTGGGGAGTCATCTTAAATCATCTTAAGTCCTAGTAGAGAATCAATGAGACCCAGTCCATAAACCAGGGGTCAATTTAATAAGACCTCTACAAGTGTGATGTTTACAAGTGTAGGCATTGTTTTAGAGTCTGAAAACAATAGCTGCACTTGTAAATTACACTTTTAAAAGTTTTATATTGACCCCAGTAGGTCCTAAGTTGAGAATGCTTAAGCCCTTATGAAACCAGACAGTTACCAATAATCTGAAGACAGTTTTTAATACTAAAAGTCAGTTTTGCAGTTCTATTTTATAGCACAACAAAAACTAAAAGAAATGTACGTCAAAATAAAAAGCAACAGCCACATGGATGGTGATAATAATAATGATAATACTTTATTGAATCTCCCAATCAGGGTTTTTCAGACCCAACATAAATAAATATGTAAATAATAAATAAGATAAATAAGAAATAATGGATATGATATCTAAACGTTATTTTAAAAAGAAACGTTAATGACAATAGGTAGCTCTCCTAACCGACAGCATATGTTTCGATTAGAAATTGAATGTATTCAAGCTATCTCCAGCAGTGATCCGGCACATGGCAATGTTTTCCAAAGTTTAATAGGTCATTTGCATGATGACATTATTTTACTACTAAAACCAGAATCCTTCAGGGTTTTCCTTCCTTGTGCAAATTAGGGCTTTTGTTATTTAAACCTTGCCGGGATGACCAAATTTAAATATGGAAGGAAAAATGAAAAGAATGCTGGTCATAGTAGTAAAATGAAGCCATAGTGCAAATGGCCTATTACTCTGATTTTTAAAAATTGCATCGGCCTGCTGCCGATTGATAAGCTGGGATATTCAAAAAGTCCTTATTTCTTGTGTTGTGATCGTGTATGGCAAAGCGAGCTACACAGTGATCACTCAAATAACTGGGTGCTAGCCCCCCGGGGGGTGGGGGGGGGGGGGTACTGCCATATATGGGCTAAATAGGTATGTGCCGCTGTGAAGGGTATGGTTTTCAGGCAGTTTACTCTAGGATAGGGTATATAAATCAGAGCGTTTGGGTCTAGAATAGGGTATCATTTTTCAGGAAACTGATCAGTTGGTTGAAGATTTTATCTAGACAAGGGAAACAGCTACTCTAGGATAGGGGGATTTGGGGAGTTTACTCTAGTATAGGGTAGCAAAATTCAGTTGAACTAGCTCTGGTATAGGTTAAGGGTTCCAGGGTCCCAGCGGCACATCCCCACCCAGAAATTCCTAAAGTACCCCCCCCCCCGGGGTGCTAGCCGCTTTACACATCTAAATGCAAGAATACCTACCATATATGTCAGATAACTACATCACAGGGAGCCAGCCTAACTCCTGACGAACCAGTGATATGTAGTAAATTTATGTGCATTGGTAGTAATAATAATAATAATAATAATAATAATAATAATGAAATGCATATTTTAAGAGGAGGCCTCCATCACTAAGAGTGGTTTTCAGGAGGGGCCTCTATTAAAATTAAAATACCGAAACTAAAATAACATTAAAAATCCTAAAATGAAATATTAAAAGTAAGTGGCAATCCTATTAAGTCCAGTAATTCTTGCTGCAAAATTGTAGCTTCTTAGAAGTGCTAGACCATACTGGAGAACAATAGTACAATCTTCTAAATACCAGTGCATTTACGACATCCTCCATTGTGCTTGATTGGGAAGATGTTTCACACTCTACTTATCTGAAGTGAATAATCTAAATATGATGGAACAGTGTTTGTGATATGTTCAACAAACTGCTAAGGGTGGAGTCTACTTGAAGTCCCAGGTCTATTGCAGAGGATGCAAAAGTAACCTCCTTTCCAAGTAGGGTGACATGAAAGTCAGCAGGTAGTCTCTGTTGCTTAATCATAAAAAACAGTGGTGATAAACATTGTGAGCTTTCGCATTTGTACATAAACTTGACATTTCGTATGCTAGTCAAGATACATTTTCAAAGTGATCTAAAGTGACTTTTGCAGATTGTGACAAGACTATTAAATATACAAATTTTTACAACGGGTCTGGAAATGAGATTAAGGATTCAAAATTCTTTACAGTAAAATACAAAAGGCAACCGGTAATAAAGCATTAGCGTTTCACTGCTGATGTTGACATTATAAGCTGGGTTAAGATCTTTTATTAACAGTATTTCTTTTATCTTTCAATGGTAATCTGATTTGCCAGACACTAAAATTTCAAAATGATCCCACTTAATGTTATGTCCGGTGGCAATGACGTGGTCTGCAATAGCCATGGTCAGCAGTAGCTGACGAGTGGTCATTTTTAGTTAGGGCCTTGAAGTGTTCAGCTAGTCTTCCCATGATGGAGTCGTCACTTAGTTTTGTCAATGTAAAAATCATTGCAATCCCAGCAACTAGCTTTATTAATGACTTTAGATCTTTGAGAGCAATTTAGGGGGTCCTTGTATGGAAACAAAGATTTAATATGGTAAGTGTTTTGAAAAATTGTCGTTAAATTAACACAAGCAGAGTGAAACTGGCAAATACAGGATTTAAGGTCTCTGTAGCATTTGTTGGGTTCCCAGTACCAACAGCTTGGTCTTGTCTTGGTTTATCAAGAGAATATTGTAACATGCAGCTCCAAGACGCTAGCTTCGATAAATCGTCAACAATCGGCTGAACCACACGGCATGCATCGTTGACAGAAAATGACAGACAGAGTTTCGAATCATCAACGTATGATTCCAGCTAACCAAATTCTGGGATGTTAGAAAGGCCGTTAATGAAGATGGTAAGTAAGGAGCGACCCAGGATAGACCCGTGT
>OZ037999.1:10840995-10883495 GCA_964035705.1 Porites rus
TAACTGCCAACTCTCGGCTTTACCTGATCTCTAAGACACAACAAATAGACAACGGATGACAAGACAAATCGGCAAAACGAAAGAACAAGTAGACAAGACGACATAAAAACAGGCATCGAGTTATTTTCGACCCAAACTACCGCTCCACAACACCATGGTTACCCTCCCTCCTTGTAAACAGAGACAAAAGTGAAAATGGCGCTTTCAAAATTATTACTATACTAAACTGCAGTTCCAAAAATATCGAATTTTCAACACCTTTTCGGCTGTTAATAAATTATAGTTCAATGAATTATCTTTATATCAAAGCCTAAATCGACCTTATTGTAAAAATAAATGTAAACATTATAAATGAAAATGATTCTTTAAAAAGGCAACATTATTAGCTAGAGTATATTTGCCCTAACCGAGGGAAAACAAGAAAACAGAGTAACAAGGTAACAGGAAAACAAGGTAAGAGCGGAACAAGGTAACTGGGTAACAGAGTAACAAGGTAAGAGAGTAACAAGATAACAAGGTAATAGGATAAAAAGGTAACAACGTAACAACGTAACGGGGTAACAAGGTAACAGGGTAAAAGGGTAATGGGGTAACAAGGTAAAAGAGTAACAAGGTAACAAGGGTAACAAGGGGTAACGAGGGTAACAAAGGGTAACAGGGCGTAACAACGGTAACAAGGGTAACAATGGTAACAAGGGTAACAAGCGTTAACAAGCGTTAACAAGGGGTAACATGAGGTAACAACGGGTAACAACGGGTAACAAGGGGTAACAAGGGATAACAACGGGTAACAAGGGGTAACAAGGGTAACAAGGGGTAACCAAAGGTAACAAGGGGTAACAAGGGTAAAAAAGGGTAACAAGGGGTAACAAAGGTAAAAAGGGGTAACAAAGGGCAACAACGGTTACAAGGGGTAGCAATGGTAACAAGGGGTAACAAGGGTAACAAGAGGTAACAAGGGTAACAACGGGTAACAAGGGTAACAAAGGGTAACAAGGATTAACAGGGGTAACAAGGGTAAAAAGGGGTAACAAGGGGTAACAGGGGTAACAAGGGTACAAAGGGGTAACAAGGGGTAACAAGCGTAACAAGGGGGAACAAGGGATCACAAGGGTAACCAGGGGTAACAAGGGGTAACATGGGGTAACAAGGGGTAACAAGGGTAACATGGGGTAACAAGGGTAACAAGGGGTAACAGGGGTAACAAGACGTGACAAGGGTAACAAGGGTAAGAAGGGGTAACACGGGTAACAAGGGGTAACAAGGGTAACAACGGGTAACAAGGGGTAACAAGGGTAACAAGGGGTAACACGGGTAACAAGAGGTAACAAGGGCAACATGGAGTAACAACGGGTAACAAGAGGTAACAAGGGTAACAAGGGGTAACAAGGGTTGACAAGGGTAAAAAGGGGTAAAAAGGGTAACAAAGGGTAACAAGGGGGAACAAGGGGTAACAAGGGTAACATGGGGTAACAAAGGGTAACAAGAGTAACAAGGGGTAAAAAGGGGTAACAAGGGGTAACGAGGGGTAACAAGGGTAACAAGGGTAACATGGGGTAACAAGGGTAACAAGGGGTAACAAGGGGTAACAAGACGTAACAAGGGTAACAACGGGTAACAAGGGGTAACAAGGGGTAACAAGGATAAAAAGGGGTAACAAGGGGTAACAAAGGTAACAAGGGTAACAAGGGGTAACAGGGGTAAAAAGAGGTAACAAGGGTAACATGGGGTAACAACGGGTAACAAGGGGTAACAGGGATAACAAGGGTAACAAGGGGTAACAAGGGTTGACAAGGGTAACAAGGGGTAACAAAGGGTAACAAAGGGTAGCAAGGGGTAAAAAGGGTAACAAGGGGTAAAAAGGGTAACAAGGGCAAAAGTGGTAACAAGGGGTAACAACGGGTAACAAGGGTAACAAGGGGTAACAGGGGTAACAAGGGTAACAAGGGTAACATGGGGTAACAACGGGTAACAAGGGGTAACAGGGATAACAAGGGTTACAAGGGGTAACAAGGGTTGACAAGGGTAACAAGGGGTAACAAAGGGTAACAAAGGGTAACAAGGGGTAACAAGGGGTAACAAGGGGGAACAAGGGTAACAAGGGTAACCAGGGGTAACAAGGGTAACAAGGGTAACATGGCGTAAAAAAGGGTAACAAGGGGTAACAAGGGGTAACGAGGGGTAACAAGGGTAACAAGGGGTAACAAGGGTAACAAGGGTAACAAGGGGTAACAGGGATAACAAGGGGTAACAAGGGTTTTCAAAGGTAACAAGGGGTAACAAAGGGTAACAAAGGGTAGCAAGGGATAACAAGGGTAACAAGGGCAACAGTGGTAACAAGGGGTAACAACGGGTAACAACAGGTAACAAGGGTAACAAGGGGTAACAAGGGTAACAAGGGTAACAAGGGTAACATGGGGTAACAAGGGGTAACAAGGGGTAACAAGGGTAACAAGGGTAACAAGGGGTAACAGGGGTAACAAGGGTAACAAGGGTAACAAGGGTAACAAGGGTAACAAAAGGTAACAAGGGTAACAAGGGGTAACAGGGGTAAAAAGAGGCAAGACGGGTAACGAGGGTAACAAGGGTAACTTGGAGTAACAAGGGGTAACAAGGGGTAACAGGGATAACAAGGGTAACAAGGGGTAACAAGGGGTAACAAGGGTTGACAAGGGTAACAAGGGATAACAAAGGGTAACAAAGGGTAACAAGGGGTAACAAGGGGGAACAAGGGTAACAAGGGTAACCAGGGGTAACAAGGGTAACAGGGGTAACATGGGGTAACAAAGGGTAACAAGGGTAACAAGGGGTAACAAGGGGTAACAAGGGGTAACAAGGGTAACAAGGGTAACAAGGGGTAACAAGGATAACAAGGGGTAACAAGGGGTAAGATGGGTTAACAAGGGTAACAAGGGGTAACAAGGGTGACAAGGGGAAACAAGGGTAACAAGGGGTAACAGGGGTAACAAGGGTAAAAAGGGGTAGCAAGGGGTAAAAAGGGTAACAAGGGGTAACATGGGGTAACAAGCGTAACAAAGGGTAACAAGGGTTACAAGGGGTAACAAGGGGTAACAAGGGGTAACAAGGGGTAACATGGGTAACCAGGGGTAACAAGGGTAACAAGGGGAACTGGGGTAACATGGGGTAACAAGGGGGAACAGGGGTAACAAGGGTAACAAGGGGTAACAAGGGGTAACAGGGGTAACAAGAGGTAACATGGGTAACAAGGGTATCAATGGTAACATGGGGTAAGAACGGGTAACAAGGGTAAGAAGGGGTAACAGGGGTAACAAGGTTAACAAGGGGTAACAAGGGTAACAAGGGGTAACAAGGGTAACATGGGGTAACAAGGGGTAACAAGGGGTAACAACGGGTAACAAGGGTAACAAGGGTTAAGAAAGGGTATCAAGGGTTAGAAGGAGTTTGCCTTTTGGTCGAGGGTCGAGGGTAACTAGTCGAGGGTCCAGGGTAAATGGTCGAGGGTTTAAAAATCCTCCACAATTATTTCTGAATTTTTTTTCAAGTTAATACCTAAAATTCCCAAATAAAGCAACCAAAGGAAAGAAGCGTGACAGGAAGTTCAATAAATACTATAATACCATTAAACTGTTGACTGAGAACTTTGAAGCAGGATCTCAGCTCTAATTTTCTTTAACTCTAAGACATTTAAGATTCGATTTAGGATAGAGTACGATGCATGTGCATTTTTTCTTTAAAGTTTTAGCTTTGGGAAAAAGTCAATTTCGAGAAAACATCCGGTACTTCCCTTTGAGAAATTTCTATCTCTTGTACTGCCTAAGAATGTGATGATGCTACAACACCTTATTATCCAATTTCCGCTCTCTTATCTGTCAAGTGATCACTTACGGTTGGTTAAAAAGTTGGTTAAAAAGTAGAAGCAAATTTCAAACTTTTAGCTTTAAAAAGCGGTCGGAATCATTTAAGATAGGTAGTTGCATACAAGAGGTTTCAAATATAGTGATTTGACGAGGAAACTTTTCGTATTTTGGAAAACTGGTAACTGAGCAGAGGCGGTCGCTTACAGTAGGTGGTCGCAACCGGATGTTCGACTGTATCAAATAAAGAACAACGCCATACAAGGCGTCTGTTTTTTTTAGCACCCTATAGCGCGTCTTTACTTTTGTTTCTCCGCTGTTCGTTTGGTATACATCTCTTCTGGGTTATATCGATTCTGCCAAATTTCACAAGGAAGAGGCAAAACAACGGTACTTCTTGTACCGAGGATTGTTAAAATTTTTGGCGATACACCACTTCAGCTTAAGCTTTATTTCTCTGGAACTACATATTAGGAGTAACCAATTAACTTTTTAACTGAGTCGATAAAGCTTATTGTCATGCTTATTCAGTTGCGTGATATTTGCAGTTTCAAGTTTCGTTTTCCGGAGCAATCGAAAATGTAGTGGGTCTGGGATATATACCCCTTAAAAGTACCATTGTTTTGATCTCTTCCTTCACTCCTCCGTACTTCGCTTTCATTTCGGAATTTCAAGAGGCTTTAAGTGTCATTGTCTGAGAAAGTGTTCCAGGGGCCAAAAGTTGAGGTCAACCGATTTGGCTGAAACTTGGCACAGAAGTTGGGTATAATGAGATATTTCAAAAGCCACTTTGGCTCACTTCTCTGAATTTCAGTTTTGGAGTTACAGGGGGGGTCTTATTTTTTGCCCTTTGAGCACCAAAAATCCAGCCTTCCAGGGGACATTTTGAAAGTGTGATAAGACCCCACTGGTAAATTGTGCTGCCAAATGAATTCAACCATGAACTCTACTATAATAGAGCTTTCAGTTCATGCATGTAACTTTGTCCTCAAGGTTTTGTACAGAGAGGAGCCTGGGGCTAGAGTTTGGCCAAAATTGACGTTAAAATTACAACCCAAAATAGCCATTTTCAAAATTTCACTTTATTCACCCGCCTTCTTGCATAACTTCCAAACCTATACAACTGTTTACTTTAGTCACCCAGTTATCAAAATCAGTTGAGAAAAATTTGGCTTATTATGGTTTATTGAATTTTTGGAACAAACACTTCATGCCCCTCTAAGGCGATGCAAAATGGAATTTTGAGCCTAATTCAGGCCATAAACAAACCAAATTATTGACAAGAAGCCCTTATTCTGTATTTGGTATTACAAGGTCAGACGAATATTATATGTTAACGAACCTTTTGATAAGCTAAATTTATCTGGTAAAAATGTAAAAAAATGGGCCTGACAAAATATGAAGACTTTCCATGCTTGGAGTAATGCTTGAAAATATGACGTAAAACTGCCTATAAATCAAAGAAAAATTGAAGCATCTTGTAAAAAGATTGTTATATGTACATCAGAACATCATCATTTGTGTTCTATATATGGTGGTTACTAGGTTTTTCAAGAATAAAATCACTTTTGTTTTGCTAAATTATGTGTTTGTTGTGCTTATCAGAGGCCTGTTTTAGATCAATTTTAAGGTAAGAATCGGTGTATTTCTAAACTACGAAACTGATTTGGCTTTGACAATTCGTTTTCACTTACCAATACAGAATAAGGGCTTCTTGTCAATAATTTGGTTTGTTTACGGCCTGAAACAGTGGTATAGGTTTGGAAGTTATGCAAGAAGGCAGGTGAATAAAGTGAAATTTTGAAAAATGGCTATTTCGGGTTGTAATTTTAACATCAATTTTGGCCAAACTCTAGCCCCAGGCTCCTCTCTGTACAATACCTTGAGGACAAAGTTATATGCATGAACTGAAAGCTCTATTATAGTAGAGTTCATGGTCAAATTCATTTGGCAGCACAATTTACCAGTGGGGTCTTATCACACTTTCAAAATGTCCCCTGGAAGGCTGGATTTTTGGTGCTCAAAGGGCAAAAAATAAGACCCCCCCTGTAACTCCAAAACTAAAACTCAGAGAAGTGAGCCAAAGTGGCTTTTGAAATATCTCATTATACCCAACTTCTGTGCCAAGTTTCAGCCAAATCGGTTGACCTCAACTTTTGGCCCCTGGAACAGTCTCAGACAATGACACTTAAACCGATGGTGTGAATTTCTTGTTGGTATTTGCTATAGTTGTTCTAGAAATGGGTCAATTTTTATACTTTAGTATTTGCTATAGTTGCTATAGTTGTTCTAGAAATGGGCCAATTTTTTATACTGATACCCCGTTCTAGAAATGGGCCAATTTTTTAGACTCCGTTCTAGAAAGTTTGTAAATTGAAATAGCACTGTTTTTTTGAAAAGATATTTCTTTATTTGTTCGACTTATACATCAAATAAATGCTTCTTCATAATCAGCAACAATTTTAAGCAGAAGATAAAGCCGTGATCCACAATTTTTTATACCCCGTTCTAGAAAAAGCCTCTGAAATGGATACCCCGCTCTAAATCAGGAGCTTCAAAATCACGACCCCGTTGGGCGGCACATACCCGTATAGGTAATGTATGGGGGTACACCCCCCCCCCCCCGGGGCCTGTGAAGTCTGTGAATGCGGCATTTGACAAGTTGTGTTTATTACGTTGTTATCGTTGAGTTTTCCATGTTTTTGTCTTACAGGCAGTAAAATAATCACGCTGACCCAAGTCTCACATAGGACAAAACTAGTGGACGTGGGAAATATCAAATACAAACAGTGAAAGTTAGCAGATTAGCAGCCTTTTCATAAGCGAGTGAAACGTTAGACAAGAAAACCATTGGGTCTCTGCTTTCAATATTCAATATTATTTACTCGAGTGTTACAACGGTACATGATGCACGTGCCACTAGATGTTAATATAATATCAACTTCATCAACGTGGGAGTGTAAAAGTTATAAACAACACAAGACAAATAAAACAGGCACCGGAAACTCGAGTAAACACGAGCCTACTTAAAAATTTGATTTGACGACGTTCAGAAATAATTGTGGAGGATTTTTTCGACCCTCGATTAGTCATAAGCGAGTGAAATATTAGACGACAAAACCATTGGGTGTGTGCTATCAATATTCAATATTATTTACTCGAGTGTTACAACGACAAATGATACACGTGCCCCTAGGTGTTAACGCAAAAATAAAACAGGCTCCGGAAACTCGAGTAAATACGAAATTTTGATTTGACGACGTTCAAAAATAATTGTGGAGGATTTTTCGACCCTCGACCATTTGCCCTCGACCCTCGACTAGTTACCCTCGACTTTCGACCATTTACCTTCGACCCTCGACTAGTTACCCTCGACCCTCGACCCTCGACCCTCGACCAAAAGGCAAACTCGGTAAAAAGGGGTAACAAGGGTAACAAGGGGTAACAGGGGTAACAAGAGGTGACAAGGGTAACAAGGGGTAACAAGGGGTAACAAGGGTAACAAGGGGTAACAAGGGGTAACAAGGGTAACAAGGGGTAACAAGGGGTAACAAGGGTAACAAGGGGTAACAAAGGGTAACAAGGGTAACAAGGGGTAACAAGGGTAACAAGGGTAACAAGGGGTAACAAAGGGTAACAAGGGGTAACAAGGGTAACAAGGGGTAAGAGGGGTAACAAGAGGTAACAAGGGTAACAAGGGGTAACAAGAGGTAACAAGGGTAACAAGGGGTAACAAGGGGTAACAAGGGTAACAAGGGGTAACTAGGGTAACAAAGGATAACAAGGGTAACAAGGGTAACAAGACGCTACGGAGCGTACACTTCGGCGTCGTGGTTGTGGAACTGATTAATTATAAATGCGGAGGAATAGTAAGAAAAGAAATAGCGTAAAATTTCAAAAATAAGCCCCGGAGCTTATATTTTTCAAAGGCCCTTTTTGAGGGGTTTATATTCGGAGGGGCTTATAAACGAAGGGAAGTTTGCGTTTCAAAATCGACTAGGCTTATACTTGGAGGGAAATTTGCGTCTTAAAATCGATTGGGCTAGCTTATAGTTGAAAGGAAATTTATGTCAGTAATTTGCAGAAAGTTTTTACTGAAACTCGCCTTGAAGACGTAGACCTTTCTAAAACGTGGCCATACGAGTACTTTGTCCATATGGAGCGAGGAAATCAAGGCCAAGAGTGAAGAGGAACCACGCAAACAGCAATTAACTGTGACACTTTCTGACTACAAACACTTGGCAGACACGAAATAGTTCTTTGGCAAATAAAAAAATGTATATGTTACTGTACCGTTTTTGCTTTGTTTTTAAATTATTTTGTATCTGAGGGCACTTTCCAAGTACAAGCCCCCAGGGGCTTATATTCGGAGGGGTGATTTAACGGAGGGTTTTTTGCGTTACGAGTTTGAGGGGCTTATATTTGGAGGGGCTTATACATGGAGGGGCTTATTTTCGGAATTTTACAGTATGGTAAGAGTAAAGAGTTAGGTGTTAATTTGTGAAATTGTGGGATTTGTCAGGATATTCTGAAAAGAGCAACATACAAGAGGCCTACTTGCCAAAAACTAGCATTTCGGGACAAATTGTCTCTGAGATATTAGCCCAGTTATAATGTGATGACTCCATACAAATCCTTCTAAGTTTGACTTGGGTCTAAACGTTTGGACCTAAGTCAAATATGAGGTTACTGGCGGTGAATAACAAGTGTAACAAAACAAACAGTGAAAAAAGAATTCTCTATTTTTCTTAGTCACATCAGGCTTCAAAAACAGCATAGCAGTCTCATGTACTGATTAAAGATATGTAAGGCATGGGTAAGGAGTCAATTACGTTGAACATGGAATTGGCTGTTACGAGTTCGAATGTTTTGAGGATATAATTATTCACTGACTATCAGCACGCAGGAATGTCGGATTAACGCAAGGAAGTTTAATACCAAAGTAACATAGCCTTTTCAGAGCTTTAAAACACAGCATCCGCCAACACAAACTTGACTTGAACTTAAGTACAACTAAACAGCCTCAACCAATAATAACAAACTCTCACTTGAACTTCACATATCTTACGGCTTCCGCCAACTTGTAAACACAGAACTTGAAAATCGACCTTCGTCACACTTGACTAAACACAGCAGTCCAGCTCGTGGGAAAAAAAACTTAGTTCGTCAAAAGACCTCGCTTGGAACTTGTATACCGTTTGACATAAGGTTCTAGAAAATACTAAACGGGCGAAAAGTAGAAGCTTTTCGACATATCGGCTGACTCATGCTGAAATGTAAACATGCCCTAATTCATTATTCATGAATAATCCAAAAAAGTAGAGAACGTTCGAGAAAGTCACGCAACGCATGAAAGCAATTTTACTACGTAACACTCAACAAAGACAAAATGTCTTTGTGCAGCGTTTTGTAACTTTAGGGCTCACTCGTGAAATGTTTTTCAACACTCGAAGAGAAATGTCGTGTCTCTGCGCGGCCTTGTAATATCCTCTATTTATTCCTCGAGTAAATTAAAGACTAAACTCGAAGTGATCTCAAGATATCACAAAGTAGTCCGGTTTCATTTCGTGAAAAACAAGCCGAAAAGTCGCGGACTTGCACGCCCAATCTTGTCCCGAAACTAGTGCATAATTTTATAACTATTTTTCATATCCCGAACTACCTTGGGTCGCAGTAGCGCAATCGGCTAATCCCTCAACTTAGAGTCTCCTTTGACCTGACGGGTTACACAGGTGAGTCGGTTCAAACCCCGAAATGTCTTCCTCGAAAAAGTTAAAGAATAAATCAAAGAAATCGAAGTGATCTCGAGATATCTCGAACTAATTCGGCTCTCACTTCGTCAAACAGCCGAACAAAACCGAAAACCTACAGACTATAGTCATGCCCAATCTTGTCAAAAAATGGTAACTTTGATGCATTCCTGAGCGTCGCGAATCCTTTACTTCGCGCTCCGCCGAAGTAACAAGGGGTAACAAGGGTAACAAGGGGTAACAAGGGATAACAAGGGTAACAAGGGTAACAAGGGGTACCCAGGGGTAACAAGCGGTAACAAGGGGTAACAAAGGGGTAACAAGGGGTAACAAGGGTATCAAGGGGTAACAGGGTAAGACGGTAATAAGGTAAAAGGGTAACAGGGTAATAAGGTAACAAGTTGACAAATAAGGTAACAGGGTAACAAGGTAAAAAGGTAAGAAGGTAACAGGGTAATAGGGTAACAGATTACCAAGGTAAAAGGGTAATAAGGTAACAGAGTAACAGGGTAACAAGGTAACAGGGTAACAAGGTAACAAGGTAACAGAGTAACAAGGTTACAAGGTTACAGGGTAACAGAGTAACAAGGTTACAAGGTAACAGGGTAACAGAGTAACAAGGTAACAAGGTAACAAGATAACAGAGTAACAAGATAACAAGGTAACAGGGTAACAGATATAACTTATTATAACTTATACGACCCCACATTTAGCCTGTGTATTTTATATGCCAGTCAAAAAGAGGACATGCGATTTTGCCTTTTCTTGGTTGCCCATAGAAAAAGAAAACAGGGTATGTAACAATAGCTAGAAAAAGTTTAATTCATACCATAATGTTGTACAAGTCTTTTACTCTTATTTTCTAATTCTTTTACAAATGAGATTGAGCGTGTAAGTCAAACTTAAGGTTCAGTTCATTAAGGTTTCTGTTACTTTATACACATCTTTATTGTAGGTTTAATGTAACTGTCCAAAGATTCTGTTTCACTCCAACAAATAGCGGTGAAGTATTTTCACTATTGAATAAACTTAGCAAATCAAAAGCAACCGGTCTCGATAAAATATCTGCGAGACTAATGCGTGAATGTGCTGATTTAATTTGCATTTCTATTTGCAAGATTTTTTTAATTGTTCTTTGACTACAGGCATATTCCCAGATGACTGGAAATGTGCTAAAGTTACCCCTTTATTCAAATAGGGAAGTTCGAGTGATATGATCAATTACCGTCCCATTTCTGTTATCTCTGTGGTGGCCAAGGTATTCGAAATTCAGAAAACGTACGATCAAGTATACGCGTACCTATCAGAACATAACATTATTTCAAAAAGTGAATCCGGATATTCACTCTATCCATTCTACGGTCACTGCTCTAGTAGAGTCGACAGATAGCTGGGCTTTTAAAATTGATCGTGGAAACGTTAATGCTGACCCAGTGAATGTAATTAAGGTTTTCAAATTTTTTATAATATTTCATGCCTGATGAATTTGTAACACCATGTAAATAAAGATTACCTTACCTTAATCAAATCAGAATAACCTGAATCGCTTTTCCTCTCATCACAAAAATTAAGGTGCATACTGTAAAAATCACAGAAAAAATTATAAACTGAAAAAAAATATATCATTATGTGCCTTCAAAGAGACCAACTGTGAATCCCTGCAATGCCTTATTTATGTAGTGAAATAGATATTGCCTTTAAGGCTTATCTGCTGGCAAGATACTGCAAAACTTTTTAAGTACATAGTCACCATATCGAATGGGAAAGTCCATTCGCAACTTCGCTGCCGTTTTCTCCACAGGGATTAGAGTCTTGTCCAGAGGAATTGGTGAAATCATGCAGTCAAAGCCTGGCTCATAAAACATGGCAACTGAAAGCCGGTGCTCAGTTGGGGAAACCTTCACCCTGTGCGGTCCCGCTCTGAGTGCACCACTTGTCCAGATTTCCATCATGTCTCCCAAGTTGACAACAAATGAGCCAGGAACTGGGGGTACTTCAATCCACACTCCATCTTTGGTCTCTACCTGGAGTCCACCTACGTCATCTTGAAGGAGGATGGTTAACATGCCATAGTCAGTGTGCCTTCCCGCTCCCCATATCTCATGGCCATCCTTTGAAGAAGGGTTGGGTGGGTAGTGGAACATTGCCAGTTGAGCAAAGGGATCGTCGGTGAATTCTTTGATGAAGAAATCTCTTTCAAGACCTGCAAAAAAATAAGATGACGAAAGATGGTTTTAGAACTTTTGAAAATAAACGATAGCTGAGGTTCTTTCTAGTATCCGTAGTTCAGTGAAACCTGTGTTAAGCACAGTCCCAGCCTCTGCGGTTGAAATAGAGGTGCATTACAGCAAATATGGTTGGAAAAGTTTACTAAGGTTTCTAAAAATTCTATATTCTGCTTCCTTAATTTTGGTTAAGTGTGATAACCTCTAATGATTTATTTTTAATTTTTATCGCCGGATCCATTGACAAAAAAAAATAGCTTTAAGTTTGCATTGCTACAATTAAAGTCCACACAAGATTTAAAAGTGTCCGGGTCATTATCATATGTAAGTAACAACAGAAAGTAGAGTGTATAATTCCAAAAAAGAAAAAAAATCAACGCTCAAGAAAGGGAATGTGGCTTGTGATCAGTATTGTTGCTATCGTATTTTCTTTCTCTTGGTTCGAGGCGTCAGCTTCAATATTACCGTTCAAGACGTCTTTAAGCAAAGTCTTAAAAGTTTTGTCTCGGCCTAGGCATGTATCTGCAGCTATGAAAAAGCTCTCTGACGTTTTTTCCCCGAGACACTTCACTGTCATGGAAAGGAAAGAATCGCTTCTATCCCTTACCTTGAGGCTGAACACAGTAACGGGCGATAATTTTTACGATCACCAAACTTTGCGAAAAATATTTGTTAACCCCTCGTGGAAAAGGAGAAGGATTTAAACCGTAAGGATAATACATTGCTTGATGCTTTTTACTCTGTCACAGAAGTTCGCACTGGACTCATGCATTATGATGCTATTGAAGGGTGAGCCTATTTCACAACATTCATCATGCCTGCTGGCCCCCTTGTGATACGAACAGGCAACCATCTCTTTTGAGGAACCCTTAAGCGAATGCCTCAAGACGGGATTGTATACATATTATTACTGATCACTGGTGTTATTTTGGTTATTGGTGCAACCTGGTTTCGGCCTATGCAATCAGGCTCTCTTTAGCGGCAATTCCACTTAAGCCTAATAGACATTGAGAATAGCGGTTTATAGGGATGTTCAGATCGGTTCATACCTAAACTCAGTGCAATGCAGCTTAACAGCTTTGAGGCTAATTCTTGTGTTCTTCTGAAGTATTCCTCTATAACTGCACGAAACTCGGGAACATATTCAGCTTTAGGCCATGGATTTAAGCCACAGAAAATCTTTTCCTTTTTCTCTTCGGGTAAATTCTTAAAATCTCGAAAATAGTAAATTCCCTCTTTCCACTCTGTGCAATTGTACTCTATGCTTCGCTCCTCCTGTTTCCTAAAATATCCGCGGAAACCATCTCTTCGATGAATTTCTTCCTTCTTCTCAGCTGAAAGGCTGAAAAATTTCCACAACTTCTCCAAAACTTTAGCTTGAAGATCTCCTGGTATTCCGTGGTTGACGACGTAGAAAAATCCGAAATCCAGACAAGCTTTCCCAACAGCTGTTGTTTCTTCTAACGTTGGTGTTCTGTTTGCAAGACTAGATAAATCAATAATGGGAATTGCCATGATGATGAAAGGCTCTGGCAAAATTTACAAATCGTAAACTTTTGGAGGTTTTTGGGAAATGCACGCACAGGAGTGAAAAACTGGGCATATTTATATGTACACCATGGCTCAATATTAGATTCATATCTCTGGTATTACATATGTCAACAATACAGGTTCTATTCAGGTTTTGAAGAAACTGGGGACGAGGAAGTTAATACAGGCTTCCATGGCCACCTCACGTAGTTTTGCGGTTGCGTAGCAATATTAGGGTTTCAAGTTATATTTTCTGCATCTTTGCTGTTACAAGCGTGCCGTGTTGAAAGTTACCTCTTGTGTGACAAGATTAGCTTTTTTCATAAATGGATCAGTTGTTCTCAGCAATATGCAATGGCTGATTTTTTATTAGACTCCAGTTTTCCATCACGGCTTGTTTAAGATTTTGTACAGCTGGGTGGTATGTAGAAACAACTTCACCCTTATAAGAGCCCACGAAGGTCTTGAAGCAAAGTTCACCGGCCACTGATAAAGGGTTTCCTTCATATTTTTTTCGGATAACCGCCTGCTTGGAGGCGTAGCTTGAATTTCGCTAGACACTCTTCAAATTTCGGTCTAGTTGGAAGAGTTTGTTGTAAAGAGTTTTGTAGACCTTTACACGGCTTTTTCTTTGAGAAAAACCCTTTTTGCTTCTGGAGTGTGGCACTAGGTAAAATAATTAAACTGAAAAAAAAAGTATCGTTCGGCTTGAAGTAATATAAGTTTTTATGCCCAGGGTTAGATTCTTTTATGAATCTTTTTCGTTTAAATGCTCTATCAAGGACAGCCATTTCAGTCCTCTTCTATTCCTACCTTATACGTATTTAGAGTGTTTGAGTTGCAACGTGTTAGTTTAATTCTACTTTATTTACCACGAGGAGGCTTGTCAGCCAAATTTTGCGGTATTGTACTGTCAAGAATAGTGATGTTCTGAAACACAATATGAAAGTCTTTGTGTTATTTTTACTACAGTTTGCTTAGATACAACATTATGCACTGATATCTTTTAAGCTAATAAAACTTCAATGAACATAATACTGATGATATTACAACATCGACCACCTGTAAGAACAAAATTCAAAGAAAAAGTTTTTCTCTAAAAAATTTTTAGGTATTTTACACGCTGACGCTGAGCGCTGATAAACTATTTGTCCAAGAGAGGTGTCCATCCTCTCTTTAGCAATTTGCAAAATATGTTGTCGAGACACAAGTGAAGTTAGATTATGTAAAGACTTTAAACGAAGATGGCGTTGTGCTTTTGTCGGTTTGAGATATCACGTTCACTTTACCCACTCAAGTACGTCCACAAGAGGAGAAGAACCTCATCATAGCTAGATTTTGTTATGACATTACATGACTTTAGACACACTAACAAGCATTTCAGTTAACTGAGATTTTAGATGCCACCCCAAACTGTGCCGCAATAATCAAAATATGGCTAAATGAGCGCGTCGTGAATCATTTTAGCTGTATCCAATGATAGACTTGAAGTCTTTTTAAGGCACTAGTGCGAGCGGAACTTATTTTAGGTAGGATCTTAGAAATTTCTTCCACGTCTTTTCGGGTCAAATTGTCACCTATAAAAAAACCAAATGTTTAGCCTTCTTAACTTGGCTGATATTTTTCCCCATAGTTTCAATATGATTCGCTGACTGCTTTTTAGCAGTAGTCTTTGGCGAGAGCCAATTAACATAAATTCAGTTTTAGCCGTGAATATTTAGACTTAACGTTTTTGCCATGGGCCACAGGTTTAGTTTCTTAGTTCATTGTTCATCTCCCTTTCCAGGACATTCAATTCAGTGGGAGCCAAGGCAGTATTAGTTTCACGCGCACACATTCTAGAGACAGTTTCCTTTTTTATAAAATTTGGGAGATCGCTGATGTATTTTAGAAAAGATGAGGGACCAACGAAGGAACCCTGAGGAACTCTCCATGTGCTTTGTCTCGCATGTGATGAGTAGTCGTTGATCTTGCAATTTTGGCTGCGATTGCTTAAATACGACTCAAACCACGTTTATGAGTTCCCATTAATACCAGACATAGAAAGCTTTTGCTAAAGAATATTTGATGGTCGATGATATTTTGTAGGTCAATACAGATGACACCATTATGCATTCACTGTCAATATTTACTGACGAAGAGCTAGCAAAGCTGTCACTGTACTATGTAGGCATCGAAATCTGGACTAATGGTTGCTCAATAGATCTAGACTCTCTTTAAAGTTTTCATAGACTTTTTCGCAGATTACTTTTTGCAATGTTTTGGCATTTTCAAATATGAGAAAGAGGAGATATTGGCCTATAGCCGTTGACATCTGACCTTACACCATTCTTGAAGATCGGCGTTACCTTAGGTTATTTCCATTCATATGGAACGGTTCCAGTATGTACTGTATTGCTAAATATATGAGTAACAAAATATCAGTTGCTAATTTCAGAACGTTCCAACGTATATTGTTATCTAATCCTTGTTGAACTCTTAACATAAACATTTTTTGAACAATTGACTCATCTTATTGACTCTTGTATTTCGTAAAGAAAAGGCTGTATTGGAAGGTGTAAGATGTCACAAGATGGAATTTCGAATGCTAAATTTAGACCTATGTTAGTAAATTGAACTTTGAAAACTTCAGAATGTGCCCTTTATATCTTTACAGTCACTAGGAGCGGTTCTTGCAGTAACATGTTACCAAAACAAATTGCTGGGACGAAAATGACGCTGTGGGACCTCGAAACGAAAGAAAATTAGAATTTTAGGTGAGGACATCTCTTTGTTTTTCTTGTCTGAATGTGTCATTAGCGTCCCAGCAAGGTGACCGTTTAGCTGGGCCCATTTGGGGCGAAGAAATCAATGTGCTACAGTTAATTTTAATTTCGTGGACTTAGATCTTTTCTGTTGATTTGAGGCTCATGCATTTATTTATTTCTAAGCTCTTAGAGAATCATTTGTGCTGCCGTCGAAATTGTCCGGTATATATAATATTTGTTTCTCGCATTTTTCACTGCTTTGTTGAATTATTCTATTTGTTTCTTGCTTGTTTACAGTCATTCAAAGTAACTGGATCTTTAGTCAATGTGGCTTTCTTTTTTTTATTTTACGTAGTAAATCTGAAGAAGCTCAAGGGACCTTTTTTCTGTCCATTCTTCTCTTTTTTAAAGGTGCTTATTTGCCAATTGCGGTCATAGGTATATTTTCCCATGAGCTCCACTCCAGTCACCTTGCCTGGAAAACACAGAAATGTAACTCCAGTCTATCTACTTTAAACCCGTCAAACAACAACAACAATAGCAACAATAACAACGACTTTGTTAAACGTATAAGAAAGTAAAAACACACAGACACTTGTCCACATTTAGCAAAAACTCTGGGTAGCGGCAAGCAGTGTGGAGACTGCAGCACATAGAGATTAGATTGTTACATTTTATATAAGTATTTTTCGTCACTGAAACACACGAAAATATAAAAAAGAGATGTTGCAAACAAGAATTTTTTACAGTGAAGTTCTGTCATAGTTTACCTATTTTCTATTAATGAGCTACCCCCAGAAAGAGTGCAATTCATTTTTCTGGGCATGTATACCAGATAGTGATTACTGAGACGAAGGTGTTTTAAAACTCCCGAGTCAATCACATTTAAAAAAATTGCCATTCACCAGCCAATTAAAGTTTGGGAACTGTTGGCTACTCTGCTGGGTTCAGTTATTACACAGATGTAACTGACGCAATCCATAAATATCCCCTCATATCAAAGAAAACAGAAATGTTGTAGTCTACGGTGGATGAGTTCCAGATATAATCCCAGAGAAGTTGCGATTAAGATGCCCAAGCAGAAAAAGCTCCATATTTTCCTCATCAATTTTATCACTAAAATTATATATCGAAAGAATTAAATGCTTCCGGAGAGGTCTTTGGTGGCCTGCACCATGTACCAGTTCAGTGAAAAATGGCATGGCTTCGAGTGGATCGGGGGTTAGCAATTTCAACGGTTGATATATAGATTTAGCCAAGGCCAAAAACAAAGCTCTAGTGTGATCTTTTAAGAAAACTAACGGCCGCTTTCTTCCGTCCCCAAGGTAGGCGTTGTGGAGAGGTTCGACTGTGATTCAGGGTACGCCATAAACAAGGAGCAAACTGAATTCCTCCTGAAAAACTGGACCTGAGCCTGCGATCATTCAAAAACCAATAACTGATCAGCGGAAAACTTTAAAAATCCCCTGACCCCACCTGAGCCCGTGACAAGGTCACGTGACACTGGTCAGCGGATACTCCATTTTGACAGCTTTGAATTGACCATAATCTGGATGTCCAATGTCAAGTTAAACACAGACTTTATATACCTTGGACTCCAAGCTAGTAAGTGTGACATTTCACATCCGCTAAACTGAAGGGGCGGATGTACGGACGGACGCGTACGATTTTGTCACAACCAAAATTTCTTGAGTGCATAGATAACTACTAGAAATACGTGAATCGCAAAACTTCGCACAGCAGAGGCTGAATGCCAGAAGAAGGAAGAACGGTAACCAATAAGGAAAAGGAAATATATGAAAATAAATGAACTGACAAAACAAAGCAACAGTAACAACCAAAGAAGGGAAGGAAAAAAAAAGAAATTAAAAAAACCATTTACATGATCCAGAGTCGAACCCAGCATATCCTGCGAGGAGGGTCATTTCGTCACCACTTCGCTACGAGAGGATATTCATCCAATTTGTAAAAAAATATTTTATTTACAGCCTTTCCTGTGGCACTTCTACCAGCGAGCGCCGTTAAAAGCTGATATGATCGATTCTTGTTAAACACGAATTCAAATAAATATTTCAGGAAATTAAAAATAACGGGCCTTTTGACGGTAAAAAACCGTGCTTAAACCCATTTTATCACATTCAAAGAACTTATGCCCAACAAAGCCGATACAACTCGACTGCAAAGTAGGACTCAAAACACATGTTTTCTTACCTCGATATGCACTCTTATTTTGAAACTAGTGGTCCAAATCGCTCCCATTTTTTTCTTAGAGGTACCTCTACATTGACGACTAAAACAGCCGCCAAAACAACTGGGTCAGGTTTGTGGCAGTTTTGTTTGCCAGCTGTTTTTTTGCTAGGCAACTGTGGATACTAAACCAAAGCAAGATCAGACTCCGCTAAACGATCCTCGTGGGAGAGTCACGCGCGATGCGAATTCCGACAAAATTGTAAACCTCGCTTAGCGAGGAATTACCCTTGATGCTCCGCTAAAAATATTTCAATCGCATCAGCTGAGCTAAGGTCCGTGCGGACTGTGAAGTTGCAGTTAGGACTTGAGCGAGTCCCTTTCTTCCCAGCCTTTTTTCTTTTTTGAAACAATTTCACCTGTAGGTAGTTGGCCCATAACTGGGGGCGGGGGTTTCGACTCTAAGCGGCAGTTTACGGTGTTCTAATTTTCGTGTTCGCCTTGTGATTGTGCCCCGTTAAGAACAACCCCCCAAAATTTCATCGTAATACTAAGTACATCTTTTTTCTGAAAGATGAGATGATGAGATGAAAAGCGTTGGATAACAACCTTTTCGTACCCTGTCTAGTAAACAAACAAAGTTTAAAGTGCCTGAAACCTAAAAATTTTTATTATGTTTACTCAAAGAACACATTACTACGTTAAGATAACTTATTCCAAACAAATTGCGTTTTGAACAAAATGAGATTTTTTTAGAAGACAAACGCCAGGTGCACGTCTGGAATTCTCATCCTCTCTAGCCTGCGTAGCTGGCGGTATTGTGTAGTAGTCGAGTGAGATTTGGCGGCGGAGCTGTTGTAATATAGTCGAGTCTGATTTGACGGCGGAGCCGTCACGAGCGGCGAAGCCGCGAGAAATACCGCCTGCCAGAGAACCATGATTTTCGAATGCCGCCCACTTTTGTCACGTTAGCTGATCCCAATTGTATCAGCCAATCAAAGAGAAACCAGTTTAGAAATAAGCGTTGACAGGCTAAACACGACTCCTAAGCTCGTGACAATGTGAAACGTAGCCTGCGTTGCAGCCGGCCCACGCACTCGTCTAAACCATTTGTATAGTCCGTCTGCGAATTAGTGCACAAAAGCTCGTTCTAATATCCTGCAGAGTCGCAAGGACATATGTGAGCGTTTCTAATAGGCGGATTTCTCACGGGTTTCTTATCCGCCTCACGATTGGCCTAATTCTTACGTGTGCGTGACGGTTGAGTGCAGTGACATGTCAGAATTCACAGAGGGGAGTTAGCAAGGATCGTTTACAGTAAACAATGAAAGAGCAGTTCGAATTTTAAAGCCGTCTTCTGAAAAAAAAAAATGCTTTGAGATAATTCCCTCAAGGCCAGAATTTGCTTGTAAATTTGCCGGCTGGTTTTCCAACGTCTTCCAATCGCTGCAGATGCACTACCGCGTATTCTCTAATCTAGCCAACAGTTCTAGAGTCAAAACAAATCGGGAAATCATGATATTCATGATAAAAAAAAAACTACAGACATGTAGCATTCAGGTCCAGGCATTTCGTTGAAAACCAAAGAAACTAAGGTTACTTAGCCGCAATAAAAAAGCTTAAGGCTTAACAGAGGTAAAGGAAAATTATTTATGCATCTATAATCAAATCCTCTCAGAAAACATTTGCCAAAAATTAAACCACAGGAACGAATAACTCAATATGCATGGAACTGACCAGCTTCACAACCTCTAAATGTAGCTAAATGTGAGACTCAAAGCGGCAAAAAAAATTTGCTCAGTCAAATTGTAGAAAACTCCATGCACTGTATAAATTACGCAAAAAGAGCAAGAAAAACATCTTTGTTCAAGCTACTCTAAGGTCACGTTTTACACTATCACGAGCTCAATCTCTCTTGTCACGAGCTATGAGTCATGCTTGGCCCGTCGACACTTAATTCAAATCGGACTTATCACAAACTGCGTAAGAAACTAGCCAATCAATAACGCCGACATATGTCCTTGCGACTCAACGGGATTCGAACACGATATCGTGCACTAATTCGCAGACGCTCTATATAGAAGGTTTAGAGCGTCTGCGACGCAGGCTATGTGAAACGTGACCTTGTGAGTTTGCATGAACAGAGGTTTTTTTTTTATTTTCTCGGCTCTCGCTCGAAGGTTACTAGCACTACACAGTGCATGTATCATTCTAAACTTTGACTGAGTAAATCTTTCTTTGCAACACTAGGCTTAACATTAAAAGGTCATGAAGCTGGTTTGTTACATGCATACTGAGTAACCATTTCCGGTGGTTTATTCTTCTGTAGGTGTTCCTGATAGGATTTGATCTCAGATGCAGTTGTAAAGTGTTTTAATTTTCTTTGACCTTTGTTTCTTACGGCTAAATTAAGACAATTCCAGCGCTGTAAAGTTTAAAGACGCCATTTCAGCAATTTGGTCATCAATTATGCTCTTTCTAAAGCGGAAATCACAATCACTTTACATGTACGTCTTCTCCACTTTGCCATCTGCTCCCTTTAAAATTGAGAAATATACGCGAAGGCTCATCTAACATGATTGACATATGTATGGCCCTCGACCAATCCGTTTCCCCGCACACTGGTGTGCGGACCATTCAAAATACCGGGGTTTTCTGGCAGGCGGTATTTCAACCGTCTCGTCCCTACTCTTTTTTTTGGAACACGGCTCCGCGGCCAAAACTTTAATCTCGCATCCACACAATACCGCCAGCTACGCAGGCTACATCCTCTCCTCTATGGAGTCTCCCTTTCCCCACCCTGACAGTCTGTACAGACGGACAAAAGTCGTAAGCTGATGTCATAACCAAATCTTCTCGCATCCATAGGTTTCCGGTTTCTAATGCTGGTTTGCAAGTCATGCTATGGCGGCAATGTTAGTGGACAACAACAAAAGCATTTTTCTCCGCTGGGAAGTGAACTCCATTCTTCCAAAAAAAATTATTGTATTGACCACCAACGTACATGGCCGCCTTGTCAGCCGCCTTGTCAGGTGGTTGCAAACCAAGAATGGAAAATTATAGGGGCTATGCTTCGAGCGCAAAGAAAAACAAACCATTTTTTAATCAAAAATAAAACACAAACAGCGGTGATAAAAACTGTGAACTTTCGTATTTTTATGTAAACTTGACCATTTGTACATGCTAGCCAACATACATTTTCAAAAGTGACCTAAATGGGTTGTTACAGATTATGACGAGACAATTCATACACAATTTACTAGGGGTCCAGAAATGAGATTAGGAATTCAAAATTCTTAACAATAAAAGCAACAGCTGATAAAACATCAGCTTTTCACTGTTGATGTTGACATTAAAAGCTGGCTTAAGATCTTGTACAGTATATACAATGTTTCTTTTATCTTGCGTTTTCTTTTTGATTAAGCTACGATGGCCCAAAACCATTTTTTGCCTCCAAAAGACCTGTCATGGAACCACCTACAATTTCTCATTCATGCAATTAACAAAATACTCTCAAGCTTATCAAGACTTATCCTCTGGCAATATACCACAATACTTTCTCAAAACATAGTCACCATATCGTATTGGGAAGTCCAATGGCAACTTTGCCACAGTCTTCTCCACTGGAATTACAGTCTTGTCCAGAGGAATTGGTGAAATCACACAGTCAAAGCCTGGGTCATAAAACATGGCAACTGAAAGCCGGTGCTCAGTTGGTGAAACTTTAGCTCTATGCGGCCCTGCCCTGAGTGCACCACTAGTCCAGATTTCCATCATGTCACCCAAATTGACCACAAATGAGCCAGGAACTGGGGGTACTTCAATCCACACTCCATCTTTGGCCTCTACCTGGAGTCCACCTACATCATCCTGGAGAAGGATGGTTAAAGTGCCATAGTCAGTGTGTCTTCCTACTCCCCATATCTCATGGCCATCTTTTGAAGCAGGGTGGGGTGGGTAGTGGAACATTGCCAGTTGAGCAAAGGGGTCATCAGTGAATTCTTTTGTAAAGAAATCTCCTTCAAGACCTAAAATTAAATGGGATGATAAAGGTCGGTGTTCAAAATTTTGAATACAAAAAAAATGTGCTTTCTTGCGTCTATACTCCATTGAAACCTTTAACCCTCAGAGATATGAGCAGATTCATGGGGTAGATGGAACCCCTCCCCAGAGTTTTTGATATGTTGCGGTATTTTGAAACGATTTTAGCTTTAATGGAAAGCCTTTGATCCTCTTAACATGATGAGGTATATTTTATTGATGGTGGCACTGTGGGAGGCCTGTGACGTAACCAACAATGGTCGCTATCTTGGTCGCCATCTTGGATTTTACCAAGAATTGAAAATCAGGTTAAAACCGTGAGAAATGGTAATTTTTTGTGCTTTACATGAAAAATAACACATAAATAAACACTTTGCATGATTTTAACCACAAGATTTACTTTTATTGTTGAAAGAAATTGAAAAAACATGTAATTTCACCCAAAATTGGCTCGACCACCTGCTACTTGTGGTGTCATATCTCGTAACCATAGCAACTGACCATCACTAAACCTTGTCATAAAATCTGTGCGAGGAATGAACGAACAGCTACTGAAAACGGCAGGTGCGGATGTTTTATCCTCTAGGAAAAAACTCAGAAAAACCTTATGGGGCCTGTAGGTGTCTGCATTTGAAATATAGTTTCTGCTAAATACAGGCCTGATTTTCATTAGATGTGACTAGAAAAGTTTTGGACTTACTGAGGCTGCTAGACTGGGAGCAGTATATTTACAGCTACTGAGTTGTGGTGAGAGACTGAATAAGCCACTTGAGAAGGAAAAGTGAACTTCATTTTCAGTCAACTGAGAGTAATCAATATCAGTTTTTATCCTAACAATATCCATAAATAATCAAGAGAAATGACAATAACAAATAATAAAATGATAGCCTGCAGGAAAATACTGAACTGCGTTGCTATAAATGTATCATGCTTGTTAGTTTCCTAGTGTTCATAGAAGACCATAGAAAGTAACTTTCTATCTCGGCATTGCCTAGTCCCTAGCCCTCATTTTTCCACGCGGCCAAAGCGTTTCGGGTCAAGTGGTCCATGCGTTTGCCTTGGATACGTCACCGAAACGAATTCACCGAGAGGAACTGGGTAAACGCCGTACAGGGACTGGGCAAACCTCGGCATACAGCTAAAGGCAGATTATGAACTGTTCAGTGGTGTCAGTGGAGACATGGTTTTAATGCAGGGCAGGGTATGTGGGGGTGGGGGGGGGGGCGTTGGGGGTTAATCATGCTCATTGACTCAACAACCTGGTTTTAGTTTAAGTCTGTTGATGATGGAGTGAATGTTATCCTGTTTTTAGCAGTTAAAAAGAGCCACTGGTGGTTATTACCATCTTTAATTATGGTAATAGAACTGAGTGGAGTCCAGTTTGGTCCACAATCATACAATTGATTAAAGTCTAATTTGTTTAATCATGAGTATGATTACAGACTGAATTGGAAGACATGAACTTCAGTTACCAATTAATCATAACTATAACAAAATTTGTGATATTTTAGGCTTTTTTAAAAATTAAATTACAAAAAATTCTGAGAATTTTGGCTTGCAATTAAAAAAAAGCCATTCAAGTTCATGCCTGATGGCACATACTGTCCAATTACTTAGACATCATGTGTACTGTCCTACTACACTGTCCTATTAGTGCTGAAATCAGGACACTTGATAGCCAATCAGATTTGAGAATTTTGTTATAGTTATGATTATGATGATGATGATGA
Organism: Porites rus; assembly: GCA_964035705.1. NCBI lineage: Eukaryota > Metazoa > Cnidaria > Anthozoa > Scleractinia > Poritidae > Porites > Porites rus. The sequence continues at coordinate 10,865,042 of OZ037999.1, forward strand.
GGATTGTTATCATTATTAACATAGACCCAATGCAAATATGGCTGCTAGATTAACATTCTTTTGTTTGAATTTAAATTAGCCTAACTAGCCTCGTTCTCCTGTACAAAATTCAAAAGAACACATTATCTCAAGCGAGGCTAGTTAGGCTAATTTTAATTTAAACAAAAGAATATTAATCCGGCAGCCATTTTTGCACTGGGTGTATACATGTACCTAAACTCAATGCAATGCGGCTCAACAGTTTTGAAGCCAATTCTTGTGTTTTCCTGAAGTATTCCTCCACTACTGCACGAAACTCGGGAACATATTCCCCTTTGGGCCATGGATTTAAGCCACAGAAAACCTTTTCCTTTCTTTCTTTGGGTACATTGTTAAAGTCCCGAAAATAATAAATTCCCTCTTTCCACTCCGTGCAATTGTATTCTATGCTTCGCTCCTCCTCTTTCCTAAAATATCCGCGAAAACCGTCATTTCGATGAACTTCATTCTTTTTCTCAGCTGAAAGGTTGAAAAACTTCCTCAAATTTCCCAAAACTTTTGCTTGAAGATCTCGTGATATGCCGTGATTAACGACGTAGAAAAATCCGAAATCCAGGCAAGCTTTCCTTATAGCTGTTGTTTCTTCAAATGTTGGAATACTGTTTAAAAGATTAGATAAATCGATGATGGGAATTGCCATCCCGAACAAAAAATCAACAATTAACCGTTCTTCTTGAGTGGAAACTGGGTTCAAATAAGAGCTCTTCCCAGTTCCTTCTCGTCCAACAACTGCCGCCTGATCGTTTGTTGAACGTAAACTGTGATCGGAAAAATGGCGGCAGAAAAAATTCATACACGAGCCAACCCGATGGTTAAAGCCACCTATATCAGCAAGTTTTTCACTTATTGGTAAGTTTTGATAAATATTCCGTAGTAGATTTATGATATTTAATACTATAGCGGCTGTTACCCTGGCTGTGTTGTTTACAAATTTCCCGTAGCAATTCATTAATAATCGAATTAATTAATGCACTTCCAAAAAATGAGCAACAACCGGCTACCGAAAAACCGAACGAGGTCAATGCTAGCCTCTTATACGCTGTATTTCCGATCATAATTTCCTCCGTATAGTTGATAATAGATTCTGCGTGTATTTTCATGGACTCGGCGCGTGCTGAACGGGTGACTTTGTATTATGCAATCACTTTCAACCTTCAAGGTTCAAGGCCTTTAGGCTGTGAAGTCCAGGGTGTCCAGTATGCTATGAAAAAAGCTAACTAAAAGATTTTCTGGTCGCCCAGTCCTGAGCAAAAATCAAGTGCCAGGGGCCACAATGCGCTGCTCAGTGTTCATTCTAGAAATAGACCATTTTACTGTTATCCTAGCCTTTGAGTGAATGTGATGCTGAGGTTGACCTTGTTTTGATACAAACCTCTTTTTTCTTATGGAAATTATGCTTAAAAAATACTATTTAGCATAAGAACGACGTGATTTACATATTAAAGCAGGAAGGGTTGGGGGCTTCTAACTGGACTAAAAAACATTGAAAAACAAGGTACATAGCAGTCCTGATCAAAATACTTTTTGAATTTGATTGCTTTTCTAAGCTTCAAAATATCGTAAAAAAGTTGAATTCATTTCAATACAAGCTAGAGGGTAGCCTGAATTTCATCCAATTACTTCGAGTCGTTATTACTCCCTCAGTAACGTCTGAAATAATCGACCAGCCGTTAATGTCGTCCAGTGACGTCACTAATCCTTGACCTTTGCTTTAATTCATGCAAAAAGTAAAACACGATTTTCAAGTGGCAAACCGAGAAATATCGTTTGGAAATGTCCGCATGATCCAGATCTGCTTTATTTTTTTCGATCGTAATTCATGTTTAAAGTTCAAACTATCAACTGCATGCAGTACAACTCTGAACCAGTTGTACTAACTTCTATAATCAAACTCGGTTGCAATCACTCAATGAAATAAACACACACATGGAACACTTAGTTCAAAAACACAATGATTTGCTTTAATTTAATAGAAGCTATTTGGTCCTTAACGAAGAAAAAAAACAAGGAGACAAGAAAGGAAAGGTAACAGAATCATTACACTTGATGGTAAAAATAGCAAGAAGGTCGAATTATAACATTGATCTCAGAAAACTTCGCGTAAACAAAATCACTGGCCGTCGAAACCACAAAGCGGCTCTAAATGAAAAACCTACTGACTCTCTGCAATGATTCTTCATTCGCAGTTCAATTTAGCATTTCAGTTTCGAAGACGAGGGAAATTTTGGTGTTTAAGGTAAAGATTAAGCTTATGCAAATGTTTGAACTAAACGAAAGGGTGCCACTGATGCGATCCTCTGAATATCAAGCGACAATCCCGCTAAAATTTTTCATAATTATATATAATTATGCGAATGTTTAGACAATCAACCAATCAAAATCATTACCCGGTTTTCGGGTAGTGAGTGACATCACTGGATAGCATTAACGGCCGGTCCATTCAGACGTTGTTGAGAGGAGAAAACGACTCGAAGCAATTGGATGAATTTCAGGCTAGCTAGAGGGGGGCTTATAACCGGATGTATTGTTTTGTTTACAAGTAGATGGGCCTATGAATAAGACGGGGGGGGGGGGGGAGGGGCTATAATCAGAAGGTTTACAGTATGCATCCTAGATTTCACAGGTTCAGAGCACTAGGGCTCACTTCATTTTTTTCTAAGGGCATAACCTTGCTTCTTTGATAACAGTCTGGAAAATACTATGAATATAATATTACTTGTCCATTAATGGTTCATTACCCTCTATTACTAGGTGGATGAATGATTTGTTTAAGAAAGGATATAAGCAAAACCTTGAGAATTCTGACATTTACCAAATTTTACCTGAAGAAGAGAGTGAACATTTGGCTGACAGACTGGAAAGGTAAGTTTTAGTTTGAAGTTCAAGAAAGTGATAGCCATGCTTTTTTCAATTTTGCACTAAAAAGGGGCTATTAAATTGAAGAGAGAGGACTTATTCAGGGGCAGGGTGGTTTTTTTGAGTGGTGAACTATGGCGGAGTATGGATAATTGTTTTAATTTTATTTTTGAAACTGCTATTGAAATTGAAACCAGTTGAGCAAGATACCGGTAATTTACTTGGTACACTTAACGTACTATTAAAAAAGTCTCGAATTGTTCTGAGAGCTAAAAATAACACAGCAGAATGTTTTGTCAAAGTGTCTGGTCAGTGTGCTTGACCTATCCTGAATATGAGCAGGCATTGAAAGTAGAAAAATGTATATGGCACACTCATTAAAGTCTCTTTCTTTTACCTGCGCCATACTTTGTCTTATGGCAGGCCTGCTTTCTGGAGGCTAATTTGACAGCTTAGCCTAATATATATTTGGTCAAACTGTCATACAGTGTACAGTGTAATGACCTGCTAATAAGAACCTACATTTTTGGAGGTCTGGCAAAATAGATTCTTGTATTTTGGGGTACTTATTAGAAATGTAGTGTAAGTAGGTTCTTAATTTTTATGAAGGAGATGATAGATTGTTGATTACCAGAAAAAATAAGCAAACTTTTTATTTATTTACAATTGTAGAATTATAACCCTAAGAAAACTGATTACCAAAATTAATATATATACAGTGTAGTTCAGTATGTTCTTGTTATACTTAAAGTTACCACTCAAAGTTACACTCCTTTGTTAATTAAAATTGTTTATCATAATTTAAGTGTAACCCACATATAAGAACCTGCCTGATCTTGCTTGGCTAAACAGGTTCTTGTAGTTTTGGGTATTAAAGTGGCAAATTTCTGCCAGGAGGTTCTTAATCTGCAGTTTCTTATTAGCGGGTGTTTATCGTATTTTACTGGACAACTGTCTGATGGCTGGCAGTCATTTTCATCCTTGGTATATCCAAGTGTTTACATATTTTACCTAAGATCTGGAGCTGAAGAAATGTTGTTTTTTTATAGTTTATGGAATGAAGAGTTAAAAGAAGCCGGGAGAAAAAACAGAAGACCAAAGCTGAGAAATGCATTCCTTAAATTCTTAGGATGGCGGTATTTTATATTGACAGCTTTTCCTTTCATAGAGGTAACCTACTAGTTGATAGTCATATGATGAGGGAGGGTGCAGGAGGTTGAAAATTACTGGGAAATTTTGGAGATGGTTGAATATTGTGGCTCTGCAATTTAAATCGGCTATACACACCCTATTCTAAAATGGCGGTACAACTTTTCTTTTACATTTTATGTTGATCAGCCTCTCTGCCTTGATCACACCTGCAGAATTTAAATAAAATTTTTCTTAGCAATGGGGCATCGATTGGGGGCCAATAAGAAGACTAAACTTAAGGACAAAAATAAATAAATAAGTAAATAAATATAACCATAAATCCAAAGTGAAATAAAAAATAAACAAAGAGGCAAAATTTGACACTAATTTGGAAGGAAGTGTATTATTTGGCAAATTGTTTATTTCCCTCGCAAAATTCTGCCCTCCACAAAATGAAAAAAAAAAACTGGAAAAAGAAAAAACACAGAGAAAGAACAAGCGAGCAAAACAAAGTAATGGCAAAAACACTGTCATTAAATTCCCCACAACGCTGGAAATTTTAGGGGCTCAGCTCAGCCATGATTTTTTCAAGAGAGACAGCCTTACATGTAAAGTTGCATTTCAGTGTTGTTATTTTGTGCACTGAATTTTAACTTTGTAAATTTGTTATAGACTTTACCTTAATCAATGTGTGAAACGGACACTTCAATTTCAACGCTTTAATCCTCGAAACCGGTACAAATCGTCATAATTTAACCATCAAATTCTCGCATACAATCAACCAAAGCCTAACTCGAAGACATGCCGAACAAGCACATGTAAAACTAGTCACGTGCAATATATATTTATCGCGCCATGAAAGGAATAACAAAATGTTCACGATCAAAACTTCAATCAAACGATTCTCACAATTAAGGTTCATGTGCAACTGTTCACAGTTAAAAGCGTGCAAAGATGATAAAAAAATTGGAGCTTACACATACAGCTGTTGGTTAAAAAGTTCGCAAATTCCTTTTTCTCTTGTAGGAATCAATGAAAGTCGTTGCCCCTTTGATTATCGGCAGATTGCTCAGTTACTTCACTCCTGTCCCTGGTATTAGCAAAACGGAGGCCTACATAATGGCTCTACTTCTTTCAATCACTGATCTTACTCAAGCGGCGATTCATGCACCCAATTTTTTCAAGAATCAGAGACATGGCTTACATCTACGAATTGCTGCAGGAACAGTTGTGTATAGGAAGGTTGGTACTTAATTGATGTATGCTAGTATTGGATTCTTTGTACGTATCTTTCCGCGCTCCAAAGGTGTTTTTGTACAGGGTCCTTGCATACACTATAATCTTTATATCGTATTTATTCTCTTACCCTAACATTTTGTATAGTGTACTGTACTAAGGAAGTATTTGTTGAAGGTAAAGGCATTTTTTTGGGGGGAGGAAGGGTGGTCATTTCCGCCTTCCTCATGACTGTTGTTAATTGTGCAGCAATATTATTACTGGTTGTTCAAAAAGGATTAGAACTAATTAATGTACATATTGACTGACTTCTTTCACTTTATTTCCTTTTTATTTTTAAATAAATGACGGAGGGTTAGACCGATAGAAGTTTTTAACACTTTGTTTTCCCTTATACCTTCAGGTGCTACGACTAAGTCAGACCGCCTTATCAAAAACAACAACTGGTCAAATAGTGAACCTTATGACTAGCGATGTACAAAAGCTGGAACAGGTTTGTACTAAAAATAGTGTGCTTGCTTGTAACTGCCGTTTAATCACTTGAATGAGCTGTCCATGAGTGATATCCACGTGCCCGAATATCGTCCCCAAAACGCGGCTTTATCTATAAGGATACATTTTTGGTGTTTTGACTTGCCTCTTCGTTAAAAAGGACCAGAAACAGTTTGTCGAAAATAGAGTTTCATGAGAATGAAGGCTTTTTAAAGCGATCTCAAAGGTGAAATCTTTTGAAAACGTAGGTCTACCGTCTTGCTTGTACATGGCCAAAAACGAAGGTTTAATGCCGTTGTCGTAGCTGCACATGCACGACTCTGCTTCGTTCACAACTAGGACGGATCAAGGTTGCGCGATGAAACGAGCACTCCGCTCTTCACGTGATGTGTGATGCGGTGCAGGACTTACACGAGTGCTCTTTCCACGCTCCTGGTGTGCTTGAAAGCCGGCGAAATTTTCCTTTTCGCAAACCGGAAATCCTGCTTTCTTTCTGTAATTTCAGCCTACAGTGTGAAATAAGTAAATTCATTTCATAACAATATTGATAAACAGTTTCATATGTTTTTGTCTGTATGCTTATAAGCAGAAGAACGCTTCTAATATAAGTCAAACTTGTTGGTCGTATAATGCCTATGTTCGAGTTAAATTTGAAAGTGTTGAATGCCTCAGTCCTGCCGCTAAATATGACATAATCGTCTTTCGCCGTTTCGTTCGCAAAAGCTCAAAACTACTCAACCGTAATTCTGACATATGTTAGAGAGAATAAATTTTACATAACATAACCCAAAAAACTAGCTGGATATATTTGGATATAGTGGTGTTGTACTACTTCTAACTTTGTCTCTCGGGTGCAGTCGCGCCATGGCGATTCGCGCAATGCTTCGCAAATCTGGCAACCGCATGTAAACAAAATTTATCGATAGTTAATTGAAAGGTTTTTTCTCCGTTTGTACGAGGGATGACGTAGTCAGCCAGCGTCATCAGTTCGGTAGCGTATTCCTTTCGTTTTTTTCTCGGGAGTTTTTTAACTTTCCCGTATCCCTTGCCCGTCCCGAAAAATTGTGTAATTTTTATTGGCTGCAACTTCGAATCACGTGCAAGCTAGGTCGGATTGCACAAGCACAAAATAGATACTGCGTCAACAAAGGAGGAAAAAGTAAGCTTGCTGCGTAGAGGAGGGCAAAGTCAGGGCTGTGCTCTAACCTGGCCTCGGGCTACTGAAAATATTGTCCAGGTCACCCAGCCGGGCGACTTTCATCTTACTTACTGTCCCCTCTGTCCCTTGTGTACCCTGTGTCACCTTGTATCCCCTTGTGTTCTCTGTGTCCCCTTGTGTCCCCCTGTGTCCCATTGTGTCCCATCTCCCCGTTGTCACCTTGTGTCCCCTGTGTTCCCTGTCCCCTTGTGTCCCCTCGTGTCCCCTTGTGTCTCGTGTCCCCTTGTGTCCCTTGTGTCCCCTGTGTCCTCTTGTGTCCCCTGTGTCACCTTGTGTCCCCTGTCTCCCTTGTGTCCTCTTGTGTCCCCAGTGTTTCCTTGTGTCCTGTGTTCCCTTGTGTCCCCTGTGTCCCTTTGTGTGACTTGTGTCCCCTTGTGTCCGCTGTGTTCCCTCCCCTGTGTCCCCTTGTGTCCCTTATGTCCCCTTTTGTCCCCTTGTGTCTCCTGTGTCCCCTGTCTCCCCTTGTGTCCCCTGAGTCCCTTGTGTCCTCTGTGTTTCCTTGTGTCCTCTGTGTCCCCTTGTGTTGCCTTGTGTCCCTGTGTCCCCTTGTGCCCCCTGGTGTTCCCTTGCATTCCCTTGTCTCCCCTGTGTCCCTTCGTGTTCCCTGTGTCCCCTTGTGTCCTCTTGTGTCCCTTGTGTCCCCTGTTTCCCTTGTGTCCTTTGTTTCCCTTTTGTCCCTTGTGTCCCTTGGTGTTCCGTTGTGTCCCCTGTGTTCCCTTGTGTTGCGTTGTGTCCCGTGTGTCTCCTTGTGTCCTCTGTGTTCCCTGGTGTTCTGTTGTGTCCCCTGTGTCCTCTTGTGTCCCCTGTGTCCCCTTGTGTCCCCTGTCTCTTTGTGTCCCCTGTGTCTCCTGTGTCCTCTGTGTACCTTTGTGTCTCCTGTGTCCCTTTGTGTCCCGTGTGTCCCCTTGTATCCCTTGTGTCCCCTGTGTTCCCTTATGTCTCCTGTGTCCCCTGTGGTCCCTTGTGTCCCCTGTGTCCCCTGAGTCCTCTTGTGTATCCTTCTGTCCCCTGTGTTCCCTTGTGTCTTCTTGTGTCCTCTTGTCTCCCTTGTGTCCCCTGTGTCCCTTGTGTTCCTTGTGTCCCCTTGGTCCCTTGTGTCCCCTGTGTGCCCTTTTCCCCTGTGTCCCCGGAGTCTCTTGTTTCCCTTGTGTCCCCTGTGTCCTCTTTTCTGTTTGAAAATAGAAAGAAATATATGGCGGCGTTGCCCTTGTTTCTTTTATGGCGCGAAAACTTTGATGGGTTTCATTGCTTTCATATGACAACATGCGGGTTTTTTTGCACGCTCAGGTGGTCAAAGGATGTGATTTTTCATGAAAATCAAAACACAATGTTCTGCTTGACTTATTTAGAAAATAATTTGTGAGATTTTTAGTAACAGACTAACAGGTCTCTGATTTATTAAGTTGGGCGACCAACTTGGAGGCTTGGGCACCTCAGGTAAAATATTTCGCAGCCCGAAGGGTTAATCGAAAATTTTATTTGGCCGACCATCTTTTAGGCCTGGGCAGCCCATCTAAAATGGTTGGGAGCCCGAATCCCTGAAAATTTTCCTTAAAGCACAACCTTGCGCCCTGTAGTTATTGGAAATCTGATACGTTACGTGCTATTGTTGAATGTGGAAGTGCATTTATTGAGGATGTTAGTAAAGCTGGAATGCAAATGTTAGCGAACTACTCCGTACTCTTAACATATATGGTGGTAGTATTGATGTAAGTTTTGTTTTGAGGAGCAAAGGAACCCTTGTATGTAACTAATCTTCTGGTGTATTTAACAGAATATGTCCGTCTCTCCTGCTCACATTTGGTGTTGATACACTGCTCAACTTTCCAATGCCATTTAACATAATTCTCACTTACACCGACACATCCCGCGTAAACGCCTTCAGGCGTCTTCTGGTTCTCACAAAGACACAGCGAAGTAAACAGTAAAAGTAAGGGGGCAACTAATTTTAAAGTTCCGAAGAAATAGAAAGACATATAGGATGTTTTGTGAAAATAACAAATAAGCGTGATGGTGTCTTAGATTAAGCATAACTAACCTTGCACAAACTGCACGCATTTATAAAACATCGTACACGTCATCTAGTTAATAAAACGCCATATGCTGTCTTTTAGTTTTGCCATGGACGAGGGTTTGCTTCGTGTATTAGACAGTTTTTAGTTGTTGTTTCTTTGAAGAACATCGACGGTGGCGAGTAGTAGAACGAAAATGTAATTGGTAGTCATGGAGGTAACCAGAGAAACCATTTTAAAGAGATGTTTGTCTACTCCAATTTACTAAACCTCCCGCAAAAAAAAGCAGCATTTGCCTCTCCTAGACAATGTACTTTTAGTTTGAGTGGTATGAAGCTCCATCCCAAAAACGCCAGAAATCTCTTCGTTCTCCCTAATTTTCTTCGATTTCCCTGTTATTCCCAACTTGGCGATCCCAGTCCACTGAATCACACCTTTTTGCTCGGAAGCGCTTGTTTTATCGCCCAACCTTTATTCGCCCTGGGGCCTGTCTCTTGAAAGGCCAGGAATCTTTTCCGGCAGGAAGGTAAATTTTAAAATCAAATCCTGTTGAATTGTAGCACAGTTCATAGCTCACAGACCAGTCCAGTCAATTTTGCCTCATTAACTGATAGTTTCATTGTATAATTTTCAGAATTATTGAAACTTTGATCTTGAATGCAAACACGCGTAGGGCAAACATAAATCAGCTTTCCGGGCCCGAAAAGTTACCGTGACTTTCGAGAAACGTGCCCCTGGTCACAATGCAGGAAATTAAAAAGTAACTTGTCTGAGGGGAGCCTGGGAACGAAAGCGTATCACTAGAGATGTATGCGTTTTCAATGGCTAACGTTGGTAGTTTACCATTGACAAAATGTTTGGGAAATTTTCGGTTGGAGAGTAAATAAAACACTTAATTCTGGGTTGTTCCAGTGACAAATTTCCGGGAGTAACGGAGTAACGTCTGGAAAGGTAGTGTTGTTTTCCCGGTGCGAATGCTCCAAGTGCAAATTCGTGTTCCAGAAGTTCAGAACCACTTTTTATAGCAGTTTCAGGCTTTTGCGGCTATTTCTGCGGTAAGTGGGATTGATTTGTGCAAGAGGTAAAGCTAATTCTTTGTTTATTATTTGCCCAGATCGTGAACCGATCGGTTCGCCCATTTAAATGGTAAACAAGCTAAGTGTGGACACAAAGGACTTAAACGTTTTTCAATTTGGTGACACGAAAATAGAGGTTTTCGACAACACCTTTGTGTGGACACGTCCTTAATCAATTGCTTAATGACCCTTCCGACCGATAATGTTCATACTTACCTCGTAGGTCCTTCCTAAGAATACTCATATTATATATTCTCTTGTTCTAATTTTTCAAGACGACAGTGTTTGCCCATTACATCTGGATAGCTCCTTTGGCAGTATGCGTTGTAGCATTCTTTTGCTGGCAAGAGGTTGGGCTTGCTGTTCTGCCTGGTGTTTTTCTATTCCTTTGTCTTGTACCGTTCCAGTGGTGGATTGGACGATTCTTTGTCCGTTTGAGGTACTGTTTGACTAGTGTTTCCATGTGAAACTATGATATGACAGTAAACAATTTACAAGGGAAGTCGCGCAAGAGTGTTTGTGATAGTTTAAAAGTGTTTTCGATGTTGTGGTGATGATCAAATTTCATTGTGGTATTGCAGTAATTTTACTCCTGAATGGCGTTTTTTCTGACCGCGTGGGATCAGGTATTTTTGTGTTTGGAACGATTGACTTTGCGGCATTTAAGTGTGCGCTGCTCGCCGTATGGTGTTCTTATGTTTTTCATTTTGCCATGAATTAAACTTGATTCAAAGAAACAAAGTTTAAAAAAATACCGTAAAATTCCGAAAATAAGCCCCTGGGCTTATATTTTTCAAAGGCCCTTTTTGAGGGGGTTATTTTTGGAGGGGCTTATATTCGGAGGGGGCTATCTATGGAGGGAAATTCGCGCTCCAAAATCAATTGAGCTAGCCTTATAGCTGGAGGAAAATTTACCGTTTTTGCTTTAATTTACTTTGTATTTGAGGGCAATTTCCTAGTACAAGCTTATATTCGGAGGGGCGATTTAACGGAGGGTTTTTTGCGTTACGAGTTTGGGGGCTTAGACATGGAGGGGCTTATTTTCGGAATTTTACGCTATTCGTACTTTTCTAATGCTCTTGGATTTTCAATGAGATGCGACCACTAAGAATGTGTTTCCTGAGAGGTCCGTCGTGGTGATAGACGGAAACAGAAACTGACGAAAGCGTAAGTTAAATTTTTGAATTAAAAGGTGATAAGTTATTGAAAGGCTTAGTAAACGTGAATTAAAAGAGCGTATCACTGGGATGACATTGTACAGCAGAAGATTTTAACTAAAAAATTAGATGACAAACAAACTGAAAAAAACACTGAAACTGGGTAAGCTTTAGGGGAGAGTGAATTAAAATTTTTTTTTTCAGATCCAAAATTGCAGCCCTTACAGATGAACGCATCAAGGTGATGAATGAAATCATCTCTGGAATGAGAGTCATCAAGATGTACACCTGGGAAAAACCTTTTGCTAAGCTGGTAGCCAATCTTAGAAGGTTTGCTCCCATTATTTTACCTGAGCTTATTATTAATTCATGATGACGAAACAATAGATAAGAAAAGTGTGACGTCACATAATTCAAATTTGTAAAATTATGGTATTGGAAGGCATATTCAGAGCAAAAAAGATGAAAGAAGCCCCCTTGCAAAAAAATCAGCCTTTTATTGCAAATTGGCGGGGAGATATATGCACCTTTAATCCTCTGATGACTCCGTACAAATCCTTCGAAAATTGGCTTGGATCGAAACGTTTACGATCCAGCCCTATTTTATACGAATTTATATGGAGTCATCAGAGCATAACATTGCTTATATCCCCCCGCCAATTTGCACTAACGGACTTTTTTTTGGCAAGTGAACATTTTTTGTCTTGTTCTTTCTTGATATGCCAACCTATCCCATAATTTCACAACTTTAGTTTTTGTGACGTCATCACTTCTCTTCTCTAGTAAGGCAAAGACAAATCATTTTCAACCTGTTTGAATTGTACCTCCTCATTCTAGACACCAACCTCACGTAGCTATAATTAACGAACAGTCCCTAGCATACAAAAGTGTTTGCATGTCATTCACTATCACACACACATTCCAATGTTCTTATGGCGTGCGAGGAACATTTAGTCATATTGTGTTTACATACATATTTCTATGTTTGTACTTCTTATCGTGTATGATAGAAGTACAATAGAGCCTTTTCAGAAGTATTTCACCAGCTCAGCTTGCTCAAATAGCCATCGTGTACAATGTAGTTGAACATTCCAAAGTAGAAATACAAGCAGCATTTAACTGTAGTATGCTTTACTTTCCAGACAGGAGATCAATCAGACAAAGTGGTACGCATTTTTCCGAGCCATCAATGGTGCATTCTATCTTTCCGCTCTGGCAGTAATAAGCTTTGTTGTTTTCACCACATATGTGATGACGGAGCACACAATAACCCCAGAGAGGGTATTTGTTGTTCTGGGTCTGTTCCTGTCAGTGAGAGTGTGCTTCACGTTATTCTTCTCTTTGGGCATAATGTACGTAAGGGAAGCATCAGTGACAGAGAAGCGAATACAGGTAAAGTTGTTCGAGAAAAAAATTAAGCTTCTTTAATGTAGACTATTTAGAGCTGATTGCACGTGAGGCTGATGCCTTGTTGTGTGGAAGTGTACACTGGGATTGTTTTGGGGATTGATTTTGCCTGCGCAACCTCGTAATGCAATTGTCTTATAGCCAATGAAAGACGTGATAGCGTCCCTAAACACCCATAGTTCATTTCGACTCAGCACTGAACATGTCTCACGTGTGACATCAAAATGGATGATATGCCTCCTAGAGTGAACTCGCAGAATATTAGCGTCCGAAGCTTCGTAGTAAATGTTGAACACAGTATAAGGGGAGCTCGGACCTTTACGGAAATTTATGCCAATTGTGGTCTATTTTAAATAAAGTTAATTGGAGTGGTGAGAGGAATTAGGTTGTTTTGACTTATTAGTTGAAGCCCCATTACCATTTTTCACTTGAAAATTGTTAAAAGGAATTCTCCTCGAAGCCCAGCTGAGTTAGCTTGCACCACAGAAAATATTGACTTCTTGCTAAGTCCGTCTTCGAAACAGCGCTGAAATCCGTGTTCTGGATCCCCACCCGTGTACCAGGATTTGAGCATGCTCATTGCACGATGATTGGCCTGTTAAAAAGCCATTGACAATTTGTTAGTCAGGTTGAAGGGAAATTGGAAACGCATTTCCGGTAATACATTAGGTCCTTTGGGGGCCCAAGTACAAGGATATCGGCGCTCACCCCACTTCGCAGACGTTACTAACCGGGTTTAGATTACGTTTGCGACGCAGGCTAAAGGTGATGTTACACGGGACAATTCGCAACGATGATTTTTAGCGCAACACAGCGTTGCAGTGTTGGAACAATGTTGTAACTATTCGAAACAATGTCGCAACAATGTTGCAACGCTGTGTTGCGCTAAAAATCGTCGTTGCGAATCGTCTTGTGTAACATCACCTTAATCCGAATTTCCTCCATATAAAAAGTCCTTGTATCAATCTCGTCCAAATAAATGCCTTCAAAATGTTTTTATATACATATTTTATCGTCATTCGTGAAACTCAAAAGGAATATCCTGAATCGATGGCTATCAATATCTATGTATATCTAGACTGCATATTGATAATCTGTTCCTCATTTTGTTTTAGAAATTCTTAGAGCTTGAAGAGCGAGATCCAAATATGTGTGTCCAAGAAAGTAAAAGTGAAGCTGATGTTCCAGTTGTAGTGCTGAATAATATTACTGCTTACTGGGATAAGGTAAAAAATCAGCATAACGTTTTTGAATATAAACCATGCTATTATTTTAAGCAACAGGCATACAGGGTTTTGCTAATAATAATCAGTCAGCCTATCAACAAGTTTTCTGCTGCTTAGATTACACTACATAAAGAAAGAGTAGATGTTAAGTAGTGGATAGGAGATGTCTTTGTAGGCCCCGTTTTAAAGACCTTTATTCCCACTGTTATAGCGTCCCCTTCTCTTCGCTCTTAAGGTCTCTTGCTGAGTTAACCAACACAAACATTGAATGAGCACCTAGCATATTATACCTTTAACCTATGACGAACAATTACTGGCAGGTGCATGAAACATTTAAGCATTTTCTGGTAACTGAGTACATTTTTGTCATCTGTTTCAGTCGTTAAACCCCACCTTGAAGGACATCACCTTTGAAGCCAAATCGGTACGTATTTCTGTTGAATCTAAAAAAATGTAGTTACGTAACGTTTTCGTCAAGTATGAGTGATCGTCATCAAAACTGATGGTTGTTTTCCGTGGTAAATTTTATTGGAAATATTATTGGTTTGCCCATATTTCCCTGGTTCTCGTGGTTTCCCTTTAACCTTTTGTTCCCCTAGTTCTGGAAGCTGAGCGTATGTTTGGTCATAGCGATGGCTGAGAGATGAACAATGAGTAAAGAATGAAAAGTTAGGTTAGAGTTCATTGCTCCCGTGTAGACATTTACCATCACCTTAGATGACCGCAATAAGACAATGTTTTTTTTTTTCTTTGAAAGGTTACTTATCGGCTGGTTGCTAGTGAAGGTTGGTCGTCCTATCCGTCACGGAATAAAAACAGTAGTAGATCATAGGTTGTCATAGCCAAACAGTGAAAAATCTCGAAAATCCGCGAAACCTAAGCTGGCTTATTCTAAGAGCGAGGCTGCACTCCTTTTTTTTTTCCTCATTGTTTTTTGCCATTTGGGTTTTCAAATGGTCCAGGGACATTTTAGAGACTTAAAGAAAGTACAGTTATGGGCCCTGTTAGGCGAGGGAAAACAGTTAGTACCATCTTTTTGATACCCCGCAGAAGAATTCTTTTGAAGAATTGTTTCTTGCAGACGCTTAAAAGGTCAAAAAGATATCTAGTTAACAACAGCAGCAACTTTATTACACATTAAACAGTTTACAAATCATAAATTAAAAAGAACTAATGAGGAAAAAGGAAACTTTTCACGCAACTCGCAGTTAGCTTAAGCTAATTGAGGCGTGAGGTGAAGAGGACAAGAAAGAAAACTTTAAAAAAACCAAGGAATAATAATTATTTTACTAAAAGAACAAAAAGTAGATACCCTACATTGCGTAATTATTTGCTAAAAATAGTTAAATCTGTTAAATACGTTACATCTATTTTGAAGAGCTTGGGCGTTGTATTTGAACGAAAGTATCGACTTCAGCATAGTCGTCCCTATCCAAAGGAGCATCGAATAAAAATCCACAAATTTGTCTTTTTAAACCGAATTTAAAAGTATCTCTCCAGTCGGAAGGAATTAGGTTCCATACTTTTGCTCCAGGTATTGAAAATGAGCGCTTGAAAATTTTCAACTTTGCCTCTTTTTGTTAATAATTGCCTTTAGTAGCATGCTTTGTATTGTATCTATGAATTTCATCTGACCAGTTGACCATTGTTTCAGTGATGAGAGTTAACACTGTATTAGAGTTATCCGGTATATACATGTATAGCATGAATTTATACGAACAATGCATGAGTCAATATTATAATAGGCTTGTGTATTGATGATTAGTATGTTTTTTTTTTTGGTTAGGGAGAACTCCACATTGTTGTTGGGCCAGTGGGAGCGGGAAAGGTAATGAAAGTTTTAGCTGTACTAGCTAATGTGTGTAGAAGCACTGTATGCTACAAATTGTAAATTGTTTACCGACGGAGCACTTAAGGGTTCTTAAGAATTCGTTGAAACGTGTTCGTGCCTTCCATATCAAAATGGAATTTGGAAGCGTTTTTCTTTTTAAGGAGAAGGGGGGAAAACCAAAAAACCTAGAGAGAAACCTCTCTGAGCAAGGGAGACAAGCAACAACAAACTCAACTATTTTATTCAAACTCGGGCCACATTAGTGGCTGCGCCACCCTTGCTTTCATTATTAGACGTTTAACGAGGCAAAATGTTGACTTTTGACATTTATACCAAGTTTTCAAAGGCACTATATATGGCGCTCTTGTAATGGTACTTCTGTGGTGCAATTTAGCTTTCAGTGAATAAGAACTCTAGGAAGAAGAGCGCTAGTGCATCGAATAAATATGTTGGTAAAGGTTCGGTGAGGATGCGAACAAGCCACTTTCTGGCTGAACGTTTGATGGTTTTAGGCAAAATGATTTGGCCACAAAATTACAAAACACTTTAATACTAGACAAGTTTATCTTTGATCTTCAGACCTCATTGTTGATGACCATGCTCGGTGAGCTGGCAATTTCTGATGGTCAGAGGCAGGTTCGTGGTAGAGTGGGCTATTCGTCCCAGCAACCTTGGATTTTTTCAGGAACAGTCAAAGAGAATATTGTGTTTGGTCAAGAATTTAACCAAGTTCGGTACCAGCAAGTCATCAATGCCTGTGCTCTTAAAAAGGTTTGTCTTCTCCTTAAAAATTACAAAGTTCGCCACTTACACATCTTCCAAAGTGCACCTTGTTTGGCCCCCAAAATTTTGCTCAAGTGTTGTTTACAATTCCTTTTGAGATGGCTGTAATACCGAGGAGGAATGGAAAACAAAGGTTATACACAATGTTTGGGGTCAAACAAGGTGTATTATGGGAGATGTGCAAATGGCGGTTAATGTTTACCAGGGCGAGAATGAAGCTGACTCCTCTTTGCGATATTCATTTTCTTCTACTGTTACATCAACCAATTGCCACTCATTCTATTTTTTTGTTTTACTGTTTAACTTAACACTTTAGGTAGGTCAGGGTCTGCTTGTTCAAAGCTGGGTTAAGATAACCCAAGGTTAGAGCCAAATTTTAATTCAGATATGAAATAGTTTTTTTTGTCAACAATTTGATGACTGGGTGCTCCCAAAAAAGTAGAGAAACTTATCTGAGAAAAAAAAAACAAAAAAACTTTTGAACGAATGAGGCCCGCGTTTAAAATCTAACCCCGTGGTAGCGCCGATCGACTTTCCAACAACTGGGCCCAGGGTTGCCTGTATGACCTAAATATAACCTGTCCACTTCCATGACTGCCGTATTGTATTTTGCAGTGTTTACATTTCGTCAGTTGTACTTGTGCTGATTATGTTCCTTTTCTCACATTTTCTTGCCGTGGGATTTGACAGACCCTTTTAGACTCCTTCTATAATTAGCGCGTCGTTTCCAAAATTGATAATATTTATTAGATTTAAATGCGGCTAATTGACTCTACGGGTGTGTTCCTTTCGGTGAATCCTAAAACGGATTTTAGATCTAAGAACGGATTTCGCGTTCCTTTCGGCAAATCTAAATCCGGATTTTTGATCTGGTGAATCCTTTTTGAAAAAGGATTCATTGGATTTGAAATCCGAAGAATCCAAATCCAGATTAACGGATTAGTGATCTACGCTGTTCCATTCACAGTGGATCCGAAATTAGTCAGATGATCCAGCGGTATTTCCAGTTGAAGTATTGCAATAGAGGCCGTTGAGTTTCCTCGTTGCTGTCATTTGCCGCAAAACATCTGAAAACACTAGGAGATTGTTCCTGGTACATTAAAATATCAATATACTAACCATTTGTCCCTAAAGATTGCTTGAAATCAGAAATAAGTAAAAGTAACAAATGGACTGCTGTCTAACTACAAACTCGCTTGTAGACGCGACAGGCACTCGATCGTGTTACATAAAAAAATCCGAGCTATGGAACTGGATCAAACTGGCCGACATTCTTTACATAGTTTTCAATTTTAAAGCGCTTCTTTCCTTGTCTGTTTTATATGTTCCATCGTCGCTATTCGAACTGCCGACCACTAAATTCTGCACGGTATAATCGCATAATTTGTCAAAGAGTAGAAAACACGTCATTTTTTGAGAGGCTGTCGTGCATATTGCACGTGTTAGCGAAAGGTTACCAAGGTTCCAAATCCAATTTCGGATTTCACGTTCCTTTCGACCGCGAAATCTGGCAAATCTAGGATCAAAAATCCGTTTTTGGATTCGCCGAAAGGAACACACCCTACATTGCCACAACCTTAGCCAGCAAGGTTTTGTTCTTGCTATGTATTAATAAAAGACCTGCATTTAAACCTCTCCTCTAACTTGTGTTACAGGACTTGAAACTTTTTCACAGTGGTGATTCCACTCTGGTAGGAGAAAGAGGTGTGGTGCTAAGTGGTGGACAGAAGGCACGCATTAGTTTAGCAAGGTCCGTATGGCATTGTGTTTGCTTTGTATATAATTACGTTTTACTTCTAAATTATCCGTTCCCGTCAACTGTGGCTCTACCTGCTTTGCTATTTGTCTCTTATCTGCGCAATTGCATATGAAGCTGTTTTAGCTGGCTTAGTGACCCTTGACTGTGCATTGTTGAATTTTGTTTATTTCTAAAGTTAATAGAAATCAATTGTCATTTTGACACGGTCACGCTGCTCAGTCATGTGGGCT
>OZ037999.1:10888495-10925995 GCA_964035705.1 Porites rus
ACACAGGGACAGTGACGTGGAGGGTGTACGTTCATTTCTGGTTGACAGGAGGTGGCGCTTTCCTTACGCTGCTGTTGCTGATAGTTTTCCTTGCTTCACAGGTGCGAGTTTAGCAGTCTTTTTATTTTTTCCAGTTTGTAAGATCTAACTATCTTCAGAAGAAAAAAAAACGTTAGTTTTTGGGTGTGTTTTGCTTGAATGTGTGTCTTTTTCGACGAAAGAGATGGAGAAAGATCCTCCGTCTGTTATAGTCCTCTGACTGGTCCCTGTAGGGTAGATACCTGATGGCGTCACAAAATTTGAGAAATTGTTATGTTGGGTGGCTTAATAAAAAAAAACCAAGATGAAAAAGGCCCAATTGTCATGAATTAACATGCTAGTTCAAATTGGTGGTGAAATATTAGCAACGTTATGCTCAAATGACTCCACGCAAAACCTTCTAAAATTGGCTTTGATCTTACCTTTTTGGATTTTAGAAGGATTTTATAATCCGCGCGTTACGTTGCTTATATTTCACCAACAATTTTCTAGCCAGCTGAATTTTGGCATGTGGACAGATTTCATGTTGCTCATTCTGAATGTCTCAGTCAATCCCATTCGTGAGGTCACACCTCTTTATTCTGTGCTCTATTATCTCAGTTCTTGTCGATGTGCAGTGTTTCGCCCAATGTAAGGGAATCCGGGACAATCTTGGATTCTGGATTCCACGCTGTGGATTGCGAATTCCAGGTACTGGATTCCAGTCTTTGTCAGTAGAACTTGGATTCTGAATTCCAATCATTGGTGCGATTCCAGATTCCTTGAGCTGTATTCCGGATTCCAAAACCCAGGATTCCGGATTCCAGAAGCAAAAATTTGCCTGATTCTGGATTCCCTCACATGGGGCGAAATGTTTGATGTTTTGAGCTTAACCAACCACGAGGACGACGTCAGTGGAAGGAAACTTCCTTCAAGAATAAGCTTGCGTTCTTTCAAACTTTATCGCGTTCATAGTTCTCAGGACTGTCTCCTAGTTCCAAATTGTCTTCTCTGTGTGTTTACGTTCTCCATACAACGTCGCAGAAGGAAGTTTTACGTCGTAGTCGTGCAGTGGTCGTCAATACCGAAATGTACCAAACAAAATGGCATGCTCCTGCAGCTATTGTTTTGGCTTTTATAACCATTTGTTTTATTGTCGTTCTCGTTGCCATTGTTTTCTTGGTTGCCTAAGTTCCCCGATATCGAGGATACTGCACTTATACTCCTTTTCAAAATTAAAGATATCTCAAGTCAAAAATTGGCAATTGACTCTATTATAATATGTTATGAATGAAGCTTACTTTAGCATGACACTGACAGGCTTAAATAATTTGCGTAGAAAGTTGCAGATGAATAGCTTTTTAAAGCTAATTCGCCATTTTTACATCGCGCATAATACCCCTCGGTTTCCCTTCAAACATTTTGCATAAACTTTATTTTTAATTTTTCCTGCGCATTCGTCGCGTGTCAACAGAAATTTAGCACAATGCTTGAGCAAAATCTTTGGGGGCAAACAAGGTGTATTATGGCGGATGTGCAAATGGCGAATTATCTGGTTTTGTCCTATTCTAGCTATTCTTTACACAAACAGCAACATTAATTTCCTTCATATGCAATTTTGACATTTTAGGCAGTACTTATGGGCTCGGACTGGTGGTTGGCGCAGTGGTAAGTCAGTACTAACCTTGCAATCCGAGAATTCCACCAGTAATCAGAACTTTCCAGTCAGATCTTTTTTTTCCTAAATAGTGTACAAGGTAGTGATGGTTGTAAGTGAAAATTTTGGGGAAAAGTCTTATAGTTGATTTTCAAAATCACCGACCCGAATGACTAGCTCTGACTCCTGGTAAGCACTGTTAGAGAAATTCCTCGTATTTATGTGGTTTTTGGATTGTTGTTTGTTTGTTTTATCACTAAAGGAACAACCCAGAGTCTCTGTTCAACACCAGCAAAAAAATCAATAAATGTAGCCCCGGCAGGAAAATTGGCTCCTAGCTCGAAGCTCTGCTTGGGACTTATGGTGAATTTCCAAATTGTTGTGCTTAAGGCGCCTGTCGATTATGACGTTTTAAAGTCTTTCAACCCCAAACGCGTTGCTAATGAGCAATTCAAGAAAAATTCCAACTTACGTTTTTTGAAATGATCGCACTTTAACAGGGCTCAAACTTATTTTGGGATTGTTGTTGATCATGTTGACCGGCCAAAGTAATTTTAGCTCGATCACGTCTCTCTTCTGACCGGTCAAAATGTTAAACATAACACGATAATAACTTGAACGAACAAGCCTAACAAGAAAAAACATAAAGTGAAAAAAGATTCTTGTCATTGTGTAAAAATGTTGTTATTTTCTGGTCACATATTTACGTGTCGGGTCAAAATGAGCAGCAAACCGACAATTTGTCCGGTCAAATGGTCATCTTGGCGGAACATTGTCCTTTGACCGGCCTTTATTTTGAGCCTTGCTTTGATACGTTTCTTATGAACCTCAAAGGTTATCGAAATTGACTATGTGAGTGAGTTTACATGTATTCAAAGTTGCTTTACCACGCGTTCTTTTGCAGGGCAGATACAGAAGAAAGGCAGGCTTCTTTTTTAAGTAACTCAACTGATAGTAAACACTCCACTGAGACAAGGCAACGCAATATTGGAGTTTACTCTGCGCTTGTCTTTGGGACTTTTCTGTTAGCGTTTGTAGGTTCTGGAATGTTTTTGTATATCGCTGTATCCGCGTCACAGAAATTGCACAACCAGATGTTTGAGAAACTCCTTGGAGCAACGATATACTTCTTTGATACTAATCCCGTTGGTAAGTATTTGTAAATGGCCATGGATATGACCCTTTGTTGGGTGTTCTGTGCCGTATCCAAATCTACAAGTCTAAAACTTAGAGCATTCTGTGTTATTTGCACAGAAACCCTTAGGTGTACTTTGGTCATCTTCCGTAATTGGGAGACTGTGCGGAGATTGTGACCGTTAGCAGTGTTACGTTTGTGCTGAGTGTGCAAACTTTCAATAAGCTGACGTATAGTATGTGCAGTTCAGATTTTCCAGCAATCAGGCTTTATGAAGAATCTGCCAAAACAGCACTTAGAAGAATTTTAAGGTTTTCATTTGAATTATCCTACAAACCTTCATGATCTGCCCCATGATGAACATATCGAAAAGAAAAGGCTCCACTCATGAATTTCAATTGTCAAATTCATGTTTCCTATCAGTTCAATAGATTCTACGCACAATTCGAAAGTTAGAACCACATTACTGTGTGAATAGTTCTTATTGGACATAACATTTGCAGTATCTTAACTTCGTTAGGTAGAGTTTTGAACCGGTTCTCTAAAGATATTGGTCAGATGGACGACTTGCTACCTTACGCATTTTACGATTACACTCGGGTAGGTGGTTTGATTTCGCATTTTTCTTTACGGTCGTGTTTAAAGTGACAATGCTCCAGTTTCGAATAGAAACAATAGACACAGTTGTATACAGGTTTTCTTCGGACTGGAATTTACCTTAGATTGAGGTTAAACCTGTGTAAATGAGTCTTCAGTGCTTCTGTTAAGCGCCCACGACGAATTTCAAACAGGACGTTTTTGGAAAAACCCTTTCAGTGAAAGGCCTTTTTTTCTTCACAAAAATTGGTGACTGTTCTTTTGTTTAGTGGTCCGCATTGTTTAGAAATTGTCATGTTATTCACAAACTGTTTCTTTTTTTAATTGCAGTTGATGGTGTCGTCTTTTGCAATTCTGTTGCTAAATGTGGCAACCATGCCATACCTCCTGGCCGCAGCTATTCCCATAGTAGCCTTCTTTCTTTTCATACGAAATTATTACTTGAAGTCGGCGAGAGAGATCAAACGCTTGGAAGCAATGAGTAAGTGTCGATACGCAGGGTTTGTACAGTCTTAAATTTCCTAAAAGAAGCTATGAGAGCGTATCCTTGGGCGGACAACTGAGGCATATTTCGGGGAGATAACGAGAGAACGCGCGAGCGAGGGACAGAAAATGCGAAATCTCCCTTTCTTCCCCCCTGCCCCCCGTCGTTCTCACGTCTCCAGAAAGGCGGTTAGCGCCCTTTCTTATTAATTGTTTTGAGGAAAACTGAGAAGATGAGGATGACAGAGCATGGAGTCGTGGTACACAAATGTAGAGGCACTCCTTGTTTACTCATAATGAAATGGAATCACTTCTGGCATGAAGGAAAAGAAATGTAATGCTGCCTTTGGGGAGCAAAAAAGTTTTAGGAGAAAGATCTACCTCGAATGTTTCTGTTGACTTTTGATAGAACAAAGTGACTTTTGCCCACATCGACTTGCACTATACGCGCGTCAAATATCAACCAACTGAAAACAGCCCACTTTTCTTCAATGGAAAACGAACGAGGGAGTTATAAATTTACGTAATTACAGTACGTTTCAATTTGAAGGGGACAGATGCCTGTAACACGAGCACAGTTACTGGCATAGCATATTATAATGGTTTATAATGCACGCTTATGAGATTTTTTCGCAAAACAGGAGTAACCATTTCCAACTGTACTATTCGCGCCAACGATTGCTCTTCTTTCGTTAGTTTTAAAAGTAGTAATCCGCTACTGGGGATTTTCAATCCAAACCCTTGGAATTCTACGACAAAAGACGAGTTTTTGCTTATGATCTGCTTTCTATTCTTTATCATTTTTCAGACCGCAACCCGTTCTACTCGCATTTGTCTGCCAGTATCCAAGGCCTCACCACTATCCGAGCTTACACGGTAGAAGAAAGATTTCGGCACCAATTTCAAGTCTACCATGACGATCACACAGCTTCATGGTTTCTTTTCATGACAGCTTCAAGGTGGCTTGGCTCCAGGCTTGATTTCATCTGTTCTGTCTTTGTTACTTTTGCAGCATTCACGCCTTTGCTTATGGCAGAAGGAGGAATAAGTACGTCTGTTTTATGACGCGGACAATTGACCCCAGTTTGCCATCCTCCCTGTTCATTTTTAGATCAGAGATGACGTGAATGATTGATGTCCCCTCTCAACCTCTTGTCATGCGTGATCTGGAACTACTTAAAGGATGATACGTAGGATCTTTGTATAAATCACCATTAAGGAACGACTGACTTGACTGCGATTTTGAATTTCGGGTATTGTTAATGATCTCGTAATTTCGACGTTTACAAAACTGCTATTGGTCGAGACCTTGCCTTCGCCCTGATAAAAAAATCAGACTTTCTCATAGCAATAACCATGTAGGTTGCGAGGGGAATTTGAGTCACTGTGTTCTTAAAAACCAGTAATTGTAAAGCTACCACTGCTGCCAAGTGCTTTGTCTTTTGCAAGAATTATTGAAACGTTTAAGAAATATTTCGAACACGGGAAGGCGTGTTATCTAATTTCCCATCACCGAGACGAGGGTAAATGGACTCAGACGTTTTGCTTCGGCCAAAATCTTCTGTTTTAATCGTTAAAATAAAACATCTTTAGCATCGGCTACATCTCTTTTGCTTGCCAGTGTCTCGCATGTTGTTTTTTCACGTATTTTTAGTCCAGAACTACTAGGAACGAAAATATAACCATCTTTTTTCCTATTTACTAAAGGGATGTCTGCTGGGCTTGTTGGCCTTTCCCTGACCTACGCCAAGGTATTAACCGGATCATTTCAGTGGTGCATACGACAAAGTGCAGAAGTTGAGAACCTGGTATGTGGTATTAAGTGTTTGTGATAATTTAACACAGCGAAGATCTTATTCAAATCAGTTACTCGGTAATAAAATTGTTGCTTTTTGTGTCAGCTTTGACATGGACATGTGATATAAATAAACCCAGCACAAATATTCGCTCTCATTAAGAGTCACCGCCCAAGATATCTACTTGTTTTGTATCGATTGATAAACTGGCAAGGTTCTTTTGTCAAGCTGAAAACAGTAGGTGCAACAGAGTGTTGTTAGATTATAAAACATGGATAGCTTAACTGTCAAGTAGCTTTTATCTTTCCAATAGCTTCATTCGTTATTTTTTCCCGAGAAAATTGGGGCGCAAAACTCAGCCTTGTGTCATCATACATTTATTTGTTTTCTTATCGGTTAAGTTATAGAAAAAGCAAAGCCTCTTTCTTTTTTACTTGAAATATAAGTTTCTTTCAGTTTCGTCCCCGGGCCATTGACAGGCGGACATCACATTCGAAATCGCCGAGGACAACTGGTGACGAGGCTGAGTTTATCTGTAAATTTTTTTGTTACTTTTGACAGTCGCCAGTGACTTAGTTATTGTGTTTATCATGTAGATGACATCAGTAGAGCGTGTTATGGAATACACTAAACTGGAACAGGAATCCCAGCGTAAAGATAAGTCTGTTGCTGTGCCAGATAGTTGGCCCAAGTATGGAATAATAACATCAGAGGGCCTTTACTATTCACATCATCACACTTTGCCTTATGTGTTGAAGAAACTGAATTTCTGCATCAGGGCGGAAGAAAAGGTAATAAGACCTAAATGTTACCGTTCTGTAGTGGAATGAAATATACCCCGTCGTAAAGCGGTGCAGTCTAATTGGCGTATCTCACTGGAGGATAAGCTCCCGTAGACCCGAAGTAACTGAAAGGCACTTTCGAAATACTTATAATACAGCTACCCCCAAAACCTTTTGCACAAGTGTTATTTTCAGTTTCTCTTGTGCGGACTGCAATACCCAGGAGAAAATGAAAACAATTCAAAATTGGGGGGAGGGGGGGCGTTGGGGTTGGGTGTAGCAAGCAAAGTGAATGAATGAAGAGTCGTGGATGAGAGGACAACAGACGTACGTACCCTCTTACCATACATATTAACATGTGAACAGTACGTTCGGACGTCAGCATACAAAGGCGCCAGTGGCAGCTGCCTTCAGTCCATTTATGAGCTTGCTGTACCCACCCAACCCATGATGTGAATGATGTGATGTGTGAAGGCTGACCACAACACCGTGGCCTACGTCAAGCAAAGAAACTGGTGAATACTCTCTGAAGGGGGCCCTTTTTTAGTTGTAGGTTAAATACAGGTCCAGTGCTTTTGTGAAAATTAATTACTACTGGATGGATCTCTGTTTTTAACAGTTGAAATGAATTCAACATTATTCGATGTAATAAGCTCTCTGTTTGAGTTCAATTAATCAACAATAAAACAACGAAAAAGAATTTTACAATCGGAGTGTGGTAAGTACCCAGTAGATAACGTAACTTGCCACAAGTTTCCCACTGACTTAGTAGTTACAGTGCTTGACCCACACTTTGGTGGACAGGTCAAGGCTCTTCTCAAGCGCTTCCTCGCTGTTATTTGTTTGTTTTTGCTCTTGCCTCAACTTTCGCCTCTTTCTCGTTGAGGGACTGCTTGTTATGCAGGCTGGTGGCAACGACTTCAACACATTTGTTGTTTCCGCCATCAAGACAAAAATTCGCGTCCTCTTTTCACTGTTATTCCAGGTTGGTGTTGTCGGAAGAACTGGAGCTGGAAAGTCGTCACTGATGGCCGCCTTATTCAGACTGGCAGAACCAGAAGGCAACATTCGAATAGACGCTGTGCCGATTACAGACATTTCTCTGAGTGACTTGAGAAATAACCTTTCCATCATTCCTCAGGTATAATGTTGGACATTTGCGGCGACTACGCATCTTTTGCCTATGATCGTAACCTTCAGTTTGGGCGATGAAGACGTCAATAAATCATGTTTAAATCACGCAACAAAAATTAGTATTTAAGTATCAGCTACATTATTTACTGTCCACTGAAGTAAAATTCTTTCACTGAGTACTGTTATCCTGTGATCTATTGTTTTAGTAAACTGTTAAACTTTTGGGGGACTTGGTCATATGTTGTCTTTTTAGGGCTGCTACACACTAGGGAATCATATTAGGGGACTGAGAGCGAGAAGAACAAGAACAGCAAGAACGAATCCCCTCGCTTGACACCCTTTTTATGACAAAAATGTAATTTCTTTAGAAGGTTATCCAATGAGGCACTTGTTATACTCGCGAGGGAATAAACTGTCTGTTTCAAGAAGCTTTCACTTCCAAATGCAAATGACACTGAACCAAGTTGAATTGTGAAGGGCGCTCCGTTTTAGTTTCTCTTGGCGACGTGTAGGAAAGTATCGTCTGGCCATATAATGAGACGCCTGCGCAGAAGGTTTAGCTTATGTCTTTTTTTATCCTTTTTAGGACCCAGTTCTCTTCAGTGGAAGTGTTAGAAAAAATTTAGATCCTTTCAATCAGTATGGGGACTCGGAGTTGTGGAACGCCTTGGAAGAGGTTCGTTTATAGGAATAATAACACATTGTTGTTTAGTTTTACAAATAATACCCTATGCTGTACACTTTTGTTTGATTTTGTTATTAAGGTTCGAATAAATGAACTCTATTCGTAGTGAAAATAAATAGTGCTGTTAGAAAAGAAAATATATACAGAAGAAAAGTAGGAGTGGTTATTTTGCAGGAAAGTCTACTTTACCATTTTAGAAACTAATCCCTTTATCTTTTTTTCTTGGGGTGGGAAGGGGGCGACACCTTTAATTCAAGCTATTGTATTTCTCACGTTATGTTCTATCTTGTCTAATCTTCAGGTACAACTCAAGGAAACTGTATCAGAGTTGCCGGATGGCCTGGAAACTAAACTTACTGAGGGAGGCTCAAATTTCAGCGTGGGTCAGCGGCAACTCGTGTGCCTAGCACGCGCCATCCTGAAACACAACAAAATATTAATCATTGACGAAGCAACGGCAAATGTCGATCTTAGGTAATAATATATAGCACGACTACTTGGTAATACTCTGTCTTAACACAGAGTAAACAATTTTTGTCGGTTGGCAGCGTGGAGATCTGTAGATTTGATAACTCTTGTCATGTCATTTCATCTTTATTTCAGTACGGATGCATTAATTCAGGAGACAATAAGAAGCAAGTTCCAGCGTTGCACTGTCCTGACTATTGCCCATCGTCTGAATACGATCATGGACTCAGACAGAGTAATGGTAAAAATTACATCTTCGTTTTTTCATTTATATACTGCGACTGTTCTTTCTTAGCCATCCCACCTTCATTTCACTCCACCCTAGTAGTTTATCTTTTTAGTGGACTTTACTCGATTGTATTCCACCCAACTTTTTCATGTTCTAGGTTACCTGTACTTCTTCCTTCTTTCTACTCGTTGTGTCTTTAATCCACAGTCTCTACCGTCCTATTAGACTGCCACATCAATCCCTACTGTACCCTACCCAACCTTATTCTATTCTACCCCTTTCCCCCCCCCCCACCCCACCATACCCTCTAACGTGTACCCCACACTAACTCCCTACCCTGTCCAATACACTATAGTACTCCTTATCCTACTCTACCAGAGCCCCACCCGTTTCGTATTTCACCTTACCCTCCCGGTACTACCCTGTTTTACCTTACCTCAACTAATAAGATCCCCCTTCCACACACACACGCGTACTTTACCATCCCCTTCCCTCCCCTCCCTACCCTTTTCCTACTCCACTTGACGCAAGGTTTGCGTCATGATTGTTACCGTTTTTGTTTAGTTAATTGACTATCACCTTGGAAACATACTTTTCGTGAAATTTACAGGTTCTGGATGAGGGAAAGCTGGTGGAATTTGACGAACCTTACCTCTTACTCCGAAATGAAGAGAGCATATTTTCCCAAATGGTAGAACACACCAGCAGACAATTGGCATCAAATCTTTACGATGTGGCACGGGAGGCTTACTTCGCCAGACACGAAATCACGGATGACTCTGAGGTGGACGTGATACCAAGATACATGAATGGGGACGTAACACCCTTGCAAGAACAGAGACCTAACGGCGACGACTCAGATGATTATACCTCACCAAGATTTAGGCGAAGCTCGTCCATAGAGAAGGAAAGGTTGTTATTTGAATCCACCGTTTAATCACTCTCCCTGCCAGAGTAAAGTGTGGTAACGTAGTCAAACTACCTGAGCTGACGTTTGATTTGGTCGACAAAACCTCGTCAGCAGTAGCCTTCGGTGGAAGTCTTTGTGTTTTGTAAGGTGAAATGTATGACTGAACTTTGTTTTGAGAGTTCTTGGGCAAGAGAAACGTCGTTGAACATTCTATGACATCATTGAATGCTGTTCTCTTTCATACACGTTTCCCAGACGTGCGTAAATGCTGTGATGCCCTAGCATATCGTGCTCCTTTTCAAAAGACAGTAGGGAGTTTACGTAACGACGACGGCGACGACTACGGAAACGTCACTTGAAAAGTCAATTTGCGCTGCCTCAAACTTTATCGTGCTTATTCCGTCTCGTTTAATTCGTCAAATGTCGGCAAATTTTTTTGGAGTTGAATTCTAAAGGACTGCGTCAAAGTTCAGAAAAAGAAAAAGAAAGTTGTTGTCTTTTGTTCCCTTCCTCGACAAAACGTGAAATTAGGCAGTTTCAAGTTGTAGTCGTGCAACGACGGCAGAGAAATGTACAAAAAAGCGTGATGCACGTGCAAAGTTGTTGTTTTGTCTTGTTTGTTAGTGCTAGGTCAGCAGAACCAACGATCTCTGGATCTCAACGCGGTATAAACTAATATCTTAGTTTTCCTGTCCACATTGAAATGTTATTCACAAACATTGCTTATGTGGTCTTATATTTAAATTTGGGAATCCAACCTGCACGGTTTTCATTGATAGGTAAGCTTGTTATTTATTTATTGCATAGCATTCCATTGCAAGGCACAATCCTTAAAACATGGAAGCATGAAAACACTTCTGCGGCCATTTTTTAACTAATTGAAGAGAAATATGATTTTGTATCAACCTGACAGAACTATATTTAATAAATAAAAGCATTAACAGAATTAGATAAAATTGGAAATTTGATTGTTTCATTGTTATGGGGGGTTCATTGAGAAACTCTAAAAATATCATTGTAATACTCAGGTACAACTGTCAGAGCTCAAGCCTTTGACGCTGATGGAACTTTTAAAAAAGAAAATGAAGACCGGGGGAGAATATAATGATCGTCACGACCTTTTTATGCTCTCAGTGGTTAATAACAGAATTTAATGGTATCATCAGTTTTCTGGTGTAATACCAATGCTTAGCAAAACTCCTTTCTCAGAATGAATCAAAGGAATGGTTTTTTGTCTTTCTTAATTGATTCAGCCGATACATAAAACCAGATTATTGTGAATCACTCACTCCGAAGCAGGAGCAAAGTTTTTCAATCATTTATCCTTCAAAGGGTTATTGAAACAGAAGGTAATGAACACAGTATTTACGTCATGGACAGTGTTACATTTTGGCGACAAACTTTATTGTTCACTGTATTATATTTTAAGAGGGGGTCTTACCTAACTTATTCTGCAACAAATGTGAATGTAACGTACCCCCTTGAAAGCGTTTTCTTAACTACATGTAGGTCACCAGAAGGCTGACTTACACTGTGGTGATTTCAGTAAGTAGCAATTTGTAGCTGTCAGTACAATTATCGGTGGCGTTGAAGTGGACAAGTCTGCTCAATACATCCACAGCTAATGGCTCTACAAAGTATTGGAAATGACGTATGCAATCTGATTCTAAATAAAGTGTGATTAGCTCTCATAGCAGGCCTCTTGATAAGATTTCGGTTCCTCTTCTGAAAATAGCCTTGCAGTTGTCGTACATGCTGTAAGCGGATACATATATTGATGATAAAATCACCATATAGATAAAGTCCAAAATTGCTTTTACAGCTGGTGTAAGTTTTCTGAAAAATAATAAGAATTCATTCTTCAACAAAAATGAATACATCTAAAAGTATACAACAAAAGTGTATTACAATAGAAAAGTGTGCAACGAAACACGTTTTCTCGAGCAAAAATGTATGCCAAAAAAAACGTTTATGAGAAAAAAGTATACATCTAGGAAATTTTCACAGCAAAAAAATTACATCACTAAAAAAGTGTACAACATAAATGTATACAACAAAAGGGACTTAGCAACAATTTATTCAACAAACACGTATACCGTCTATACAACAAAAAAGTATGCAAAAACGACTTTACAAAAAAACATTTTTACGACAACAACGTTTATCACATAAAATTAGACAAAACGTTATCCAGCACAACATGTGTGTATCCAACACAACATGTGTGTAACATACACCTATACAAGAAACAATTATATCAATAAACAAAATCTCCATACTGACGACGAAAATGTTTACAAAAAATGCATACAAAAAAACGTGCATACCACAAAAGTGATACACAAAAAGGAAAACAACAAAAAGTGTACCACAGAAACCTGATGTATACATTATCATAAACGTTTACAACAAAAAAGTATGCAAACTGCATAAACTAAGATATATCAAACAATCGCGTATACATCTTTGTAGTTTGCAATAAAAATGTATTCTACAACAATGTACAACAAATAGGTTTAAATGTATAATACAAAAATGTATACAACAGAAAATTATACTTCAACATTTTACAGAGCAAAAATTTTCGTTTTCTGTGATAAATACAGAAAAAAAAGCATACATCAAAGCGTATAAAACAAAACGGATACATGTATACATACAAGAAGTCCAGTTTTGAAAAAAAAATTATTCATTCAGACAGCATACGACACAAACGTTTACATTAATAAACGTGTATGTTTTGCAGACATAACAGCTAGCTTTAAACTCCCAAAAAATCGTGGAGGCCGTATTGAAATATTTCTGGAATGTTATTGTGGCAAAACTTAGTTATAAAGCGATTTTGTTTTTTCTTAGCCTAACTTGTTCACAGCTTTAAGAGTTTGACACTTACGAGGTATTGGAAGCCACCTGTCTGCGTCTACCCAGCGGCTGTACATAAACTGTCTATATCCCGGTCGATCTCCTTTTTTAATGCCAATCTGTGATAAAGCAGACATCGTAGTGAGTAACTTGGTTGATTTCAAAAACTCATTAATAATTCATAAAGAAAAAACAAGAGCACTTTCTATTCTTTAAAGACCAAAATAACCGCAAATCAAAATATTAGTGCAAGAATGAGTTGATCTACAACAGATTTTGAGGCCTTTCAAAAACTCGTAGTCATGTGTTATCAGGTGTAAACACTCTTGGCTTCGCCTACAATTTTAAACCTGTTAATACACTCCTGCTCGTTTTTAAACAGTACTTAATTAATCGCTATAATTAATTATAGAGCGAGTGAGACCGTTCTACGGAAGGACATACGATTTTTATTCTCCAGGCATACCATAATAGTCTTTAAAATCCATCTGATGTACCTTTCCGTTGTTTTCAATTAACAGAAGAACACATAACCTAGGTGGAACAGGAGGTCATTATTACGACTTTAGTAGCCACTTCGGTAGCCGCAATAATGACCTGCTCGCTCTAAAACAAAAGGTGCGTTTCATCGGATAATGTCCTCGCTCCTCGGCCTTCGGTTCTCAGGTATTATTGCGAAAAAGGTCTTTTACGATAACTGTAAGAAAATGAATGTAAGGAAACTTTCCCCATTTGATAAATTTTGCTAAGTAACTCACTGAATCAAGATGCCAACCATCTTCCCAGCCAGAGGTATCTCGGTAAATTTCTACACCTTTCACGCGTCCTACGTCTCTACCCTCGACAGTGAAATCGTCCTCACTACAATAAAAAGTAGAAAGTTGAAATATAGTCCTTTTCCCAATATCCCCACATTTTGCATAAGTTATTGTCAAACTGATGCTCCTGGTAATATGGAGCATTTAAAAGCAATAGATTATACAACGTTTGGGGTGGGGGGCGGGGGGGAGGGGTACAAACAAAGTGTATTATAAGGATTCGAAAATTGAGGATAAAGGTACGTGTAGCTTTGAGTGACATATTTTCCAATACCGTCTCCACGCTTTTTTGCGATTGTTTGTTTCTTTGTGTTTGCTCCTTTTGTTTCAAGTTTTAATTTTTTATAATTATAGTCTGGTGAATAGGTAGCGGTAACTTCTTATATTTGATGAAATTTAATATCATGGAACATATTTTAATTGCTTGTGGGAAACAAGAAAAAAAAACTTCCGAAGCACTCAGCCTCACAATTAGCCCTTTCCTTTTAAATATAACACCTGTACGGAAACTCTGAATTCCACATGACGTCACTTCCGCCATCTTAGTGTCCCAAACAATAAAACGGCGGCCATATTGATGCCCCAAACCGGTCCTGTGGCATATAAACGAGAGCAAGGTTGACGTAGTGGTGAGAGCACTCACCTCCCACCAATGTGGCCCGGGTTCAGATCCCGGCGTCGACATCATATGTGGGTTGAGTTTGTTGTTCGTTGTCTTCCAAAAAACCAACACTTCCAAATTCCAATTCGATCTGGAGCGCACGGACACAATTCAACGAGTTTTCAAGAACTTCTAAGTGCTACGTGGGTAAACAAATTACAAATTACAATTTAAAATTTTTTTTTTACGCTTTCTTTTGTACCAATATTTTTTAGATATGGCTGTTAGCCACGTGAGTAAAAACGCTCCATAAGCCCCTGGAGACTGAATAGAGGAAGTCAGGTACCTGTTCACCTTGAAGTCATCTCTGTTTGGGTTATCCAGTTTTATTTGATCTGTGACTCCGTTGTTACCATGTATTTTGATCCATACATTTGCATCCGTGTCAGCGTAACCAATTGGAGAGGTTCTTACTCTTACGTGATACACTAGAAGTAAAAAAAAAGAGCAAAAAAAAGTAACTTAATATTTCCTGGATATAATAAGCCATTTGCACGATGACGTCATTTTACTGCCACGACCAGAATCCTTCAGATATTGCTTTCTAGTGCAATTTGGGGCTTTTTTATTTAAACCTCGCTGGGATTATCAAATGTAAATATGAAAAGAAAAACGAAACGGATTCTAGTCGTAGTAGTAAAATGACACCATCGTGCGAATGGCCTATTCCCCAGTTTATACTTTTCTGTTCAAGGTTCATCTGACACCGTTTTATGTTAATTGCAACAACATACAATGCAAGGTAATTTCCTCTTATTTGTTATGCCATGCAATGTATACTATTCTTGTAAAATACATTAGCTAAAAAAATCCTCCCTACTCTGCCAATTCTTCAGTTTTTTTTTTTTTTGGAAATTGCATTTGCTGGTAAATCTTCAAACCTCGCGTTAAGTCAATTTATATTTTCCATTTAGTGATTAGGATCATGGTATGCCTCTCATTCACGCTTCTTCCATCTCTCTTTCATCATTTCATTTCTTTGCGAGGCTTTTACGATCGGATTCTGTGTTATCTAATCTGTTTACCCAAAGATAAATCCTAGAGTTAGGTCAACAAAAATTACAATTATTCATGACTTTTGGCCCTAACCAATTGCTTGCCCAGTACTGCAAAAGAGCAAAAGGCATAAGACCAACGGAAACATCATGGCCCTAAAAATAAAAAGATATAATAAATAAAGTCAATAAAGTAAATAAACCGGGGAAGTCTTTCCAGACTGCAAACTGTCCCAATTCAATTCCATTCAATTCCATTATTTATATCACACTATATAAGATATTTACTCAAGTGTACGCTGATAGGAAAATAAAGAAGCCGATAAATAATAATGAACTAAAAGATATTAAGTTCATTTGTGTACAGTGTCCAAAGTAGCAAGAGCTTTCTTGTTGGACACCGTCATGTTTAGATAATCGGCAGCAGTAAAGAGAGGAAGTAAAATCTCAGACAATATCACTGATAGAGCATATAAGCAAGGTCAGATTTGGTTGGAAAGAAGATAGGACTTCCATTCTTTCTTAAACTTATGATATGGCAGACACTTGAGACCAGGCGGTAAAGTCTCCCAGATTTTTGGAGCGGGGAATTTAAAGGACGTCTTTACCTAAGTTGGTGGATACTCTTGGCCTAAAATAATTCAGGTTACTGACAAATCTTATGATTGTGTATACGCGATGCTGGAGTCAGGACATCAAGGAAATATCTGGAATGCTATCAGTTTCATTTCTCATTCTATGTGTAAGGCAGTATATTTTTAATTTATATATGTGATATAATTTAACGATTGTTAGGAGTTTGAAATAGGGAGCAGCACTCTCTCTAGGATGTACAAAGAAAATGGTGCGGGGACATTTGTTATGCTTAATACGTCAAGACAATCTAATCTGGTTTTGCTGGCACATCCCCAAGCAAGAATCCCGTAACTCAAATAGGGATATGTTAAAGCATAATAAATTTGTTTGAGTATATTCAGATCTATGTAATATCTTAGTTTTGAAAGGATTCCTAAATTTTTAGCTAATTTATTATTTACATGTTGTATCTGTGGGGCCAATTGAGATGTTTATCTATATAACCTCCCAAGTATTTTATGTAATCTTTCTGTTTAATACCAGTGATATTTATCTTTGGGTAGCATCTAGATGATGACACTAACATATAGTTGGTCTTTGCAGTGTTAATAGATAACTTATTCAGAGCACAGTAGTTATAAATTTGTTTAAGCTCTCGATTCATTACGGATTCAAGCTGTTTTATGTTGTCGCTAGAGTAAAATAAATTGATGTCATCAGCAAAGCTCCGCACCGAAAGTTTGTCGACTCAGTTTGGTAAGTCGTTCACATAGAGCAAAAATAAAAGAGGACCTAGAGTCGAGCCTTGGGGTATACCACAGGTAATATTTTCATAGCTAAATTTAGTAGAGTCAATTTTAAGATATTGTCTTCGATTGTGCAAATAACTTTCAAAGCAATTATGTGGTGTGCCGCGAATTCCATATAGATATGGTTTAGAGAGCAGTATTTTATGATTTACTGTGTCAAATGCCTTTGATAGGTCGAGAAATAAACCACATGTTATTTGACCTTTATCAGTGGCTAGCTTCAGATTGTCAGTAATTTTAAGAGTAGCTTGTTCAGTGGAATATCCTTTCCTAAATTCAAACTGATATTTGTACAAGATTGGGTGTGAACGAATATACGGATTCGTGAAACCGAACATCTTCTTGTATACCTTCCTTTGTTACAAAAGGACGATTGGTGGTACATTGCATACAAACAAGTTGATTTCCCCACCTGTCCACGTGCCTAGACGAAAAATAAACCTCACAAAAATACGTCTCGGACAAATTCGATCCGATATTAACACAGAGCACAAATCAGGGGGGATTAAGTTAGTAAGTAAAGTCTCAGTGGTAAAAGTCAGTAACTTTTAACGTAAAACAATTGCGGTCTTAATGATCATTTTTTCTGGTATTATTAATCGTTTATAGAGCGTAGACCTCATTAAGGAAACGCTTTTTAACGTTTTTGTCCAAAGAAAATCCATAACTCACTAAATTGAATGACCTATTTCAAACTGGACTGTAAGTGCCCGGTGAGAGTGAATGAAAAATAAAAGAGGTTAAACTGATCCAAAAGAAAAAATCCTTTTAGCACCAAACACTGACGAAACGACTTACCTTGCAAATTTTCTGATGTCTTGAGATCTGACAATATGGAATGCAGTTTTTGGTTTTGGAACCGGCTCTTATGAATGACCATCGTATGTTAAGTAATTCTTACCTCAGTTATTGCTGACCTGGGGGCGGTTCATGCATGGCGTGGTTGGGAGGATATGACATTTGACGCTAAGATGAAAACTGAAAGGTACTTTTTTTACCTTGAACCATCGAGAAAGAAGTAATACAAAAACGCGACACGCAGTGCTTTATCCAATATTCAGACACCAAGAAGCGAGGCCTAGTTTTTGAGAGCGACTTCTTGTGGATAGCCGACAAAGTGATAAGTGGAGAGTTTCATTAATTAGTTTTCAAATGAACATTGATTCTTGAAAAAATTCACAACTTAAAATCGAAATTTTTTAATGTACACCAGCGTCACGGTAGTCAGTTATGTTAATGAATTATTGACGAGTTTGGGAACGTTCATTTCTTCACATCAAAGATGCCTTTTTACAACGACGAGATGTCAGTGGTCCTTGCCAGTCGTTCATAAATTGCATTTTATTTTCCATTTCCCAATTGTGCTCTTTGAAATATATTTTTCAGCTCAAATTAAGGGTTCAAAGATATTTGTGCATATTTCCTCTGTTTTGTGACACAAAGGATGCACTAATATCATAACCTTTCAGTGTCATTGTTTTGTATGGCGTTAGAAAAAAAAGAAATAAAAATACCTCTATTATAAAAATCATTATTTCGTTTCATTTCGTTTTTGCCCCAGTAATTGGGTGACATGTGGGCTGTTCTTTAGCGTGAGTTGGTGGTAGAGTACCTGCTTCTGACCAGTCAAAAAAAATGAAGCGTAAAAAGTAAGGGCTTTTAAGTTTAAATCGAAAAGTAAATGTAAGCAACATCATAACCAAAAACCCATTTTTATCAATTGGCCTTTTGATATTTTACTCAGTTTTTGGTTCTTTAGAGTTGGATGATTTTTTGAAATATTAATTTCATTCAAAATATTTCTCTTTTTCTGATTGGCTTAAATCCCACGCATAATTTATCATAACCTGTGCAGCTATTGTCGGCCAGTTTTGGGAGACTAGTTGCGATATGTGAAACTGACGTCAAGTGTGCAGCAAAACTGCCAGATTATTGAACAAACCTGGGGACGAGGTTGAGTTGTTTTGGTAGTGAAGAAATAGGCAAACTATTGGCTAGAAACATAACAAGAACAGCAAGAAGACAATTCGAAGGACGACATCTGCTATTCGGAGAATATTTCCAGAAATGAACAACCCTTTTTCTCCTAAACCTGCGGATAAACATGCACCATCGAAGATGCATGAACTTAACATCGACGGAGTTAAGCATGTTTTTATAGCTTGTTTGTAAAAAAGAAGTTGTGGTAAATGAATTCAAATAATTGCAAAATATTTCGCCGTTTCTGATTGACTAAAATGCCACGCATAATTCAACATAAGGGACGGACCATTAGAAAACTTATCGGGGGGGGGGGGGGGGGCGAAGTACAAAGTTCGTGCAAGGGAAATTAAATGAAAAAAATTCTTGCACGCCAATTAACCCTAAAAAATATTCATGCTATGGCCTAAAAAAAAATTCATACAAGGAATTTGCTAACGAAAAAAAATTCCGGCGGCTCAAAACTTCCCCTCCCCCCCCATAACTTTTCTAATGGTCCGTCCCTAACCAGCTATTAGTGAGCTTAAGATCCGACGACGGCGAGATTCTACGACGGCAGACTTGGTCGAGGGGGGTTGGGGTGAAGTCGCTGTCGCAATGGCGCGAAAAATAGCATTAAGAAAGCTCTCGCGACGTCGGGTTGTTGTAGCGCCTTTTCCTGTTGAAGTTTAGAAATAAATACAAGAGCGATGGCTACGAGCGATGGAAAGGTTTGTGAATTGTTACTGAAAAGTTTCGATGATGGCGACATTTCAGAAGATGAATTTTTACTGTTGTATGATGTCAACAGATCTAAAAATCCGGATTTTCCCTACCAGAATTACGAACATTTTGACCTCGAGAGGCTTGACGAAAAGAGGAGTGACATAATCCATTGGACCTCAATTTAATGCCGAAACAAGTTTACGATATCATATTTGTTAATAAACACATCAATAAACACAAGAAAAAAACTTGTAAAACTTACCGGGTTGCTTTCTTTGTCCAATCGACCGAGTCCATGGCGATTAACGAGTCAAACTGTTTAGAGAAGGCAAACAAATGTAATTTAAATACCGTGTTCAAATCGTTTAAGTCGCTTAGAAATTCGACAAAATGGTCTACTGAGAATAAACTGTTAACAGTGCTAAAGAATTTCGCTAAAAATGTTTTTAAGTGGCATTATTTTGATCAAGTTTACTCAAGTTTTACACGCGACGGCAAAATGGCCTTCTTCACGTCACAGACAAGGTCGCTACGGCGGGAAACTTCGCAACGACGAAAGCCGGAAGTCTTTCTAGCTGTAATTTCACTTCCGCTCGCCGTCCCAGACGTCTGCCGTCGTCGGATCTTAAGCAGGCTATTGTCGACCAAATTTGGAAGAATTTTGCTATATGTGAAAAATGACGTCAATCGTGCGACAAAGTTGCCAGATTATTTGATGGAGAAAACCTGGGGACGATTTTTAGTTGTTTTGGTAGTGAGTACAAGATGGCAGAACTTCTTACACGTTTCACGAGGAAGAAAAAGGCGACATATTGTCTAAGAACATAGCAAGAAGACAAAAATGCAACTTCGATGGACGACATCTGCTCTTTGAAGAATATTTGCAAACCTAAACAACCCTTTATATTCTAAACTTACCGACAAACATGCACTATCAAGATGAACTTATCATCGACGGGGGTGAGTATGTTCTAACTTGTTTTTAAACTAGGAATTATCAGTTTGAATGAATAATAAAACAATTATTGAATTCGGCTTTGGTATCATCTGAAGAATTATGGATATCTCGGAGGTTGTTATCCGCCTCGGCCACACCCTCCGAGATCTCCATAATTCTTCAGATGATACCCAGCCTCATTCAATTCAACATTTATTTCAATTTTTAACCATTATTCTAATATTGTATTTTGGCTGTAAAGCGCTATTGAGCTCTGAAAGAAAAAAATGTAGTGCGATCATCATTATTAGTATTATAATTATTCTTATTCTTATTAAGGTAAAAAAGGTAACATCGACAGATTTAATCTTTTCTTTTCTTAGAAAAATTTACACTTCTGCGAAAGCATGTGGTGAAATAGATTCTTTCGGAAAGGTTTTCCTCGTTTCTCTTTCCTCTTTCCTCATTCTGCTTCTACAATTTCCCGAAGAATTTGTGAATTGAAAAGGACAGTAAAATTAAAGTTGAATAAGCAACCTCGGATGGTAGGCAACAACATGCAAAACACGACAGCACCGGAGCCATACTGATGATACCATCACTTTGTAGAAGGTAGCCTGCGAGCTAGGTCTCCAATTATGGGGAGCGAAGCGTGCCGCGACGGAGCTACAGATAGGACCTTTATTACGCATAGGTCCAAATGTTATTTTCGATGAAACCCTTGTTACACTTGGGTCCAGTAATTACACTTGTGCCTTCGTGCAAATGCTAGTTATACATAGCATACAACCTTGTGCAAAGCCTTCTTGAAAAAGGAAATATCAAACAAATGACATACAAGCAAATGTCTGTATAAAATCACATAGGTGATAGCATAGGTTAATCAACAAATTTACTCGTCTAGAAATGCACGCTAACAAAATTAATGCTCTTTACGAAAAAGGCATCACGAAATGTCCCCTAGCCCTAATCCGAAGCTAAAAGCAAGCAGTACTAGCAGTTGCGAAGTTATACAGAATCAAATAACTTTGTGTCAAGTTTAACCCAAGTTATTTCATTTGAGAAACTAACACACCTGTAACAGTTCGATAAATAAATATAAAGTTTTAAAGTTTAAATCGCTGTCTCCTTAAACTCCTCAAAGTATTTTCTTGGCTATTAGATCTTTATAAGTTTTGTGACATATGTCTCATGCTTTATTTAAACGAAATATTCCTTCCTGAAGTTCAACTGAATCTAAGAGTTTGGTTGCTACAGAGTAGCTAATACTATGTATCTAAGAAAAAAATCAATCGTTTTTAATAACGTGTAGTTAGTAACAGATATTGTCAAATCGTTTAGTCGACTTGGTGGTAGTTTTCCAGGTAAGACAAGAACAAAAACCAAAGAGGACTACCAAGCAAGGCTGTTCTTTAGGATGTGTCACCTTCTTCCAAAGGCTTCTCGCAGTAATATGCCTTTGATTCATCAAGTAAATCCAAATCCAAATAAGGAGTTCCCTTCACCATCATCTTCTCCAGCGCTTTTGCGGCGAGATCAAACGTCGGTCGCGCGCTGGGGTCTTCATTCCAACATTCTAATAGAAGCTGGAATCTGTCAAAGGAACAGTAACACAGTGTCATCAACGCGTTTATCAAAATGTCTACATACGGACAGGCTAAGGACTGCTAGCGCTTCGCGTGGTGAAGGGAAAGCTGAAAGGAAAATCCAGAGCAAAAAGCGTTCTTGTAGGCTGCATTTTTATCCGTTACACAAAATATTTATCATCATAAGTAGCCTAAAACTATACTTACAGTTCATCGGAACACATGTCGGGCTTTTCCATGCGATATCCTGTTTTTAGAAGCTTGTACAATTCTTTGTTACTTATACCAGGGTATGGATTCCCTCCTACAATAACAAGTTTTTTAATCAGCTGTTTAGGCTATAAACTGATGACAATCTCAACTATATTGCAAAATCGAAATAACTTGGCCCGCTCACTCCCCGTGAATACTATTAAGTCACCAAGTCGTTGGTTGTTTTTTTCTTGTGAAAGATGTTATTAGACAGGTCAATTTTCCTTAACTATATGCTTCCTGTGGGCATGGGGGCTTCGGAGGGCCCCAACTTTAAAACCGCACATGAAAGGACCACTTAAATTACACTTAATAATGTACACGTCATTTTCAACATTTAGGGATAATTTGTTTGACACATTGCTGTACATTGACGTCATAACGGCGTTGGCAGAACCCAAATTTTTCCCGAAAACTAGCTATAAAGCGAAAAGTCATGAAACTATGAAGTTGGCTGACACATTGGTAATCTTTAACAATAGAAGTGACGTCTGGCCCGCCATCTTGGATCTGCAGTTTTGAATTAATTAAATAACTTTAACATTTTCCGAAATAAATGTTAGGAAAAGTCGCGAAGTTTTGCGGTCCAGCTTAACGGTTTTGAAGTTATTCAACTCAACTCCCCTGGTCTGAACAGGGTTAAGACAGCATTTTTGTGTTTCCGCCTCTCAGTATATTTGATTCTGTTTAAGTTCGAGAAAG
Source organism: Porites rus (assembly GCA_964035705.1). Lineage (NCBI taxonomy): Eukaryota > Metazoa > Cnidaria > Anthozoa > Scleractinia > Poritidae > Porites > Porites rus. The sequence continues at coordinate 10,911,273 of OZ037999.1, forward strand.
ACGAGAAACGTTTCCCTCTCGTTTATTAGCTGAGTGAATAGTGAGGATATCAATTTGCCGTTTAACGATCTAAACTATATCCTTGCCTTAATGTTTTTAGCCAAAAGATGAAAAAATCGTGTTTTTTTCATACTGCATTCAGTGACTCCATACGTAATAAACGGATTTCTAAATTGTGCTTTATTAATTCTTACCCATTGTGGAAAGTTCCCATAGCACAACTCCAAAAGACCACCGAAAGATAAATTATACAGTACTAAAATTCGTACTCTTTGTGAAATAATCATTGTAAAGTTATTTGAAGAAATCTCGATGACCATAAGGAAATATAAAGACTGTTATTTCAGAAATAACAGTGAACACCCGCTTAATTATCGGGTGCTTAGTGATAACTGAGCCTGAAAATGTTCTCAAAATTTGTTTCAAAAATACTATACATTAAGCAGCACTAGAGGTTTAATTAACATACAATGTTTTGTACTTTACTTTTATAAGTAAACATTAACTTGATTTGAAACCCAACATCTAGTTGTTAAGTAGATTTAACATTTCACAAAATTTTGGTCCAGTACACGATAGTACCGTAATACTAAATTGGGTTCTTATTCTGGCATCCAGAGAACATGTTCTATTTATCAGGCTTAATTGGTTCTTACATATATCGTACTTTATTAGCCAATATTCAGCCTTGAAAACCACTTGTTCTTAGAAACAGGTGTTTACTCTATCTGATATCTGAAAGTTCCACTGTGCCCAGGCCTGAACGAAAACCTGCAACTTCGTTTCTAAGGTGCTATTTCCATTTTCGTGGCGACTCGCTACTGAAAGTAGCCTAAGAAAACAGCCGAGATTTCGCGACGCCACCAACGGTTTCCCGGGAGATGACGCATGAATGCCACTTCCCAGATCTGGGTAGTGCTTCGATTTTGATAGGCTGACGCGTATTTTCAACCAATCAGCAGTTGGGGATGACAATGAACTACGGGTTACTGCTCTATCATGACGGTATTGATAAATGTGTGACATATGACCATGCGCAGTTGACATGGTGTAACATAGTTTTCACTCTAAGCATCAAAATACTCACACATCGTTCTTTGTGGTGTATTGACTGTTGTAGAGTGCCTCTGGTGCTGTCCACTTAACCGGCAACCTTTTTCCCTTCCTGAGCTGGTACACGTCGTCCTGAGTGTGCCTCATTAGTCCAAAATCAGAGATCTTTACCACTCTGTCTTCTCCAAGAAGTATGTTACGCGCGGCTAAGTCACGGTGAACAAATCCTTTGCTCGCAAGGAAACTCTGGGATAAAAAAAGACAGCTGGAGGAAGCATGAAAGGAATAATTTGTGACATACTTATACCCCCCCCCCCCCCCCGTTCAATCTTCCTATTCAAGAACTATGGGTAACTACATGGTATTTACGGCAGTTGCGATGCGACGACACAAATTTCGGGACCACCAGCCCCAAACACAAGTAAAAAGTCAACTACTGCCAAAACGGCTATCAGGACCACAACAAGTGCCACAAAGACAACTACCACAGTGACAAAAACAACTATAACAACTTGACCAATCATACCAACGACAAACACCACAGTAGCTACACTATTACTACAACCACAATCATGACAAACAGGAACTTTACACTGACAACACCGCCGTCCACAACAACCACCATTACTCCCATATTTTCCGCGCGCAGTGATCACCAAAACTAATAGCAGCATGACCAGAAGAACTCAAGCGATGACTAGAGCCAGAAAGATGACCAAAGTAACTGCTACAAGCCAAAAAGCAAAACATTAGATACAACGCCGACAGGAGCCCATACTAGTAACCCCCAACACTCAGGAACCAAGCAGCACTTCTACCACAACCACAGTCTCTTCAAGACCCACCACCAACACCATCACCACAGCTATTAACGCCACAACCTCAAAAGAACAACTATCATTGAGACAGACTGATTCATAACCCCCTATCTTTGAAATTTTTTCAAAGCGACGCAACTGAAAGCATTTACAAAATACCGAGTTCAGTTTACTTAATGTGATAATCGTATGATTAAATCTGATAATAGAGAACAACCTTGAAAATTAAGAGAACGGCTTCCAATAAGAAGAATTTGAAATAATCTTTTCGCTCGATAAATCACCCATATTGTCATATACCCAAAGGATTCTGTGTAATGAACATGTGCTTTCTCCCTAGTGATACAACCCATCTCAATATAACATAACCTCTGCCTGCTGGAATTCGCGAGTCTTAATCCCAGCTGAAACCAATATCAACTGAGTATCCAGTAGCACTTAGAAGGGGGGGCCCCTTGAAGTTCTCTTGCGCCCTTACCATTCCACGTGTTATTTGCCACGCAAAACAAAGGAGGTCCATGGCTGTTAGCAAATCATCATCACTTGTCCCATCTACTTGGGAATCACTCGGATGGACACCTCTCATTCCAGAGAAATTCTCACACTGGTTTGTTACCCTTCCCTCTTTACCTTCACCACTATCGTGAATGCCAGCTTTGTTGGTAGTTAATGCAAGGTCGGCGGTAACACGGGTCTCTTTAAGTTCATCAAGAGACATGTCCTTGGAGACGCTACTACCGCAGAAAGTCACTTCAGACTCTTCTGAAGACAAGTGAATACCACGTTCTTCAATTTCTCCGCTTTCAAGGTTTTTCGCATCAGTTTGTCCTGACTTAATCATTTCTGTCGAAACAGCAATTAGATAGCCACCAGAAGACAAGACCTCTCCGTCTTCGTTGTCGTAGACTCTTTGATAACTTTTCTGAAAAGAAAAAAACAAAACACACACACACTCACACACAAACAGACGCATAACAGTTCAAGTAAGATTGTATCTGTAGGCCCTAAAATCCTATCTGCCCAAGATTCCCTAAGTGTATGTCTATCGCGTTATTGTTCTCTTGAAGACTAGGCAAACAATATATAGACTTCTTGCAGTCCGCTTTTCCTCTTAAAATCCGTCTAGGTCTAACCAGCCAGAGCGATTGCAAACCACGATGTTTTGTTGCAATAAGGGATTGGGACCTAAGGAGAGAGGACGATCGACTCTTATTTCTTCTTCTCGGACTTAAGCCCTCGTTTATCGTGGCTCGTGGCTTCGCCGCTTGCGTGCTTGAGAGAGAAAAAACAAAGCAGACATTTTTTGTTGGTGGATCAAATGAAAATTTTGTAGCGGCAGTGAGAAATTAAGAAATGCTAGCGGCCACCAGCGTGAAAATGAGCGACAGTGAAAAAAAGGGAACAAGAACACGTATTACATTTTCTCCATAAAACGTGTAACCAGGAAGTTTCTGGAAGTTTCACGTTGTAGTCGTGCAAAACAATGGCAAAAAAAAATGTACAGAAAAGTATGCTGGACGTACAAAGTTGATTTTTGTTAATAAGACCTTTTTTTTCGTTATTGTTGCCGTCGCTGCTTAAGGTGATGTTGCACGAGACGATTCGCAACGACGATTTTTATCGCAACACAGCGTTGTGACATTGTTGCGACATTGTTTCGAATGGTTACAACATTGTTTCAACAGTGCAACTCTGTGTGGCGCTAAAAATGGTCGTTGCGAATTGTCCCGTGTAACATCACCTTTAGAATTACACGATTCTAAAGGTGACGTTTACACGGGTGATGTTACACGACCTGTCAGAAATGCCTGGCTTTTTATCGGGAGGTTTAACCGTTTTAATCTGTGGTGAAGCGAGCATGCTGAGCGCTTCGATTAGGAAAATGTTTCACCTGTGCATGTTTGCCGATTTTATTTGGAGGAATGTCCCAGAAACCGTATAAAATCACTGTTTCGAAAGAAGTTTTTTGTAAACACGCGAAAATCGATGCTAAATGTGTCTGGCATGTTTTTCTTCGCCAGCAGAGTTTCTCATTAATGAATGGTAAAAGGAGAGAAATTCCTGTTATGCCTCCTGAATGCGGGATGCAGTGATGTTATTACAGTCCTTCTATTTTTCTCGCTTCCTTCCAACCCGCCCCCGCCCCCTAAGTAGTTTTGACACTCATCCAAGATGGCAACCCGTAACGCATAGCGCTGGATCTCGACGATCTAACGGGAAAATAGGGGACTGTGAACAGTCTATACAGGATAGGGAAAAATTTTTTTCACACAAGCTTTCGATTTTCAACTTAACGTTAATGGCGAGTGTTACATTCACAATCGAGAGCTTTTAAAGTAAGTCGAACTCACCGCTATCATAGCTATCATACCTGCCATCTCTTAGTTCTGAGCCAATGTTGTAGATCACCATACGGAGCATATTCTAGTACCAGAAAAATGGGGTCTGATGTAATACAGCATCCCAGCATGCTCACAACATTTTTGTGGCAGCCGATTGCTTTCATCAGCTCAATTTCTTCCAAAAATTGATTTTTGGCTTCTTGGTCTGCCCGTTCTAAAATTAGAACAAAATTATAAAGTGTAATATTATTGACAAGAGAAATTAATTTACTTACCTTGATTTGTTGAATTACACATAGATCTGTACCTAATCAATTTTAAACAGTGTAGGATATTAAGGTTGACTAAAGACCACAACAAGAATTTTCTTTAGTTCTCTTTTGTCTGACTTGAAATCGCTTGTTAACTAAGTAAATGTACGAAAATCACGTTGAAGATTGCAAAAAGGTACAAATGTGCTTCATAAACGATATGCACAGTGTTTAACAGTTGTGTTGCTGCTTGCTTAAGCCCCCTTTCGACTCCGAGTAACCTAATCTAAGCCATTCTAATGGATTCTGTATCAGACCCACGTGAAGAAGCTACATGCTTATATGATGAGACATTTAAGAATGAAAAAACGTCTGCTGTAAAGACAAGATCACACAATGTGGAAATTCTCTGCCGTTCACGACTATCATCAATGGCTGATATTGTTATTAAGAAAAACTTTCATTGATTATTATTTTATTAGATTATTGGGGTTACGTGTATGGGATGGATAATAACAGGCTACCAAAGCAGCTGCTATACTCGCAGCTCTGTTCTGGAATGAGTAATCAAGGACAGCCTAGATTAACGTCAGGCCAGGTTGTTCAAAGCTGGGTTAAGATAACCCAGGAAAGCTTAAAAAGCATGTTAGTTTTAATTCTTTATGTCTACAGGTTGATGATTGGAAGCTTTAAAAATAACAGAGAAAATTATCAAAGAAAATGCTTTTGAACACAGGAAAAAGAAACCCTGGTTAAATTTAACCCCGAGTTAAGCGCTAATTGGCCTTCGAACAACCTAGAGATGTTGCTGGAAGAAACGTGAAGTAGAGAGACATCTGAACGGTTGGCAAGAGAGTGCTAACAACAGACCAGCCTGGAAGAGACTTATGCTGAACCCTAGAACAGTCAAGTTAGTCGAATCAATGATGATGAATACACTTCACTTGATCTTCAAAGTGCCATTAAATGGATACAACGAAATGTTGTTAGTATCCATAAATATAGAAACAAGTGGGGGACTTTCTAAGGGTGGTGTCTTAATACAAGGTCTCCTTAAAACACCTTTCGTTGTAATAATAGACCTTTTGAATACTGTTTAAAGAATTTGCTAAGAAACTACAAATAGCAAACATAACCTTGAAGAACATAACTTTAATTGCTCGATTGCTAACCTCCTACAACTTTAACGGCTACTGTTCTCCCTTCTTTATAGTCGACGGTCTGATTTCTGGGCTCGTAAAACACTTCGATTCCAGGGGATTCCCTAAATATGCCTTTTAACACTTTACCAAATGCACCACGACCGATCTCTTCCTGGAAGATAACTTGTTCTCGTAGAATCTCCCATTGTGTAAGGGGGATTATAGTGGACTTGGACCTGAATGAAGAAAATAAAGAAATAAAAACAACAACAACGGTATTTAAATTTGCATAGAATGCTTTACAAATAACGTTTTGTCCTTTTTGTTTTTGTACTTCCTTGGACTAGGAATTCATAATCTTTCTTATCTTCAACAGATGGGTAGGTAGATAGATAGATAGATAGATAGATAGATAGATAGATAGATAGATAGATAGATAGATAGATAGATAGATAGATAGATAGATAGATAGATAGTTTTTTAAAATAATTTCATGAGCAGCCAGAGGCTGAATTGCGTTATTTACGAATAAAACTAAGCTAAAATAGAATAATTTACAATATATCAATATTAAAATTCATGCATATAATATATAAAAGCACTAAAACCGAATCATTTAATTGATGGCTAAATAAAAGTGTTCGGTCCGTCTTCAACTTTCGAAGTGCAAAGTGTCGGTGATTTCTTAGTGAATATGGAACTTTATTGGCTTCAGTTAATAACTTGTTAAGTTCGTGGTGTCGCTTACTAGTTTGAAGAATTCTTACTTTTCGATCAATGCCATGTTTTCACCGTTAATTTTACCTTCTTGGTCTGGCGTTACGATCCCGTCCAATTCTTTTGGCTAATTTTCTTCGAAACAGGAATGTTGCCACAATGCCTATAACAAGGAAAGCAGCAATTCCTGCGGTTAAACCAGCAGCTTGGGATAGAGAATAGTTTTCACTCTTGGTAGCTACTGATACCGATGGTTCTGAGGTCGAGAATTCGTCATTAAGAGTACCTGAAAAGATGTAATAAGGTAACAATGAGGCTATTTTCATTGAAAAAAAAAGTAACGATACTAGTTAGAAACTTTCTTCTGCTTCAAAAATTTTGCATCCACATTTACATTCAAGTAATTTAAATTATAGATGTTCTAAGTGGTAATCTGAAGCCCTATTCACACCAACTTGTTTATCCATTGAAGCCAGGTTTTAAAAATATAAAAATTAAATCAGTAATAGAAAACTAAAATAAATGGTTTTTACATGGATTTACGTTATTTCATTTGTGTGAAGCTTGTAGGTGTCGAAAATCTTAAAGCATGTTTTATGGATGAAACAAGTTTAAACCGCGGAACGTTGTGTCTCAAACTATTGCTCCGTGACTTTTGTTTGCGTGATGTGATAGTAAGTTAGGGAAGATTTTGAACGAACGTTCAGTCGAATTCTCTGAAAATCCGTTTACACGCCTTTATTGGTGATCAGTAATTATTGTAACGATATGATTGTCTTGAAAAACCTACCTGAACTTGTTGTTGTTTTCCACGTTTTTGACCTGCTGCTCTGCCCTACCTCATTCCAGGCAGTCATTTCGATTTTATACTCCGTGTCACATCTTGTCGCTAAAAAGTATTGATTTGCCATGGCGTTGGTGATGTTCACAACGTACCAGGGTGCTCCTGGTTGTTGTGGTTGAATCTGCGTGTAGTAGACCGTGTACATAATTAGCGGACATCCATGATCTGAAGGAGTTTCCCAGACCAGGCTGACTTTGCAGCTGACTATTTCTTTTTCTAAACTGCTTAAAACTGGAGGCGAAGGAACATCTGAAAAAAAAAAAAAATAAGAACAAATGTGACAATGAAACGGGTGCTTGCCATCCGTTTAATGTCATACTTGGTTCGAAAAAAAGAACAAAAAAGATTCCAAATTTAAGATAATTTTTAACTTGCCTCCACTGGGTTTAAACTTCAAAGTCTGGCTGCTGTCACTTTCCATATGGCCATCCATTGAAGTAACATTTATTTCATACTCGTGACTGCAATTTAGATGAAGGGTATAGTGATTTATACTTCCATCGATGCTGATTAAATCCTTTTTGCTTTCTCCAGATCGTGGTGAACTCACTCTTCTGTAGTAAATATTATAAGCCAATACGGGACACGCTCCTTCCAAGGGTGGCTCCCATTGTATTCCAACGGTTCCTCCTGTGACTTGTTTGTCCACTATGGTTGGAACACCTTGATTTTTTTGTTCAAAGTGTTTCAGTTAATTTTAATGTGGTATTTTTTTTAAAACGCAAGCAAATTAAAGGTTCGAGAGAACGATTTTAAAGACAGAGAACGAATAGATTTTGGTCGAGAGCTCAGATAAAGTTTAGGGCAACTGTACATATTGATGAACTGATATCAATACCAACTATTCTGCCACATTTTGAAGTGCATGCGTATAGTCTTACCCTTTTCGCTTGTACAAAGGAAATGCTCATTCATTTATATTTACGACTAGGAAGTGATTAGTAAGCGTCTCCTGACCTACACGTATGAGGAAGTTTCGATGGTTTGTCCGAGGAACAGACTGATTTTCAGCACGAAATTACACTGGCGTTCTCAGTGGAAAACAGGAAGCTTAAGCAACCATGACGACAACGACAACGACAACGTCAAAAACCAATTGCTTTTTAAGACCAAAACAGCTTCTTTGCACGTACATCACGCTTTTAATACATGTTTCTTTGACGTCTACTACATTACTACGACGTGAAACCATCTAATGTGACGTTGTATGGAGGACGTGAACATATTACGACGAATTTTCCTTCTTCTTTCAGAAGCTGGATAAAGTCCGTTAGAATTCAACTGCAGGAGAAAGCGCTTACATTTGACAAACTGAGCGGGTCCAAATAGACCCGAGTAAGCTAAAGAGACAAAATTTTTTTTTTTTTTTGCGACGTTTTCATCTACTGTCGTCGTCGTCGTTGCTTAACCTTCCTAATATATTTCTATAACATCACAGACATCTCCCGCTCAAACTAAAACAAGGTATAGAGGATTTCAAATCTCCCACCTCTTAGTTTATTTATTTCATCCAGTGAGAGTGCTGTGCCAAAGACGAACAGATCCATCACTGATCCTTGGAACTGGTTTTTTTTTTTCGGCATTGCCAACCACATACAAACGTCTGGAGGGATTATAGAACTTTGCACTTATGGAAAATGTTTTGTATGCAATTTCAACCCCATCTGCATAGATGAATACCTTACCCGTCTCGTTATTCCACGTGACTACCACGTGAATCCATTTTTTTAAAGGAATTTCTTTACTTGTTAAAGACCACAATTTCTCATCTTTGTCATAACTGTGGCGATTGAATAATATCTTTTGTTCTTTTGTGCTGAGCAGAAACTGCCGTGGGTAGTGCCAATCACCGTAGATCGTTCCTGACATGGCATTCCTTTGGGTTTGTTTTATCCAGCATGAAATCGTAAAGCTGCGTCCATTCAAATTGATTATCGGTGTCGTGGCGTAGAAAGGCGAATTGGAGAACGAAAGGGCTTTGCTCCCGGGACATCGTCCTTCTGTTAAGGACCGTGATCCGTAAAACCTGACAAGAAGAAAAAAACTTAAATTTGCAAAGCGAGCAAACCTGGAATACTTACCATGTACTTGAGAAAACCTAAAATTCTGGTTGGGAAATCAAATAGTTCGCGCCATTCCGTTTGCGAATCCTTAGAAAATATTGGCTATGATTTCAGGCGATATAATTTTCCACTCTTTTCAGTCTGTTCAGCTAATTTGGAAGTCCTTTGTAGCTTGTCCTTTTCCCACCACGTCAAATTTTATAGTTCGATGTTTCTGCACAAGATTCCTACCCGGATGGTTTGGGTAAATGGACTACTAAAAGTACTTTGGCTTGTGACTCAAACTTGTCCAAGAAAAAGAACAAATTAAGAAGAAGACTCCTGTGACATCATTTTTTCCTGACTTTGTAATTTATCTGGAACTTTTTGTAATTTATTTAGAACTTCACATTTTCTTGCTCGTTTAGCATCTTAACATAATTTTTTATGGAAATTGAAAGGGAAATCCCTTAACTTGAAATCCCCTGAGTGGTTTCCTCTGTAGTGTGACTAACATGTTACTCACGTTACATCCTTGTCCGTCCCATTCAGCAACCAGTGCCCAAGTATTACCATGTCTACAAAAATATGTTGTTTAATATTCACCCAGAGTTCAAAACCGTCATTGATTCTTTATGAATCTAATTCAGTATTACGTAAAAAAATTCTACTTTAATTTAATGCTATTTGAAATAGTTTCTATTCTTTCTGCTTTTCTCTCGCATCAACTTCTAAATATATAGGGCTGTTAACGCAATAGTAATAATAAAAATAGTAATAATAAACAATAATAATAACTGGAGAAGCGCATCTGTTATTCTTATTGTAGTTGGAGCTCTTGGGAATATGAGTACACCTCCTGAGGATGCGGATCAGCATGCAAGGAACACCTGGGATCATTGCATTGCTCCAGAAATCTTGTTTCTTGGGAACAGTTAAGATCCTAAGAAGGGCCCTACACATCTAAGTCTACAGGATAATGGCTGGATGCGAAAGGGGAAACAAGGTCACCAATAGGTGCATGTGAGTAGGTCTGAGAAATAATGATAATAATAATGATAATAATAGCCTGTTCCGTGCGTTCAGATCGTGGGGACAGCGCAAAGAGATGTGGGGTAGGGTAAAGAGCGAGGGAAAGTCTCTACTTCTCCCTCTTTTCCTCCTTATTTCATTTCTCGCTCTCTTCCTTCGCGCCGCACCCCACTATCCAAACGCCTGGAACAGGCTATGATAATAACAACGAATATGATAATGATAATAATAATGACAATATATATTGTGGATATTATACGGTGGCGCGAAGATATGAATTTTATTTTCGAGTGGCAAAAAAAATATTACGAACGAGCGCAGCGAGTGAGTAAAATATTGTTTTTGCCACGAGAAAATAAAATTCATATCTTCAAGCCGCCGTGTAATGTTCTTTTTATTATATAGACAAAATGACATCGATAAAATAATAGAGGGAAATTACCGAAATACGTCATCGATAAACTCACGTATGAGATTATGGAAAATAAACCACTCGGGTCCCGGGTGTAGTTTTTATGAATTTTCCGGTATATTTTCCGGCAAAACACTCGTGCCTATGTAATAAATTATAATAATTCTATGTGACAATGACGACGACGATGATGATGATGATGATGATAAATACCTTTTTTCTTTGGAGTCATTAATTTTTCTTTAGCTGACGGAGACACTTGACAGCATTTGAACTCTTCAATACAGCTCAGTGTGTTACAACTTTCTTTGTATATTTCTGCGATAAAGGACCCATTTGGACATGAGCTCCAGCCTTGGTTGTCGAGTGAAATCCTTACACTTTGATCTTTGCAGTTCGCTGATATGTTTTTGAATGTAGTAGGTCTGCAGCACCTAACATGTTCTATATTCTGTAGGTCAGTGCCCCTTGACCGGTAAAGTCCCTGGAGGAAATACCCATCAGGACAGGAAGCCCATGTATAAGTCCTGGTTTAGTAAATAATGGTCAGGAGCAATAAGAATTTTTTTAAAGGTAAATTGTACACAGTAAGAAGATTTAAAAGTTTCAAAAGGAAGCCCTCAGCTTTTATTCGCTTAATACGCACACCTCATTATTACGGACAGTTTGCTTCATTTCTGGGAAAAGAAAGCCCTTCCATTTTCTCTAATTCAACTCGCTTAATTTCCCGTTAATACGGACACCTTATATGGCCCCCTCAGTGTTCGTATTATACTACCCCACAATAGTGTACTCCCACTGGTGGCACAAGATATCACGCAAATGAAACTGTTCCAATTAACAAGTACGTTAGTCGCGGTAAAAAATGGGGGCTGCTAGCCACGCAATCCACCTCGCTTTGATCCGTCTTTTTTTCATTAGATTTCCTAGTTGAATGGTTCAATAACCTCTAGGTTTTTTAGCATAAAATGGTGGAAAACACAGCAATATTTATTTAAGGGCAGGCCAACAACACACCTTGATGAAAGTGAAGAATGAATTATTTCATATATACTTCACATGAACAAACCTTGACTTATCAGACTGACTACCTAATGTATCTCTGTACCTTCACGGTATTTTCAGTCCACTGTAAGGAAACTTGGAGGAGATTTTAAGTTCAGTTGAAAATAGCATAAATGCATTGTACGAAATAAACTAGGCTATTTTTTTCGCAGAACTAAAATCAAATATTAATAAGTGATTCAGTGTTAACCCTACCCAAGCCCAGGGGCGTAGCTAGAAACTTTTTAGAGGTACGTAAACGTTGTTAAATCAAGCTCCAAGCCGTCTCCCAGATTGTATATTCACGAGGGTGACTTGGTTCTCGGTATAATGCGATAACAACTTTTCGTGACGATGAGACTGTGTTTTTAATTAGCATCAGAGATATACGGCTTTTGCGTGTGGCCAAATCGATGAAAAAGCCGCATTTTGTTTGAAAACATTTCTGAAAAAAGTCAAAGGGAACTTTCACAGGTTGAATTGCACCGTTTCTCAGCTATCCTCTATAACTACTTTATCTCCTGTTCAATTCTTCTGTTTCTGTTTCTACCTTCTCTTTTTTTCTATTTTGATTTTGGTATTTTATTTATCTAATTCGACACACGTGTATATTGGCGTACAGGTAATTATGCTCCTGAAACCAACATAAATGAAAACTGGATCAATCAAAAATGATTTCAAAAGCCAAAGATTTTCACCTGATTTATAGACTAAAAGTATGCACCGCACTGCAACGGAGGGCGGTCACGGCCCAGAACCTCTAAACTAACCTGCTAAGCGAGGTTTTCCATTCTACTTGTAGGCAGACAGTTTCCTCATCTTGGTATTCTTTTGGAGGTAGACAACATCTCCCTTTCCCGATAACCTCAATACTATCAGACACACTACGACTATCTGATCTCCAGATTCCATTCAAGTATCTCCCCAAAGAACAATTCGACCATCCTGGCTGACTTAGATTCTTCCAGTTGTCGTCGTCGCAACCTTGCGCTGTAAAATCAAGAGAAATATTTTACTAACAATTTCTTCTTCTTTCCCCCTACCTCTCCCCCTACCCGTCCTCCTCTTTGCCCTTCTTATGACCAATATTATCTTTATTTTTATCTGCGAATTTCACACTAGCCAATTAAGACCAGTGCAAGGATATTCACACCCGACATTAACGACCAGCTGGCCCCAATGAGGTAGTCCTAAGTCGCAACATGCAGAAGTGCACATATTAATACGCTATTGTCAATTTGACCACAACTACCAGAGTTCAGTTCGTTTTTGCCTCGTTATTCTAATTTGTCAGTCCCGCTAAGGAACCGGTTTAGAAAACAGGAACTTAATTTACACAAGCAAAAAAAAAAACGGATGGATTATGATTGTTGAAGTAAAGTGACGTCATCATGCAATTGTCATTTTACCTTTTCTAAGGTGACTAAGCACAGTTTGGTAGGTTGTGGATCGTTACCATTCATTGGGGTGTTATTTAAGAATCATTGCAGGTACATGTATAAAACTCAAACTTGGCAGGCACAGAATGCTTTTATAAGAATTTACATAATTTTATAAGGTTAAACATAAGATTTCGATTGTTGTCATAGTAGCATGGATGATTTAGCAGTTTTACACACATCTTGCAATAAGTAACCTTCAGTTTTTAAAAAAACAAATTGTAACAAATGTTTTCTTGAAGTTTTCAATAAAATAGCTTGAGGGAGAAACTTTTATTTTGAGGCTTTTATTGACGTAAGCGCGATATGAATAGGATTTCTGGCAAATTTCGTCAAATTTGAATGAGCAAATTTTAAGATATTTTCGTTTGTTCACATTGCCTATGAAAGTCAACAAAACAAGTCCAAGCGATCTCACTTTGCTTTTTGACAACGCATGCATGTCCTACACTTGTGGCTGCGCAAAGACCACGCTATGACAGAGGTGAAGAAAACAAATTAAATTCTGAGAATTTGTCTCGATCAGCTTACACTTGAAATTTTTTTTCAGTAAAATCTTATTGGCTGCACATCTAGATCTCTTCATGATCAAGCATTCTTAACTTGCATTAAAGGAATTAAACTAGTCTACCTTCCTATAGTGTTTGAGTATTACTAAAAGTATCTAGAATTCTTTTTTTCTCGGGAGACCATACGAATTTCAGGTCTTTGTCGCTTGTCCGATGTAATCGGTAAAAATTCATTTGCAGAGTTAACAACTTACCAAGTGTAGACGCCTTATTCATACTTCCAAAAATCTGTCAGTAACAAGTGGAGAAGAAAAAAAAGCGTCAAAGGGTGGCAGATAATGAAATAGCAGTAGAAATCAAAAGTCATCTTTCTTTCAATTCTGACCATTTATCAAGAGCGCCAATAAAAATATTAATTGTTCGTAGCTCTATTGTGCCACTTACAGTGTGCATTTGCACCGAATTTAAACTTCCACTTATTATTACTGAGGCTGAGTATGATATTTTGGAATTGCGTAGAGCATGGCCTTTTTCCTCTGTGAATAAAACCCTCCGAGATCTGCATACTTTGTATTGTACTTTGCCCTCTCATACTATTTTGTGCTCTTCAGTTTCGACAGCTTATTACAAATTACAATAAAGTAACTATTGTTAATTCAAAATATTTTTTATCACTACCTAAGAACGAGTTCACATCCCAAATGGAAAACTAAAAAACTTTCATTTTGTGAAATACCGTCTTAAATCCCTGACATCGTTTTTCAAAAAGTACTTGGTAATTTACAAAAAAAAAACAATGCCAACTTGAAATTTAACTATATTTTTTAAAACGTTCAACCATTTTGTCTGAAAAGAAATAAAATAAAGTGAAATAAAATGAAAGAATAATAATAAAATGAAGTAATAAAAAGGAACCTGGGATTAACTCTCGTTACCTTCCATCATAAGAATTTGCACGAAATCTACCTCTTCTTGTTTCAGAAGCAGTAAGGGAGTAAGAATGACCATAATTTTATTAAACTGAATTTTTAGAACAGTACCTTCATTTGCGTCGATAGGGCAAATATGGGAAAGTAAA
>OZ037999.1:10930995-10938495 GCA_964035705.1 Porites rus
CATTTGCCACCTGGAGAAGTTTGCGCTTCTTGGCTTTATCATCATTCATCTCAGAGCTTGCAAAATTTATGTTGAAATCCCCGAGCAAAATAAGCTCAGTATTAACGGGCACAGATGACAAAGATGTATTTATGCTTCATGTTCCTTTACATATTACGAAAGTTATTGATGTTGGCGGAGTCTCGCTTTGGGTGAGCTCTGTTTGCTGGGACACAAAATAATCACAATCCCATTATGGGATATTTTGGCCACGGGAGTGGCCGTTTATTAAATTAAAGCATATAAAGCTGGGAAAACTAGATACACAAGAACATTATCCCAGCAAAGGTGAGGGCACACCCGCCACTCCCTAGGGTAAAATAAAGCTAATGGGAGGGAAGGGAGGGAAAAATGTTTCTGACTGTCTTGTAATGCGAGGAAAGAGGCCTTGTGCCTCGCTTCTGTGACTTACATGACCCGTGACATAAATGACACTTTCGTGACAAATCACCCGGATGACAGGAAACCCTCCTTTGCTGGTAGCTGGAGAAATACAATAATGATCAGTCACATTAAGCATAAAACCATTTATTTCTTTCAGAAATAAATCTCATTTATGCTTCATGTTCCTTTACATATTACGAAAGTTATTGATGTTGGCGGAGTCTCGCTTTGGGTGAGCTCTGTTTGCTGGGACACAAAATAATCACAATCCCATTATGGGATATTTTGGCCACGGGAGTGGCCGTTTATTAAATTAAAGCATATAAAGCTGGGAAAACTAGATACACAAGAACATTATCCCAGCAAAGGTGAGGGCACACCCGCCACAGCCCAGAGCAAGGAACGAGTGAAAGGGCCGCCCCACCCAAGGCCAAAGCAAGACGACCGCCAACAGAAACTACTGGTACCTACAAATCAAAATGTACAATGGAAAAAGGTGTGCGCCGCCTGATACGAAAACCCGAAAAACCACATGGGAAAAATTGGGAACGTATCCCCCAACCAATGCAGTCACACAAAACCTCTGGGGGTTAAAGGTAAGGAAGATACCACATTAAAAATAAAAAGGGGGTCAATGTGCGAGAGCTGAGATGAATATACATGTATTATAATCATCCAACCGTGTACACCTTACAACAATAGAGTCAGCTAGCACCATAACGGCTCATGTGTGTCCATAGCAATAGGACATTGTATACATTCTTTGTCACTGTCACTTACAGCTTAGTTCCACCAGTTTAGTTCAGTGGAGGTTATGCACATAAACATATAGTAATAGAATGGTAAGGCTGTTTACCAAGCCCTGCTTACTGAAATGGATCAGTGTAACCAACAGAAATGTACCAGTTTGAATGAATGCGAGGGGTGTATGGCCCTTGCTCACACTGTCATTGTATCTGACACAGATCAAAAAGTGTGAATCACTTAAGTTAACTAACAGTTTAAAAGTGAAAATGAATGAGATAACTGTATGGCCCTTGTTCACACAGCCATCA
The DNA here is from genome assembly GCA_964035705.1 of Porites rus. NCBI lineage: Eukaryota > Metazoa > Cnidaria > Anthozoa > Scleractinia > Poritidae > Porites > Porites rus. Next base: position 10,932,474 of record OZ037999.1, read on the forward strand.
TAAATTGCACTTATTCACTAAGCACTGGACACTAGATGGGAATAAAATGGCCTACATAAGCAAATGAGTTTTAAGTAATGTTTTCCTAAGTCTTGGATACAGAAGTGGATTGATGTAACCAACAGAAATGGGCAACTGTAGCTAGAATAAAGGAAATGGCTGCATAGCCTGTCAGCTCACACAGTCAACTTATAATATCAGCCTCACTAATGCCACATCAATACGAAGCTCAAACGTGTTTAAAAGCTGTAAAGTTAAACCAGCTTGAAATAATTAGAAGTGAAAATTAATTGGTAAGATGGCTGTATGGCCCCTGCTCACACAGTCACCATGAATTTAAATGATAACAATTTAGGCTGAATGGTCATAGCTCAGTGACATAATGAAATGATTTAATTTGAAAAACTGTGATCTGGCTGTATAGCCCCTGCTCCCACGGTCACGCTGAATTGTACTTATCAAAAAGCTGAAATAGCTCGTTAATGTAATTGATTAAAATGAAATCGGTAAGATGGCTGTATGGCCCCTGTCCACACAGTAAACATGAATTTAAATAATAACAATTTACTCTAAATTGTCATAACTCAGTGACATAATGGACGGATTAAATTTAGAAATCTGTGATATGGCTGTATGGCCCCTGCTCACACAGTCATGCAAAATTATACTTATCAAAAGTCTGAAATAGCTAACTGATGTAGCTGATTACAATAAAACTGTGCGATGGCTGTATGGCCCCTGCTCACACAGTCACCCTGAATGATACTAATAAAAAGTCTGACGGAACTCACTGATGTAACTGATTCAAATGAAAATCGGTGAGATGGCTGTATGGCCCCTGCTCACACAGTCACCTTGAAACTATACTATAAGCAGAAATCACCTAGGAAACTAACAGGTGAATAAAGTGAAAAAATTAATATACTGCAAGATGGCAGAATGACCCTGACTCATGTGGTGAGAATTCTACATATTACAATGTCACTGCCCAGCACATAAGTATCAAATGACATACATGTCCTATACACTTGAGCTACATGTATACCCAATCACAATGCCCAGGAAGCCAAAGTAGTCTGAGAAAAGTTCTGCCCAAGTAGATGTACACGCAGGTGCCACATGCCAAGGGACGCAGCAGCTGCTGTTGAGTAGCCCGGCACTAGAGATGCAACTCCTGGAAAAATGATCAGCAGAATGTGTACAACTCTTTTGAACATTTCTGGCATACTATGTTGAACTGAATTGAGGAACCAAAGAGAATGCAGAGCTATTGACTTTCTTAAGAGAGATGCCAAGGGAAAGCTGAAGATGGTTGGATAAAGCTGGTTGGTACTCTGCTCAAGACTGGCTTCATTGAAAAGGCATCCATGAAAGGGAGCTGCATGTGTATACCTTAGCACCTGAAGTAAAATGAAAAAACTATTAAAACAACTTCTTTAAACAAGCCAGAATGTGCTACGATTAAAGAACAATGTGTAACCAATTAATAAATCAATCAGGATCTCCCAAACAAAACGAATAAACAGTAAATTCCTCAAAAACAACAAAGCTAAAAGCACTGATGTGACATGGAGAGTAAAGCATAAAGCAACGTATTACAGTGTCCCATCAGAATAAACGCAGGACTGTAATGTCCACACATATCAAAACAGGGGAGCCAACAAAACCGGAGATTAAAATTAATGTAGCTGCATGTAAACCAAAATAACGGATTGCACAAAGAAAGACTAAAAAATAGACAAAAAAGGCAAAAAATGTGAATAGAAATTCAGACCAAATAATATTGGCATCTGGTTACCCTAGACAAAAATACAACAAACAGAACCACACACATATCACTGCAAACAAATCAAATAAGCAGTACAAACAAAGCAACAGGGGCCTAGAACAATGAGGACCAAAGCCTCAAACTGAGGAACAAAGCCTCAAAGGCTACCATGGACGAACCGCTGATAGCCAGAGGACGAATCCTCAAAATAAAAATAATGGACGAATCCACTATATAACACAATAAAAATGTGGCAGGGAAAGTCTGTCAGACATTAAGTCGACGCAAAAAACTCCCCTATAAATGCCAAAATAATAAATAAATAAGAGGTTGACAACAACCCCAAAAGCAAGAGTGGACGAATCCACTAAAAGCCAGAGGACGAATCCTCAAAAAGTATTATAAGGATAAATAAAATATGAGGACAAAGCCTCAATATAAAATATGAGGACGAAGCCTCGAAATAAAATACGAGGCCGAAGCCTCAAAATAAAATATGAGGATGAAGCCTCAATATAAAATATGAGGACGAAGCCTCAAATAAAATACGAGGCCGAAGCCTCAAAATAAAATATGAGGACAAAGCCTCAAAATAAAATGCGAGGCCGAAGCCTCAACAAAAAATATGAGGACAAAGCCTCAAATAAAATATGAGGACGAAGCCTCAAAATAAAATATGAGGACAAGGCCTCAAAATAAAATATGAGGACAAAGCCTCAATACAATACCAGGCCAAAGCCTCAAAAGAAAATATGAGACGAAGCCTCAATATAAAAAACAAGGACAAAGCCTTGATACAACATGAGGACAAAACCTCAACAAAACAAATGAGGTCAACGCCTCAAATACAAGTGGAGGAACAAAGCCTCACACAGAAAAAACGGCCCGGAAGTAAGCACTGGCAGACAGAATGTCGCCGACAGCGACTAAAGGAAAACAACAGAACACAACGATACACAATGCAACAGGATAAAAACACAATATGCAGACAAAACTGACATTTGAACAGCAAAGGATAAACCTGATATGCTGATACAGTACACTGTACCTCTGAGGTAACTTTGTTAGAATGGTTGCAAGTTTTAACCTGTAGGGTTTAATAACGCATCGTTTTGTTTGGCTTTGTTTTGTTGTTGTTGTTGTTGTTTTTTATTTTTATAATACTGTAATTCTAATTATACATATAAGCTGAGTCCAAAGGTCAAAAATGCTCAAATGTGCATAAAGGTAAACTGAAAATAATTATGAATAAATAAAGTGTCTTTCCAAATCATAAAACAAGATCATAAACAAAGAGACCCAGCTCCAGGCTGGTATAAATAAAAATTTCAACTGAAGACCGGGCGAGTGTTACTGATTTCAAATATAGCGCCAGTTGGCACTAGCGATACAAGTAGCTGAAGAACACGAGGCACAACCAGTCTGAGTCTGGACAACGAAACTGTGCTACGGACACCGAACGGACTAGCATACACGCCAGTGTAACGGAAAACATATAAAATTAATGGTCGATTGGATGTAGAATTCGATGTTACCAATAAACAATGGCATTTCATTAGCATAAACGACCGCAACGTGTATGAATTCCCGCAATCAACAAGACGATCATGTGCACGAACATGACTGGGGACATCAATACAGCACCGAGAGTAAGCGGTGAGCCATCGGGCAATAATCTGGTACTTATCTCAAAGAAGAGGTGATGCTCGGTAGGTAAGACCCAAGAAGAGCGAAAGAGACTGATAAATCGCAAGCATCCTGCATCTAAATACGGTCGCCATCAAAAATGTTTCTGACTGTCTTGTAATGCGAGGAAGGAGGCCTTGTGCCTCGCTTCTGTGACTTACATGACCCGTGACATAAATGACACTTTCGTGACAAATCACCCGGATGACAGGAAACCCTCCTTTGCTGGTAGCTGGAGAAATACAATAATGATCAGTCACATTAAGCATAAAACCATTTATTTCTTTCAGAAATAAATCTCATTTAAATCTTGAATAAACGTTTCCAAATTCGAATCAGGTGCTCTGTACATTGTCCAGATAATTAGTTTCTTGCATTTAGGTCGGGAGATTTCGATGACACAAGATTCAGGTATAGAAGCTCCAAGATCAGGTCTAAGTCGATAAGGAATACCATCTCGAACATAGGCCATAGTACCACCGTCTTTTTTGTGAAGACGATCAGATCTCACGCAAGAATAACCAGGAATCTGAATTTCGTTATCCGGAATCGATGGTTTGAGCCATGTCTCCGACACAGTAAAAACATCGAAGGGCTGGTTGAGCAACCAAAGTTTTAACGAGTCCAATTTAGGGTAGACACTTCTTATATTCAGATGGGCGACCTTGAGTCCTCTGAACCGCGTAAAATCTCTCACAGACAGACTTGGCGAAGCAACGGGGCCAGGATTTGTCGAGACGTCTCCAGCAAGAGAGATTAGTAGTAGTGCGAAAGACGCTGAACGTGCTAAGCGACAACCAGACTCTCCTGCATATCATTGTGTAGTTTAATCCTTCAGCTACTGAATCGTGTTAAAAGTTTTGGCGGCCATTCAGTTTCGGTTGAGGGGTGAGTGGCGAAATTTGCCTTACTTTGCCATTTCGCAGGCGTTTCGCCATCGTGAAGTCCAGAAGGATTGTCAGAATAGAAAGCGAGAAATCGGGTATATGCCACTCGAAAATTGTCCATTCCTAAAGACTGCATACTTTCAATCACTGTTTTCCATGTGGCTATGGTTTTAACCCAAAGAAGACTGTCCGCCATGTTTTTGTAGGGTTTGTGGAAGGTAGAAATCTGGAATCCGGAATCCGGAATCCGAAATGCGGAATTCGCAACCCTTTCAACGTCACCTGTTGGAGCATATTGTATAGTTTTATACTTTCTTTATTAGCCGAAACTCAATTCGCATTATACAGGAGCCCATCTTTAACTTAACAGGATATTGAACAGAATGTCTCAGAAACCTCGGCCTGCTATTCAAAGTGTCCTCAGCTGCTACATAAGTAATTATAGAAAATAAGTTGTCAAAACAGCAAACAACTAGGTATAGTTCCATTATTCAGCTTCTGAATCATTCTCAGGCATTTATTTGTCATCCAGTTTCAACAGTTTCGTCTGAAACCGAGGGTTGAAAGTTGCGATACTTAGCTCGTCACAGCTGACGCTCTGCCCCGCTTAGGTTACAAACTTAGAAATGACTACGGTATATTCTGTAAAACCTGACTCCCCCTCCAACCCACTCTATCTCCAGAAATTTTTCAATAACAGATTTTGACCGCTCTCAATTACTGAGGAACTTTCAGTCATTCTTCAAAGCGGTCCATAGCCCACTGACCACCTAAATCGCAGTTTGTGCCACTGGCAAACAACCAAAATGGCACATGCACCTGCGAATTGTTGCTTTGTCGGGATAGCAAATATTACTTGTGGTTCGATAAAGACAATTTTTTTTACTAAATAAGTGCGTTGTCCAAGTAAAGGACCATCTAAGAAGCTGTAACCTTTCACGTACGAAGGTCACCGAAAATGATCTAATTTTGGCAAGGGCGGGAAAATTTAATCGTTCGCATAAATAAGTAGAAAAAGATGGTGGTTTGCCTTGCCTATAGGCACAGTCTCAGTATAATTATACTAACGGCCACGTAAAACTGTCGTTATCCTTATCCTGGCCATGAAGGAAAAAAAGATTGCCCTTGACTGAAAAAAAACCAATTAACTGGAAAATGGCGCATTCAAGAAATCCGCGAGATTTTTGTTACCCTTGTTTTTGTGAGGTCATGTAAGTATTTTCAATTGTTCTGTTTTAACTCCTGTCCTTTTTTTTTATCAAAGAACTGGCTGGGTTTAAATAGATGGGAAAAGGATAAAAAGGAAAATTCAAATTCTGCTTCAGTTTGTACGTCAAGTAGTCAGAGGAGTCGCGTGTCACGCAGTGTTTACTACAAAATGACTATTCCATAGGCTTTTAAGCAATTTACCTAACATATCTAAAATAAATATATTCAAATAAAAGAAAATAAATATACAAATAAAGAAAGATGTACAGAATAAAAAAGAAAAAAAAAAACAGATCCTTACTAAGAACATAGAATTATTTCATAAATGGAACCGGTTGATGTAAAAGCTTGTTTGCATTTTTTCACGTGTAGGGTTTATTTGTGCTCTAGTAATTCAATTAACATTCTGTGAGTGTATTAAAAGAAAAACAAGAGCCTGAATATCTGGCAGGCTTGATGTTCTAACAGAACA
>OZ037999.1:10943495-10950995 GCA_964035705.1 Porites rus
ATACTTTCTGGCAGGCTTGTCCGCAATTTCTGTGCAGCTACTGAAAATGCTTGGTGCCCATTGGTAGAATTGGAAGATTTGGGGATAACAAGAAGACTTTGTGTTGCAGAACGCAAGGAACGCGTGGGAACATAGATTTCTAGCAAGTCACTCAGGTATTCCGCACCGTGGCCATAATAAACCTTTAAATGTTATCCTGTGTTTAACAGGAGGGCACTCACGGTTGTTTTTCACTATTATCGTTTTCTGGAGAGGTTCTGAAGATAATTTGCCTATGTCATATCAGAAATCCCGTCAAGTTTAAGACACACCTCAAAGGAGGTGCGGCAGTTCAAGTCATTCACGGAAGCCTTCTACAACTTACCTTGCTTAAAGCCACGAGTGTGACACACTTTGAAATATTTCCAGCTTGGTATTTGGATCGACTTTAGTCATTCGTTCAGTCATTTCAGAAAAGAGCTGGTCGAAGCCTTCGCATTTGCTAGATTTTAACCTTTAATTATCGTCTAGATGTATTGGAATAAACGCTTCGCTCCCATCTTTCCAATCATAAGTGCTGTCCGCTAATGTTTGGCGTAGATTAAAATAACGGAAGAAACTTTGCCGACATGTTCCTTTGTTCGGGTAAGACCGAACTTTGTAAAACACACCTTCAATACCAAAGAGAAGTTGGTTCACGAAATATAATTCAAAATAAACAGACAAACAAATAAAGTTTTTCCTGTTGCTATGGCCACTTTATTGATCGATAGATAAATAACTTAATTTTTTTTTAATCTAACCGCAGACTTTTCAATCATTCCAGAGATAACTTTGCTCCTTAAAGAGTGCCGTTATTATGCAGAGGCTGAAGGAAATCGGGAAGAGTAACGTGTTTTCGTTTGTCACGTGGACTCCTGCAAATGGGATCCTTTGGTCCTGTTGGGTAATTGTCTGACCAGTAAATATAGTACATCCACACATTCATCTTGGTAAACTTGGTAAGCTAAAATAGTGCATAAGAAAAACACAAAAGAAAACAAGAGAAAATTTATAAAATAGGTGCATATTTAAATCATTGCCCCTTTCAGGCCAGTGGCAACAACAAACACTAGAGGATTCAATTAAAAAGTTTCCGATCATAACTCAAGTTACTTACATCCAGGTCTTTGCAGTTCTTGTCTGTTATACCAGTATTGTCACAAGCCAGATTTTTATCCACAGGGATCTTCAGTTCGTATGTACCAAAAGGACTCTTGCACTCTTCTTGTCCCAAAAGACTGTCCCGACACGTGCTTTTACTCAGTGGGTGGCTGCACATAGGTTCCCAGCGGCTGTCGACTTTGGTCAGGCAGAAAGTGCTTGCTGTTCAGAAAACAAAACAAAACAAAAACAGTATCGCAATGTTTATTCTAACAGAGTGATTTTCAACCCTGAAATATCTCTCTATTTATATACCGATCCTCGTATGAAAGACGCTACTCCTAGCTGTAGTTGAGGCACTCTTTCACCAAAGTCATGTAAGACATGTAAAACCAAAAGCTGCAAGCTCAGTCCAAGCCTAGTCCTCTACCTTCCTCCATGCAATACTCATGTATAATTTGTTAGGTGGCTTTTGGCAGAGATTCGGATGTAGGGAAGGAGTCCCTTTAGCTAAAAACCAAAAATACACTAAGGTTCGCCAATTCTTGGCAAGACAACAGCGCGTGGCGCCAATTACTGCGGACCCGTAACAGTCCCTCCCCTTATAAGAGGCCACCACATCGGGGACTACGTCCCCTACCCTTTACGAAGAGTGCGTGTCTAATTTCCCACAGTTTTTATATGTGTAACGGTCGTTAGACGGGGCCTATGGTTCGTCATCATTATCAGAGAGAACTGTAAAGTCTTGACTATCCTTTTGCAGATGTTTTTGCCAAGGCAGCACTTTCTCCTCAGTTATTTATCGGCCGGGGTTTGAACCAGCGGTCTCTCGCTCGGCAAACCGGCCTTTTACCTAATTCAGCTTATAACTGGGCGACGGTACATGTTGGATGCAGGCAAAGTGAAAAATGACTTAACATTCAGTAATCTGCAAATTGAATAGTAATAATAATAATTTACCAATTTATATAGCGCGTATTTACATATTCTGATCAATAGCGCTTTACAATCCTATATTTAAGAGAAAACGAAAATACATTACCGTGAGAATAAAATAAACTAAGTTACAAACGATAAAAATACTTCTTAAAAAGATAGGTTTAAGTCGAGATTTAAGACTGTTAAGTGATGTTGCTTGACGAAGCTCCACAGTTAGGCCATTCTAGAGTTTCAGAGCTGCTGCTGAAAATGATCTGAATACCACCTCCAAACCCAGAATACTCACGTGCTGTACTTTCTTCACATTTTTTTTGGTCAGTTGTAGCAAAGCGGTTAAACTCGATTTTCCTGTATGATCCCAGAGGCTGGCGATAGTCTTTAATAGAGCTGTCTCCTGCTCGGAAATAAGATGCACTCAGATGGCGAATTTGCAGGTGAACATCTTTGGGAATATTTTTCTCTTGTTTCTCATCGCCAGTTAACTCAACATACAGCTACATGAAAAAAAGCAGCTTTTTAGCCAAATAAAGGGGAACATCTTTATTTCTCCCACACACAAAAAAGGAGAATGGGTACAGACTCTCCGCGCAAAAAATTCTGGGATCGTGTGGGTGGGCAAAAATTTAATACGCAATGATTGCCTTATAGTTGAATTTCGTTCGACGTATCTAACTGACGATTGCCTCCTCAAATAATCCTAGAAATCGTTGCGCCGAACGCTTGAACCAGCCAATGAAATTTCTAATTAAGGTCAAGTTTTAAATGACTTTCTTTTTTTCAAATATCGGGCGTTTATTGGTATTGCGGATACTATTGTTGGTAAGATCTTGTGTTGTTGTGTTTGTATTGTTCAGTGTCTTACTAACGATTATCCATTCAAATAATCCCAGAAATCGTTGCGCCGAAAGCTTGAACCTATTACATCATTGAAATTTCTAAGTAAGGTTGAGTTTTAAACGGCTTTTTTTTTTCAAATATCGGGAGTTTCTTGGTGTTTCGGATACCATTGTTGGTTAGCTCTTGTGTTGTTGTATTGGTAGTGTTCAGTGACTCTTTATAGATTTTTGAATCACGTCATTTGATGATCACACCCGCCCGCAACACCAAGAAACTACCAAATATCAAGTGCTACTGATGCTAAGAAATGTAGTGTCAATGCCTCAAAATGTGTGCTCTCTGTGGCTTATTCCCATTCACCTCAAGGTTAGTTCTCACTGTCATAAATATGATTAGTAACCTTATTTTCTTCCCAAATGCCATACTTCATCTAGTACTGTAGAGACACATTTATCTCAAAATCATGTCTCTGAAACCTAAGCTTTTTTAAGGATCAGTTAAATTCAAATATTTCCTTTGAAAAATTAACAGGAAGTCATCTTGTCTTCTGATCAAGCTTGCTAGAAATCTTTACCTTTAATAATCGAATGTTGTAGCATGTGGTACAGCTCTTATCAATGTTGATGTTAAATCTCGTATAACCTTTTGCTATGCCTTTGAATATCTGCATACAAAAAAAAAACGTCAAACTTTCAAAAATGTGTTACATTTTAATTAGTTTGTAAACTAAGTTTACAGACTAAGCTATCTTTTGTATCATTTTTAGATTCAGAATCAAGAAAATAATAGTGCCCTTGAATTAATTAGCACGGAGCTGAAAAAAAGTTCAACGGGTATTAACAATTAGATTTTCTTATCTTCTGAAGAAAACGGTTGTACTTCAAGAGGCAAGACTGTAAAAGGCCACAACGGCCAAATCACAGTTTTGCGCTCGTTGTAGCTGCGTAAACCTATTTGTGGAAAAACTCTTGCATTGTCAACGATACAAGATTGTGTGCAAGCTGGAATCGTCTTAAAATATAAAGCATCATTAGTCTGAAAAGTCATCCATGTGTTTGCCTCACCCCCAAACGGGTGGTAAGGCCGCGCCCCAGTTTGGAAGGGTGGGGCGAAGAAACGGATTATATTTCAGACTAAAGCATGATCTATCGAGTCATTTCTCGGAGAATATATAAAATTGTGTTGCACTGGTTCGTGCTAATCTGGATCTGTACTTTATTCATTTGAACAAGCACCGCGGCACTTTAATTTTTAAAATTATCTCACCCAGCTCAAATGACCTTTTGTCTCCTAAATGCGGCTCTTACTCTACTGATGGCGGCGCTTTATCAGGGGTGGTGATATCAGTGTAAGTATGGTAATTATTCTTACCTCCTGGTGCTTGTCCTTATCAAAACTCCATTTCTTTACGTCGTCGGCGTAAATGTTGTCCGTGAAGCATTTTACTGCCGTTATTTCAAGATTTTCCATATTTTGAAGTACTTCTGTAAGTTGAATCATGCCATTAAGACGTCCAGTGCCATGCGCACTCTCACTGGCCACTCTTTGGAATTCGGCGAGAGGATTTTCTCCTTCCCACAATGTTCGAAACTTAAATGCCTTATAGAGCTCATAAACGCTGACCATAAATGTCCGTTCCATTTCCCGATAAGTGCTCAACAGGTTTTCCATGAATCTCAGTTGAAGGTCTTTAGTTATAGGAGTACCTAAAAGGGTTAAAGGCAATCAAGAAATATTAAGCAAACGTGTAAAATGTTTTGGCAGTGTCAAGGTAACCCAAGAATAATAAGCACCTCACGAAATCAGGAAATTGCCACATAAAGGAAGTCAACGATTTAAGAACTGACGAATACCTCAGGGAGTAGATTTCTACACGGGCCAAATCATCTTGTTTGAAACCTGAAACTGGTAATCTTTTTGCATTAAGCCATTCATAGCTATGGTTGAACTTCCCTCGTACTGGCACTAAAGAGACAGACCTGACTGTCCATATTACAGAAGTGTTCGTGTTATAGAGGTAGGGAATATATGAACCTTGGTGTTGTTGGGACCAGGAAGAGAAGTGTTTCTAATGGAGAGGTGTCCGTAGCACAAAGTGAGGTAATGTATGAAGTATGATATCTATGGGACCAAGAGTGGTGCTGTATTTCAGAGGGAGGTATGGTATGAAGTTTTGTAGAGAGAAAAACCTTTCCGTAATAGAGAGGTGTCTGTATCTGAGAGGTAGGAAATGAATGAATTTTGGCAGCAAGTGAATTGTACTTTAAAAGAGAGGTGTCCTTTGACATAGAGGGAAGCATCGTATGAAGCTTATTAGAATAGGTTTGACTGTATCAGTTTTTTTTCTCTTGTGATGAGATGGCAGTCTTCCTAATGCGATACAGTGTTCCGTTTTAAGACCTGAGAGGTATAAATATTCTCTTTATGCTTAATCAAACAAAACTTTTCGTGAGAAAAAAAGGAAATGATCAACTAGAGTAAAAGGTCTTGTTTTCCTCATCAGTACCATCGGAAATTAGTGTGCCGTGTCATGAGTGGGGATGTTGATATTCTTAAGCAAATATTGAATAAGGCTGAATATGATATGAAGGATTATACTGATTGAGGAGGGTGTTATCCATTAAGGCCAAAGGCGGGATCGATAACATGCTCCGAGATCTGGATAATTGTTACGCGTACGTACCGCTCGGGTTGCCTAAATCCTTTATCGTCGTTGCTGTTTCCTCTAGGAGAGGTATATCAAAGTTATAACCCCCAATTTCATTATCAAGATCAGTTATCTTCCCTATCAAGTCAATACGAGCAGCTCCCGCAATGAAGTATGACTCCAGTTGCTGTTTGAGCGGTGCTACGTCTGATTCGCGGGAGGCAACATCCAATAGACACACCAGCTCACTTGCTAAAGATTCCTTCTGCATCTCGAGGTTTGCCTATTAGACAACAAAATATCAGACAGAGTTGAATAAAACTAGAAGGGGAGATTACGAATATGCGACAAATCATTTAAATACGACGGCGGCTGACAATTAGCCTAATCGATAGAGTGCTGGTTAACAGAACGGGATGTTGTGGATTCAATTCCGGGGCGGAACTGGACCAATATTCAACATCTAAACACCGCTGAGAAAGAAGGTATTTAACTTTGCCTTGCTGCAAACGGTCAAACGTTCGCGTGGCTGTGATGACCACGTGATTAATAACGTTCCCATCTTCAGCAGTACAAACAGTATCATCAATATTAATTTCTTCTTGTTTCAAAAGTACCTTGACATTTAAATAAATCTGTTTTTTTAGCAAATCAACTGTTGTCCCTTCCTTCCATGATTTATTTGTTTCATGGTGGAAAGAAAGCTAAAATATTTCAAGTTTATCTTTTAAACCTTCTTTGCACACACTAACTAAACCACAGGGAAGATAATAGGCCACTTCCGAGTTCCAAAAACCCTCACTTTGAAAATGAGGCTCTTGTGAAAATGAGTTTTATTTGCATGAGAATGAAAAATGATTTCCATATCAAAGGCTGAGCACCTACCCTCGTTTTGAACTAGAGATTCGGAAATGGCCTATTTCTTGGCCGAGTTTCCAAGACGATGAGTCTCGGCAAATTCTCAGCCTCCACGTAATTCGACACAAGGATCTTATGGTTATTAAAACTTCGCAGCGAGAATTTGTAAAGAGACTTATTCTGTCACAAATTTGCATCGTCCTTGTTCTGGCTTGTTTGCCTTAACTGTTATTCTCTCTAAGCGTAGAAACGACTACGAGTCTATTGCTGGCATTAACGCATGACTATATTCGGCCCATTGAAGGTAACTCATATTGCGGAATTATGGGAATATTTACTTCTGGAATTCGAAATCCTAGGCTTTGGAATCTGTAATTCAGCTCAAGAATCCGGAATCCAAGTTCAACTGAAATAGAATCCTGGATCCAGTACCTAGTCGAATCCGTTGTCCACAGCGTGAATCTAGCACCCAAGACTATGTTGGATTACCTTACACGGGGCGACACTAAGGCCACAGCTTTAAACATATTTTTGCTAAATGCTTAAGTTAATTTTCTTGGATATGATGATGGAAATACATTTTACGACAAGCAATAATGTTTTGCACCTGCATTATTTCCGGAACTGAATTAACGTCGACTTGATCAAAGTCGAGATCGCTCGAATCCTTCAAAGGATTGTAGTTCTTTCCAAATGTTAACCACTTTTTGATGCTGGCAAGATATCCCTCAAGCGAATTAAGACATTGCTTTCCTAGTTGACTCTCAGCAATTCCAAGTGCCGAATCGATAAACGCAAACGGGTCTTTCGATGCTATGCTGCTGACAAATCCAGTAAGACCCTGCAGAATTGCCAGGAAGTCATTTGCGTTCATCTTTGCTTTTTCATACACCTCCGGGAGCATAGTCTCCACTTGTTTCAAAATGCCATTCATCTGGCCTTCTAACTGTCGAATTGACTACAAGGAGAAAAACAATTCAGTACTTAAAATTATAGAATGAGTGAAAACGTAACATAAAACTCAGTAACACCATATTTGTGGGGAGAGATACTTTCACAAAGCTCTTTTTCACAAAGAATAAGGGTTTTTTTGCGCT
>OZ037999.1:10955995-11005995 GCA_964035705.1 Porites rus
TGTGTTTAACTCCCCTGGGTACTCCCCTGATCCAAATTCCTAGGGTTTAATCCCACTCAGAACACTTTCGGGAGTTGTTTCTCAGTAGTCCTGTGTTCAAATATTCGGCTAAGCTTAAAAATTCGCCAACTTCAGGTCTGCCTCCGGTCAGTTAAGATTATTAACCTTTTCATATTTACTTCTGCTGAAATATTTGGTTTGACCCAGTTCATATCTACTAGCCTTTGTGCTTTAATTATTGCGCATGGTAAATAATCAGATTATAGATAACAATTATATTATTCACCGAAGTGGAGGTGGCTAGTGGTGTCATTTACCGAGCCGCGAAAAGGCGATGTAAATATCCAACACTAGCCACTGACAGTGAGGTGAATAATTAGTTTACTATAAGACTCAGCTTAATTTGCATTTGTAAACAAAAAACTTCTTCACCGGTTTCATCGATAAATTCAAGTAAAAAAGACAAAGCTTTACCTGTCAAAACTTCCAAACCGAACTTCGTAACCTTCTTCGTCTGTTTCGGTAACAGCTTGCTTGATTATTTGAGAAATTTCTTTGTTTGTTATGGCAGCAAACCGGGAAGCCATTTTGCTCGTAACTTACGAGAGTTTGGCGCCGCTCGCTCGAAGGAACTGGAGGTGAATCCGTGAATAGCATTGGATATTCACTGATTGAGTAGCCAGTCAGAGCGCGTGAAAAACACTATCCACTGTTTAGTATATACTAATTAACAATTATTCCTAGAGTCCGAATGGGCTCTGAGTCAATAGCCCATGAGGCCGAAGACCGAATGGGCTATTGACACAGAGGCAATGAGGGCGAGAGGAACAATTGTTTTAGTAAAATCCAACTAGTTGTTCAAAAAATTTGAGACAAAACAACTTAAGCCAGCAAAACGGAATTCAGTCGCCATTGTTTTGGTTTTCAAAGCCGGCGCTCTTCTCTACTAGTGGGCTATAACATATAGCCTAGTAATGGCTCAACCAATCAGAACGCAGCATTGATAATAAACCACTAGTTGGATTTTACTGAATTAGTTATACTGAATTGTTATAATTATTGTCGTTATAGTAATAGCACTGCTGCTGCTGCTGTTGATTGATGATGGTGATGATGATAATGATGATGATGATTGTTGTTGTTGTTGTAAGACATCCTGCTTAAAGTTAGGATTGATATACAATATATAATCTCAGTATATAGCTTGAAATGAAACTGAAGTACCTCTCTTGAAGCTCACATCAACATCTGTTTTCTCTTCCACTACATCTATGATGAACTTTAGAGCTTTTTTGCCAGAGCGACTCTTTGGTTCCGCAAGGAGCAAGTCTTCAGCCTTCCTTTTCATAATTTTTAGCAACTCGAGAGGGAACCTCTGCTTACTTTGTTTGTCCAAAGTACTCGACTGTATGTTACTTAAACTTACAGCGCCGTCTTTACCCTTGATATTTGGGGCTAAACAATTAAACATAAAAAGAATGAAAGTAACGTAAGGAAGCTCATTTCGAAAACATTTGGAGAGGCCTTGCTGCTGCATGCTCATACATTTAGTGTTAAATTTGGAAAGGCGGAGGGGAATGCCCCCGTTTTAAAGTGACGGGGATGCATTATGCCTCGCTTAGGGATAGAAATTGTAGATTTTTATCGTTCGTAGGGTGTTCAGGACGGATATTCATTATCTTTACCCGTAGACGTTCTGTTTAGAGCTGTGCGTAAACAAACATCCAGTGTATCTTTATGAAAATAAGAAAACAAGTAGGCAAATCGCCCCATGCAAGGGAAACCGAATTTCGGAATCCGAGAAATTTCTGCTTGTGGAATCTGGAATCCTGACTTTCTGGAATCCGTGATTCAGCTCAAGGACGAGGGAATTCCACTAACGATGGCAATCCAAAATCCAAGTTCCACTGACAAAGAATCTGGAATCCAGTACCTGGAACCCAGAATCCACGTCGTAAAATCCAGAATCCCAGACTCGTGGATTCCCTTACATGGGGTGTGACATACAAACAAAAGTCGTCATACCGAGCTGGAATATTGTCTTCTTTTAGTGATCAGATAAAGCCTGAACCACGCCCACTTTTTTTTGGGGGGGGGGGAGGGGGGGTTAATTCTTGTCTTCCCACAAGCGTTCCCAGTTACCTTACTCATCCCCTTCCGCGGGGGAACAGCTGCGAAATTGAGTTGCAGAGACCTCATCTTGTAGCATTAAAACAGATTCTATGGGAAACAGCTGGAAGTGTCTAGATGTCAGTTTGGGTAGACTAGCATTGCATGGATTTAACTAAGAGAAAAACCGAAGAAGTTGACATCGTTGCAGGATTATTCTCTGATGTTTAAGGACATGATGATTTTGACAGAGTTGATACTTAAAGACGACTTAATTGAACGGAAAGAAAAAATATTTGTGAATATAGAGCGTTTTCACATGACGTCACGGCGGCCATATTGGTGTTCCATAACAATAAAACGGCTGCCATGTTGGTGTTCTAAACCAGTCCTGTCGGAATTAAACTCTTTTCTCATGTAAACGCGTTCTTTTGTTCCCATAAATTTTAATGGATGCTGGTCACGTGAATGTAAACGCTCTATACCAGGAATACAGATTATAGAGTTTTTACACTCGTGGCCAGCAGCTACGCAATTTATTGCGACAAAAAAATGCGTTTGCATAAGAAAATTATCGCCCCTTTTTATTGCATTTGGACAGCAACATGGCGGTTGACGTTATGTGAAAAGGCCCTAGACAAGACAGTGGTAGAAAATAAAGTAAGGTACAGGGGCTAGCTTACTTCTTCCGGGCGGTCCATTATTGCCACGTGGTCCGTCAGGGGCTTTATGCCCCAGTCCACCATCCCCGCAAACCGGAAATTGACGTTTCATCATGAAATACGTCTTACAATTTCTCCCTTTTCCACCCCTACTGCCTTCGCCTCCTGGATAACATAGAAAGATAGAAAATAAAAAAGCACAATCGTAAAAAGATAGAGTGGAGTTTTCGCGAGGAAAATACAGTCAAACCCCATTAGAAGGGACACTGAACGGAGTGTCCGTAGTAAACGAGTCATGTTATTAAAGTCAAAAGCAAGCCTATTATTGTACAGAATACTAAAGAAACAAGACGCTATGGAGCGTACACTTCCCCGTCGTGGTTGTGAAACTGATTAATTGTAAATGCGGAGGAATAGTAAGAAATATGGTAAGAGCAAAGTGTTAATTTGTCAAATTATGGGATTTGTCAGGATATTCTGAAATGGGTAACATCCAAGAGGCCGACTTGCCAAAATCTAACATTTCGGGGCAAATTGTCTCTAAGATATTAGCCCAGTTATGCTCTGATGACTCCATACATATCATTCTAAATTTTACTTGGGTCTAAACGTTTAGACCTAAGTTAAATATGAGGTTACTGGCGGTGAATAACAAGTCTAACAAATTTAAAAAAAAAAAAACAGTGAAAAAAGAACTCTCTATTGTTGGTTTTCACATGACGTCACTAAAACTCAAACTACAAAACTATCAATCTTACTGAGATTTTACTTTCATGATGTATTCGAGCAGCTGAAAACTAATTTTCGTACAAATTTTCGCTTCAAAAAGGGTTCTTAGTTTTTTGATAGAGTACGCTTGAATTTCCAAGCTACTGCGTGACGTGGCATTTACATGACGGCCGAGAGAGCTGTCTTGTAGGTTAAAAGAGTTACGTATTTCGGGGAATTTTGCTATCTAAACAGTTCATGTAATTAGAAAAAGTATTACTTTAATGTTTATGAGTTCCTCGAGGAATAAATTCATGCTTTTGTTACAAAACTCGGTAACAGATGTTTTTGTTGGTTTCCGTCCGCCATGTTAGTGCTCATCCAGGTGGGCACCAACATGGCGTCTCCATACAAATCTCTATAAATTTGGGTAAAACATTTCTTCCGACATCTCGTATACCAAATATTCCTTCTGGCCTGAATCTTGGCGAGGGTCTTTGTATATATATTTACCTCCTTTTATCTCCCAGTTTCCGGACTTTATCTATTGACCGGTTTTGATTTTTATTTTGATCTAGTTTGAATGACGTGACACTGAAAACCAGCAATTTTTCTTACATGAGGCTTCAAAAACAGCATAGCAGTCTCATGTACTGATTAAAGATATGTAAGGGATGGGTAAGGAGTCAATTACGTTGAGCATGGAATTGGCTAAAACGCAATTTTACGAGTTCGAATGTTTTGAGGATAATTATTCACTGGCGATCAGCAAGCAGGGGTGTCGGATTAACACAAAGAAGTTTAACACTAAAGGAACATGGTCTTCACTGAGCTTTAAAACACAGCATCCGCCAACACAAACTTGACTTGAACTTAAGTACACTAAACAGCCTCTGTCAATAATAACAAACTCTCACTTGAACTTAAGATATCTTACGGCTTCCGCCAACTCGTAAACACAGAACTTGAAAATCGATCGGTTCGGCAAAAGAACTCGCTTGGAACTTGTATACCGTTTGACATAAGGTTCTAGAAAATACTAAACAGGCGAATAGTAGTAACTTTTCGACATGTTTTATGATTTTGAGTAACTGATGCAAATCTGCTTACTCATGCTGAGATGTTCTACATGCCCTAATTAACTATTCATGAATAATCCAAAAACGTAGAGAACGTTCGAGAAAGTCTCGCAACGCGTGAAAGCAATTTTACTACGTAACACTCAACAAAGACAAAACGTCCTTGTGCAGCATTTTGTAACTTTAAATTTATCATAAAACAGTTCGAAAGGAGCGCTCACTCGTGCAATGTTTTTCAATAATCGAAGAGAAATTTCGTGTCTCTGCCCGGCCATGTAATATCCTCTATTTATTCCTCGAGTAAATTAAAGACCAAACTCGAAGTGATCTCAAGATATCACGAAGTACTCCGGTCTCATTTCGTGAAATAACCGAAACAAGCTGAAAAGTCACGAACATGCGCGCCCAATCTTGTCCCGAAACTATTGCATTATTTCATTAACTATTTTTCATATTCCGCACTACCTTGGGTAGCAGTAGCGCAATCGGGTAATCCCTCAACTTAGAGTCTCCTCTGATCTGACGGGTCACACAGTTATGTCGGTTCAAACCCCGGGAAAGCCAAAATAATAATTCTTTCTTCCTCGAATAAGTTAAAGAATAAATCAAAGAAATCGAAGTGATCTCGCGATATCTCGAACTAATTCGGCTCTCACTTCGTCAAATAGCCGAAAAAACCGAAAACCTACAAACTTTGCGGGCCACATCTTGTCCCTAAAAGGTCAACTTTGATACATTCCTGAGCGTCGAGAATCCTTTACCTCGTGCTCCGCCGAAGTAATAGAATAGGACATTATCTTCGTCAATCTTAACATCTCTAACCTTCACAAAGTCATAATTTAGCGGATCATGTCCATGGAAACATCCAAAAGTCGCTATTTTTTACATAACTTTCAATCTCGTTCCCAGAGTCCGCGTAGCCCTTGTCCAGGGGAACTGGCACGGGTACGGGGAGGTCCCTGTTGCCCGTTCCACTGGACAAGGGGAACGCGGACGTTCTGTGTTAAACTCCTTTGATCTGATGATGAATTCTACAATTCATCCTATGCTGTGTACTGTAACACTGTCAGCTGAGAGTTCATTACCTTCAATGAGGAAAGTTTTATTATAGCACACAGCTGACAATGAAGTGTCCACATTAACGAGCTGTGTGCACCCTAGAGTCTACTCTAGTTGTCACTTTTGAGCTTTTCAAGATTACAAGATGGTTTGTGTCATCCAAACTTCAATAAACATCAGCAGAGACTCAGGAGGACACTGGATTTATTTCTATCATTTAAAAAAGCTTTTTTACACAGTATTCAGCCTTGTCGACTTGTTTGTAATTAGTTTAGCTGCGACTTGAGTTGGAAAGGTTATGACAAGAGTAAACGATGTTACCTTTTCCTCCTCGTCCATTCTTTCCTGGCTCTGCTCCAAGCCCTTTGCAGGATTTCAGGAGAACGTTGCCGTTGACTTTTCCCCAGCTAAATACGATATTACCAGCTCGTCCTCCGTTTCCTACAAGAAATTGTTCCAAGGAAATTGATTACAGTCGAACCCCTCCACACAATCGCCACCTTGGGGACAGACGAAAGTCGCCGGTGTGGAGAGATGGCCCTTATGGGGAGCTAGCGCGGGATAATATGACAATTTATTTAGGGAGGAGAACATGTTTATTGTGCTAAGTTTACATTCCTTGTATCTCATAATGGTAATCCAATCATAAATAGCTAGTAATTATACAGAGATAAAATACATACAAAACTTGAATGTTTTGAATCGAAATGTTAACGTGACAAACCCAGCAAGGTTCGTAACATACACTAAAGCATCGTAGACAATTTATGCTTACTGCAGCAGTATAAAATCGAACACAATCAAAATACTATTACCGCTATTAACTATTAACGCACCACAAGGAACAAATTTCATGACCATTCTTGACTTTTTAATCAGTCGCTGAAAAAACTGGCCGTTGTGAAGAGGTGGCCGTTGGTGAAGGTTCGAAACTCAAAAATAGGAATTTAGCCAATGGTGACCTATTTGCAGACCTGCCAACCCCTGATACAGGAAAATCTGGAAACTAATGAAAAAATATATATATTGAAATTCTACAAGAGGTAGTGAGATCCTATTTTTTTTTTTTTTTTTTTACAAATCAAAACTAAATAAATCTTTTTTCCTTTGGGTGTATTAATTGTTTTTTCAAATACTACCATACTTTATTTGTGGTCCCTCTTGTAGCAAAATGCCGCGGCTTTCTTTGTTGACTCTAAGAGGCCAGGGATGAGGGCATAACTGGGACGAAACATACAGTATTGGGACGTTAAATTCCAGATAAGCAGCTTCATGGCCAAAATGTTACACAAAGGGCTTCAACAGGCACTGGCATTACCCATTTAATTTCTATTTTTATTCATCAAGGTAACGTTTCATTTGAAAATGATATTTCTCCAAAAAACCGTGAGATTGGGGGGCTAAGTCTTGAGGCCGTGAGAAAGGTCAAACCATCGTGAGACTCACGGCAGAATTCTGAGAGTTGGTAGGTCTGCATTTGACCTCAGACTAGCTCAAAAACGCATATTCGCCCATTAAGCTAAGCTGAAACATATCTAGAAAAGATTCTATTATATATAAAACATACAGCATTATATATTGGATGAGGTTTTTGTGATATCCGGAATAATCAAGGTCGAGGTAAGTGTTATCAGCCGAGCGGAAGGACGAGACTAATAACACTTACTGAGACATTGATTATTTAGGATATCACAAAAACCGAATCTAATAATTGTTTTAGCAAGGAACCTAAATTGATATTGTTATTGGAAATCATGCATTGTGCGCGCAACCTACAGATTAGTCAGTTATCTGCTAACAGATAACTAATTACTGATCTGTAGGTTGTGCTGATTTCCAAATTTAGCTGTAGGCGGTTAGCCGATAAGAAGGCAGATAATGAGTACAATGTATAATAACATTTCTTGCCTGACGTTCCAGCGTTCCCTCCTTTCTTGCCACTCTTTCCTTTTTCTCCAGGTGTTCCAGGAAAATAGCTCGGCGAACAAAGTCGCGGCCCTTGGTTGTTGCACAAACTCGCAGGTTTGTCGGGTTGCTGAATTTATTTCGTAAAGGGTTGAATAATAGGTCTCAAATTGTTATTTCAACAAGGTAGAAGCAGTTTAACTGTTGTATGAACATGAGAAATCAAAAACACTCAAATGTTTCCCACCAAAATACGCCATGCTCAAGTTTTGATGCAAAGATATCCCAGCATTTTTTTTTTAGTTTCCTCAAAGACATCGCAGGCAGCCTAAAGTGCGGTGTTTCACAATCACACTTTTAGTTGAGCTAAATGAGGCATAAGACGGTGCAGTTCTAGTTACTAAGGGACTGTTTACATGAAGAGAGGAAGATGCTCGTATCAGCTGAAAGATTCTAGACGGCGAAACAACTTTTCCTTGGGAGAAATTTTCGTCTGTGTGGTGCTCAAGTAGAGAAGTAATTAAGCATGGCGGGCGAAAACCACAAAAATACAATTTTGGCCCTTCTTCTCTCTTTACTGGCGTTAATCACAATAATCAGCTCGTGGTAACGCCAAACGAAATGGTCGGCCATTATTGCCGTGATTACCCACTAAATGACCCGCAGCTATTTTTTTCTGGTTTGTCCCTAGTACTAGGATCTTACAAACAAAGACAGTTTACATGGTACTAGGATCTTCCTATCTCTCAGCTATGATCTTCCTAGTACTAGGGAGATCCTAGCGCTAGAGACAAGTGCAACCCTGTGCCTGTAAACTGAACACAGAAAACATATATAGTTCTAAGGTGATCCGCCTTCTAGGATCTTCCCAGTGCTAGGATCTTCCTCCCCTGTAATGGTCGGGGTTCAAGTTGTTAGTGGTCGAAATTTCTTGGGTCACATTTCTAGACATCTGAAGCTTGTTGTTGTTGTTGTTGTTGTTTTTTTCAGTTTTGTTTGTTCCTAGACATTTTTCTCGTTATGATAAAATCGGCATTCCAGTCAGAGCAAACCTCATGAAGTACAAGTAATACAGCTTTCAAAAATTTCATTTAAAATCTATTTTTAACCAAGATGTTTCCAAGGTTTTCAAGATATAAGCTTAATTAAAACCTCTGGTGAAGGAAGGGGATTTTTAAGACCAATGTACATCAACCTCAAACAAATGTGTTCAGCGCGCTTTTTAGTGTGTAGGTGTTTAAATGAAATTCATCACATGACACCAAGTTTTGCATGGTTTATAATCAAACGTCAGTTATTACTAGTTTATTAAATTACCGTGTAACCAAGTCCCTCGGCATTTTCTCCCGAACCGCCATCTTGCCCTTTGTGTCCGTTGCCTCCATTTGCGATCACAGTTAGAGAACCGCGAACTACGCCAACAAGTATTTCAACTGTGAAAATAATTTAGAGGTCAGTTTAAAAAGTCAGAGACAGGTGAAATATTCTGTGTGATTTGTGATTTTAACAACTCAAATAAATTTATACTGGGTAGGTCGAAACAAAAAAAATAAGAAATTCAACCCACAAATGGCGTCGACGTCGATGTCGAAGTAGTCTTGTTTAGTCCCAGTATATTCATTTCGACAGCTTCAGTTGTTCAAACTTTGTATAGCGTTAGGCGCCCGATATCTATACTGAAATTGCGTTGGCGATGAGATATCGATTCATCCACCGTGGATAAGGGACGTGATTGTTCATCTCAATCGCGATTGTTCTATTGATTGTTCTATGAGACTGCGTATTCAAGATATAATAGTTGCTGCAGCCAGACTCTTTCCTTCCACTTACCCTTAGGACCATCAATTCCATCGTTTCCCTTTTCTCCATCCGCACCAGTTGTCACTCGGTTTGTAAACTGCTGATTCCAGTTCGGTGCTGATATGTCAAGTTCACTTCCGGGTGTAGCAATTATTCTTCTAGCACAAACAGTCAGTTCTTTGATTCCGTACAATTTAACAGAGCCCTAGCGAAACAGAAAGCCTGTATTTAAATTGAATACTAAGGGTAAACCTTTACCAAGTTGATCACTAGCTGTCGTCAACTATCTATGTCCCTAGCGACCTTACGATGCGGCTACGTGTTCGCAAAGAAATTTAAAAAACGCGTGAGTGTACTTAGCCTGAGAAAGTAGCCGACATTTCACGAAGCCACCACAGATTTTCCCGCGAAATGATTTCTAAGAAACGATGGAAGAAATTCCAGATCTGAGCAGTGCTTCTGATTGGCTGAAAATTTGGGGCTGTTTTCTACGGCTGCAGTGGATGTAAAAGAGTCTTTGTTTTGCTCACTAAACCTTTTGTATCTTAGAGATTGCGCTCCGCCGCTGTCGCATTTTAGAAAAGTCCCTAAACAAGAATTTGGTAAGTTGACGTGGAAAATCCCGTGGAGAACAAAACGAGAAAGGGGTATCTCAAAGAAGCAGAGAGAACCTAGACCTTTTCTGAAAAATAGCTTTTCAGAGATCTGTAAGTTTTGTGTTTAAAGTTCAAATAAATTGATGTTGATTTTAAAACAGCTTCCTCTTAAACGTTTATTGTTTATAGCAGGTCAAAAGATTCAAAAAATATTGATGTAATATATCAAAGCATCGACACAGCGTTTCATCAACAGATGAAACACCTCGAAATTCGTCAAAAATACTGTGCTGTGCGTCGTATTTTCAACTGTCTTCTCAGTGTATCATCTGGTGATAAAACACTGCGTCTCATGCTTAATATATTTTATCAATATTTTTAGAATCGTTTGACCTGCTATAAACAATAAACGTTTTGACCAAAAACTTGATACTAGATTTTGACCAAAACTTCAAAGTACAACAGTGGCCTGCAGATTTTTCTTCTCTAGTTTTGAAACTAACATTTCAGTTATCCCGCAAGATATTTTTCAAGCACAGACCAGCAGTTCATGTAGACCTAAAGCGTGATAGTTTTTTTCCAGCTTTGAGACTCACCTCAACGTATAAGGAGTCGGTCTGAATTTCCACCTTTGAAATGAACCGCATTTCCTGCCGAGCTCGGCTAAAGTCGTAGTTAAGTCCTTGCTTTTTTTCTAATTGTTCTTTTACATACTTCAGATGAACGACTCTTCCAAGAATACGATATTTTCCTAAAAGAAGAGAATAAAATCGTTTTTTTAAAGCCCTGATAAGGGTGAATGAAAGTAATAAGACCATCAAGTTCTCGAAAGCCACAGCTATCGAGAACTCCGGGCTTATCGAGCCTTATAGAGCACCTAACGGCTTATCGTACACATAGCATAAGGGAAAAATGAAGTCTAATAAAGGACATTTATTAAGAGCCGTAACGTCATTTTTAAAATGATGTCCAAGAAAACTGAATCGGCGACATGGAATTTAAGAACATGAAAGAGTTCATGGACTTTTGATCGACAACTCAGTCAGTAGGGAGACATCGTTCTTCAAGCTTAAATCAGATTCACATTTTTCCAATGAGTTTCGATTCAACAAGCTCATATCTCGGTACATTCCCTTTTGAATTAAAGGATATAATGCGCCTTATGTTTCTGTTATCTTACCGGCTTCCATTTCCAGTAACGATGGAATATGAATCCAACTCATTTGTGGGACTTTTGGAGTTACCTCTTTAGATGAATTGCCGAGTGTGGTCTGCGCGCATCCGTTATTGATAGTCACCTTACTGAATACTGTAGACGAAAAGCAAAAGCGAAGGAAAGAAACTGTAAATTTATAGCCTGCGTCACAGAGGAATTTAAACCTTTGGTTAAGTCCCCCTGCGAGCCAGCGCCAAGATGTTTGTTCTGCGTCCTCACCAGTGTATCAGGAATTGAGTACGCGCTATGATTTCTGCGTTAAAATATGCACTGGAGCCCATTATTGGCCCATAATAAGGATATCCGCGCTTCTTAACAGACGTTACTACGGCGGGATTAGATTACGCCTTCAATGCGGGCTATCAATATACAGCAAAATTCCATTAGATGAATTTGAAATAAAAACAAGCAATGAGGGAGAGAAAATCTTAAAAATTAATTAATTTTGCTCTCTCCTTCTGAGTTCACCTACACTAAAGCACACAGCATCCCCAAGAGAAAAAAAAGTAAAGGAAAATGAAAAAGTTATTCGTAGAATCTTTGGCGTTAATTTGTTTATTTTTCGTTCATTGATTTGTTTTTATTTTACTACATTACCTTTGAACAAACACCAATCGAGGACAACAATTTTACTTTGCTCTTTAATAATTGTAAAACCCAATTATAAAATGAAAGTTTTGTTCAGCCCATTTGCTTATATTACCTGGAAAGTTAATGATTATTGAATAAGAAATAAAAAAATGTCAGAACATACCCTTAGGTAAGAAACTGGATGAGCTGATAAGAGCAAAAACCACGAAAGACGTACTTAACCAATTCTTCATTTTTTGTCACGTCCTGTAAACTGCAACACTTTCTTTCCGGCTGAGAAGCCCGTAATTAAAATATTTTCCCATTTCTTATTTATAACCTTTCACTGTGTTGGAAAACGAGATTACAACAGCGGGAAGAATACCTGCAGTGATATAATGAAGCACCTAGTTTGGAAGGAACAATGAGGGATGTTTCTTTGTTTAAATCACTGCTTAATTTCACTTTAACGAAGGAACGCTATGAAGGGGATACCGCGGTTACAATCAAAATTAAATGTTTTGTTCTGTAGGGAGTAATTAAGTCAATTTTGTTAATAAAGTTAACAGTGAAAGATTGACATATTGCACTAAATAGTCATTACAATTTTTTAACATAATTAGCCCGATGCCAGACCGGGACATATATTTTATCATAATTACCCCAATGACAGACCGGGAATTTACCTCCTACGTTGACAGGTTGTACTAAATCAGCTTAAATGGGATGATGCCCAATTCTAGCCATTTTAAATCGTAATAAGGAAACAAAAATATAAATGTTGTCACTTCAGCCTAACCCCAAGTACTTTGTTTGTCTTGTTTATCAAGTTGTTTACTCATTTTGGTTGATTTATCCATGATCAAAATTCACTTTTTAGCTTTTACTGTAAAATTGAAACTCTATGAGTGAATCAAAGTTGTTTGAGAGTAAAAGTCTCTGGGTATTTTTTGCCAGATGGAAAGCTCTGATTTCTAATGAGGTTTGAAAATTAAAGACAAAGCAACTGGTCAAGCAGAAAAAGGTATTGTCATAACTAGATTGAGTCTCAAAGGTGTTTCCATAAACGGATTCTTGTCGGATTGTTAAATGGTAATATGAACGAGTGGTTGTCGTATGAGGAGGTGGTCATCTGATTGACTTAAGGCTTGGTGATCGTTATTCTCGTCCTATTAGACGGTCGGTTGTATTGAAGGGGTGATAATACTAGAAAAGTCGTGGAATAAACACGGTGAAATATTTCCGCGCTTCCAGTGAGTGCTGTGATTGATGGAGCGGTCATGTGAACAGGTATTTTACAACGAGGTTTAACGGAGAAATGACTTATATGTTCCGATGCTATAACAAACTAACAGAAAGTGTAACAGTGTTGCAGCTAACCTATGAGAGTTAACTTCTGTTTGTAACATCGCAAGTACTCAAATAAAGCATGTAGCGCTATAACGCTATGAGGAAATGTGTTTGAACCGGCACTAAGGCTGCGTATCCGGTCGATGTTATAGGAATCCAAGCAAAAAAAAACAGACACAAACAAACAAACGAACAAACAACAAAAACAACAAAACAATATTCGAGCAGAGTAAAACCTCGATCTTATAGAACGGGAAACAAGGGAAAAAGGGAACAGAGGAAAGAGGGAAGCAAGGTAAACAAAGGGTGCAGGGGACGAAGAGGAACAAGGAGAACAAGGGAATAGGGGAGCTAGAACACAAGGGAAACAGGGTAACAAGGGAAACAAGGGAAAAAGGGAAACAAGAGGGACAAGAAAAACAGTGGAACAAGCGGAAGAGGAAAACAAGGAAACAAGGGAAACAGGGAAATAATGAGAACAAGGCAACAGGGGGAAAAAAGGAGGGAACACTGGCGAACAAATAAAAACAGGGAAACAATGGAAACAGGGGAACAATGGGAACAAGGTAAACAAGGGAGAAAAGGGGAACCGGCAAACAAAGGGAACATGGGAACTGGAGAATAGGGGAACAAGGGAATAGGGCAACAGGGGAAACAGGGCAACAAGGGGAATGGGGAAACAGGGGGAACAAGAGGAACAGGGAAATAGGGGAACAAGGGGAAGAAAGCAAAAGGGGGAACAGGGGAACAAAGAGAAAAGGGGGACTAAAGGAAGAGGGTAACAAGAGGAACCAGGGGACAGGGTAGCAAGGGATGCAGGGGAATAAGGGAATAAGAGAACAGGGGGATAAGAGAAACAGGGAAAAAAGGGGAACAAGGGGAAGAGAAGAATATGGGATGAGGGGAACACGAGCAACAAGGCAACACGGGCAACAAGGGAACGGGGAAACAAGACATCAGGGGGAAAAAGGGAAGAGGGGAACAAGGGGAACAGGGTAACAGGAGACCAAGGGAAACAAGGGGAACAAAAGGAACAAGGAAAACATGGAAATAAGAGGAACAAGGTAAACAAGGGAAATAGGGGAACAAGGAAAACAAGGAGAACTAGGGAAACAGAGGAACAGGGGAAAGAAGGGAACAAGAAAATAGGGATAAAAAGAACAGGGGAACAGGACAACAGGACAACAAGGGGAACAAGGGAAACAGGGGAATAGCAGAACAAACGAACAAGAAGAACAGCGACATAAAGGGAGGAGGGAAACAAGGAGAAAAGGAGTACAAGGGAACAGGGAAACAAGGAGAACAAAGGAAGAAGGGGAACAGGGAAACAGGGGAACAAGGAAACAGGGGCAAAAAGAAGAACAGGGGAACAAGGGGATCAGGGGAACAAGGGCGAAAAGGTAAACGAGGGGAACAGGGCAACGGGGGACCCAAGAGGAACAAGAGGAACAGGGGAACAGGGGAACAAGGGGAACAGGGGAACAAGGGGAACAAAGGGACAAAACAACAAGGGGAACAGTGGAACAGAGGAACGAGGGGAACAAGAAAATAGGGACAAAAAGAACAGGGGAACAGGACAACAGGACAACAGGACAACAAGGGGAACAAGGGAAACAGGGGAGTAAGGGGAGTAAGGGGAACAAAAGGAAACAGGGGAACAGCAGAACAAACGAACAAAAAGAACAGCGACATAAGAGGCCCGGAGGAGGGAAACAAGGAGAAAAGGAGAACAGGGGAACAGGGAAACAAGGAGAACAGAGGAAGAAGGGGAACAGGGAAACAGGGAAACAGGGAAACAGGGAAACAGGGAAACAGGGAAACAGGGGAACAAGGAAACAGGAGCAAAAAGAAGAACAGGGGAACAAGGGAGACAAGGTAAACAAGGGGAACAGGGCAACGGGGGACCAAGAGGAACAAGCAGAACAGGGCAACAAGGGAATAAGGGGAACAAAGGGAACAACAGAACAACAGAATAAGGGGAACAGCGAAAAAAGGGAACAGGGAAACAAGGAGAAAAGGGGGACAGGGGAACAAGGGAAACAGGGGAAGAGGGAAAGAGGGGAACAAAGGTAACAGGGGACCAAGGAGAATAAGGGGAACAAAGGTAACAGGGGAATAAGGAGAACAAGGTAAACAAGGAGAACAGGGGAACAAGGGAAGCAGCAGAACAGAGGAATAAGGGGAACAGTAGAACAAGGAGAAAGGAGATCAATGGGAAAAGACCGTCTGGGAAAAAAGGGAAACAGGAAAACAGGAGAAGAAGCGGAACAAGATGTACAAGTGGAACAGGGGAAATAGGGGAACAGGGTAACAAGGGGAAAAGGGGAACAAAGCAACAAGGGGAACAGAGGAACAAGGAAAACAAGGAGAACAAGGGGAACAGGGGAACAGGGGAACAAGGGGAACGGAAAAACAAGGAGAACAGTGGAAGAAGGGAACAGGGGAACAAGGGAACAAGGGAACAAGGGAACAAGGGAACAAGGGGAACAAAGGTAACAGGAAAAACTGTTACAGTGTAAATAAAACAAAACTGAATGCAGCGCTGACACTACGGCAAAAGGCTGATTAATTATAAGCCAAGATTTCGGCTAACACAATTAGCCATTCTCAGGGCCAGAGCTATACCGAAGGAACCGAAGGAATGAACATTAAACTGTTTCTATTTCTATTTTTAGTGTATAATCATTTACCCGTATATTATTCTATCTAGTATTAATAATTGTAGTTAATTATTAAGCACATGTGAATTTTAAATTCAAATTAAAAGATATTTTCTCTCGGTATAGCTATGGCCCTGAGGAGGGCTAATTTTGTTAGCCGAAATATTGGCCTATAATAAATCAGCCCTTTGCCGTAGTGCCAGCCCTGCATTCAGTTTTGTTTTAAAGTTACTGGGGAACAAGGTAAATAATGGGAAGGGGGTAAATATACAAGCCTATATTTTTTTTTGGAAGCGATATCATGAGGAGGGCATTTGGAAAATGGTTGACCCACAGGGTCGTATAAATCGATTGGGAAAAATGTTAGTAAGACGGACCTCCTTGACTGGACCAGTATGCGGCACTCAATACTGTCCGGTCGAAAAGACACCATATGTCTTGATAACGATCTTTCTATTAATTCTGCACCATTATTTAAAATCAACAAAGACGTATTTGAACAAGGGGAACAGGTTTTTGTGTCGCGAATTTCCATCCGGGGGGTAAATCAATTAAGTCTTGTGTAAGTGAGTATCCAGCCCTCCAAAATTTAGATGTAATGACACCATCCTCGGAGACCCAGGGGCAGATAGTGGGGGCGAGGGAAAGTCTAAACAGGGGAAAAAATATGGCACAAAAGAAAAGTAAAGAACGGCCAGAAGAGCCCCTGGGGACAATATCTTACCAGACCAGTTCCAAACGGTCGCCACCGTTCTGGCTTCTGATTGATGCCAGAAAACTTTTGTTTTTCTGGCACCAATCAGAGGCCAGAACGGTGGCGACCGTTTACAACTGGTCTGGTAAGGCATTGTCCCCAGGGGCTCTTCTCGCCGTTCTTTACTTTTCTTCGTGCCTTATTTTTCCGCCCGTTTAGACTTTCCCTCGCCCCCACTATCTGCCCCTGGGTCTCCGAGGATGTAATGACACATACTCTTACAATTACTTTTTTTTTAAGTCTTGATATTTTTCCTGTTTTTTTTTCTCTCTCTCTCTCTCTTTGCTTTCAACGTTGTTGTCGCTAGGTACCGCATAATCAGGACTCTGTTGTTATTATCATGGACAGTTATGTCAGGCCTACGGTGATTCATCTCATGATCGGTTTGTATGGTAAAATCCCATAATATTTTCATTTCTTCATTCTCAGTTATCCCTGCCGGGCTATGTTCGTACACTTGTTGTCGATACCTGTCACCATGTATAGATGCATTCGGTGCAGAGGCGTATCCAGCAGTGTATTTTTTCATATTTCATGAAAAAAAGATGGACGATTAAATTGAAACTTACAAAGTAAACTTAATTAGGGGATACTTAAGTAGCTTTTCAAGAACTATGTTGCGGTGTTGAAGAACAAGAGAAGATACAAGTAATAAACGAGAAAAAAACCCTGCAGTAGTATAGTTGTAGAGCTGTTTTAAAAATTTACCCTTCAACAGTCAGAACAATAAATCGCAGTCAGAGATTCGGGGCAGAAATCGTGCAATCACGTGGGCTATTTTTAGATAATCAGTATACTGTGATTCAGTTATTTTTATAACGGTCCGTAACAGTGCGGCAGTATTGGACATGACTGTTTTATTTGTATCAAACTCTGTCACACATCCCATCCAAAAGAAAGGAAAATGACATTTTTAACGAAGGATATTGAACCTCACGAGATATAACAGCATCTACAATGATCGCATTAATATATAACGAGAGAGAAAAGAGCTCTTAAATGCATTTTCTAAAAGCCATCCGTCACTTCTTCCTCAAAGAAATTGAAAGGTCATTATAGATTTCTTATTTTTTTTTTTCTAAAATTAAAGTTTGCAACTTCGTGACAGGAAACGCAAAAAGTCCTTTTCAGTGAATAAACATCTGGTTGCTAATTTTTCATTTTTGAGACAATTGTGTTCTTTAAGTTCAAATAAAAGGCAACCGTAAGTGCTTTCCTTTGTGTGGTTAGCGGGCAGGTGTCAAAATCTTGGTTTTAATTTGTATCGCTTTAAAATCGTCTGTAGCTTTGTTTTGAACCGTTCGCTTGAAACAAACTCAAACCATCACGGATAGGGTTACTTTAACGAGTCACAACTTTGAAAGAAGTTATTGCATGATATAACACTTTTCCACCAATGGAAAAAACTGGCGATGATCAAAGAAGTTTCCTTGAGGTCATAATACACACTGCTATTCTCACTTTAACTTCCATTTTGTCACTGGCAGGAAATTCTCTAGTTTGTCTCGCATTCTACCGAAACAGGAGATTACGGACTATCACCAATTTCTACGTACTATCTTTGGCAGTAGCGGACATGACGATAGCTGTATTCTACTTTCCTTTCGGGGCAGTGGCTTCTAGTTTACACAAATGGCCATTTACCAAATGTTACTGTCATTTTACCAGCTTTCTCGGTGCTTCTTGGGCCCAGATATCAACTTTTACCTTGGCACTCGCATCGTTGAATCGATACTTTTGCGTCGTAAAGCCTCACAGATATTCAACATTGTTTACCAGGAAGAAAGCAATCATTTCGATTGTTGCTTTATGGCTTTTTTCATGGGCTCTTACTCCATTGTTTTAGCTAATCCTATTTATGAATGGTCTCCAATTTTCTTGAATTGTCGAGCAATTTTCAAAGATGAGCAGGCGATGAGGATTTCTTATCTATCCTTTGGATGTCTCTTTATAGTTCCCATGTTACTGGTGATACTATGTTACAGCAGTATTCATCACTTTATAAGGCACCACAACAACGCAATCGTTCCATCTCTGCAACAAAATAACAGCCAAGCGACGAGAATTCAAGAAATTAAGACCTGTCGGGTGGTGTTTGTCGCTGTTTTAGGATTTTGCCTTTGCTGGAGTCCCGTTATCTCCACAATGGTTTTGCAGTTTGGTTTTCAAATACCTATTTGTCCTTCTGTGCTGTCGATTTGCTTCCTACTTACCTCGGCCTCGGCTTACATTAATCCTCTAATTTACGGCGTCATGAACCAAACTATGAGAGTGGAGTTTCTGGAGATATTGTCATTAAGAAGTGGATAGGTGATCCTTTAAATATTTTTTTTGTAGCATCTACCCTTTTGACTTCCTCCAGCTTTCGCCTTAGAGGTATTACGTCCGCCTTAGACAGGGATCCCCTTTGATAAACCACAAGTGATTCTCCATCTGTCACCGTCCAGCCAGTAATTGCGCCTGAATTTTTATTATGTGAGAGAGATTTAAAAAGGGATTCGATGTATATTCTGCATCCAAGGGTCATTTAAGTGGAATCTAACGTTACTAGAAGTTTGTTAAAAAAAAGACAACCTACACGGCCTTAGTAATCTCAGCCAAACCCACGGCAACTAATATAATCCAAAAGAAAACCCACTTTATTGGAGTGCCAGACTTTGAGAACACTGTATTGGTCCGGCCCCGAGACCGAACCCACGACCTTCTGCTATATCATTCTGCGGTCAAGCCCTCTTCTGGTCAAAGATACTTTCGAAATATCAAATTTTCAGTTCTAAACTCCATTTTATTAACTTTTTGAAACTGATTAACATGGTGTAAGTAGCAAACTTAACATTGATTTTGCTACTAAGCATGACTTTATCTTACATTTCATTCACAAACCCCAGTTGTAAAGCAAACAACTGAAACGAAGTTTAGACAAGTGATCTTTTCCTATATACAATTTAAATAATTATACTTGAAGCAAATTAACGGCAAAAAGCAAATAAGCGAGTTTGCCTCTGCTAGTTAACGAAAATGGTGGTTCTGAGCACGGCTCTGCGCGCAAAGGCAGTGTTCACACTTAGAGCCCAAGCACGATGCCCAAGTAAGGCACTCGCTGGGCACTTCGCTGTCAACACACCAGGATTCGGGCGCGGTGCCGGTACCAGAATGGGAGTTCGAGACCTTGTACTCAAGAACTAATGTTGGCACTGGGTAACTGTGTTCACACGTTTTCTGTTAGTTCCGAGGAAATTTACTGCTTTGTACGGCGTAATAAGAAAATAAGAATAATAAAAAAACATGCTACAGTTATATTTCAGGTACCCAAAGTGGGAAAACAACATCATTTCGAGCCGTTACCCAGACATTAGTGCTCGGGCACCACGTGTGAACAGCCCAGAGTTTTTCTAGACGCTGTTTAGTTACACAAGACTTGCTGTGATGAAAGTGATGCTACCGAAAATTTCTTCTAAGAGAACTCCAGCGCCCTGCAGTCTTCATTTACTTTTTAAATAAAAACGAAAGGTAAGAACTCAATAGGAGGCTAGTTCCAAATACACAATTGTTTTACTCTAATCTTTTGAGCCTGTCTTCAAGTACTCCGAGGGGTCTTTGATCACCTTCACCTCTGTAGCGGCAATGCTTTGTGAGCACATTGGACAAAGTGTTTCACCAGACTCGAGAAGACTATAATGGAAAATAATAAAGAGAGGAAAGGGTCGAGGTAAGTATAGAGCGTGGTATGTGCAGAGGTGGCCAGCCACTATGTAAATTTATTGGAACAAAAGTACCTTATTATAGGAAATTAACGCTCCATGAAATTAACGCGAATCGTTAAAATTCGCGTTAATTTTGTTGAGCGTTAATTTCCGCGACGTTAATTAAGTGCAGCGTTAATTTCCGCGCTCTTAATTTCCAGTATTTTAACCCAAGTTTTGGAACCTGTCCAGACATTCTTGACACCTAAAAAACATTAACTACAAGCTTTCTTCCTGTCCATTTATCCTGTATTTTTCATCTTCCACAAAAGCTAAGGCGAAGGTTTACAATATTTTGAGTTCATCTTCATCGTCGTCGCTGTCAGAAGTGATCAGCTGAGTGATGTCAGCTCAGTTTTGAATTTTTTTGCATCCAGTGTTGAAATAAATTTGTTCCATTTGTCACTACCAACTGTGTCTTAATCGCGTTAATTTCCTTTATTGTGAAATTCTACCTCCTCTTTCGCGTTAATTTTCATTATTCGAAAGTCGTTTTCCACTAAATTCGCGTTAATTTAAGTCGCGTTAATTTCCAATACCTTAATTTCATGGAGCGTTAATTTCCTATAATAACGTAAACCATTTACATGAGAAAGGAGTTCACCTCCCACAGGATTTTCTTGGTACACCAATATGGCCGCCGTGAAGTCATGTGAAAAATGAGAAGACGACCTGTTTATTAACCTGTGTATTGTGTATTTTCAAATTTCAAACACCTACTTGCCGAAATCAGTTGTGAATATTTTCCTTTATGAGGAGGCTAACCCTGTATCAATGTGTCCTTAATGTTTGTATTGAGCCGTAATTTTTATTCGAAAAAGGACTTGTGTTTGTAAGATATTTATTGGCCCATAGAAGTGCTTTTGAATCATGATCAGGCGAATTTCTTTTTTCAGTATGAGCGATACTCCATTCAGTTAGAAAACGTGAAATTAAAGAACAGTAGGAACCATGGCGTTTACAGCACTGTAGGTTATCCCGGTTTTGGCAGCATGACGCTGCTGGGAGTATCGCTACTCGTTCCCGGATAGGAGGCAAGTCCCTCACAGGGTTACCACCCACAGTATGTTGCCGGTAACCATTTATACACCTGTGTGAAGGGATACAAAGCAAGGAGCAGAGTTTCTTTTTCAAGAAAAAAAAACGCAACGATAAGCTCAAACCCCAGACCCACAGAACCTTAATTAGCACGGGCGGATCTAGAAGACGGGTAAGAGAGGACCGGGCCCCCACCTTATTTTTAGGCCAAACTGAAGCCTGCAGGGCCGGGAAGTATTATTTTCTTGAGGTCAGAGGCCCCTTTTACCTTACGCTCTGAATGAGCGGACCCCTCACTTGCTCACTTGTCTTTTTCTTCCCTGCAGTGTTTATTTAATAAGAAAAACGGCTTCTAGTATTGCAGTGTACATACGTCATAAGTTCGGAGTGAAGAGCTGGGAAGGAACAATTTGGGCACACAGTCCAGTTATCCTTTACCATATGCCGGCCCTAGAATTAAAAATAACGCCTATTTATTCATTTATGGAGATTAAAGATGACGAAGTCTGAAGTTGACTCACTGCACAGCAACTTGCGCCATAAATCGAACATTCGCAATCCTTTCCTTAGGAGACAGCGTGGTCAGAACACTGAACTTGCAATCCAGTGCTGCCGCTTTCGATGATCACTCTGACCAACAGCTGGATTTGTTACCGGTATACTCCAACTTAGCACTTTTACTAATTTCCTAAATAGCCAAATGGTTTTCCTAGTATTGTAATTGTATTGTTATTGTAATTATTCACTTAGTGTCAAGCCACTGCTCGCCTCGAATAGCTATAGCTAACTGCGAGCAGTGGTATATCATATTTTGTATTTTCTCAATTTTTCTTAATAAACTTGAAACTTGAACTTGAACCGACCAAGAGGGATTTTTTCACAAAATTTTGCATAACTATTGTTTCCAATTTCTCCTGGGTATTACAGGCGTCCCAGAGAAATCGAAGACAATGGTTATGCAAATTCTTGGGCAAACAAGGTGTATTATGGGCAACGCGAAAATAGTGAAAATTGTTACGTTGAATTTAGGTCATTTCCCAGCCAAATGGCTATTTTAAGGTTGCGCGTGAGACCGTAATACCGAGGAAACAATGGTTATTTGGGGGTACATGTTGTGCATTATGTGAAAATGATCAATTACCTTATATATTTATGGCTGCGTTTACACTTAGTGCTCGAGTACGGTACTCGAAGGTCACTTAATATGAACACAAAGTTATTTTAAGTACTCAAAGGGTCCCGTTCGATCCCCTTGCAAACGTTTTCTGTTAGTTCCAAGGTGTTCCACTACTTTGGATAGCCCCTGCTAAGCTCACGCTAGGGCGAGATTGAGCAAATATGCACACAGTTACATATCGGGTACCTAAACTTTTAACACAACACCATTTTGTGCTGGTGCCCAGGCACTTGTGCTCGGGCACCAAGTGAGAACTCAGCCTGAATGTACAATTCCTTCACTTACCGTAATAATGCAGTATGGTATGGTGTTCTTACATTCTGGACAGTCTAGTTTTGTCTGAGGTACTTCATTGCTACAATAAGGACACGGGTCTTGGGCTTCTTCTTCTTCTGTTTTATCAGGTTTTCTAAAATCGCCAGAGCAAATCGATTTCGTGAAAAAGGAGACCGCGCGCAAGCATGAAATATTAACAAGAAATAATGTTCCTGGAATTTTGATTGACTAGGCGGCTCGAGATTCGAGATTTGAGACAGAAAAATCTTTGTGATTTTGCTGACGTTTGCTGTCCGCTGTCCGCTGTCTGATATCTGAAGTCTGATGTCTGAAGACTGTTGTCCGCACGTCTGTCTGTCTGTCTGTCTGTCGGACATCTACCTTTCTGATGACTGATATCTGACCTCTGCTGTTCTATTTCTGCTCCACTGTTTGCTGTCTGTTGCCTGACGTCTTGTGATATCTTCTGTCTGATGTCACCTGTTTATTGTCTGAGGCCTGCTGTTTGCTGTCTGCATATTTTCGATATGTTATGTCCGTTATCTGCTGGCTGCTGTCTTTTGTCTGATGCCTCTTATCTGATGCTGGATGTCTGCTGTCTGCATGTCTTTTGGTAATTATGTTATGTCTACTATCTGCTGTCTGTTGACTAATGTCTCTTATCTGATGCCAGATGTCTACTGTCTTTCGCCTGCTGTTTGATGTCTGCTATCTGTTATCTGTTGTCTGATACCTCTTATCTGATGCAGGATGTCTGCTGTATACTATCCTTTGCCTGCTGTCTGCTGTTTATGTCTGTTGTCTAGTGTCTGCTGTCTGCATGTCTTATGTCTGATGTTTGCTGCATACATGCCTTATGTCTGATGTTAAATCGAGGGAAATTCTGCCTGTAATACCACAATTTATCTCACATAGACTTTTGCTTTCTTACAAGGAGAGCCACTTAATGAAAACGGGATCAATTGGGTTTCCTGGGTAACCGCACACCTACCCCTTCCCTCAGTCTCAATTTTGCCCTAAGTGAGAAGTAGGTGTTGATTTAGGGAAGGGGTAGGAAGTGAGTTACCCAGAAACAGCCACTTTGCGCAACTTGAGGTGAACGTTTTATAGTTACTACTCAATCCAGCGAAACCTCTGGTCTCTGCCGAAGAAAAACAGCACGAATTACCTGACAATTTGTTCAATCTTCTTTTTGTACTTGAGATCAATCTTTTGTCGATACTCGGGCCTCATCAACATGGCAGCGTAGCTGAACGAAGAGTTCTTCAGTCCTGAACGATGACACTCAATAACAGTGGACGTTAGAATAGGAACCACATCTAGTTAGCAAAAACAATATATGCGGACATTTCTTTACGTACAGAAGAGAACGACCTAAATAGGAAGGATTCTTAGGCCAAGACCAAACCTCGAACTTTTCATGAGACGAACCGAACTGCCCTTTGGGTCGACCGTAATTTAGTAAAGTTCGACTGCTAGATAAACGTCGAGCATAACTGAACGTCGAACTGCGATGAAAAGAAAAATAAGAGAGCTCGAAAAAAGTTTATAGTCGTGCGGAGGAATCACACTAGCCATAATATTTTTTGGGCGATTTTTGCACCCCAAAAAGTGCTCGCGATCACTTACAAGAATTGGTGATTTACGACAAGTTCCATCTATAGGGCTTCGAGTCAGCAAAAATTTGGTGTTTTGGATACGTGATCGCTCATGGGAGGTGTTCGCTTCATGAGATGATCAGACATCAGACATGAAGTAAAGGAATCACTTACGTGCAGGGAATTTGCTGATATTATTCGCCACTCTGATTAACATCCGGGCACCTTTCAAGTGATCGCCACGCTTCACATGAAGCTGGAAAAACACGGGACAGAAAAAGAAAAAAAAAAGAGAAATTGCGCAGACACACAAAACAACAACAGGGGAGGGGGGGTCTAAGAGTAAAATCCATGCAACAGCCCTCTCTTAAGTACGCCAAAAGAATCTACAAAAACAACCGCACCTAGTTAGCTTAGTTGGGAGAGCGCCGGTCTGCTGAGCGGGAGGTCGCGGGTTCAAACCTCGGCCGAACAAACACTCAGGGTCTTTAAATAACTGACGAGAAAGTGCTGCCTTTGTAATGACATTTGCAAAAGAAGTTATACTTTCTAGTCTCGGATAAGGAGGAAAAACCGTAGGTCCCGTCTCACAGCACTTACAGTGTACACTTATCTGGTTCTTGTGGGTCGTAAAAGAACCCACACCACTGTTCGATGGCTGGGTGGGTGTTCTGTAAGGACACTTAAATTGGAGCACCGCTCGGTTGTGTGTTCCGCAACATATAGTGGAAGTGATTGAATAAACAGATATATAAATAAGCAAACAAACAAGCGAATAGAACAAGACGAAGCGGGTATGAAGACATTCTCTCCAACCTTGACAAGAATGTAGCTGTGAAGGATCATCAGATTCTGTATCATTTCCGTGGGAATCTTGATATTGTGATCAGTCAGCTCTAAAAAAAAAACAAGAACAACATCTGGAGCCAATAATAAAGTAGAAACTAAAGGTGTGTCAGGAACAAAAAATCATTCTAGCTCAACATTAACGTCAGCTTTGCGAACAAACAAGTCCTAACAGTTCTAGTCTTGGTGCCAACAAAGTCATTCATCCACTATGTAGTAATCCAGAAAAAAAAATGACGAGACTCCAAACGAGATTTGCGCCACGTGACCAAGTTTTCTCTTAACTTATCCTATACCTTTCATTACTTCCACCCCGAAATTAGT
The DNA here is from genome assembly GCA_964035705.1 of Porites rus. NCBI lineage: Eukaryota > Metazoa > Cnidaria > Anthozoa > Scleractinia > Poritidae > Porites > Porites rus. Next base: position 10,981,466 of record OZ037999.1, read on the forward strand.
AGCTTTCCAGAAAGTTCTGTCTACAACGATGGTTTTAGACTGTTTTTAGCTGCGCGTTTTCTATTTTGAGAAATTATCAAAATGGATCTGTCGTTTGCCGCTTTCCGTAAACGTCATTCTAAATCTCTCTAATAAAGTCCAAATTCTCGATCAGGCAGAGGGTACCATTGACAACAAGCAGCCTCGTTTTGATCTTGACCTCATTCCCAGAGGCCATGAAGAAGAAAAAATTTAGAAAACAGTTCGAGCTTAACTAACCCCTGTACATGCTGAATAGAACATCATGTGCATTTCTGTAGTTCCCAGCGTTCTGATCTTCCCGCGCAATGATGATCGCTGTGCGCGCTGCCTCACGGTATTGTTTTAACGCCATATAAAGACGGAAGAGGTATTTTGCTTCCTGAAATGCAAGAATGAAAATTATACTTAACAATGTAACAATGGAATGGAATTGAATGGTCCGGTCAAAATATCAGGTCACAGCAATTCTTTTTTCTCAGTCCGTCCAGCGAAGGGCGCGAGAGAAAAAATCACCGGGGCGGCGAGCGACTGTGCGGCGTGGGAGGGGGACGGCTCGGTTCTTACCGTCAGAGCGAAAGTTACACTAGTTCAAGGCCAATTTACCTTAGGTATCCCGTCAGCTTCTCCCATAAGGAAGTCAATCAGCTGATGTGTCAGCACCTCGTCCGCAGCCTGACCAACCTGAAATGTATACAAGGCAATCGCAAATAAGTTGTAGTTGGTAACATGTAACCGTATGACTGGCTGACTGGCTGACTAAGTGAACGACAGCCGCAACCCATGTTTGCACACACCAACCAATCGACCGACTACTAGACTGATTTGCCGTTACGATGGAGTAGCGCTCGCAACGTGAGCTTTTAAATCTCTGCGCGCTTTATGAACTCGTTTGATAACTGACTTATTGATTTTCACTCCCCCTCTGTCCCTTGAGTCTTTTTATCACAGGCGCACCAAGCTCAAGGGAGAGGATCATTGTCGCATGAAAGACAATATATGGGGTTGACGAGCGGCCCGACCAAACTTTTTGCCGTTGAACGCGCAAAAACACAGCGGCTAGGTGAAGCATTCTGCTCTATGTTTATTACTTAAAACTCCCAAATAGCGCTCGTCAAAATTCCCATATTAATTCCATCCCCATGCTAGGGTGAGACGATTCTCACAAATGAGCTTGAGCTTGCTATCTGTGGACTGACCTTTCCACTTTTCTTTTTCATACATCTGATTTTTTGTCGTCTAATATAAAGTGGCAGAGTAACGCCTAACCACTACACTAATTGAACAAATCTATACAATTTTCTGCTGAGTAATATTACACTATTGCAGTATATTAGACGCGCGCATATAAAACTTTACAAAAGCAGTTGGTAAAACCAAACTCTCGTAAAGAAAATTCTTACTGTCTCAATGGCCAACTCGATGGATTCACCGTCTTCTCCTACGGGGCATTTTAGGAAGTGTTTCAAAGCCTACACAGAAACAAATAGTTTAGTTTTATCATCACGTTGCCTTGTCAACTTACAAAAGCCAAGCAGTTTCTTCTTTGTCTACAAACACTGTTTTTTATACCATTTACTCCAAAGCTAACATGGTGGCAAAGGACATACAATCCATTACCCTTTTAATTTTTTGGTAATTCTGTGAAACAACGCTCTTGGTGATGTCGACCATAGGACTCATAAACGACAACGACAACGGTAGCCGAGTAGAAATTCATACACAGAAACGTTGAATTAACGAAGGCCTTACTGACATGTCTGGGAACGAATGCAAATGAGATGGATTATCTCCACACAATGTCCTTCCCATGAACAAAGGTTCACAGAAACAATAAAAATTCAGTCAAACATGGAACAACATGATACTCAGAAGCACAGTGTCCATTGGACACAAATTAAACAGTAAGGAAAAAAAATAACAATAACAGTTTAGTCTCCATGAAGATCGTTCTCTTCGCATTGGAAATATTCTTATTGAGTGCTTAGGGAAATGTATGGGCCTTGATCAGCACGTACTGCACTTTATTATCTTTAGTTCTTACTGAGATGCTGCACAGGTTATTCGGTAGAAAACTGTTTATCTTTATACAAACCTGTTCTTTTAACTGTCTGCTTACCTTAGCATATTGTTTGGACTTTAAGAAGAACTTTCCCGCGAGGAAGTATTGTTTCTGGTTCTCGAAATACATAGCGATACTGGCATAGTCATCTGCTACGGCATCGTCACCTGTTAATTAAAGCAACAACAGGCTAGGAGAACTGATTTCGGTATTTTAGATAGGTAATCGGGTATTAGAGGAGGCCGTGCACGGAGGTTGAATTGTATATCGATGGGATAAACAAAGATCGTGTAACACAGAACTGATGTCCTCGAAGTTGAATGAGGCTGGCCAAGATATTTTTCTCCTCTAAATACAAAACGAACTTCGCCACCACAAAGAAATATAAAACTACTCCTTGCTGTGGTTCGTTTCAAGCCAAGCATTGTGAACACACGCTGCCCACAACTGGCCACATAGCTCAACCACTGAATACCGACAAGAGCATTTTTCCCTGCTAATTCCGTAGTAAAAAGTAAGAAAATACGATATCCATCTATAAACAGAGAAACCAGTTACATATACCTAAGACTGTTTAGCCAGAAGAGTAACACATCAGCTGTTTTGTTCAAAAGGGAGGGGACATCAGTTACACAAACCTTGCACGAGTTACCGCAGCCACACTTACCAATTATTTCAGCGTACTGTTCCATCTGATTGTGAGCCTACAAAAACCATGAAAACCAGAATTTGACGTTTTTTTAAATAATGTTTTACATAAATCACACTGTTAACTGAGTTACAAAGAGGTACATAATTACGTAATAAGGAATTAAAATTTTGAATTTACAACTGATCTCCCATTAACTCTAAAATAATTAACTCTTCAGTTGCTTCCGTTCTGTCGCACTTCATATCCGACACTGCCACGCTACTTCTTTCAAAAAGACGGCAAGACTTTGATATGAAAAACACTTTCTATTTTGACTGAAATAAAACAGTCTCACATGGAAAAGAACGGTTTTGCTCTTTGCCTAATTTTGAAAACGAAGGTTTTAAAGCTCGGAAATGAACCTGTATCTTGGTCGTAAAATAACACAATGAAATGAAAAGCTTGCTACATACCTGAGCGAGCTGAAACGCTTCATCGTTACATCTCGACAAAACAAGAAACTGGATTGCGGAAGCAAAATCGCCGAGTTTCTGAAAGAATCTGCCAAAAAAAAAAAGATATGAAAAAATGATTCATTTTCATCATATCTTGCTTGTTTAGAGTGTTGAGTGACTCATGGTTTGAAACGACAGGTTCTATTGCCCTGCTTATATTATATAATCGAGGTAGATTTTAGTTGGGAAACTATGCTCTTAAAGACGTTTGAGGTAGTATCCAGTCCAAATGGCAACCCAATTCAATGCGATAGAACAATACGAATAGACTTTGCGTTGCCTTTGCCCTTTCCCTTAACTTACTAGCTCCCTTACTTTTCGCTGTATCACTTGTGGTTAAATCGGATTTGCTAGGTTCCACTGATACACGCATGTCAGCTTGGTGTTTAATCGTTTTGCCCCAAAGGTGCCAAAACTCATAATAGGCCAATCTCTATATATTAACATGCACACTTGGCCTCCACTTGGCTTACCACGAGCTTCAAAGATGAACAAAGCATTTCTTTTGATTTTTTTTTACCACAAATGAGAGTTAGAACCGCTTACCATGTCTTCGTAATTCGTTCGAATGTTAAAACAATTCTGTCACTAACAAAGTGGGAAAGGGAATTCTCACCTGGCCACCATTTTAGCTCCCTCAACAGATTGCGTCTCCTTCACAATCCTTACGGCTTCTTCAGGATTTTGCAAGTGATCAAGGTTAATTCTAAGGAAAAAAAAGACGAAATGAAAAAACAGAGAAAAGCTTGAGTCTAAGGAAGAAGCTTTCTTTAGTTAAAAATAACTGTAAAAATAATCCAGCGTTTAAGGACCAGGAGTTATTGGCAATTACAGACGATTACAGTTTTGCATCATGTTCTGCATTTTTATCAGGTATAAACCAACTGGGGCTGTGCAACAATATGATGGGAATCCAAGACACGAATCGGATACATGTAATGGATGCAAAGTGTCATAGGTTTGACACACGATTGATTAGCGACAGCATGGCTACACATTGCAATGGAACAAAGTTGTACAGCCACTTGTACCGTCAGTGCTGTGCGACGCCCAAGCCTATTTTATTCCGGACGCCCCATCGGTCCATAAGTGCTAACAAGAGGGAAAATTAAATCAATCAAATGCATACCTGATGACACTGTCATAATCTTTGGCTGCCTCGTAAGCAGCAGCGGCCTCCTTGTATTTCCCGTCAGCCTCCTTAGCCTTAGCGTACTGAGCATGAAGTTTCGGTGATGTCACGTTTGCTAGCAGTTCACCGACCTTGGCCCTAGGAAGTTTACACTATTTAATGCATATCTAAACGGTTATACAAATACGATTCTCGTGTCATAGCGACTCGGAGAGCATTCGAGGACTGCACGATCAAGATCTGGGAGGAATAACAGAGTACTGGTAACCTTGTGGCAAAAACTCGCTCTTCCACTGCGTATGAAAGAACATTTTGGATTTTGGATCATGTCGTCCACAAATCCCCCAAAACTAAAAAATTGTCCCATGAATTGACAAAGACAGTATTTAAAAAGGCAGTTAGAGAAAAAAACGAAACGAAAAGAAACGAAATCGGCGAGGTGTTCAATGTTCCTTAACGTATTCAAATGCGATAAGATTTTTAAGCGGTGCTGACGGCTTAAAAGGAAATCCACAACAATTTGAAAACGCCGGAAGGTTTCTTTAGGCAAATGCCTTTACATTTAAAGCAGCATTTTTCCAGCCCCTGCCTTTGCTTTCTCGCCAATGATACGTACGATACTTACCAGTTTTTTGTTTTGATGTATACAGTAGCAGCCTTTTCCCAATACTGTCCTTTCTCGAAGAGCAAAGCTGACTCGGAATATTGCTGAAAAAAACACAAAAACAGTTCGTATTTAGAATTAAAGGTACATGGCAACATAGGGTCATTGCCAGAAATTAGGGACAAGATGGCGCTTGCGCGTGCGCAATAAGGCCATAATGGCTGCGAATTCGTACAAGAAAATGTATGGAGATAAGGAACTTGTTCAAATATATCGATTATGAGCTTACGGGTCTTCGGTGCACGACTCGAAACATGTTAAGTGCTGTGTAACCTTCGCATCTGGGTTAAAAAAGGCTAATTAGAAGTAGGTTTACTTACTTCCCGAAGTAGCCACTTTTATCTCTCGTTGTACGCTCCATTTCTCCATACATTATCTTAAATTCTTGCCGAAGTCATGCGAAATACTCGTCGATTAGAGGATAAACCCTTCAATGAAGTAAATTTGCACGACTCGATATCACTTCTGCGATGTAAGATGTTTCCTAAACAGTCGTAAAAAGGACGATTTTGGCACTGCAAAATACTTCCAAAGGTGCATTATTTCCCTCAGTTTTCCATCTGTAGTCCAGTAATGGACGCCATAGTTGCAAATGGCACATTTCGGTCAGACAAAGCTTTACAACTCTAAACCTCACCGAATCGCCATTTTGTTTGTTGCTACAACTCCAGAGATGCTTCACGGGATATAAACTAGGTTCCAGGCATTCAAAAATCCTCGATTAGCCTACCAGGCTTTGTTTTAAAACAAAATTGTCACGAAAATGTCACGAAAGGTACATCTGCGTACTGTTTTGTTGCTATCAGCCGCTCGGCCGAGTATAAACCTAACGTTTTCTTGCAAGGTGTTTTATTCCAGCTTTTTTCTTCGTAAAAACAGATCCACAGAGATCAAATTATTTAAAAAATCGCAGGGGATACGCTTTCCCTGACTACGATCGTTTTTGTCCGTCATTTTGAAAATGAGATTCCGCGGACAATTAATCACGGGCGCGAAATGTCCACGATTTCTGGCAATGGAACGTAAAGGCATTGTGGCCAGCATCTCGGCAGTATGCTACTTACTTTCATTGACTCCAGAATAGTGGCACACTCCTTCTTTAGCAGTCTGCTGGGACTCTTTGTAGCATAGTTAACACCCCTTAAGGCAAGAAGCGGAGACCGTGAAAATTGTTAACCTGTGTACTGAATTGTAGTTTCTGTGTTGAAAAGGCTCCCCCCGCCCCCACCCACATCTAGTAAAATAACGCTTCCCTAAAGTGTTCAAATTGTTTAATTTTCAAATAGGTCAAACAATACAGGCTCAAAACATCAAAGATGGCCTCTGATCTGTCAAACTTAAGAGCAAAGGAGAGTCGACTCCTCTCCCTCATATGATGCTCGCAATTCACTTAACTCTTTTTACACTGCACAGTTTTGAAATGCTCCTTTTTCAGTACTACAAACCTCCTTATATCTCCAACCCTGATCGCCATTCTTGCCATTCCGCCTATGCACAGCTCATCATGCTCGCGTTTCTACAGAAAATAACAGCTCTTAAATATCGTTCTTTTAAAAACGGAATAAACCAAAAACACAAGTATTCAACTACTACTAGGGAAAATCAAAACAAAAAAAATTGATTACATTTAGCAAACGATGGACACTGATAGAAAACTAACAAAAATACCGTTTTGAAGAAAAATAAATAAAAAGATTTCAAAATACGTGTACTTCGCTGACTATTAGAAATTCTGGCAGCCTATTCCCTGATCAAGCGTACGTTAATTTTCCATGAAATCACTTACGTAAAGCTTGAGACTGGAGAAGAAATACAGAGCTACCAAAAAAACTGTTTGTAAAAATTTTACAAGTAGTAAAACCACGGGTAAAATTCTCTCGAATACGGACATGCCGGCGACTAGTTTTTTAGCAAGACAAACCTGGGATTAAAAGCCTATTGATTAAATACCTCAGGTAGCTTGGTCACTCCTTTTTCGTAATGAAGAAGCGCATTGCTATAATCTCCCCTGAAAAGGAAATCAGAAACAAAGGATAAAAGGGCAAGTTTGACAAACGAAACAATAGGGCACTTTCGATTTATTAAAATTCAGCATGATAGCGAGTCTAGTCTAAGAGGACACAAAGAAAATGAATAAACAAAGAATAAATAATTATGTTTTTTTATTTTCTTTGTTTGTGTCCTCTAGACTCGCTATCATGCTGAATTTTAATATACCGAAAGTGGCCTATCGCGGGTTAGGCTAACTGTGGCTTCAAAAGACTGTTTTTGTCAGAGGAGAAATCAAACTGTCTACCTAATACGTTTGCAAAAGACGGAGCACGGAGGGTCTCCAGGGGAAACAAGGAACCCAATACGACAGCGCCATGTATTCATGAAGCGAAGATAATGAAAGAACAAAACTCATTGTGGGAGCCTCGAGCCATAAATACGATCCGTTTCGAGGTTTGACCATTGTCAAACGGTCACTTGAAGCTAGAGGAGGCTGCGGTCTCTTACGAGACCCTATATCATATCAACTTAAAACAGAAACGTGTTTCTTGTGCACTTGTTATTTTTTTCTTGTAATCCTTGAAAAATTACCTTATTTTTGTGACTGGGTGCGGCGTTTATTCTAGGACGGCCTTTATTTTTTAATTTTGCTTCCGTATGCGGCGTTTGATCGAGAACGGAGTTTAATCGAGTAAATTCGGTAACTGGATTGGGTGGGTGGGCGCCAATTATATGAGGGGATAAGAAGAGGTGATTGCACAACGAGGTTCGACCGTGGTTAGAATTTATGGTTCATTGGTCTTACGTGAACTCCAGTTGCTGAGCGTACTCTCTTGAAATGTAAGGAATCTGTTCAGGAGCCAAACTCTTTGCAAGTTCAAGGGCTTGGTCCCAATGAAGAAGATCGCGCCTCATCTAAAATGAATAAACAAATAAAATCAACAAAAATGGAGATAAATAGGTAAATGCCACTAAGAATTTGGTCACAGTAGAACCGAGTAAGTGACAGGCATCTATTTAGGGAGCTTAAGCAAAGGGACTATTGAGTGACGCACGTCAACCGGAAGTGAGACGTTTTCTCTTAAAAATGGAAATGCTAAATGTGTTTTCTCTCATAGAGATGATTTGTCCGAGCTTTTGGGCAAAATTACGGCCCAAATATGAAAATGGTCTACTTCCGGTTGACGTACGTCGCTCAAAAACGTCTTTACTTAAGCTCGCTATTAAAACAAACCGACCAGCTAAAATAACATTTGCTGACTAAAATAGTTACAAATGTAAATTCATAAAACTAAGAATCAAAACAAATATAGTTTTGTTTACCTCGAGGGCGGCTAAGGGATACGTGGACCCAAGAAACAAATCCTACAGGATCAAAAATTGAACGAAGATAATATTAAAAATTGCAATCCTTAAGACAATCTATTAGAGAGGAATTCCTGGTGATTTTTCAGGTACCTTGCTCCATTGGCATAAACTACAGAAACAATGACTTGCCAGGAAACCCCCAAAACTAAAAGAGAAGATGTTACCGGGCCACCACAACGCCTCAAATACTTCATGTGTACATTACTATCGTGACTAGAGTTCACTGAAGTGATGTAGGATTACGGAAAATCAATAGGCCATTTTCATGACGATGACATTTAAGCTCAACTCCCAGAATTCAATCCGTTTTTGCTTTCTTATTTAAATTTGTCAATCCCTCTAAGGGTAAAAATAAAAAATAAAAAGCCTTAATTTGCACAAGAACAATACAAACTGAAAAATTCTGGTAGTTGAGAGAAAATGGTGTCATCGTGCACAATTGTCTTATTCAGGGCTTAAACGTACGTACGAGGCATATGACAAATGTGCTGTTTTACTATCATTATTATTATCATTATTTTTTGTCATTTTACGAGATGTAAATGAGCAACAGGTGCTCTTGTACAATGCGCATCTCGGTTTGATAAAGGTACCCCTGCAAAAGACACTTGACTCCATCTCTTTAGTAACGCCATATATGAAGTTCGATTCTAGTGGCATTAAATTTACCGAAACTGCCCCGGTGCAGCATGTCTCACCCACAAACGACAAGTTTGTACGACCGAAGACGTAGAGTATCTACACCACATACCTGGGCGGTATTGTATTTTTCAAGAAACATGGCGACGTATCCAGCAAGAAGACTTTTATCTTCCGTACCCTGAGGAAAGAACAACATAAATTAAAAGGGGATTGTAACGGTTGTTGGTGTTTGCCTGAAAAAAATAGCCGACATTTCGCGACGCCACCCGACCGACCGCAGAAATACCATACTGATGACGCGTCACTACCCAGATTTGAGTAGTGCTTCCGATAGGCTGAAGCAAATTTCCCACGCGGAGCGACCAATCAGACGCAACACCTAACAACTACTATAAAAATGTCTTTGTTATACGTTTTTGTAATCTTTTTTGGACTTGAAACAATAGCAACGTTTCATATATTTATTCACATATAATGTGTGAAGAAAAAAGACAAACAGACAAAGGATTGCGCACGGAGCTCCCATTACAAACAGCAGCAATGTTGTTTTTACCCTTGGCTATAACCAGTCTCTTCTACTGACTATGGTTTGTCCCTTTATTACCGTAATCATAAATCAGGCAAGTAACCAATTGCTTTGTACGCAAACCGGGTAACGTTTTTTTCGAGAACACTCGCTTGTGTGCGAGTTTATGTTAGAGAGCTTTAGATTCGAGGACGAGAACGACCAAGAATACGAGATTTGACTCAACGTTTTTTCGCGTATTCTCAAAAAATAGATAGCCCGGAAAACTGTACTTCACTGTACTTTTGATTCACCAGAAAGGTTAGCACTGTTGTCTTGTTTGGAGGAGGTTAAGGTGTGGGAAGGGTTGGTGGCATTTGCTGTATTTGATACCTGAATTCCTTCCAAGGACTGTACCATTGCCACATCTCCCATCTTACGAAAAACTCTGATTGCTGAAGGAACAAAAAAAGGAAAGGCTGATATCAATAATCATGGACAAAAGTATTGGGATAAATTTTACATGGGCTTTCTTTAAATTCCACATACCCAGCCCATCTCCCATCCCGAAAAAACAATCTTGGACGCGTGTATCGAGAGTTTTTTCTCGAGTTTTAACATTGTATAGGGTGGGGGAGGGATACCAGCAAGATATTTCTGAAAAGGTTGCACTGTTTTATGGGGGCACCTATGAATTAGAGGAAATTACGAATGCAGCATCACTTTGCCAAGAAGGTTTGTCTAATATTAATTTATAATTTAGCTTTGTTCCCAATGGCTGTCTGTCTCAGAAAGAGCAGCTTGTAGCCTATGAATGACGACTAACAACTTGTTAATTTTACAGTCAACGGATACCACCCGAAAAACGGACACCTAGATGCGGATTTTGAAAAATGCGAAGGCCGAGTACAAGCAGTTTATCAAGCAAGTGACTTACGAAGTAAACCTGAACAAACTTATATATGTAAAACATATAAGACTATACCACGTAAAAGAGGGCTATATGCTGTAAGTATAAGACCGGCAATAAAACGGTAATTAATTCGTGTTAACGCTCTCCAGTTTTGTCCATCCTTGCTCCTAAATTACCTTTATTTTAGTAATTAGGCCCTAGAGTTGCAAAATGCCAAGAAATGCCAAAGACCAAAAAAACAAAGAAAAACAGAATATGAAATATGAACTATCCCTGTACACAAGCACAACACATTTCGGTTTATGAGGTTGAAATTTTATTGAAGCAGAATAAGTAGAGCTTAAGATCCGATTTCTTAATAAACTCCTTTTTTGTCTGCCCTATGCGCAATCGCCATCTGGGCAATCTCAACTGTAAGCAACTTTTAGATGCTGGAGTTAACGACAGTGCCTGTAACCCAGCTTTGTTCAACGCAGGCTAACTCTGTTTCATTAACCACACATAGGTTTTTACCATAGTTAGTACTAACCCAGTTCAATGTCTAAGTGATAGACTGCCTCATGACCGAGCTTGCTCCATGCTTCCTTTGAGTCAAGAATTCGAGCTAACGCCCAAGCCTCCTTAAATCTGAATCACAGCAAAACGTGAATGAATTCTTAAAATTACACACGTTGCAAAATACCAGTTATAATTACGTTAAATTGAGGGCAAGGGGATACATGTAATAGACTAGATCGCCGAGAGTGGGCTTTAGAAAAAGGTGCCTGGAAAAGCATCCTGTATCATACATGATGTGGCAGACATATCGATAATGAACTACTAATTCATTTGGCATATGTAGATTAGACCTTTTTAAAACGGATCAAACATGTTGGTACAGCATGTGGAAGATATGGGATCCTTCCTCCCTATGGGGTGATACAGCGTTTCCAAAGTAGACTGAAGGCTGAAGATGAGGCCGATTAAAACCAATCTGAATACCACCTACACTCTTTCAAAAACATTCAACCAACAGTTGGAATAGCTTCAGCGGGCGTTCATTTTATCAGGAAGTCCACTTAGCTATGTACACGTTTTGGTTAGATCATGAGGGCCTGAAATTAGTATTTAAATGAGTATATCAATTCAAAACGAAAAATGACCAACTACAGCTTACCTTTTTAATGTCAAGCAGTGGTCAAAACAAGTCTGAAGCTATAAAAAGAGCGGAAAAAATGAAAGTATAAGTTAAAACTGTGAGATCGACGGACAGTCAACACGATCTCGCTCTAACGCTGTATTTCGCGCAAGTTGCGCTCGATGGAAGGTCCTAACGAGCGGATGAGATTACGAATCATGGACGAGTCAAAGCTGTACTATCCAATTATAACCCATGCATTCCATTTATTCTTTGCGGTAGACAAACGAATGCCGCGCATGCGTAATAGCAACCTTGAGACTAGCAGTGCGGGCGACAGAGGGACTGAGTCCGCAAAAGCTATAACTAACGGCTGGAAGACTCACAAGTACATTTTTAACCTAGCTCACATTTTTTACTGCAATAGTTATATTTGCATACTCATGGAACGAAGACAAAGAAAATCACTGCTGTGAAGCGCTCGGAAATGCGATCGTAACTGCCATAATATTTTGCGCAATCTTGCTCTTAAGTTTTCTTTTCTAGACCAAGTGTTTCACTCGAAACCCATCACCTCATAGTCGTTTCTTGACTGCGTCTCATTCTGACTAAACCTTCTCGAAGTCTTGATATCAAAACATAAGAATTTTAATTTTGGCATCACGGTTAACTTACTTCAGCCCGAGGAAGGTCTTGAGGTTTCTCGTGAAAATAGTGAGTGGTAAGGTTCAGTTTGGATGTCTGCAAACAAAAGACATTAAACACAGGACTGATCAATTGTAATAAACGAAGAGCCGACTTATGCAATTCAGTTCAACGCGGCCGTCGGTTAAGTAATAATTGACACTGGTAAATCTTGAAGGCAGATGGCATAAAAACATTTACAAAACACTACAACAAACTTTTTTGAAAATTTAATTTGAAATGGTGCAAGAAATTGTGATAGGTTATTCACCGCTAATGTCCGCAAAATCATTATTGAAATTTACTTAAAAGGCGACGCGGATGGGCATTCAAAAGTTATGCTGGCAGACGTGGTGCTATTCTATTATTGCGGTCCGCAAAACGCGACGAACGGGTCTTACCTTTCCGCTCTGCGTTTGACATGTAATTTCACCACCGTAGAGCATCAAAGGCTTTTGAGCATAGGGAAGCTTGGTAGATCCAGCTAATATGCACTTTGGTCCTTACAAAGAAAATAACAAGATAACACGTCAAATAGGACGATTCTTCAGGTTTTGATACAGGCAAGTACGGAAAAATATCTGAGTTCTTACAACAGCAGCCGAATCTACAACCTTTTGGTCACTTGTCGAAATGCTCTACCACAGAGCTACAAGAGACTCGTGGAAGCTAGAACCATTAAATTAGCTTTATGTGACAAATAATCTAGATACGACTAGAACGGAATGTCAATACATGGAATATGTGCAATGTTATTAGTGGTCACTGCTGATGATGAATTCTACGCCAATGTCTCCTCAGTCAGTGGCACGGGCGACTCGAAACAAAAAAACAAACAAAAACAAGTTATCAGCACTAGCAAAGTCAATGACCAAATTGTCCAAAAGTATATACTTCTTTTTATATCTCATCTTCGTTGAAACGAAGTCAGCCAGCGGACAATTCACATGCAAATAACAATTTCCCCAAAGTCAGCTTTCCGTCAGTGCGTGCAGTTGCCACGGGTGGCAAAAACGTCCTAAAAAGACATTCTGAAAATGACAGATCTTAAACAATTTTGATCATTTCGGTTTCTGGGAAACTACCCACCTACCCCTCCCGTAAGCTGCCATTTTGCCCTAAGTGAGAAGTAAGTGTTAATGTTAACTAAGGGGAGGGGTAAGCGGATAAGTAGGTGGCCAGTTTCCCGTAATCCTAAATTGATCCAAATTTTACCAATAACTGTGTCCCTGTAGAATATGTACGTATACACCTTGTCTTCGTCATATGCACAGAAAATCTCCTACAAGAGAAATAGATTTGACTGATTTAACAAAATCGCCATGAGCTGGTGAGAATAGGCCATTTGCACGATGGCGTCATTTTACTTGTAGTACCAGAAGGCTTCAGTGTTTTACTTTCTTGTGCAAATTAGGGCTTTTGTTGTTGTAAACCTCACTAGGATTGCCAAATTTAAATATGAAAGGAAGAACGACATCGATTCTGATTTATAAAAGGAAGAGGAGGAGGACGTGGTGGTGGTGGTGGTGAAGGAGGTGGTGGTGGTAGTGGTAGTGGTAGTTGTAGTGGTAGTGGTAGTGGTAGTGGTAGTGGTAGTGGTAGTGGTAGTGGTAGTGGTAGTGGTAGTGGTAGTGGTAGTGGTAGTAGTAGTAATCTATTTCACGACACTCTCATTCGTGCTCAGTTTAAATAAGATATGGGAATAACATTGCTCACCGGTCTAAGACATGCTGGAACAGCTTGGCTTAGGGTTGCAGACCCACCTTCGTTAAGACATTGAGTCTCCAGGAATTATATTATTATCACGCGCTTTACTTTCGCCTATCATTAAGATTGTTATGAATAGTAAAATGACGCCACCATGCAAATGGCCTATTGTTGTCTGGTCGCAAGAGCTGCAGGGTAGCACAAAAGGCAAAAACGTACCTTATCCAAGGGCCAGTTTTCCCAGACAATGCCTTTGATGCTAGGCGAAAAATTTGGAATTTCGAACGTCGCATCATTGACCTAAAAAAAAAATTATGTAATTATGTAAATTAAATTATTGAATTATGTAAAAGTCGGGATCCTACTAAAACAGATCCCAAACCTTGAAAAGAAAATTTTTTATCCAAATATAATTTTTCGGCATGACAAATCTTAAACGTCTTGGCTCTTACTATACAAAAGATGTCTGATTGCTCAACAAATGAATACTTACAGGATTGTACACGAAGCCATCTGTCTTTTCATCAATAAAAACGAGGTAGGTCCCACTAAAATCTGGGAAAATCTTTTTTATACCTGCAGAAGGGTATAAGTATACCTGTTTTAGTTTCAACTACCACAGTAAAATTATGCATCACCATCATCATCACACTCATCAACAACACCACCATCATCACAAACAACCTCATCGTCAACGCCATCATCATCCAGTTGTCTTATCTATCGTCATAGACAATACCATCCTCTCCGCTATCACCATCGTCATTAACATTGTCACAACCATCGTCATCACCATTGTTACCGCATCGTCATCGACACCATCGTCGCTGTTATCATGAATCTTAAGCGTGCAGGTTTTGCATAATGAGTGAACAAACAATTTCCATCCTGGTCTGTTTCAAAGTAAACTAACTTTGCTTACTTTTAGCCCCTCCAACTTATCTCGAGCAGAGATATAAACTTTTTCCAAACTCTTTCAAAGTAAAGGTAAAAATAGGCATCTTCTTACCAACTACATGTCTGAATTCATTCACAAACTGCCAGTCCTCAATAAAGAAATAAAACAGGCTTCCATTCTATGAGAACAAGGGATACAATTTGACTTTAAAATCACGGCATAAATATGAAAAATGAGACAGTCGCAATATCATGGGTTAAGGGAGGTATTTACGGGAGGTTTAAAACTAGGCGTCAGTCAAGATTGCATGAAAATTGTGGCCGTAAGGTTCACTCAAAACGTCTTTTGTCAGCAAAGCAATCTTTTAGAAAACAAAGTCAAATACTAATTCATATATAAAATAACTAAGATATTACGCGCGCTCTGATTGGCCGAGAGGAGTGTTTGCATGAGAGTATGTAAACATGGTTGTGGCGTCAAGTTGTTTGGCTTTTCGCGCGCTAATCACGCAAGCACGAATTTGAAAAAGTTTTCGAGTTCAAAACTCGACAAGTTTACGTTATTTATCCATTCCTTCGTCGGCTGAAACATGGAAAATCTTTACAAAGAAGGTGAGTCAATTTTTCTTCGCTTAAGTTGACATTTTAAGCGAGAAAAATCCGTATTTTGCAAAGCATCTTTTTGCAAAACAAGAACTGATTACGCGTTCAAGACTTCGTGGATAAGATTTTGCGACTGGTAAGAATTTCTCTTTTAATCGGTGCCATACAAAGAGTTTTGCGTTTTTTTCTTGGGAAAGTTATTGTATAAAAGCAATAGGAAACTTTTTTCCTGTGTTTGCATAGCCTGATATAAACACTCGAGGCGTTGGGAGAATTCTCGACGGTTATGCAAACCCTCGACTTCGTCTCGGGTTTGCATAACTGTCTCGAATTCTCCCAATTCCTCTCGTGTTTATATCAGGCTATGCAAACACGGAAAACGTTTCTATTGCTTAAATGTAGAAGGGTCCTTAAAACTAAATTCTGATAGCAGTAATCCAGGACCATAAATTAACGAAAAAAAGGCTTATTGTTACTTACATCCGTGCCATATATCAGAAAATCGGACGTCAGTGCACAGCAAGTAACTCTTCCTTGGTTGCTTTTATCTGGGAAAAGCCTTGTCTCTCTTTCATCAGATGCATCCATAGCCTCTCCTTCAACCTGTGCATGGGAAATGAAAAACATAACTCAGCCATCCTCCTCTGGCATCAGAGGGTAAATGTTTTGCCAGCGGTTGCTGTAATTTTCTGACACACCTATTCTTGTCAGTAATGAAAAAATAATAATAGTAAATTTCCTTTATTTACCCTACGGCTAGGTAGTATTTATTGCGCTAATGCTAGTGGAGCTGAGAGAATGCCTGAGGCCAATAATTTAAATCAAACATAATGGAGTTGAGAATGCCAGGCCAGAGACAAACAAGTTGGATATTTACAAGAGTAGTCGAGGATTTGAACTCGGGACTAACGGGAACAAATCCAACCTAGCGGTAAGGGCGGGACTTGAACTCGGGGCCTCCGAATTACAAGTCCACGGCGTAACCGCTCGGCCACGCTGCCTCTGTCCAGCAAGACATTTCCATAGAACTCCATAGACGGTGCACTTACTTTGTTCCCCGATTATTTTCACCTTTGCTGAAGATCAACCTGAAATGCTTTTGCTTCCTGACCTGTTTTATGGATCACTCCCATATACTCCATATAAGAAAGCCCTGCTTAATAGGAATGGGTTCTCAAATCTCAGCGGTTCTGTACTTGCCAAATGAAGTTGAACTTTTCCCTCAAACAAGACAGCTGCGTAATCAGCGTTGAGATAAATTGCGTTCACAGTACCCAGGTATTCTCTGTCTTTCACCTGCTCGGGACCTGACGTAAGTAAAATACAAAAGAACAGGTCCTGTATGAATATTACAAACGCTGTGATTGGTCGTTACCATTGACCTGTCAGAGTGCAGACACGCGGCTGACGTCACAGAAACACTGTTGACAACAATACACTGTCCAA
This sequence comes from Porites rus, assembly GCA_964035705.1. Taxonomy (NCBI): domain Eukaryota; kingdom Metazoa; phylum Cnidaria; class Anthozoa; order Scleractinia; family Poritidae; genus Porites; species Porites rus. Next base: position 10,998,362 of record OZ037999.1, read on the forward strand.
CATGGCGCACAGTTTTGAAAATACCACGAGATTATCCTGGTTTAGCAATTAAAGGAGTCTAAAAAGGTTAGCAGAAGTCGAACAGTCCTACAGCACGGGCATTCAGTTGCCGTTTGAGTCTCACTATTACTTTTGTATGCGTCACAAAGATCAAGAGTAGGGCTGTAGACAACTTGCATATTGTAAGGGACTTTGCCCTCACGGTTCAACCCTATTATTCACTGGAGGACAAGAGGGAGGTACTTATACCCGGGATAGTTTCCAGAACCAATTTTAAAGGGAAAGTAGAAATTACGTTTGAACAAAAATTGACACAAAATAGAAAAATCTAACCGCACTCACCTTTGTCAGCTAATGAATAAAACCATGCGCGGTTGTTCATACCAGCAGCCAGATGGTAGGGCCCAAGAGCTACAAAGCTTGGCTCCACAATGATATCAACACTTGTGGGTCGCTCCTTTAGAAAACGGAATATTTTAAGGCAAAGTGATACAGACATTGTAACGACAACTTTGCAGTTTTGAAACACAATAACAACACTGAGGTAGATCAATCTTGCCCAAACATCACATAATCAATACCAATACAAGCACTTTTCAAATTCTCGCAAACATATTCACTTCATGTTGAAGCACCGAGACATGTGTCATTTCAATTTCACTGGACTAGTAAAAAAGACGAAATATTATCTGACCTGCATCACGTTGTCCACAATTGTCACCTGCAGTTAAACCAAAGCAACAAACATTAACTTGCTTATTAATAATTACAATAAGGTTGGCTACACCAACGAGCAAGATGGACCTATCTTACCCGCTTTGTTCTGCAAGGGATGATTTCGTTAAGGCCATTTCATAAATTTTTTAACGACCTAGCCGGTTCTGTCAAGATAAATGTGGCAGGATATTGGCCTCCTGCTTTATGGACCCCACCTTTGTGTCGTCCGTGAGACAACGGTAACCAAAAATCGGGTAATCTCCATAAGCCATCAGGACTACACGGTTGGCCAAATAACGCTTCTTTACAATACAAACATATGTATAGGGTCATAAGAAATTTTTCGCCACAAAATGATAAAAATGATAATTTGAGGATTTTCAGTGACTGACATCTTTGTTTACTTGCTAAGTCACCACAATGCCTTAACACCACTGGCTGCATTTTTATCGTGGCTCTCGCCAAGGTATTCATATCGCACTCGTGTGAAAACGTTCACGAATCCAAGGCCACTTGATTTTTACATCTTTAGTTGGTAATTTCTTTGAGGGACAAGTGCATTGTTGGTCTTGGATGCCAAAGCTCAAAAAATGACCTAAGTTGAAAATTGTTCCTCTACATTCACTTCTCTTTATTTGCACTGGTTCGCACTAACATTACAGTTTAGTTGCCTCACTACCACACCCTTTTCAATACAAAAACAGAGGCTACATAAAAAAAAGAAAATTCGTGGTCTTCCTTGATTTATTAAATTACTTTTCTGATTTAGCACTTGCATTTTACAATAGGCATTTTCACTGTTGTGTGTTCAGAGGCGCCCAAGCACTTGAATAGAGTTGATAATGTTCACCGGCTTGTTAGCATGGGAATATCAAAGTTAATTTGCACATGAAAAGAGGGGTGTTTTTTTTTTAATTACTACTCAAAGGCAAAGGCACTGAGCACACAAATGGCCTATTCTTCTCTTTGTTTCACAGAATTACCTCTCTAAGAGAAGTAAGATAGGATATCCTTGTGCCGTTAGCACTTCCAAGAACGGGCAGCTTTGTAAGGTAGATATGAATGGCACCTTTAAAGGGAAAATAGCAAATTTTAACATAAACAAAGATATTATTGTAGCAAAAAACACTGTTACAAGAAACCATCGTTTAGCAATGGTAATCCATACATAAGTCACCTAGTCACCCCACCGAGTAGCAGAGTAACTGGTACTTTTATCGGCCGTTTTTGACGAAGAAATAACTAAGGCGAAAGGATCATTTTCCACTGTTTCAACCTAAAATCCTTGTTGCATACAATACTTTGCAATGTTGTAAGTCCGAACCTCGCCCGCAGGGCAGGACCGTAATGTTTTCTATCCATAGCACTATTAAAAGGGTTAATCATCATTGCAAAGAACGCTTCTTAATTTGCTAAGAAACTTGACGTTAGGAAAGAATTTACTTGTAAATGACAAGTACACAGTTTAGTATCACAGTGATTTCTCTCTCAAAACATTACATCAAACGTTACAACAACAAAAATGAACTTTGAAAAACCGCAATTCCAATTAATCTTCTTCAAGATTGTCTATCTACGTCCTCTTTTGTATTTGCTAAGTTATTCATACTTTTTTTAATGTTTTGAGCGGTTATTTTTTTGTACAAATCACTCAATTCATGGCAGAACTGCTTTAATGTCACACCTTTTTAGATAACTGTAAGTTAAAGAAAATGCATATAATTATTTACTTTTCTGCAAAACATTGCCATAAAACTTTAAACAGGGAATTTACAGAACGCTGAATATTATTCTCCTGTGACGACAAGTTACATGCACGCATAAAATGAAAGTGTAGTATTGCACATTGCATTATCGTTTTACTCGTTATCATATCAGTTTAAATCTTCAAAAAGGGACTATAGACCACTTTTTGGTGCTTTAGAGTAGATAATATGCGCATATATTATACTCCTTGCTTTGCACGTCCATTTTCAACCGAAATCCAATAAGTGAAAAGTGCATTTTTTCCAAACCATTGGCCTCATTTATTAGTCCTTAAGACATGACCTCGAGCTTTTTTGCATTGTGATAACGTTTTCTTGTAAATATTTCCTTGAAACATTTCGGCGATACTACTTACATCGATGTTCTTTTCATTCACATTTCATAATTATTTACCTAGTTGAGTGCTAACAGCAAGAAGTTGGCCATCGTCTGTCCATGAAATCTTGTCAAGACGCCCTTTAGAAACAATAATACATAAAATGAAACAATCATGAAAAGACACGAGCGATAACAGTGGCATGAAATAGTGGACTCCGGCTGAAACAACGGAAGATGAAATATGAATTTGAGTCCAACAAGACAGATGACAAGAGAAAAGATGACTACATTTCCGTTTTTATGCTCTGGTCCTGCGTTAATGATGAAGAGAGATGCATAGAACACGGCGAAGAGATGATCACTTGTATTCTTGCAAATAATTAAACTGCTATTCTTAACTTGTTGTGCAATGGTGTTGCATTGAATTGTGAGATGTAAGTTTACCTGTTGCATTTTTATAAACTACAAGCGAGAGAAATTATCAAGATCCTGTCACATGAGAACGTTTACCCTGAGAAAACAACCGACATTTGGCGACACAATCACTGGTTTTCTCGCGAAATGACGTGAGAAACGAGCGCAGAAATTCCATACTGATGACGCGTCTCTACCTAGATTTGGGTAGTGCTTCTGACTGGTCATGCAACGTAAGAAAATTTGCTTTAGCCAATCAGAAGACACTACCCAAGAATTTCTGTGGTCGTTTCTGAGACGTCGGTTCGCGAGCAAACCAGTGGTGGCGTCGCGAAATGTCGACTGTTTTCTCAGGCGGCTAGAGAAAGTTACAATACATGCTGCAAACAATCTTAACTTGCAACACAGCATTGCTGAAGAAACATGTTCCTTTTTTTCTTGCTCAGTACGAGCAAAAGCAAAACCAGTACGTTAGCTTGACCAGTTTGCGTGTTTGAAGGCTTGTGATTGCATTGCATTCATTAACCTTGACTACGCATTCTACACTAAGTTACCTCCTGCATCCTCTAGAGTGATAATAGCATAAATCTCCTTCATCTCCACTAAGTCATGAATCTTCACACTGAAACGAAACGCAAGTTCAACTCTCTTAACTTGCACAGAGGACATAAATGAATAATACATTCATACGTTAACTGATAACAGTAGGTAAGATGTAATACAACTGTACTCTCAATTCCTGGTAACTACCAGTCTAATTGATCTGCCGCCTGGTTATGACGTCCGACGACAGATAGGATTTTGTCGGACATGAAGAGCTGAAAAATTTCTTTCTTGAAAGAACACTTTTCCGGCTAATTCACCATTGACCCCCACCCCTCCCCTCTCCATCAGTATTTAAAGTTACTTGAAGCTAACACGGAAAAGAAGTCGAAACAGGGATTATAAGGCCGCGCACTGACCGATTTACTCCTTGATCTTTCATCGGACATCCTACGATCAACACCTCAAATTTGTATGCGTTTCACATTTCACATCCTTACCAATTGTCACCGCAGGACGCAGCCTTATTCAGCTCCAGAGACATTGCTACACCCGTCAGTTCATCCTTGTGGTCTCTTGTTTGATATAATTCCTTCATTAACAAAAAAAACATATACATGTTACAATTTAAATTAATTTGAGGTCAATTTAGATTTGAAGTAAGATGATTCTCAATTTCCTTTGTCTCCTAGCTTTCAGAGACAAGGACTCGAGTACGTAGTCGCATTGTAAATGATTAAAAAAGGGGTAAGCAGTAGTGCATTATACGTTTCTGGGAAACTGCCCACCTACCCCACTTCCCTAAGCCAACATTTTGCCCTTAGTGACAATTAAGTGTCAATGTTGGCTTTGGGGAGGGATAGGTGGGCAGTTTCCCATAAACGTATAATGATTCGTAGTACCTGTCCTATCTCTTTGATATGGGTGGAGATCACCACAAAAAAGCCATTTGAAAATCCAAGCATGATATAACCATCACCAAACCTATAAGAAGGAAAGGAGAGAAAAGCGTCATTGAACTTCATTGATTAAGTTAAACCACGTAGCTGTAGATTATCATAACCAAAAGAGACTAAGCGGGGTGGTGTTGCTTCAGTGAAAGGGTTTGTTCCACCGATCTTGGCCTCTTTATTACGAGCCATGAAGGAACGAGCTTCTTAAGAGATCTATGGGCATAAATCTTTTCCCCACAGACAATTTTCAGAGATCAGCGAGACGGCTCCTACGCAACTCCATGTACTGAAGTAACAAACAAACAAAGAAATCTGCAAATAATTATATGACACCAAAGTACCAGACATGGCATAGTGAACAACAGGACGAAACGTCCGGCATCTGGCCTCAAAGGAAAACCCTGCGCTCAAACGAAGGGCCCGAAAAATAGCGACAGTTAACCCTCTTACTGAGTGAACCCACGTAAAGGCAAGCAGTTTTCCAAGTTGGATGTTAGAGATGGGCTGTTTCCAGCCAAGTGCCACCTGTCCGCTACTAGCTATACGAGATGAACATGTTTCTTTTTTGTACCAAGGGAGGGTTTTTCGTGATAATACACGTTAATTGTTTAAAGTGCATCTTACCACTTGTAGGCAACTATATTCCCATATCGTTGCTGTTAACGGGAAGGAAATAGAAATAAATATTAATTCATGTCCATAAGTCAATGCCCAAAATAGATGAATATCGCCATCAAAATCGCAACTTAATGCTCTATTGGCATGCTGGTGTTGCAGATTGACAAATAAAAATAGAAAAAATAACTTTTAAAAAATGGCACTCCAAGGCCAAATTTTCATTTATTTATTTATTTGTTTGTTTTTTTACTTTTTTTGCGATCATTTACCTGGAAGGCAAGCTCGATGGGATTTTCCGGATCATTCAAGTTGTACAGATATAAAGTTTTCTTTCCAACAATAATGCTGACCTAACAGAACAAAACGGGGGGTATAAATGTAAAAGTAATACTGCTGATTTTTTCCCTTTTCATATTATTAAAAAGATTAACGATTTCTTTGAAGACAATTTGATGTAAAATTGTCACGCAATACAATGCAATGTAATGCAATCTAAGGCCTAGACCAAACTGCGAAGTTTTCAAGAGACGAACCAAACTTAATGAGTTAAGTTCATGAAAAGTTCGACGTCTGGCTCAGTTAAGTTCGTCTGAATGAGTCTGGATCGTCCAAAACGTTCCATCCATCTGCTTCAGAAGGATAGAACGTCTGAAGATCGTCTTCGGGACAAAGGTCGAGCTTCACATGCGACGAACTAAACTAATAAATTAAAAATTTGTATGATAGCTACATTTAGCCTCGTTCGCGGAAAAATTACTAAAATTGCTCTTTGGTCTGATCGACACGTCCTAAGTTCGATGTCTGTTCCAACAGACGATCTTAACTCAATTTAGGACGACCCAGATTAAAGTTTTGTTCGTCTCATGAAAAGTTCGTCGTTTGGCCTAGGCCTAATGTAATGTGATGAACGTAACGAAACGGAAGGGAAGGGAAGGGAAGGGAAGGGAAGGGAAGGGAACGAAACGAAACGAAACAAAACAAAACGTAACGTAACGTAACGTAATGTTCTAAAAGTTATAGCATGCAAAGCTAAAACTATTAAAGCAAGAAAATAGGGTCTCCTCGAAAAAAGGGTCATCCAATCTAGAGTTTGAAATGCAAAGCTGAAAAACAGGTTTGATCAAGAAACACAGGCCAAGATCAACAAGCGTTAATAAGTCAAATAAAACTATACAGAGTTAGCAATATCATGGAGCAACCACTGAGGACTCACAGTTGTCTCGCCAATAGAACTGCGTTCATCAGTCTTCATCTCACTGAATTGAATGTCACTGGGATCTGCACGGATAGTGGCCTACAAATAGTACAAAAGGGTATGCGTTTAATTACACAAGTGCCGTTAATACCCCCTTACACTTTGGCATGAAACGTCAGGCCGTTTTAATCGGGTAGCATCATACTAAGCATTTCTAATAAGCATAATTTGATTCTGATTATCAGTCTGCTGGACATTAGACATTTCGCTTGAACGCTTAATTACACACTTAAAGTTATGGTTTATCTCTCCTTACTTGCCATCTGGTGTCACCAGGCATTCCACACTGGTCGTATCAACGAATTAGATTAATGCTTAGGAAATGACTAAATATAAAATGTAAATAACTGCATGGACTTTAGTTTGGAGCAAAAACAGTGGTCGATCTTGCTGGCAAGATTTAGAAAATTCAAGATCTTGACGGCACTGTTTGGAAATTTCAAGATCTTGCCGGGAAGATTTGAAAATTAAGATCCTGCTGGCAAGATTTAGAAAACTGAAGATCTTGACGGCAAGATTAAAAAATTCAAGATCTCGCCGGGAAGATTTGGAAAATTCCAGATCTTGAAGGCAAGAATTGGAAACTTAAGAGCCAGTCTCTGTAAGATCCTCATATCGAGTTTTGCCCACAAAATGGATTTCGCTCATAATTTTTCTGTAGACTTCTTTTAATAAGTATATAACAAATATGAAACTAGATTGGAGAAATTCGCTTCCACAAATTTTTTTAACAAATTTTCTTTCGGCGCCACACGAGGACCTGAGATGCTTGTGAAATATATAATATTCAACCGAATGCTCCAGATAAAAGAGTGCGACCCAAAGCCTCCAATTTACTGGTTATCTTTAAGATAAACATATGTTATGGTATGGTATGTTATATAACATATGTTATGTTTTGTTATATAACTTATGTTATGTTATAAAACATATGTTATGTTATATAACATATGTTATGGTATGTTATATAACTTATGTTATGTTACATAACATACATGACATGTGTTATGTTATATAACATATCTTGTGTTATATGACATATATTATAT
>OZ037999.1:11010995-11058495 GCA_964035705.1 Porites rus
TACTTTGCCAGCAATCCCTGTTTAGTTTCTCTTGAAGCTCAAAATTAGACAGGTGGGATTGGATTGCACAGCTATTGCATTAAAGACATTGCATACTTAGAACAATTTTACATTCTTAGACACCAAGCCAAAACACTATTCAATTTCTGTACCTGGATGTTTGATGGTTGTACATCAGCAAATTTCCTTTAACAGTTCCTATATGAACGTGAACAGTACACAATGTAGAGTAAACTGTTTTTGAAAAAAATTGTGCTCATTCCTCATAGTTACACACAGCAGTTGTTACAACTTTATCATTAGAAGTACGTAAACACCGAATAATGAGAAGATTGAAATAAATGACGCTAGTTTCTTTTAGACTTGTCCGCTTTCAGGGATCACTACTTTTAGTGAGTTAAATGTAGTAAGAACATAGTTTATACCCATGAGGATTTTGCAGGGTGAATAAGGAGGTATGGACAACAGGTTGCTAAACCAAGAACTAAAAAACAAATTTTCTCTTAACAGCCGATCTGTCAGATTATTGCTCTGAGTTACCACCTTCGAAATCAACAACAACAACAGACATTCCCCGATGTTCCCTGAAACAACGACCTTCTATTCACATAAGTTTGATCTATGTTTATGCTCTTGCTATGAATATCCTTCTCTTTACTTTCGTGCTCTCTACGTTTTTCACAGTATTTCGTAAAAGATTCAGGATAACCGCCATAAATATAAAACAATACAATTTCAGTTAAAAACTATATTATTCTACAGTATAGTAAGTGTAGTTGATGTAGACTGGTGTAGCTGATGTACTTCGTGTAATTGGTGCAGTTTTCTGTGGTTCTTGTCTAGTTTGATGTAGTTCTTATAAAGTGGTGTAGTTTGGTGCTGTTGGTGTACATTGTTGTAGTTTAAGGTTGTTTGGTTTAGTTACTGTAGTTGTTGTAGTTAGGTGTGTTGGTGTAGTTGATGTGGTTTGGTGTGTTGGTGTAGTTTGTGTAGGTTATTGTAGTTAGCATAGTTGCTGAACTTTGGTGTAATGGTGTAATTGGCCCAGTTTAAGGTAGCTGATGTAATTTGGCGTAATATAAAGTAAAATTGTGTAGTTTGGAGTATGTAGTTTTGCAGTAGGGTGTAGTTTTTGTAGTTTGGTGTACATTGTTGTAGTCCGGTGTAGTTGGGTGTGTTGGTAAAGGTGGTGTACTGTGGCGTAGTTTGTGTAGTTTGGAGTTGTTGATGTAGTTTAATATCGATGGTGCAGTTGGTGTAGTTTCGAGTATTTGGCTGGCTCATGTAGTTGGTCTAATTTAGTATAGTTCGTGTAGCTTCGTGCAAGTTGGTGTAGTTTAGTGCACTTTGATGCTGTGTGGAGTAGGTTGGTGCAGTTTGATGCAGTTTGGTGTAGCTTGGTGCAGTTTGGTGCAGATTGTTGCATTTTAGTGCAGTTTGATGCAGGGTGGTACCAGATAGTGCAGTTTGGTCCAGGTAGATGCAAGTTGGGGCAGTTTGGTGTAGGTTGCCGCAGTTTGATGCAAGTTCGTGCAGACTGGTGCAATTTGATCACGTTTGGTGCAGGTTAGTGCAGGTTGCTGCAGTTTAGTGTAATTTGATGCAGTTTGATGCAAGTTTGGTGCATGCTGGAACAGGTTGGTGCAGAAGCAGCTTGGTTCAGTTTGGTGCAGGTGTAGGTTGGTGCAGTTTGATGCAGGTTGGTGTAAGTTAGTGCAGTTCTGTGCAGGTTGGCGCAGAGTGGTGCAGTTTCGTGCAGGTTTAGTGCAGATTGGTGCAGTTTGCTGCAGATTGGTAAAGATTGGTGCAGTTTGGTACAGGATAGTATAGGATGATGCAGTTTGGTGCAGATTGGCGCAGTTTGATGTAGATTGTGCAGTTTGGTGTAGGTTGGTGCAGTTAGATGAAGGCTGGTGCAGTTTGGTACAGTTTGTTGCGCTGTTTGGTGCAGTTTGGTGTAGTTTGGTTGAGTTTGGCGCAGTTTAGTATAGTCTGCTGTAAATTTTTGCACGACCGTTCGAAACTTTCTTCCGAAACTTTTTAATGTCCAACCTTGCCCTGGCCATTGTTATTTGTTTCCGAGACTTCTTTGGATGACTACCACGCTTACTTAAGTTGTATACTGACTTGTACAACTCACCTATAGCTAGTTGAGGTCCAACTCTTGACCATAATACAAATGATAGCCCTTCCCTGGATAAAAGACGTTAAAATGAATACTTTTAAACCTGTCTCCAACGGTCACCTTGTGAACAGAGAAGGTGGTCGTTTAAGAGAGTGACCGTGGCGGGTAGAGGTGTAATGGTGCCATAGAGGGGGGGAGGGACTAGAATATTTTGTTGAAAAAAATGTTTATTATATTTAACAATTATTCGCCGAAGGCCAAGTTAATATTGTTGAATAATCCCCGAGACGAAGTCGAGGGGATTATTCAACAATATTAACTTCGCCTGAGGTGAATAATTGTTTTAGTATATTCACACGAAGTGATCTCAACCGAATCGGAAAGGAAACCATTAAAAAGCGATTAGTTTGATTGACGGGTGAATTCATGCGTGAACACGAAGCCGTAAGCAGTGGATGCGCAAAAGTTACCTCTTTACGGTATCTTCAAACATGGCAAATGATAGTTTTAATCTTTTTGTATCGAGTTTTGCAAGCTTTAGCATCAACTGTTTAAAAGAAAACGCCGAAAATTTAAATTACTACCCAATTCTGAGAAGAAAAGTAGAGCTTTATTTGTTTCTGTCAACTTACCGTGAATGAGAAAGTTTTCTTTGTCGTTTCTTGCAAATGCTGTCAACAGCGGCTACGATCAAGGTGAGCGTTGTTTATCTCCAATGTTCTTTGCCTTGTTAACTTGCTGGCACGTACAGTTTTCGAAAAAATTTGCCTTCCTCTTTTCTCCATAAATTAACTCCTATTTATAGGCAAAACTGGTCTTGCGATAAAATCCAGAAATCACAAAACAGTGACAAAGCAACCTCGTTTTCCTCTGTAGTGGTAAACATAGCTTCGAGCGTAGAAAAAGTCGGCTACATTAAACCACTTCACAATAAATCATGCTGTTTAAACACCATGAAGTCTTTTCTTGCCTTCAAAGTCATCAGCACTTGGATATTCGTGTATTTTCAAAAATGCTTTACTATAAAACTTTGGCAAAACACCCAGTTCACGACAGCGATTTTGTTCGGCTTTATATTCACCGCCTAGCGCGGTGAATATAACGTCATAGTCCGAGATAGCTAACCAATCAGATTGCTTGAATTACCAAGATCACTGAGTGTGTATATACTAATGAGGAATATAAATTCGTATTTCGATCAAACTATGCAACCGCAACATGATCAGAATAAAAACGTGAAAGAAACCAAACAATTAGGGCCAAGTGAGCTTATCTGTTTCTACAAGGTTCGCTTGAAAATGACCATGATGAAGAGGCTTTTATCGACGTTAGGACATACTTCTATGGCCTTTATCGTCGCAAACAGGGCAAAACAAGATTGAAAGTATGCACTGTCCTTGGGACATAACAACCATGACCACGCTGCCTAAAATAACCAATGACCACTGGAATTGATTGTTCCATTTTAGCCTGCTAGCAAGCTTCCAAGAGCTTTCTGGTGGCGGGTTCCTTTTTCGCCCCATCGCCAGAGCGCCACGGAGAGCCTACCAGCAAGCTAGTTCCATTTTGGAAATCAAACATGATGTTAACTAAAGCAAATGCCCCACTAGGATAAACAATTTAATGTAATTTAATTTTGCCACAAAAAAACAAATTTTGGACATAAAAAAGTTTGCTTGAGAAATGAAAAGTCATATAAGAGAAATTGAAACATTCTTGAGAAATCAGAATTAAAAATAAGTATGCATGAATTTTTAGACAATACAACTAAACAAGGATTGCACATGTACCTTAGGCCACTTTCCAACTGCGATGTCTTGTTCGAATTGGCATCCCATAAGTATACTATGCCTGAAGGCAATACATCAAATTTAAAATAGATCCTGAATGAAAACTTTTGCAGTGGTCCGTGACACAAACATCCTCGGAGACCCAGGGGCAGATAGTGGGGGCGAGGAAAAGTCTAAACGGGCGGAAAATGTGGCACGAAGAAAAGTAAAGACCGGCGAGAAGAGCCCCTGGGGACAATGTCTTACCAGACCAGTTCCAAACGGTCGCCGCCGTTCTGACTTCTGATTGGTGCCAGAAAACTGTTGTGTTTTTCTGCCCAATCAGAACGCAGAACGGCGGCTACCGTTTGGAACTGGTCTGGTAAGACATTGTCCCCAGGGGCTCTTCTCGCCGTTCTTTACTTTTCTTCGTGCCATATTTTTCCCCCCGTTTAGACTTTCCCTCGCCCCCACTATCTGCCCCTGGGTCACCGAGGATGTGACACAAAGTGTACAATGAAACCAAGTGCAAAATAACTAACACTTCATAATTTCAAAACTTCAAACAGCATATCAACTATAAGGCTTGATGAAAAATTCTGGAATAATAATAAACTTTTCACAATACATTTAGTACCATCTTGCCAGTAATTTAAGAGAGGAAAGAAAACATAACAAGTGCCAACGCATTGAGACCATTAAGTGGCAATGGAAATATACAGTTGTATATGTACATTGTAAGTATACTTAAAGCCTATATATGTTTGTGTAAAAGCACGTACTACACGTACACTTCACATACTTGTGACCAACAAAAATGAAGTAAAATAGAGAAGAGTTGATTACAACAGTGATGGGGAAAGTTTATGCAAAAAGAATATAACCTCTGCACACTGAAAAGAGAGCGAGTACTGACCATTTTTATCTTGGATGATTGCCAGAGTGTCACCATCTTTGTCCCAAGCCATTCCAGTACATTGTCTGCAATAAGTGAGTAAGGATCAACATATACCTGTGACTAGTGATGTACCGATCCTCGGTCATAGTCGATTATTGACTCAAAACCTCGAGCAATTTATGATTATCGATTGTGCATGTTAAATCGATTATCGTGGGAGTTTATTATTGTTCACACGTTTTCGGGCTATTTAAGGTGACTCTTGCGCTAAAACGCCTGTAAAACTGACTTCCTGATAGAGGAGATGGAGAGTGAGAGTAATTTATTATCTGTCTTGTAAGAGAAGTTGACCATAACCACCAATAAATTAGTCTATACTGTAGAAGGTCTTCAAACTCAGGGTCGACAGGAAGTTTTCATGTAGGAGCTTTATTGTCAATGTTATAGCCTGAGAAAACAGCCGATACTTAGCGACGCTACCACTGGTTTCCTCGCCAAATGACGTCTGAGAAACGAGCGCAGAAATTCCATACTGATGACGCGTCACTACCCAGATCTGGGTAGTGCTTCTGATTGGTTGAATCAAATTTCCCACGTTTCACGACTAATCAGAAGCACTACCCAGATCTGGGTATGGAATTTCTGCGCTCGTTTCGGAGACATCATTTGGCGGGGAAACCAGTAGTAGCGTAGCCAAATGTCGGCTGTTTTCTCAGGCTACCAATGTTAATGTGGGGTGGCTAGCAGACAGGACATTCACTACAACTACCAGAATCCTTCAGTTTGTTGTTTCCAAGTGCAAATCAGAGCTTTGTTTGATAAATCTCAGTGGGATTGGTAGATTTAATTGATAAAAAGCCAAGAAACCACATTAATTCTGGTAGCTGTATACTGTACAGTCAATAAATGCAATTAACCGATGTCATCATTAAAATGGCCTGTTCCTTTCCAAGCCAAGCGGTGTTGCCAGCCAACCATGACAACTCTCAAACTGACCAGCATTTAGAACACAGTGCAATAGGTTCTAACATGGCTCCTACTAAGCATGACTAGAAGGAACTTACCCTTGCAGATTAATTACATCTCTTTGTTCTCCATGCCGATCATAGATGACAACAGATCTGGTATTTGTCCTACAAATAGATACAATAATATTTATAACACCCAGTTAGCTCCAAATAAGAACATGTGAAGCTAAGTGGAGTTTAAGATATTTTATGTGGTGGTTTAACATATATTATAATTTCCGACATTGTAAATCTATGGTCAAGATCAAGGATATTATATACAGTATTATTTTGTCCTTGTACTCGCTCAGCAATTAAAATTTTGCACAATTCGCTAGCTAAAACTGTTTCATTCAGTTTTTATAAACCAAGTTGCAACAACCTGCAGCAAACTTAACCAATCTCCACCAAACTACGCCAATCTTTATGTTGCTGTGGGTTGGTGAAGGTTGGTGCAGTGTGGTGTAACTTGGTGCAGTTTGGTGCAACTTGGTGTAATTGGTGCAACTTGGTGTAATTGGTGCAAGTTGGTGCAGATTGGTGCAACTTCGTGCAGTTTGGTGTAACTTGGTGCAAGTTGGTGCAACTTGGTGCAAGTTGGTGCAACTTGGTGTAAGTTGGTGTAGATTGGTGCAACTTGGTGCAGTTTGGTGCATTTTGGTGGAGTTTGGTGCAACTTGGGGCAGATTGGTGCAGCTTGGTGCAGATTGGTGCAACTTGGTGCACTTTGGTGCAAGTTGGTGCAGATTGGTGCAACTTGCTGAAGTTTGGTGCAACTTCGTGCAACTTAGTGCAGTTTGGTGTAACTTGGTGCAAGTTGGTACAACGTCTTGCAAGTTGGTTCAACTTAGTGCAGTTTGGTGCAACTTGGTGCAGTTTGATAGAACTTGGTGCAGATTGGTGCAACTTGGTGCACTTTGATGGAACTTGGTGCAGATTGCTGCAACTTGGTGCGGTTTGGTGAAACTTGGTGCAGACTGGTGAAACTTGGTGCAGACTGGTGCAACTTGATGCAGTTTGGTGCAACTTGGTGCAAGTTACTGCAGTTTGGTGGAACTTAGTGCAAGTTGGTGCAACTTGGTGAAGATTGGAGCAACTTGATGCAGTTTGGTGCAACTTGGTGCAGTTGGGTGCAACTTGGTGCAACTTGGTACACAATGGTGCAACTTGGTGCACTTTAGTGCTACTTCGAGCACATTGGTGCAACGTGGTGAAACTTGGTGCAGTTTGGTGCTACTTAATGCAGTTTGGTGAGACTTAGTGCAGTTTGGTGCAACTTGGTGCAGATTGTTGTAACTTGGTACAGTTTGGTGCAACTTGGTGCAGTTTGGTGCAACTTGGTGCAGTTAGGTGCAACTTGGTGTAGTTTGGTGCAACTTGGTGCAGATTGGTGAACCTTGGTGTAGTTTATTGCAACTTGGTGCAGTTTAGTGCAGTTTGGTGCAACTTGAAGCACTTTGGTGCAACTTGGTGCAAGTTAGTGCAAGTTGGTAGAGATTGGTGCAACTTGGTGCAATTTGGTGCAACTTGGTGCAGTTTGGTGCCACTTGGTGCAAGATGGTGAAGATTAACGCAACATGGTGCAGTTTGGTGCAATGTGGTGCAAGTTGGTGCAGATTGGTGCAACTTCGTGTAGTTTGGTGCAACTTGGTGCAAGTTAGTGGAACTTGGTGTGGATTGGTGCGGATTGGTGCAACTTGGTGCAGATTTGTGCAACTTGGTGCGGTTTGATACAACTTGGTGCAAGATGGTGTAGATTGGAGCAACTTGGTGCATTTTCGTCAAACGTGGTGCAAGTTAGTGCAACTTGGTGCAGTTTGGTGCAACTTGGTGCAACTTTGTGCAGGTTGGTGCAACTTGGTGCAACTTGGCGCAGTTGGTGCAACTTGGTGCATATTGGTGCTGTTTGGTGCAAGTTGGTGCAGTTTGGTGCAACTTGGTGGAAGTTGGTGCAATTTGGTGCAACTTGGTGCAGTTTGGTTGACGTTGGTGCAGTTGGTGATACTTGGTGCAGTTTGGTGCAACTTAGTGTAGATTGGTGCGACTTGATGCAGCTTGGTGCAGTTTGGTGCAACTTGGTGCAAGATGGTGCCGATTGGAGCAACTTGGCGCAGTTTGGTGCAATTTGGTGCATGATGGTGCAGATTGGTGCAACTTAGTGCTGTTTGGTCCAACTTGGTACAAGTAGGTGCAACTTTGTTCAGATTTGTTCAACTTGGTGCAACTCGGTCCAGTTTGGTGCAACTTGGTGCAAGATGGTGCAGATTGGTACAACTTGGTGCAAGATGGTGCAGATTGGTACAACTTGGTGCAGTTTGGTGCAACTGGGTGTAGATTGGTGAAACTTTATGCAGTTTGGTGGAACTTGGTGCAAGTTAATTCAAATTGGTGCGGTTTGGTGACACTTGGTGAAAGTTGGTGCACGTTGGTGCATATTGGTGCTGTTTGATGCAAGTTGGTGCAGTTTGGTGCAACTTGGTGGAAGTTGGTGCAATTTGGTGCAACTTGGTGCAGTTTGGTGCACGTTGGTGCAGTTTGGTGCTACTTGGTGCAGTCTGGTGCAACTTGGTGTAGATTGGTGCGACTTGATGCAGCTTGGTGCAGTTTGGTGCAACTTGGTGCAGATTTGTGCGGTTTGGTGCAACTTGGTGCAGTCTGGTGAAAGTTTATACAACTTGGTGCAGTTTGGTGCAACTTGGTGCAAGATAGTGCAGATTGGTAAGCTTGGCGCAGTTTGGTGCAACTTGGTGTAATTGGTGCAAGTTGGTGCAGATGAGTACAACTTGGTGACGTTTGGTGCAACTTGGTGCAACTAGGTGCAGATTGGTGCACCTTGGTGCAAGTTGGTGGAACTTGGTGTAATTGGTGCAAGTTGGTGCAGATTGGTGCAACTTGGTGAGGTTTGGTGCAACTTGGTGCAGACTGGTGAAACTTGGTGCAGTTTGGTGTCACTTGGTGCAAGTTGGTGCAGTTTGGTGCAACTTGGTGCAACTTTGTGCAGGTTGGTGCAACTTGGTGCAGTTTGGTGCAACTTGGCGCAGTTGGTGCAACTTGGTGCATGTTGGTGCTGTTTGGTGCAAGTTGGTGCAGTTTGGTGCAACTTGGTGGAAGTTGGTGCAATTTGGTGCAACATGGTGCAGTTTGGTTGACGTTGGTGCAGTTTGGTGCCGCTTGGTGCAGTTTTGGTGCAACTTGGTGTAGATTGGTGCGACTTGATGCAGCTTGGTGCAGTTTGGTGCAGTTTGGTGTAGATTGGTACAGTTTGGTGTAGATTGGTGCGACTTGATGCAACTTGGTGCAGTCTGGTGAAAGTTGATATAACTTGGTGCAGTTTGGTGCAACTTGGTGCACGATGGTGCAGATTGGTAAGCTTGGTGCAGTTTGGTGCAACTTGGTGTAATTGGTGCAACTTGGTGCAACTAGGTGCAGATTGGTGCACCTTAATGCAGTTTGCTGTAACTTGGTGCAGTTTGGTGCAACTTGGTGCAGTTTGGTGCAACTTGGTGTAATTGGTGCAAGTTGGTGCAGATTGGTGCAACTTCGTGCAGTTTGGTGTAATTTGATGTAAGTTGGTGTAGATTGGTGCAACTTGGTGCAGTTTGGTGCATTTTGGTGGAGTTTGGTCCAACTTGGGGCAGATTGGTGCAGCTAGGTGCAGTTTGGTGCAACTTGCTGCAAGTTGGTTAAGCTTGGCGCAGTTTGGTGCAACTAGGTGCAGATTGGTGCACCTTAATGCAGTGTGGCGCAACTTGATGCAAGTTGGTGGAACTTGGTGTAATTGGTGCAAGTTGGTGCAGATTGGTGCAACTTGGTGAGGTTTGGTGCAACTTGGTGCAGACTGGTGCAACTTGGTGCAGTTTGGTGTCACTTGGTGCAACTTGGTGCAACTTGGTGGAAGTTGGTGCAGTTTGGTGCAACTTGGTGCAACTTGGTGCTGTTTGGTGCAAGTTGGTGCAGTTTGGTGCAACTTGGTGGAAGTTGGTGCAATTTGGTGCAACATGGTGCAGTTTGGTTGACGTTGGTGCAGTTTGGTGCCACTTGGTGCAGTTTGGTGCAACTTGGTGTAGATTGATGCGACCTGATGCAGCTTGGTGTAGTTTGGTGCAACTTGGTGCATATTTGTGCAGTTTGGTGCAACTTGGTGCAGTCTGGTGAAAGTTGATACAACTTGGTGCAAGATAGTGCAGATTGGTAAGCTTGGTGCAGTTTGGTGCAACTTGGTGTAATTGGTGCAGGTTGGTGCAGATTGGTGCAACTTGGTGCAACTAGGTGCAGATTGGTGCACCTTAATGCAGTTTGGTGCAACTTGGTGTAGTTTGGTGCAACATGGTGTAATTGGTGCAAGTTGGTGCAACTTGGTGACGTTTGGTGCAACTTGGTGCAAGAAAGTGCAGATTGGTGCAACTTGGTGCAGTTTGGTGCAACTTGGTGCAAGATAGTGGAGATTGGTGCAACTTGGTGCAGTTTGGTGCAAATTGGTGTAATTGGTGCAAGTTGGTGCAGATTGGTGCAACTTGGTGCAGTTTGGTGTAACTTGGTGCAAGTTGGTGTAACTTGGTGCAGGTTGGTGCAACTTGGTGTAAGTTGGTGTAGATTGGTGCAACTTGGTGCAGTTTGGTGCATTTTGGTGGAGTTTGGTGCAACTTGGGACAGATTGGTGCAGCTTGTTGCAGTTTGGTGCAACTTGCTGCAAGTTGGTTAAGCTTGGCGCAGTTTGGTGCAACTAGGTGCAGATTGGTGCACCTTAATGCAGTTTGGTGCAACTTGGTGCAAGTTGGTGCAAGTTGGTGCAGATTGGTGCAAGTTGGTGCAGATTGGTGCAACTTGGTGCAGATTGGTGCAACTTGGTGCAGTTTGGTGTCACTTGGTGCAAGTTGGTGCAGACTGGTGCAGTTTGGTGCATCTTGGTGCAACTTTGTGCAGGTTGGTGCAACTTGGTGCAGTTTGGTGCAAGTTGGCGCAGTTTGGTGCAACTAGGTGCAGATTGGTGCACTTTAATGCAGTTTGGCGCAACTTGGTGCAGATTGGTGCAGTTTGGTGCAACTTGGTGCAACTTGGTGCAAGCTGGTGCAAGTTAGTGTAACTTGGTGCAGATTGGTGCAACTTGGTGCAGATTGGTGCAACTTGGTGCAGTTTGGTGTCACTTGGTGCAAGTTGGTGCAGACTGGTGCAGTTTGGTGCATCTCGGTGCAACTTTGTGCAGGTTGGTGCAACTTGGTGCAGTTTGGTGCAACTTGGCGTAGTTTGGTGCAACTTGGCGCAGTTTGGTGCAACTAGGTGCAGATTGGTGCACTTTAATGCAGTTTGGTGCAACTTGGTGCAGATTGGTGCAGTTTGGTGCAACTTGGTTCAGTTTGGTGCAACTTGGTGCAAGCTGGTGCAAGTTAGTGTAACTTGGTGCAGATTGGTGCAACTTGGTGCAGATTGGTGCAACTTGGTGCAGTTTGGTGTCACTTGGCGCAAGTTGGTGCAGACTGGTGCTGTTTGGTGCATCTTGGTGCAACTTTGTGCAGGTTGGTGCAACTTGGTGCAGTTTGGTGCAACTTGGCGCAGTTTGGTGCAACTAGGTGCAGATTGGTGCACTTTAATGCAGTTTGGTGCAACTTGGTGCAGATTGGTGCAGTTTGGTGCAACTTGGTTCAGTTTGGTGCAACTTGGTGCAAGTTGGTGCAAGTTAGTGTAACTTGGTGCAGATTGGTGCAAGTTGGTGCAGTTCGGTGCAACTTGGTGCAGTTTGGTGCAACTTGGTGCAGATTGGTGCATGCATGGCTGTATTCACTTTGTTAGACACGTTTCATGTCAGTCGCATTTTATGTTTCACAGTAATCACAGGGCACAGAACATAATATAGACCACTGATAAAATAAAAACAAGTTGTGACTTAAGGGAAACATGACTTACAGAACTTGACTTACTGGTGTAGTAAGTAAAGATATCAGAATCCAGTATACAATTATTCAATAAACCGCTGGTAACAAAGAACTCAATAAATTCCGAGTACGCTTGTCAGGTGTACGAAGCCAAAAAAAAATTAGAAAGTGGTGCCTAGAATGCGCAGCAGATGTTGGCAAGTTACATTTTGAAAAGAGGCAAAGACAGAATACCTAGAAGGAAGTCTAGCTTTAAAAGTTGTGGAAATGACTTTTGTTTAAGTTCCTTTCACTTAGATTTAGCATATCAGAAATTCAATACAGTTGGATTCTCAGCATGTGCGACCACCAATTGGAAGCAACGGCCTGTAGTAGATGTGAATACCAAACAAAAATACCAAAATTACTCCATTCAGAGCCCTCCAGAGAAAGTTTTGTAGGGGATACTTTAACAATTTCCCAAGTTTTGAACCTCTGTTCACCATGTTAACTACTGTTCCATGAAACTTTAAGTGACAACATGGGCACTGCACATATCGTAGATATGTCCAGAAAACCTCTCACAAGATTTCACCTGGGGTTTGATTCTTGTAAGCAACCGCCTACTGTGAATGACCACTAAATCTTTCCATTTTCAGGTGGTCACTTATATGGAGAGTTCAACTGTAATGTATATGAACAATTAACTTACAGTGTATTTGACAATTATTCCTCGAGCGTGAATGGGCTCTGAGTCAATAGCTATTGACTCAATAGCTATTGGCTTCATTTGTATGTGCCAATATGCAAGATATTTTTCTCCATTTTCAGGAATATTTCTTCCTCAGAAACTGCACATTTCCTTTTCAAAATTATTATTATTTGTTGTTTTACAACACCAGAAGTTCTCTTCTGATAGTTTGTGGAGCGAAAATAAAACAAGTCAGATGCTCTGAGCAGACAAACAGCCCCCTACTTGTACGTGCTGATTTGTCTAACATAACCTCAAACTTTGACGAAAAAAGCTAAGCTGCAGGGCAAAATGTTTTTTGAATTTCTTATGTTTTGCAGTTGAGCCCTTTAAACCTTCCTCTATGATTTATAATTATTACCCAGTGATCACTTTCAATGTACATACAGTTGTATATTCTACAGCTTACCCAGTTACAGCCAAGTAGTTTCCCAGTTTCTGCTGCCAGTCGTAGGTTATTGTGCCACCACCAGTTACCTTCTCAGGAACACTAAATACTCGCTAAAAGGATAAATAATTAATGTGACCAGCCATCAGACAGCACTATTTCTATGCCTAATGTTCTTTTGATAGAATATCATTGCCTCTGGTTTTACATCTTGCTATTGATTGACTTTCAACACTTAAGAAAGCTTTTACGTATGAGGGGAATGGAGTCGTCAGTGTTACATAGCCAGATAAGAACATGGGTAACCCCCAAAAAAAGAAAATTTAAACTGAGAATAAAACTGAACCACAACATATACAATATCTGAGCCAGTGAGCCAGCGAGGCAAGTGAGGCAGATGAGTGAGGTATGCGACGCCAACATGAGAGGCATATGAGACTCATGAACAAGGCATGCAAGAGCATGATTCATGAACAAAACATGTAAGGCATAGACAAGGTATATTGATGACGTGTTCTCTTTATGGGACTCAAATCTGGATGGAATAGATGGGTTCGAAGGAGCAGCACTTATAGAGGCAA
Source organism: Porites rus (assembly GCA_964035705.1). Taxonomy (NCBI): domain Eukaryota; kingdom Metazoa; phylum Cnidaria; class Anthozoa; order Scleractinia; family Poritidae; genus Porites; species Porites rus. The sequence continues at coordinate 11,024,364 of OZ037999.1, forward strand.
AACCACAGCAACAAAACGGTGAAGTCAAACAGACCTTGAGTAGACCTGGATGACTAAAATCATGAATACCAGATTTTAAAAAAATGGCAAACCGATCCTTATGGAAAGAGGAGTGAGAGCAAAATTAAAGAAAGGAAAAATTAAAAGGTGAATTATACTTGACAATATTTTGGTTTGCAACATAAACCTAATCAACAGGGGCTAAAAAAGAAAATGAACTCAAATAGCTTTCACTGTGCTTTAAAATTTAAGTATTGTTGGCTGAGATGTCAGAAACAGAGATCACTTTCTTGGACACAAAAGTATACAAAGGAGCTAAGTTCAATAACAAATTCATCTTTGTTCCAAGAGTCAATAGAGAACCCTTTATGAACTGCAAAGTCTTTTGAAGAAACCAGTTGTTTCAATACAAAATTGTTTTGATAAAAGTCAATTCAATATGAGCTCAAGCAGTAAAATTGCACAAAAATTTTGATCACTTAAAGTTTTTGCGGGGCGAATATTCTTTGTTCTTTAAGCCCGAAGTACATGTACATGAAACTATTTACAACTGGATTGAATAAACTTGTATCGAAAGTGGTTTGTGCAGGGGGGGGAGGGGGGGGGGGGCAGCTACTTCCCATACAATCTAGTAAATGAAATCCAAATGATGTTCTCACAACTTGCAAAGCGATTATAAAAGGTCTTGCCAGCGGATTTGAGTACTGATCATGGGCATCACATCATAAACCAAAGATCAACAGTTTTAGGAAGGAACAAAAACATGGCGGTTGAGGGCAGGACTGTTTCTCACTATTATAGTTTGGAAATTTGCAAATTTATTGGTTTTATGTCGCTTTCCAGACATATTTTATGGTTTGCTTTTTCTTTTAAACAATTTTCCTCTACAGAGTTTGGAATACAGTGGAACCCTGTTAATACGACCACCGTTGGGCCATAAAATCCTGGTCGTAATAACGAGGTGGTCGCATTAACGGGGTGTTCAAAAATATAATAAAATGAGTCAATGTTTTTTACTTTTGGTTTGAAAGAATATGGCCGTAATAACGAGGTGGTCTTATAAACGGGGTGGTCATAAGGCGGGGTTCCACTGTATGCAACATATAGCTGCGTATAAATGATGAGAACCGCCAAAGCTATGGAGTACAGCAGTGCTTTGATGCAAACCTAAGGAAAGTTAAGGTCACCTCACAGTACAGAGTAGGCAATAGTTGTAATTTGTTTATAAATTTGGATCGTTTTAAATTTTAAATTCAAGGTGTTGACTGATCGTAATAAATTTAAAACAAAGTGAAATGTTATCTCTTTACTGTTGTTGTTATGAAGTGTGAATCTGTTTATTCAGGATGTAGAAAGCTCAACAACCATCTTTATAAAGCTCTCTTGAATAGGCTTGCTTCCGAAAAATTTCAGTGACACATTATCCAGGAATTTTCATCAGCATCATAACTTCTATAATCTTCTGATGTCCTCGCCAGGCAAAAACAAGGTAACCTATTATAAACCAGATTGATCATCTAGCACGCTTTGTTGTCGGTTAAGAATACACGGTTGCAGTGACTCCCACTTGCGTTTTGCAATTTCAGTACCACAGGACAATTACGATGTGCAAGAAAAACAAAAAGCCATGATATTATTTTTTTCAATTGTCGAAATTTAATATTTCTTCTGCCGCCCTCACTTCTTCCTTGTAAAATACCGTATTTACTTTGGGAAAATAGACCTTGTCACAGTTTTCAACGCCATCATGACAAGTAGGCAAACACGTGAGAAATTACAGTGTTTGTATGAGAATCTAATATCGAATAATTTCTGTAGAATGGCTGTTCTGAAAAAAATATGATTTGTAAACTTAAGCTTCACTAAGGATTCTCCTGAAAAAATTTGAGGGCGTTACATGCACTAGAAGACCTAGAATCACTTTTTAAAATTTTCTTTACATTTGTCTGTAAGAAAGTCTCGGGAAAATTAAAGACAAACATACGGAAAATCTAAAGCAAGCCTCTGGAGAGATTTAAGCACAGGTATGCCCCCCAAATTTTTTAGGACAATCCTTTACTTTGTAGCTTTGGTTTACAATTGATGTTTTTTTCAGAACAGCCATATACGGAGATTATTCGACATTAGATTCTCATACAAACACTGCATTTTTCACGCATTTGCCTACTCATCAAGATGGCATCGAAAACTGTGACAAGGTCTATACTGCAATTATCTGCTGACCACAATGCAAGGTGACCGCTCTTATATCTGCCTCGCATGGCTCACTCTCTCACTGGATTGCACATTGTGCATTCCCACATGTAATCATGCACACTGTAGAGAAAGATCACAATCATTATTGCTCTCCAACAGCTATATCATTATTAATATTGTTGCAAGAACGTAAATTTAAAAGGGTAAACTTTTTTATCTTTAAAGTCAGTTATTTACACAAATCCGATCTCAGCTGCAATGTTCTTTGTAAGTTACAAATCGGAGTCTGACAGGTATTAGTTGCAGCTCCGTAGAAATGTTAATAGGAATTTTTTAGCTTAAGTTCGTGTATTAACTATTAATTTTTGAGCGACAGTGTGTTTTACACTTTATTACCGCAAACAGCATTTTATTTTTTAGATCAAATTTACTCCTAAGAGCCTAAACTGAAACAACAACCGCTCGTTGGTTAATTCGGTTAAATAACCTCACTTGTGCATGTGTTTATTTACCATGGATACGGCTATCAAACTGGTGCTTTTCTCAGATAAACGACACTCATAAAAGCTGTGCTGATTAAATTTAACTGAATCAGAAACACAAAATAGAATTAAGTGCAAATTACCTTCATTTTTCCCCTCCTGGACACATAAGACAGTGTGTGTTTGCTTCTTCACGAATGAAAACGACAAAGATACCCCGCCATTTTGAATAGCAACTGTTTGACAGCGGAAGTCATTTTAAAGAAATATTACGTCACGTAAAGCACATGAAATATCACTTAAAATCAGCCTGGGGCCCGTTTCTCGAAAGTCCCGATAATTAACGGGCCCGGTAAGCTGTCTCCGTTTACATCAAAGACCGAGGTTTCAATAGTTTTGCATCTAACACGATAAAACTGTCAGTTAATGAAACAAAATGGAGTAGTTTGCTAGCCAGGACCCGCGCTCTTATTCTTTATATTTCGATTTGAATATTTGATTTCGGGCCCGTAAAGTTACCGGGACTTTCGAGAAACGGGCCCCTGGTCCCCACGGCCTAGGACGAGTGCCTCTTTATGTACGAAAGCGAGGCTAATGCGGGTCACTTCTCAATAAGAAGACAAACTTAACACACATGAGAAAACTGCTGCTGAGTTGCCGAAAAAAAGCAGATTTGAGGCGTTGATAGGTTTTGGAGGTCTCAAACTCCTTACTTACACGATTGAGAAATCATCGGTTTCACACAGCAAAAGGAAAATCAGCTCGTCATCACTAAGGAAAACAACGAGCTTAACCAGAAATTGACCGAAATAGTGGTCGGTATTAAAGTGAATCGATGAAAATGCGAAGATGGTTTCAAAATCCTTAAACAAGGTGCATAATACCCCGAAGCTAGCCTGGGACTCCGCAGTGGGGAAAGGGCGAAAAGCTGGGAACGGGAAAAAAAAGCCACCGCTGGGCTCGCTTCGCTCGCCATATCTTTCCTATGTGACACCGATATTTTCTTTTTTCCCCACTGAGGAGCCTGGTCCCAGGCTACCCTGAAGCCATTTGAATGTTATTTTTGATGATGGTTAAAACTTCTTTAAGCCATACCTTCACTGGAGTGTACGTACTTGTCGAAAGCCTGCAACTTAAACTGAGACCTTCTTTTTAGTTGACATTTTCTCTAACGGAGCGAATTAAAATGCAAAATATTGTGTTTCTGAAAAAACTAAATAAATAGATAAATTAACCGACGGGGCAGACGTTCTGCATAAATTCCTCGCACTGTAAGGAAGTTAAATCGGTTTAAACGAAGATGTTTAAAACAGTAGAAGTTTGTTTATACGTAAGCTTTCATCTAAGTTACATTATTTAAACTTATCAAAACAGGGGCGGATCTAGGGGGAGGGTGCAGGGGGTGCGCACCCCCCCCCCCCCTGAGATGACCTGCGGTTTTCTAATACAACTGGTATTCTGCAAAAAAAAACTATGTGGTTTATTGGTGTTGAAGTAGAGCAAGAGACGAGTGCACCCCCTCCTAAAAAAAATCGTGGATCCGCCCCCGCAAAATATTCAGTCACTAGTACTTTATAAAGAAAAACGTACACACATTTCACTCGACAAGAACTCGAACACAGAGTTTCATACCGACGATATACTGAGTAGTTTAAACTCCATTTTACAGATACTAAGACAAGAGTAAAATAGAATACTAAAAAGTAAGATAATTAAAGGAAATAAAATATTGCTATTTTAAAAAATTTTACCCTTCTCAAGCTTAAAAAGTTTACTTCTTCTTTTGGCTTCGTCGCTTTTTTCTCGGCGTGGCCGAGTGGTTTGAGCGCCGGACTTGCAATTCGGAGGTCCCGAGTTCAAGTCCCGCCCTGACCACTAGCTGGATTTGTTCACAGTAGTCCCGAGTTCAATCCCCGACCATGCTCGTAAATAGCCAGCTCGTTTGCCTCCGGTCAGTTGGGATTCTTAACCCTGTTAAGTTCAATTTGAATTATTTGTTTCAGGCATTTGCTCGGCCCCACTAGCATATTAGTGCTATAAATACTGTCGAGGGTAAATAACGGAATTAGTAGTAGTAGTAGTAGTAGTAGTAGTAGTAGTAGTAGTAGTAGTAGTAGTAGTAGTAGTAGTAGTAGTAGTAGTAGTAGTAGTAGTAGTAGTAGTAGTAGTAGTAGTAGTAGTAGTAGTAGTAGTAGTAGTAGTAGTAGTAGTAGTAGTAGTAGTAGTAGTAGTAGTACCATCAGCTTTTCTTACAATTTTGTTGTTTGCAACAGATATCCCATTGACTTACTGGTAAAGTTTAAGCTTTGAGATCTTACTATTTTTAAGATTTCTATCGTTTTCTAGCGACTCAGCAGCAAATTGCCTATGTTACCGGTTGTTTTTGTTTTTGCCAAGAAGTTGACGCACATTAGCCTCGCGATCGTGCTCGTACCAGGGCCGTCGGGGAATACGAGATTTACCTATTCTCGAACTATAAATTCCGTCGTCCGAATCTTCTTGCTATTCTTTACCCTTAGCCGCAATTTAGACTTCTAAGAAAGGCGTGTGTTGCATTAAACAGAAGGAAATATAGAAATGAAAGGGCAATCTGGAATACGGCGCTGGTTTTGTCGAAACACGCAACACCTTCTGGGTTTAACTGGGTGAACAAACTGTGCCCGGATATTGCAGCCACGACCGAACAGAAGAGGATTTATAACTGGGCGTGCCTTAGAGGCTATTGGAGGTAGATGAAGGTTGGATGAAGGTGAATGAAGGCTATTGGGGGTAGTTGACGGTGAATGAAGGTAAATGAAGGCTAATGGGGGTAGATGCAATATGAAGCGAATGCAGGTAAATGAAGACTAATGGAGAAGATGAAGGGGAACGAAGGTGAATGAAGGCTACTGGACATGTATTGGAGGTAGATATAGGTGAAGTAAGGTAAATAAAGGCTAGTAGAGATAGATGAAGGTGGAAGAAGGTGAATGAAGGCTAATGGGGGTAGATGCATGAAGTGCGATGGCTGTTGTCTTTACTTGCGGTAGAGGATGTTTGTGGAAAAACCGTTCCCGAGGTTGTAGCTCTGGTCAGCGGTTTTCTTTAAAAACCCAGCTCGGAGCCATTCCTGTAATTAACAGCTAGACTGGCTGCATCTAGCCTGCCACGCAGACTTTCTTAGGGAAACCTTTAAGAACGTCTGCGTTGGAGGCAAGGCTGCTCCCGATGTTCTCTTCTCATGGTATGTGGCCGCGACGGCCCTGGTGTTGAGTGCAAGGTCTGTGCTCACGTGAATAGCGCATGAATACATAATTGCACCATAAGCGTTTTTTCAAGGTGCTGATGCTGCATTCTCGCTGCCTGCTGAGAAAGGATAAATCAACAAAGAGGAGTTCTTGTTCTTGTTTTGAAAACACGTACACGTACTGTATCAAATGAGAAACTTTTCGATCCGCCCTGCTGCCGGAAATCTATTTACCAAGTGACATGAAGGCAAAGCCTGATCTCAGTTTAGAGTGGGACAAGCCTTGGTAAAATACAGGTGATTGCACAGTTTATAAATCTTTGTATGTTAAGTTAATACAAGCCGAGTTACACTACAGTGTTTTTTTTCTTTTTCATGATAACTTTATTATTTATTTATTATTTATTTTATTTATATATCACTGTTGCATCTCAAGGATCTTTGGTAGCCAGTACACAGACGTAGTTATATTTTTTCGTTCCTTTCGAAAACATCGGCGTGCGCGCGAGCGAAGCGATACCCCCGCGGTTTTATTTTTTATCACGCGCGCTCGGCGGACTTTGAAGAGAAAATAGAGGGTCTGTGAACAGGCTAGACCTTCGGGTACCGGATATCGATTTCGATTGATAAATAATAAAAGTTCCTACTGTTATGACTGTTCATTTCACGTTGAGTGTTGTCACGCATTATCTTTGCCTTCGAATACAGCCGCTCCTCATCGTTCGCCAGGAAGCCTGTATACAGGCCTGTGTACAGGATTTCCACTGACGGCAAAATATTTCGAAATACTGCAACATATCAAAAAAATCAAGGAAGGGGGGGTCCATCAACCTCCCCTCTTGTACCACGGTAGGGGTATGACTTTGCGTGTGCGTCCGAGGGTTAACTGTTGCCTGAAGATATACCCCACTTGTATTCGGGTCTATGTCCAGTAGCTCTTTTCGAACAGTTTCGTTCCTTTACTTCCCCTTTCTTTTCGGCATGCGGGCGATCAACTTAACCAAGGCGTGCTGAAAGGAGAAAGAACAAAAATGTTTTATTCAGAGATTCTAATACCATTTACACTGTTTTATAATTGTTGGTCTCAGCCTGCCATCTACTTTGATTTCTTATGATATAGCCTATAGGATGTTTCACATGTATAATGCAGTCACTTAAATATCTCTGGAATAACATTTCTGTATGCCATGCAAACCTAAGAAAACCCTCAGGCAACTTTCGATTTTGTTACTTCCGCATCACGCAAAACCACAAGCGATCAATATAATGCGATGAGTTCGCACATTTAAAATGTGCTGCTAGCCGCTTCTTTAGTCTTCGGTTTTCTTACATTTGATCTGGTGTCCGATATAACCAACTGAATCTAACTGGGCAGTGGAGGAGCCTTCAAGACAAAGAGGTTAGAGGTCTGGTAAATATAAAAAAATATACTCTATCTGATTACACTACTTAGCTTCTTAGGAGATTAGAGTGAGTTTCAAAGAATGGAATTGAGATGTAGTGGAATTAGAATTCAAGCGTTAAAACGAAACTGTCGGTAAAATGAAAGATGTTCTTCACTCCACTTAGAGTAATATGAAGCACCTCGATTGTATCGAAAACATTTTCACAGCTCTTTTCCTGACTTTTATTGATGTTTCCGGGCTGTTCCACCCGAGGTTAGTGGAGCATGGTGTGATCTAAAACGAGCATGTTCTGGTCGAAAACGATTCCTATTTTCGGAAATCAGTATCCCCCGTTGTTGAGTGCTTTCTCTTAATTACTGTCGGAATTCTGAAAAATTCTCCGAAGATGCTTTGTGACTACGACGACTCATTTCACTGCACAATACTTTACAAAACTTTCTTTCACAGTGTCGCTTCGTTGTTGTATTTGTGGTAACAACTTGGTATAACATTATGACTTTCCAAGAATGTTTATCCCCGGGTTGACTTTACTGCTAGTTTACTGACATGACATTCAGTTGTAAACTGCATATACATCGTATAAAGTGTTACAGAACATTTTACGAGCTAGAAAAGTCTATCGGGGCATCTAGTGTGCTCAAACCATTTGACCCCACCGATGTTTCAACCCCCCCGCCCCCTTCCCCCCGAACACACACACACAAAATTTCAGCACCCCTCAACATCTTTATACCCCCTTCTCTATATTAAATGACCTCTCCAAGCCTAACAACGTTTAAAATTAATAAGTACAAGTATGTTTTCGACTATTGATAAGATCTTTCACAACCACCACTTCATTTCAACAGACTGTAACTACACTATCCCTTCGTAACCAAATTGGCACTCCCACAACTACCTCACTGCAACACCTAAAATCACTTTTATTTACAAAAAAATTATTTTTTGTTACTTCATATTAAATTCTACGAGAAACCGGTTTCAGTGATTAACAAACTACAGCCGTTATCTTACCAATTCATGTCCAATATAACCCCACGCCTTCCACTTCACGCATCTCAACCAACCGCTAAAATATACAACGCAATACTACACTACTCAAACATCCTTAATACACATTAAAAACATCACACACGTATAGTACATCGACGCCAAAAAATATACGCTCCCACAGCGTTTTGTTTTAGATAATAAGAACCTTTTTCAAATTTAAGGCTAGAGGGAAAGACTAACTGGCAAATTTTATCCAAACAGGTCCTTTAAAAACAGTTCCTTTATCGTGGGGCTTTACTGTATATGTTGCGGTTTTACTATCTCTGGCAATAGGCCACTTCCGAGTTCCGAAAACCCTTACTTTCTTGCGAGGTGCACAACCTTTCTTGTGAAAATGAGTTTTATTTGCAATAGAATGAAAAATCATTTTCATACTGAGCACTTATATAATCTCGTTTTGCTACAGAGGCCCGGGGGAACTCGGAAATGGCCTATTAAAGAGTGTCGTTAGAGCCAATATGGGGTCATTACATCTCAAGTGATTATTTGTTTTAAAATTCAATTACTCTGCACATTCCTTTCTTATTCATTCTACTAAAATAAATTAGTAAAATCCAACTAGTGGTCTATTATCAATGCTGCGTTCTGATTGGTTGAGCTACTACTAGGCTATATGTTATAGCCCACTAGTAGCGAAAAGTGCCGGCTTTGAAAACCAAAATGCAAAACAATGGCGGCTAAATCGCGAGTTGCTAGCTAAAGTTGTTTTGTCTCGATATTTTTGACCAACTAGTTGGATTTTACTAAAACAATTTTTCCCCTTGCCCTAATGGCCTCTGAGTCAATAGCCCATTCGCCCTTCGGCCTCATGGCTATTGTCTCAGAGCCCATTCGGGCTCGAGGAATAATTGTTGAGTACCTTTTGGCCGTATTGGTGTATTGTATCCGATTGTGTCAAAGGGATGAAATGGGGCTGGCTTGCTAGGCCATGAGACAATGAAAGACACATTTAGCTTGTATATGTATTCGGGTTTTACGAGATATGCCCGCGGAAAATTGGCCTTTTTTCATTAACAGCTCGTATTTATTATGCGCGTTATAAATGGGCTGTGTCACGAAAGCTATCAAAATTTAGAAAGTGAAACGTAAAAAAAATTCAAAACATTGCAAGAAGGTATCTATAACAGGAAATAAAAAAGGAGACACGGATAGGCAAACATAAAGAAGATTGAAACAGAAACATTATTAGCCTAACACTGAGTTTTTCAAAGTTTATTCTCGTTGTTTGTAACGTTAGATGTAATAACTGGGAGACATATTTGTCTGGCAGGAAGCTGTGCTTTTGTCAATTACGAGTAATTTATGCAGTTCCATAGCGAATAAAGACTAAATAGCCAGCCGTGGCACAGCCCCTTTAATAAGGCGGAATTTGAACGAAACACACAAATTAAATAGGTCTATTCTCAATTATAATGATTATGTAATTTTAAGCAGGTGAACTGAGCAACAGAGTCCTGAGAAGATTTATAATGAACTGCGAAGAAGGGCTTCAGAGCTCCCAAATTTGCATTACTGCCATTCAGTCAGGTGACTATCTTCAAGCCAAGGAGTATTATGAACGCTCCTTAGAAATGAACCTCAAAAAGTTCGACCCTGAGCACCTTGACGTCGCACACGCGTCCTATGGCTTAGGCCTTGTGCAAAGTGCCTTGGGTGACTATCAACTGGCCAGGAAGAACCTCGAACATGCGTTATTTCTCTACCTTAAAAAGTTTGGAACTAAGCACGTCACTGTCGCACGTACTAATCACTATTTAGGCCTTTTACAAAGCGCCCTAGGTGACCAGCGACAGGCTAGGGAGTATCTTGAGCTTGCCCTAACCGCTCGTTTAGAAGTGCATGGGCCAGAACACTTCGACGTAGCGAGTACTTACCACTTCTTAGGAGTTGTAAACAGGGACATGGGTGATCTTCAGAAGGCTAAGCAGAATTTTGAATGTGCTTTGACAATTTTGGAGCAAAAGCTGGATTCAAACCATGCTCAAGTAAGTCGTACTTTCTACTGTTTGGGTGTGGTGGAGAGCCAGATGGGTGAACACAAACATGCCAAAGAGCACCTCGAAAGCGCCTTGTCTATTCGACTGAAAATACTTGGACCTCAGCACCTAGATGTAGCGTGTACTAAGTGCAGGTTAGGTGTTGTTCAGTATCATTTAGGTGACACGCTGCAAGCAAAAGATAATTTAGAGCGTGCTTTGGCAATTCAGTTGAAAAGTGGGCCTGACCATCTACACGTTGCAAGCACTCGCTCTTGTTTGGGTGTCCTACACAGTAACTTGGGGGACCACCAGCAAGCCAGTGAACACCTTCAACGGTCTCTTTCCATTTATCTTAAAAGGAATGGGCCAGAGCACATTTCAGTCGCCCGAGTAAATTTATTATTGGGTCTTGCAAAGTACCGATCAAGTGACCTTCAGAAGGCCAAGGAGCATCTGGAGCATTCCTTATCCATTAGCCTTAAGAAACTTGGACCAAATCATGTTGACATCGGTCGTACCTATCATCTCTTGGGTCTTGTTTATAGAGCGTTAGGTTGCCATCAGCATGCCAAGCAGCAATACGAAAATGCTTTTCCCATTTTTTTGAAACATTTGTTTCGCCCCCCGGATCATATTCATGACGCGCGCAAGCACCATGGCTTGGGTATTATTAACGTTGCTTTTGGTGACCACTGGCAGGGCAAGCAACATCTTGAACAAGCTCTACGTATATATCTGAAAAAGCTTGGTCCGGAGTATGTCGAAGTTGCGCGCACTTATCACTGCTTGGGGCTTGTAGATAACGCCTTGGGTCAACATAGCCAGGCTAAGAGTCACCTAGAGCTTGCCCTATCAACTCGTCTGAAAAGACTTGGACCTGAGCACATTGATGTCGCGAGTACTTATCATTTTCTGGGTGTGGTACACAGGAACCTGGGTGCAGAAAATCAAGCCAAACAGCATTTTGAAAGAGGACTTTCCATTTATCTGAAACAATTGGGACCTAACCACGTTCACGTTGCTCGTAGTTACCATTGCCTAGGCATATTAGAAACCCACCTAGGTGATGGGCAAAATGCCAAAGATCATTTTGAGCGTGCCTTATTGATTAGAAAGAAAATGTTGGGTCCTGACAACCTTGATGTTGCATGCACTTACTGTGGATTAGGACTTGCACAAATTTCGTTGTTTAATTTTCAGCAAGCAAGGGAAAGTCTTGGACAAGCGTTATCAATTAGGCGGCGAAAGCTTGGTCCAAATGACCTTGATGTTGCACGGACTTATTCTGCAGTGGGTCTTGCGTTAAGTGCAACAGCTAAAGATCAACTAGCCAAGGAATACCTTCGACGTTCATTATCCATTCGATTAAAAAATCTTGGACCTCAGCACTTAGATGTTGCCTCTAGCTATTGCGACTTAGGTCTTGCTGACATTGCTGCGGGTGACCATATGCAAGCTACGGAGCATTACCAGCAAGCCTTATCTATTCAACTGAAAATACTTGGACCTGACCACCAAGATGCGGCGCGTACTAACTATGGCATGGGCCTTGCTCACAGTGCTTTGGGGGCTCTTCAGCAGGCCAAAGACTACCTTGAAAGTGCTTTGTCTGTTCAGCTGAAAAAATGCGGATCTTATCACTTGGATGTTGCCGCTACTTGCTCTGCCTTGGGGCTTTTACACTATCGCCTGGATGACCATCAGCAAGCAAAAACACATTTTGAACGTGTCTTGTCAATTCAAATAAAACAATTCGGCACTGATCACCTAGCAGTTTCAGGTACGTACGGCTTCTTAGGTCTTTTAGAGAGCCTCTTAGGCGAACACCAGCAGGCAAAGGAACATCTTCATAGTGCACTAGCTATTGCAAAGAAAAATGTTGGGTCGTATAGTCTTTTACTAGCACGGAACTACTACTTCTCTGGCCTTGTACTGCATCGTCTGGGTGATCTCCAGAAAGCCTCCGATTATCTCAAAATTGCCTTAGCCATTCGCCTCAAAAGGCTTGGAAGAGATCATGCGGAGGTAGCACGCACTTACAGTACTCTCGGTCTTGTGGAGCGAGCCTTAGGTAATCAGCAACAATCTAAGATGTATTATGAGTATGCCCAATCTATTGAAAGAAGAAAGCGAGGGGCAAATCATATCAATATGGCAAGTGAAGTCGCTCTCGTAAAAGCACGTCGCTGCGATGATCACCGGTGATAGTGTTAGTCATGCCCGTTGGTAAATCGTCTTTGATATCAACAGGGTTCCGTTGCTTGTTATTCTGCGAGAGCTTTGTGGTTTTTTTCGACCCACCCATTTCCCCAACCTCTCCGGCTATTCTTGCATTGTTGCTTCATCTCCGAATTTTCTTTTCTTAGTCTGTTCTCTCCGTCTTTTCTCCTCTCATGAGTTTCCAAGTGATATCACGGAAGCGGAGTTCTTTAACAACTGATGGTTTCCAAATGATCTGGAACACGATTGTTGACTTGTCTGCAACACGTTGCAGGTTGAATGATTTCGGGATTTTCAGAAATTTGGAAGAATTTTTAGAGATTTTATGAATAATTCAGTTTCATGGCTTTTTGTTTCTCTGGCACACCAAAAGCGTTAAACTTGAAACTTCATCACAAGTGATTCTGAAGCCTTTGTTTTCAAAGTCTTGGGCATCAATCAGCGGTCACCACAGACCACCCAGTCTATTTCAATATTACAGTAGTTTAAGACATTTTTAGGAGTTTGTTGGATTTTTAGAGGTGAAAGAGCAGATTTTGAAAGAATTTTTGGAAAAATCCCAGAGACTTTGAGGCCATTTTTCACGATGCTTCTAGCTAAGCCTATCGCAGAGATATGCTTGGTGCCATTTTCGCAAGTCAAAAGTCGCACGTTTGCGAACGCTTACAAAAATAGAGGCATTGGTCTCAAGGCCCATGCAAACGGACGCAACATTGTTGGCCAACAACTCCCAACATTGCTGGATGTTACACGTTACGTCCGTTTGCACCGCACGCAACAACTCCTAAAAGTGTTGGCCCCAAAATGCTGGGAGTTGTTGCGTCCGTTTGCACGTAGCGTAAAGTATCTTGGGTCGTCTAAATACGTCCGCAGGACGGAAAGAGCTGGGGGGGGGGAGAGGGGGTCACACTGTGTCACACCCAGGGTATTTACCAGACAGGCATGTCGACATCCAGGCCATGTTTTCCTAAAAAGTGACATTTTTTTCAGAAGAGCGGTGAGCAGGGGGGGGGGGGAAAGGTGCATAGATTAATTAAGTTGCACGTAGCTTAAATTACGCGTTTCCCCCCGGGAGGGGAAAGCTGCATAGATTAATTAAGTTGCACGTAGCATAAATTACGAAATTATTTACGAAAAAGAACATGGTCCACTGCCGTTGTTGTTCGGTGCTGCAAATGGAGTAACTATCCAGCACTGGAAAAGATTTATTGTATGTTGATTTTTCGGATTCGCGCGTTTTGGCCTTCTGAATTATAGGGACTTAAAACAATTATCTCACAAGGAACCGGGCCCAGTTCTTATACTATAGCCACACTCTTGAGGGGAGAAAAATGGGACCGTATTGTTTCACCAGCCGTAGGATTACCAAAGGGATTAACAACCTTTTTCCCAAAACAAACTGTTGCGAAGGTTACGTAACAGCCGACCTACGGTCACAATTCGAGCATGGCCTACTTACTGACCGAGTTGAGCATGTCAATCCCTTCTCAAAACTATTATCATTATTTACAAATTACCTCTCTTTTGTCGAACTTCCTCAGTGAAGTTTTGCTTTGCAAGACTGTGGATTGCAAACCCACCATAACAAAGTTGTATTCTCAACAAACCACACTAAAAGAATTATATGATCAAGCCGAGAACTGTCACACTATTATTTATTTCAGTTCTTTAATACTGTACATATAAAATAATTATTTCATGTTAATAATGTCAATGTACAAGCACAATCTTGCAAGAGGGCAGACTTAAGAAAATTCAGCTTGCCCTAAGCAAAGCCCGCCCTCTCACAATAATTTAAATGGGCAAGTCAGGTGAACACAAGTAATACTATTCCAGTTCCAACACCACAGTACACCAAGAAGTCAACTCTCTTGAACACACTAACAAGGACACTGGCGAGTCTCACTTAGAAGCGATTTCCATTTTGTAGAGAGCAGGCACTAACTCTAAGCGGCCGCTACTGGCAGGTGTCTGTTGTGGTGTCCATAAAGAGAGTTGTTTCCTAAAAAGAATGACACAATCCACTGGGTATAATCTCCGAAAGTCGCTTTCATGTTATTTATTTTCCCAAAACTTAGAGTCGATCTAAGGGACGGCAAAGGTCACGATTTATAAGAAATGCTCCTAAAAAGAATGATAAGTAGAATAGATGACTACTTTGGCTAATTCTAATCTCATTATTTCCCAGTGCCAACATAATTTATCCGTCCCAGAGGTATAAATCTCGTACAGGGTGCAGTTGCTACTACAAATTGCGACAAGAAAAACTTCTTGTTAGTTGCACTAGATCATGATTGAACATTGTTTGATCATACTGTGAAATGTGGAACTGGAAAGGGATGAGAAGCATCAGTTACATGTACCGCACCTGTCTGGAGAATCTCTATAATTACAGTCTACTATGCAATGGAAAAATAATAATTATTGCAAAATGAACATCAAAATTGGTGAACTCTGACTATTTTAAAAAGTAGAACAAGCTAAACTAAGTTGATTGTGAAAAATAAGTGAAATAAAAACATTTTTAATTTTTCAGTCAGTTACAGGTTCACCTTCTGCAACATTAATAGCTTAGCAGTGTGAAGGACAACACAAACATTTGAATGGCCACTACAAAGAGATTTAAAAGACGTTTCCGGGTACTAGTCCTTTGTCAGAGTAATTCAAGGAACTGGGGGTTGTATTTTGGGTACACTATAGTATTGATGAAACACGGTAAGTTGAAAAAGCAAGAATAAGTTTGTTGAACGAAAACTGTGTATTTGTTCATACATACAAGCATGTAACAACCAACTGGTCCTTGAATCAATCTGCTGAAGAGTAGGTTCAAAGCTTTTGAATCTTATTGTAGTGACAAATGTTCTGTCATCTTAGTTTATGAAACCACGTTTTTGTGTTTCCCTTCATCACTAATGCAGCACCACCTAATTCATTCAGCACAATAAAGCACAACGTCGAAGGAGGATGAACAGACCCATGTGCGCAACAAGAAGCTATAATGTTCTTCTTGTTCAGTTTTTGTTAAAAAGATGGCCAAAACACCAAATGATTTCAAGCTGAAGCCATTTAAACGCCTAGATTTATGCAAATACTATTTTGTTAACCTCACCAACCACTTCCCCCAAAAAATGTAAGACCACATCAAGGCAAGGTTATGAATAAGCCAACGTTTTCCAAAACAGTTTCACCTTTAATAACTTGTGTTATCAATATTATGGTTTGTGGAGTCCAGAAGCAGGAATTGGTAAATTTTGATCAGTACAAGTATTTAGGATTTGTAAGTTCTTTGCCCTAGTTGTGTCCTTCAAGGAGCTAGGTTATCTGGAGTTTGGCACTGTGCATACTACTACCGTATTTATTCGATTAACCGCCCTGGGCGCTTAATAAATTTTTGGACCTTGAGAGAAGGTGCTTATTCGAGGCTGGGTGCTTATTTGAGGCTGGGTGCTTATTAAATTTTCAACATTTTCAGCAAGTGTAGTATGTTTATTTTGCAACAAAACAATAAATAGTAAAAACAAAACGCGACGATGTAATAAAGCAAGGTTTCTGTAAAATACTCTGAAGAAAACTCCGTCTTCCGGGAAGTCTCTTATTATTACTTATTCAATTTTTGGGGGTGTGAGGAAAAAGGGGGTGTGGAAGGGGTGGGCGCTTATTAACTTTTGCTGCCTTTAGGATGGGTGCTTATTCGAGGTGGGCACTAATTCGAGGTTGGGCGCTTATTCGCATAAATACGGTATTCTGTGAAGCAAAACAGTAAGCTGCAAGAAAGTGGTTTCATTCATCCAGCACCTCTACATACCAATTTTTACAGGAATTCTCAGAAACTTTAACACGGCTCCCAAATCCTTCCCTTGAGTGCTTACGATAAATGGAGGTGGCCAAGTACAAAAAAAAGAAAAACAAAAATGAACTAAATTACACTTAGTTTCCTAAATTAATATGAATCTACGTGTTCAATTACCATTTCTGACTAGAGCTAACCTGTAAAGGACTCTTGATGCCATTTCTACGCTAAAATCCCAAACAATGTCAAACTAAGTGGTTAAACATTATTTTGAGTGTAGAATGTGAGATAATATTACACATTGCACAAAATAACCTTTAATCCTTGACGCAAACTGATATCAGTATAGCTTCGAAATGGCATCAATCATTGAATCAATCATAAAAGAAAATATTGATCAGTCTGATAAATTGTTTGGTAGCCTTTGCTGAGGAGATGAACTTTCTTTCCTTGTTCATACTGTTAATACAATGTTCTCTTCTTGACTCAAGATCCTCCATGTTTGCTTCTCCTCACAGTGTACTTGCTGAGTGAATTAACATTTTTCTGTTCCTTACATGTAAGTCAAAGTCTCACAAGTAAGACTATATGTATTGAGCCAGCCACCTGAAACCTGGGTAATCAAAGAAAGACATCATTACAAAATAATGTTCTTCTGAATTAAAATAATACTTAAAAATTATTCCATGAGCGAACATTGGATATGAGTTGGCTATAACTATCTCATATCCAACAAGTGCAAATGGAATAATTGTTTTGTTAAATTTTTTTAAACTCAAAACGTCTGGTTATTATGACTGAATCTTAGTAAATTTCATTTCAAATATTACAAAACGACCAATGTAACTTCTGTTAAACCAAGGGAAAATCACAGGACATGTGCGCCGTTTGTGAACTTAGTTGAATGAAAAATCTCAAAAGGAAGGACGCTGTGCTTAAATTATTCTCAAAAAGTACTGTTTTCGCTTTCCCTCACTGTGACTGTGGAATTTGACGCTGGATAGGTCGACCTGATTGCTCTTCAATTTCGTTTTCTTTCTTCACTGAATCGGAGCTGCACAAAGACCCAGATTCATTAATCAATTTATTGTTGTTGTTCAATGGAAACCAGTTCGTTGTAGGATTCACTTGAGGCCCGTTATGGACTTGTGAAAGTGTCAAGAGGTGTAAAAACTCTTCAAACATGCAAAAAACCTGCTATGCCTGCATGCACTTGCAAGCCATTTTCAAAAGTTTTTAGGTAAACTTTGTTGTTGTTGCTACATAATCAGCTCAATGTACAGAAGAATTAAGGGTGGGTAGAAAACGAAGACCTAAGACCCAAAACTGAAGACCCCCCTCAAAATCACTTATAAATATCTAGAAACCGGTATCTCGACCTTAGATGTGTAAGAAACAACAATATCTTCAATTATACAAAATTTCGACCAGGGTCTTCGTTTTCTACCCACCCGAAAAATTAAGCTTAAGCTCTCATGATTTCTTTAAATTTGTAAGGAAAGCTCATGAAACCTACTTTTTTCTGCCGCTTTGTCTGAGAGAGATTTTGTTGATTTCCATATAAGGTCAAGCTAAGGTATATGAGCTGATAATCGAGATTGAGTGAACCAATCAAAATGCTAGAAATGCATTATCTGAGGTTGAAAATTTAATAAAATGTAATATTCTACCCCTGAAGAAGTTACATTGTATGGTATGCTGTGCATATAAGAACATTACTTCTAGGAAGTGATAACCTGCCCAGAGCCGTCACAACATACATTGTAAGATCTACACATGTGTATTAATTGTTATGCATCTTACATGTTTGGTAGGGTTTAAATAAGGCCCTGTTTATACATTGTATAGAGAAAAGTTGTCCCTGGAAGCATTTGCACACTATTATGAGAAAAAAGATGACCCTTTGCCCAAGCCAAGAACCAAAACACAATCATGGATGGTTTGATTGTTTGGCCTTTAACAAGTTGACCTGGCTTGGCAAACCACAGTGTTTATACAGTGTAGGGAGAAAAGTATGCCCGGCTAGGAGGGTGACCTCGTTAGGTAGGTCACCCTTTTCGCCAAGCCAACTTTTTGT
Organism: Porites rus; assembly: GCA_964035705.1. NCBI lineage: Eukaryota > Metazoa > Cnidaria > Anthozoa > Scleractinia > Poritidae > Porites > Porites rus. The sequence continues at coordinate 11,042,793 of OZ037999.1, forward strand.
TCCTCATTTAAATGGGTTCCAAGTTTTGTGAAGAAATGCAGGAAAAGTTGGCTCACCCAGGATAGCCTGGGTAGCAGGGAGATGAGTGACCCTTCTTCCTGGGACAAGTTTTCTCCATTATAAATGGGGCCTCAGGCTATAACTACACCATGATGGACATGTTTCTTGGTTACCAGAAAAGCTATCCAGTACCATGCCCAAGCAGTTGGCTGAGACAGTAAAGTGCACTTAATCCCAATCCCACTTTTTTCCTACTTTCGTCTGCTTGCGTCCCAGCCCTCGCTCCTACTCATTTACTCTCCCATAGTCCAAATACCTGTCCTCACTTGGACAATTGCAGTGTAGCTTACATATGTAGCTGCATTGCAAAAATAATAATTGAAATCACTGTTATTGCATGTACAGTGTACACTGTATGCCCTATCCAGTATGGTTTTTGAGTCGCACATGAGCATGTAGCCTTAGACAATGTTCAAGCAGAGCAATTCATACATTGTAGTGTATGCATAATTTACATAGTGTATTTCATGAGAAAACTAACCTTCACCATATCCTTGCCGTTTTAACACACTACACATGTACAGTTCCATTGGTCGAGCTTGGAGATCTTTGGCGGCAATGTTTCCCTGTAAGAACATATACGAGTTAAATTTAACCAACGATTATATTCTAAAATATTCTGAAGATCATAATCCTATATGGCCTTACCATTTTGATTCTTTTTCCGCACTAGTTTGGAGATAAAGTGGCCATGTGACATTTACAAAAAGGACTCATTTAAAATAATTATGAAAGATACACATGTACAGTCATTTTATTTTAGAAACAAACTACTGTACTTAGATTAAAATTCAGTGTTTTTAGATGATTGAACATACATGTATTACCTTTCCTGTTGTAAGACCATATAGGCCAAAGTATTGTCTAATATAATCCTCGCTGGCTGCTCCTGGGATGTCAATTTTGTTACCAAGAAGAAGTACAGGACAACTTGCCAACTGCTCATCTGCCAACAAGCTCTGTACAGTTTCAAAGTATAATTGAGTTTCAGAACACTGTATAGCAATATGGTTCAACATCTCCGGACTTCATGTAACCTGGTCTGGTTGTCAGCAATTTTGCATTAGTCTGTCTGCATGGCAACATGACTGTGTGTAAAAATGTATGTCTGCACATCTGTGCATCAGCATGTTTGCAATCTGCCTGTCCACATGTCAGGGTGTCAGCCTGTCTGCTAGTCAGCATGTTTGCCTTTTAGCATGTCTGAATGTCAGCTTTTTTTAACATATTGAAAATTATACATTGTACTAATAATACAGTATTTATTTGGCAATGAGCCAAGCAATTTTTACACAAATTAAAGCTAAAGTTCAGTGAAGTTTGAGCCCAAGAGGGGTCTCTGCTTATAGCCAAGAGTTTTTGACCCAAAAAATTTTTTAGTGCAGTGAAATGCTAGTACGAAATGGGGATGTATTCACTTATAACTAAGCACAGAAATTCAGTCCCAAATTGTCAAAATAATTATCTGACAAAAACAAGTCTCACAACTAAAGCTGTAAATCTCATAATTATTAGTAAGCCTTTTACCACCAGGGAAGGTGTCAAATGAAAGATGTCAAGAAATGACTTGTGTAAACAATTTGCCATGTTTGGTCAAACATGAGCTCCGAAACATTTGCCTGGTTACTAAGCACAGACAAACCTAACGAGAGCTGATGTGGCTGTTTTGATACTATTTTAATATTTGATTTTTATTATTCATTTGATTTAGTTTATTTTTATTTTTGTGTCACCAATTAGTGCTATGCTCTAGAGATTCTTGACATGTTAATAAAAGTCGTTACCACTAAATGATTTATGTGATCATTTCAAGCATAATACAAAGAAGACAAGAGGACAAATTGGTAGCTGCGAAAAACCAAAACGACAATTGCACATTTTCCTAGAGAAAGTCACATTTTTTTCCCAAAATGTCATGTTTTACAGTAGCTGAAGTCTTGTTACAACAGGGTCTCGGCTTATAGCTGAATAAATACAGTACTAACAATAACAACAATAATAATAATACTAGGGTATCTAAAAGATAGTAATGCTGCGGCACATTCTGTTGATACTGGCATTAGTTAGGCAGTGAGACTTAAAAGAATCAAAAATGACATTGAATGTCCTATTTACATGTTGGAAAGTACTAGAATAATTACTATCAGTCTATAGAAAGAACTCGTGGGAACATTGTTTAGAAAATGATCAAGTGGTTATCAACTCTGGTTTTCCCACAGTAAATTGTAGGAAATAATAGAAATTCAGATTGTTTATCCATATATTTAATATGTGGTGCACGATATTTTCTCTGGAAACACAATACTTTTCTTGCTGTTTGTTGCACTTTATTAAGTAACAGTTATTTAGCTATATATTTATAGAAAACAACAATAGAAAAAACGGAATTAAAAAAAAAAGAAAGAGAGAATAAATAATGCGCAGGGACTCGAACCCTGCACCTTCGGCTCCACGCGACTATACACCTAACCACTACACCACAGAAGCTGACTCTGTAATCTTTAGGAAAAGTCTTTCATTTTATTCCTTTTCCATGAAACTTCCGCCGGCAAGATGATTGCCAGCCGCATTAACTGAGCTATTAACAGTGAAAAAACAATGTAAATGCATATTCCATGGCAATGAATGAATGAAAGAACATAATTATACTTTTCAAAACGCCGATACACGTCCTCGTCTGCAGCGTAGGACACAAAACATAATTATGTTTTGTTATCTCGATTTCTGCTGTTATTTTGAAGCGAATGGTCAAAATCACATCCATTTTCGGCTCATACAATTTCTTAAGAATAGCATTGCAAGACATTTTCTCACTTTCACATCACCTTCTAGCAAGGTGGAATTTTTATATCCCCCGTGTTGCGGAGTCGAAGAGCAAATGCTCATCTTCTCGTCAGGTTTAACACCTGGACGAGTCAAAGGCTCTTGAACTGAAATTAACCATCGTACTCATCTGAAAGACTCCTGCGTGTCTTAAATTTGGTAAGACCTCTAACCGTGCTGTAGAAAATTTGCCACAAAGAAAACTCTAAGTCTGAGCAGCGAACGATGCACTCTCTCACCCACCGAACTTCCCCGTGTTTTTATTTGAGTTGTTCATGGTGCAATGCACCCTGGTTAAATGCAATGCATTGTGGTAAAAAATGTGGTTAAATGCAATGCATTGTGGTAAAAAGTGATGAATTCGAGAATTCGTCGCCCCTTATATATTTCCTTTAAATCCTGATTATGTTGCTGCTCGCTCCCTTCGGTCGCTCCGCAGCAATTAATAATAACAATAATAATAACAACAACAACAATATTAACATGGGTCAAAATTAAAAAAAAAATGCTCAGGCCACCTTTTGGCAACGGACTGGAGAAATAATTATAGTCGTCAGTTTCAGTTTTTCAGTTGCAGCTCACAGTATGGCGCAATTCATCGGATTTGATTGTTTGCAAATATTGTGGACAGAAGTCTTTGTGTATGCAATTTGGCACATTTCTTATGACAAAAGTAAAGCAAGATAAGATGAAAAATTATGTTTACTTAACTTTTACTCTTTAAATTTAAATCTAAATCATAGAGAAATCTGAATGCCAAATTAGCTACTAAACCAGAATTGCAACCAACAAATGCACGGCTCACTCCATGTGATTTATGCTAAGCAAATTACGGGTGTATGTTGGCTATACAGCCCAACATCTCCACCAATGCATTGCTGAACATATAGCATGAAAACTTGGCTATCTGTAAACACCTTGTGGAAACTCGTGGGCAATTACAGTGCAAATAACCGCAAAGAAAGCCAAGTCTACAACTTCAAAAGCGCCAAACCAAGTTTGAATGCCTGATATATGAGATGCTCTTCACAAAGAAATCAATCCAAGCTTGTACACTAGCCTGCTTCCATTTAAGCAAAACTCTTTGTCTGAACTAACATTCTTGACAATAAAATTTATTTATATTAGCCTGCATTGTTTAGTTAGTGTTTATATTTTGCAACAGACACATTCTTTTACTTCATGACTTGCAGTTGAACCTTGAAACATTTTTATCTTTTTACAGTTTATTAACGTTTTAATATGAAGAACATCTGAATGCACTATTTTTTATCCAAGTATTTGAACAAAAACATAAAATTAAAATAATGTAAACTTGAAGCCAAAGAAAAAAGCTTACAAACATATGTTGTAGGATGCAAAATTTCCCCATTCTAATTATTATCTAATAATTATTGAAAACTAAACAGAAAAGAAGATGGCTATATGATCAGAATATCTGACCTACCTCAAGTTCAGCTTTAGATTCAGCAAGTCTCTCACCATCAGCACAATCAATGATGAAAACTATTCCATTAACAGCTGGGAAGTAGTCTTTCCAAATCCGACGAGCTACAATGAAAACGAAAGTCATTTAATTACATGTACATTTACTTACACTACAATGTATCTATGCACAACATGTACTAACATGAAAGTGATCCAGTGACTCTGGATTAATGTAAAATTATTGCACATAGAACTACGGTGTTGTATAACTAAGAGATTTTTTGAAAACTGAATGGCATAGTGATTTTGTCACAAATAGTTATGGTGAGTCCTGGGATTCAACTCATGAGTTTCTGTCCATAACGAATGAGTCCCAACTCAAAAAAACAGGGAGTCCTAAACTGAAAATGCTTGGACCTTTATGTACATAACCAGACAGTTAATCTGGAGACAGACACCAAAACTCTTTATTACACTTTACTGAAATTAATACATAGTCCTTCTATATATTTAAAGCACAAAAATGACTAAAGTAAATATGTGTATGCATCTTTTAACAACAAACAGCATTCTTTGCATCCTATGGGACACATGCTACGTCAGAGAATAACTATTTTGCATCTTTGGAGATTTTTATACATCAGGGACGCAGGACACAGAGGTAAAAAAAATCACTGCCGGAAACACAGGACTACAATACCATAATAACAATAACATAATTCCCCTTCCAACATAAAGAGTACAAAGTACAATGACAAACTTGAAAGGCAAAGTCTAAAGGTGGTCTACATGTACATGTCACACCCTTGCAAACCACCAAACAAAGGAAGATAAAAATTTAATTTAAAACAAGGATAAATAGAACCACAGCATACATGTATTCAATCATGGCTTGCAAGTTTGAAAATGTGATATTATATTCAAAGCTGTTCAACACAACTGCACACAAAAACAACTTACTTTGTAAAAGCTAAATTTTATGGCACTGGAGATTGACTGATCCTTCCATAATACATTCTAAAAAAAACAAAGGTCAATTCTAAAATTATAAACTTGGTCATACCTTGTTTATGGCCTCCTAAGTCGAATGTTGTGAAAGTCATGCCACCCATTGACAGCTCCTGTGATGCTGCAGATTCAACCAAAATTAGAAAAATTCAAGTTTACTGTGTACACACTTTGCCTTTAATTTGCACAAAAATAGGGTTACTATGCACACATGCACACAATTGTAGGCCCAGTTCATATGTTGCACTTCTGGCATGACAAACTCAATTGTAATTAACTGATCACAGAAGCACTCCTTCAATTCAGATGAAATATGTTACTTTATAGAGTCAGCTGTAAATGAAACAACAAATATACATGTATATTTCCGACATTTACTGAATCTGGTTCAACACAGTACAAGCATGACATCTGTCAGAATCATTGCTGTGTCAGAGATGTGAAGCATGAAAGACCTTGTCGAACTCAATTGCCTGCCAAACCAAATTCAAAACTTTGATTCAGAGGTTGTGCTTCTGCTTTGCTATTGCAAAACTTGATTCAAGAATTTAAAAGTTTGGTACGTCTGAAGCACTGCGTATGAACTGAGCCTTATTGGTCAAAAACTGCATGAGTGACCAAAAGGGCAACATACTTGGATGAAGTGTTGGAACATGTTGTGCCATACGATCATCCTTCAGCATGTGAAGTAAAGTTGTTTTACCAGCATTGTCTAATCCTAAAAATACTAGTTTTCCACTCTTTTTCATTAAACCTGTAGACAAACACATTATACAGATGAATATCACAGTTTTTCATTCCAGAAGTATATTAGAGTACTGTATAAACCAGAAAGTCAGGAAGTGTCCCATATTTAAGAATCAAAACACAAGTTAGCACTTTGATCACATTCACAAGACAGTAAAGATTAGCATTATCAACGTTCAACTGCAGTTTTCATTAGATTGTTTGAATACAACATACAACCATGAGTTTATTTTTCGCAATTTTAATATCACAGCCCCGTAGGCAAAACAGATGCCATGTATTTAGTCTGAAAAGAAGGATACATGTAAATGTACATCGTATAGGATAAATAACTTTAAAGCCCACAAGAAGACTTGTGTCTTCATAAAAATAGGCATTTCTTTAGAGTAATGGGATGTATGCTGTTATAATGTAAATCTACACAGGAGTTTGTCTTGTTAAATTTGTTTACTCCATTACCTCATACAGCTGTAAGACACAATTTGTGCTAAGTTTACACAGGAATAGTAAACTTACATGTCCTGGGTAACTCAAGCTCTGGAGATTGGTTCATTCACCAACTATTTCATGAATATTTGGGGTTTCATGAATTGGCAATATGCCTTACATTGTGACTATAACAGGTGATATGGAATTTTGGCTGACAATGTTGTATCCATGAATGTGAATTATAGTAAGACACATACCTATTACATGTATGTACCTACATGCACTACTGATTTTTATGTTTTTGTTTTGTTTTGTTCTGTTTTTTTTTTTTTTTTTTTTTTTCAAAGTCCTTTTGGGACAGGCCTAAGCTATTCAAAAGTACAGTTAACTAAGAATTAGGATTTGTATCTACATTCATATTTAATAATGCTTGAAGTCATGCTAATATTTTTATCATGGTTATGCATGTCCTAGATTTGTTACAAACTGTATGGCAACATGTTACATGGGTTTAACTCAATTATTTTAACAAAACTACAGGTACATGACAATAACTCAAACAAGATGGACCATAAAATCTGATTCGCCATACAGTCTGAATTAACTGTGCTCTAAAATTGTTAATTATCTACAAGTGTATTACATGTATGGTATCTCAGCTTCAACCTTACATATTAAAGCATAAACAACCTTGATAGTATGTTGTATACACTTATCTACCAGGACTTACCTAAATAGTTTAACATTCCCGTAAACCAATCCCAGACAAACATTTTCGCTATAAACCTACAAACATTGACAAGAACAATGTTGATACCAAATGAAATTTATCTTAACAACAAGTGGTTTAAAAATGTAGCGAGCTTACAGGTTAAATCTCACTTGATTAAAGTCACTTTCAACGTTTTCCTTCATTTTGATAACCATTTTGGTAATGTGAAACGAAAATATCGTCCAAGAGAAGTGTATAACCAACGCAAACCAAACGAATAAAATAGTATAATAATGTCATCCAGCATTTTATTAGCAGTGGAATTGATGACGTTCTTTAAAATTACGTTACAAAATTCCAATCTATTCTAAGAAAGAGCCCAGCTGTACAATACGGATGTGCCAACGTGGACAGGTTTACAAAGTGATATTTTACAAGTAGAATTCTACTGCAACGCTAAACCACTGTATTAAAAGCCGGCACATATTTCACTGAGACACGTAATAGTTTCAAAACCGACTGCGACTAGCCGGTAAATTATAACACAAAGAGACATTTTCACGTCAGATAATAGTGGCAGTTGCATGCAAAACATTACCAAAGGGGAAATCATGGCTGTAACACCTTTATACGTACCTAAAACTTTGAAAATCCTAGTTTAAAGTCCCACAATATTGGAATTTTGTAAGGATCAGTTCCACAAAATTTTACACGCGTACGGCTTTCCGGCACTGTTTCCCGTATGTTGGAGCTATTGCGCAACTGCGCCACGTAATGGCCTCGATTTGGTGCTATGTTATTGACTTCCGGTCTTGTGCTTAGGGTTCAAACAGGACCCTATGTGGTTTAGAAGATAACCGTGAACTGATTATTACGGCGAGAAGATTGGAACGAAAAATATTATTTTAAAAGCAAATGACAAAGAGTATTTTGCCGCTAGTGAGTTCGTGTTTACGAGGGAAACATTTTTACACTGGAAAAATGACTGAAAATCATGAACACAACTACAAGGGTCCTAGGCCGACGAACGTCACATATGCAAGATTTGAATACAGCTGATAGATCGGCCTCGTTCCCAGGCGTCCCAAGTGTTTGGTAGAAAACGCAACCGCGAACGATCCGGAGTATTGCCCAATTGGCCATGTCAGTGGGCGCAAAGGACGCTGGAACGGCTAGCCTGAGTATCAGGCCTTCCTAAGGGGCTAGGGGAGAGGAGATTCCATCTTTCCCCTTTCACCCAGAAACGCCTGATACTCAGGCTAGGAACGGCTTACCTATGATCCCTATTCGCTCCAGTCGCTCTCGATTACCGTGACGAATCAATCTGGTGCCTAGAAGCCAGAATACTCAGGGTATCCCGGTATTCTGCGTACGAGATTGGTGACGAATCCGCCTGAACGCGCCTGCAGGGGTACAAGGTAGGCCTGTCCAGATTGTGCTCTTGCAGTTTTTGATTCTCGTTTCGCTTACATTTGACAAGTTGACAACATTCAGAAGACTGGCTAAGCTCCCCGTCGCAATCACCAGCATTTTAAAGGAGCTGTGTCACGACCTGCGCATGTGCGAGGTTTGCGCAGTCTAAGCTGAAGCAACGAGAAGTAACAGCGTTTTCCTGAACTTAATTCGCTTACGTTTAACTCCAGTTGCTTCCTACTCTTTCTATTGCTCTCTTGATGGTCAACTGTTTAAAGCTAAGTTTTACGCTATTTTTCTTGACCAACGTTTGCAATCTGTGGAGAACGAAAAATAAAATATTTAGGTAGCAACTTTTGAAGTTGTAAGTAGCAACTTTTTGGCATTTTAGTGAGCAACTTTTCAGTTAAGAGCACAATGGGCCCTTTGCAGCTAACCATTCACGTGGTACAAACTAGCCATGCTGGGGAGCAAAAGTCGCATTGGGATAAGACAAACAAAAGGTATTAGGTAAATGGTAATTTCCTTTGTTTAATTTGTCTTGCCCCAGTGCGACGTTTGCTCTGCAGCCAGCGGTTTTGTACCAATTGAATGGCTAGCTGTAAAGGGACAATTTATCGGGACCGGCCTAGTACGAGGTGGCTACTAGATAATGATAGGCTAAGAAAAATGTCACATACCACTAGTTAAGCCGTTCATCATGTCAATTAATTTTTACCACGAGGCTCTAGTGCCATCGCTCTATCAATAATGTGATCCTAGCCTGCGTAGCAGGCGTCAAAAGGGGTAAGGTGTGATTGGTGGCAAGAAATAAGGGAGAAAGGAAGGGGGATTGGGGAGAGGGATTAAGGGGTGCCTGCTAATAAGAACCTCCTCATTTCTGTCGAGGCTGGCGTCCGCAAATTCTTCATTGGCTGAGTCGTAACAAGTAACGTATTGACCTGCATAGGTGAGAAACAACCATGATGCAGGCATCAAGGAAATGTGCTCTACTAGCATGAGCTTCGGAAGATCAAAATTTAGCAACGTCACGTTGAAACCCGAACTATGTAATAGCTTGTTTAGCCGGGTAGAGATGCTCAGGAGGTTTTGTTTACTGGATTTGTCCAAACACTAAGCAGAGATTTGAGACGATTTTTGCCAAGCATCTGAAATGCCAATATTCACCGGATTATCATTCGGCGGAGAATTTTAGAAGCGGGACACCCGACTTTTCCGTAAAATCATATACCGCCTTGAAGGAACCTCTAATATGGTTTGTAAAGAGAGAGTTGATAGTCAAGCTTCGGTAAAAGCTACTCAATTTGTGCTTTTTGTTATTTTGTCATAATTCCTTTCATATATTATTCGCGGCTCAGGCTGGCGACTGTTTTGTTCTTTGCAACCACTCTGCTTGCTTGAAAACCAAAGGTTTTGTTTATTCAAACGAAACCAAGAGCCATAATCTCATTATGGCTCTTGCACGAGACTGATTATTGTTTGTTGTGTTTGCTCGATTTTGCTCGATTATGATATCATTTGAAAAAAGCGTTTCGATTTGACCGGTATAAACAAAGTAATTATAACATTTGGAGAATGCTGAGAAGCGCTTCCTACTTGTGATTGGTCACGTATTGACGTTATCGAATTATTTACAGCAGATGTTCACTTCCCTTTTCCTCGCTTTTCTCCCTCCCCCTCCCCTCCACTTTTTTCGCCTGCCACGCAGGCTATGTGAGCGCCGCGTACCTTTCGCTGATGGATTTCTAAATGACCAAGTTGAGTTTAGTTCTCAGTCTTTCACGGTCAGCGGCGGTCAGCGACGGCCATCTTATTGCCATTGAAGTGCGCAAGGAACAAACCTGGGACTGGGCCGATAGGAACTAAATTGATTTAACCGCAAGTGATGGTTTAGTAATTCTGTTATGTTAGGGTATAGCCAACTTCGTCCCCAGGGCGCCTTTCCCTGGCTTTGGAGGTGGGGCGAAAAAAAGCCAGGGAAAAGCGCCCTGGAGACGAGGTTAGAAAGCTGCACTGGTTCGCTTTAAAGTGAGCCCCTACCGACGGTTTTTAACTTGATTAAATAGCACGAACATTTCGGAATGGACTTATCTTTAATTATTTTTGGATAGGTGGAGATACCAATTTTTTTTTTGCCTACAATATAATAGTCTGCTACACAGCCGTTTTTAGTGTCGTCACGCAATGCTCCTCCCCACAAGGAGGAGCGTTGCGTGACGACACTAAAAACGGCTGTGTAGCAGACTAACAATATAACTGCAGCAAGAGCGGTTAAACAAACTAATGACACTAATCAAAACATAATCGCTGTTAACTTTGACTGCATATCACAAATATTTTAATCACCACGTGAGGGCTGTAAACGCTTTCGGTGGTGGCAATGAACAAAATGGGTTTGCTTCGTTTGGCGATCCTGCTCTGTATAGCAGCCTGTCTGACTACGGATTCTGTAGCTCTTGTTGGCATTGGTGAACATGGTGGAAAAGGTCTTCACGTTCATGGCTTAAAGTCAAGGCGTCTTTTGAGCAAGGTATTTTTCAGTCAGTACAATAGCTTTCTTACCTTGTAGCTAACGCCCATAACAATGACATTATTTAGTAACATGTTTCGGACTTTTAGGCGTAGCATTCATTTACTCTGATGACGAAAAGAAAGACTTTGTACAGCGCATCATCAGTTTAAGCCTTCAGATTCGGTAAGGATTCAGTGTAAAAATGAATAACTCGTTCTGAACCGATCCGAGTTCCTTAAAAGATCAGTATGCTAAATAAGATGTTTACAGTATTTGAGACAACAGTAGACTCGGCTTTGACTTAAAATATTCCGTTCAATTCCAGTTAATTCCGTTTAAATTATACTAACTTTCTAACAGTGTATAGTCATGAAAACACAATGCCTCTTCCTTGCATTTAAGAAAACTGTATATTTCAGTGTATTCCATTATCTGGAGGCCCAATTCAGCTTTCAAAGTGCAGATCCCCCCCCCCCCGCCTTCCTCCGTGGCAATGCTTTTAAGAGTCTTTTAAGATCCTTTTTTAATGTTTAGTAGAAGACTTGATTTAATTGAGTTTGCAACCATTTCGTTTTACCCTGTCTTTAAGGACTTGGATGAGTAAACGATTATCTTTTCACATCCTTTTGTTTAAGTAATTTTCAAACAAGGTGTGAATTTCCTTTGAAACGTTGGTGCAGTGAAGTCAAACAAAAGCAATCGGTTCCTTGCAAAATTTCATAACTAAACATTTGCTCAAGCCCATCAATAATGAAACTTCCAGAGGAGGTATTTTTGCCCCCAACCCCATCCCCAACTTGTATTCTCTCCAGGGATAATCCTCTGTATTAGCTATATTGGGTATGCACCTGTAGTCCAAAAGGATATGGGTTCGAGTCATTTGAAGGTAAACTGAATTTTCTTAATCCGAGAAATTTTTATTGCGGAGTGTGGGATCCTGGGCTTTGAAATCTGTAATCTAGCTCAAGGAATCTGGAATCCCGCTCTACCTTAACGATTAAAATCTAAGTTCCACTGACAAGACAGGAGCCTATAACCGGGCTCCTGACAAGATCAAATCCAGAATCCAGTTCTTGAAATCCGGAAGCTACAGCGCGGAATCCATAATCCAAGACTCTCTTGGATTACCCCATACGTAGTTTATCGATTAAAATCGATATCGGAAATCACTCCATATCATCGATATTAATCGATTTAATCCGCCGATTAATATCGAATAATATCGGAAATCGATACAAATCGAAGTCACAGAAAAAAGTAATTTATCGATTATTATCGATTAGCAAAATCGATAACAAACAATAGGAATCGATAGTAATCGATAAAAAATCATTATCGATTTCTTTCGGAAAATCATTGATATTAATCGAGGTCACAACTTTTTTCCTTTATCGATTTCCATCGATTGATATCGGAAATAGATATTAAACATCAATTAACATCGATTACTATCGATTGATATCGACTATCGGTTTATCGATCAACTATGTCTGGATTACCTTCCGTGAACGAGTGAATAAAAGGACCAAATATTCATCTACTATTTGCCTGTTTCCTCTTGCATTTTAGCTTGGGAGCCAGCTCAGTCTTCACGAGCGAGTCCTGACTAAACCTTGTGTAGGTCCACAAGCCATGATGTGCGAAAGAAATATAAAGCGAAGAATGCCAAAAAGAGGAAGAAGGGTTGGAGGGAAGAAAAAAATCTCCTAAACGACTTCGACCTGATGCGTTTGGCTCCTTCTAGAAACGTCCGGCGCTCATGCTCAACGACAAACTTAGGCCTAGAACTACGCTTTAAATGAATAACTTCTTACTAACATGTATGGAATAGGTAATTCAGCTGTTTTGTTAGGGTTTGTTTGACCGTTTTTACGTTTTCGTTTTATGTAAAATTTGAAGTGCCAGTGTTCAGTTAGGACGGAAGACAGTATTGTGTTCCATGAGATGGAATATCTGCTCACACGTGTAAACTCATTAGCTATACAGAACATAGAATAAATGAGGTTTTGTGTCTTGCAGATATGTGGGGATATTATGTCAGTAATCATTTTTCCGTTCAGTTTATACATCTCACTTAGCAGAAAGCAGAGTTCACACCCCGATCATGTTTTCCACTTGACGTTTATACGAAATTAAAAGACTACAAAAATCACCATCGGCTAAGAGGATGAAAAAACCAACGCTAAATTTCACCCAAAAGCAGTAGTTCCCCTAGCATTTTTTTCTCGTCTATACCCTTCACTTTAGCTGCATCAACGAAAGATTTGGTTCAGCAGAGTGGATAAAATACGCGACAGGAAAAATACAAAAAGCGTTAGGTGTGAAATAATGGCTTTCTTAGGGCATGCTTGGTTCAATACTGCCCTTCAACTGGACTTTTTCTTTTCGTCACTGCTGCGAGAATGTGCTGGTCACGGTGTGCAATTCATTTTATTTCCCGTTTCTTGGCGTTTTTTCCTTTCCATACTTAAAGACTTTGCTGTTTCGCGCGTTCTTTTCTCTTGTTGTTGTCAACACGAGGATATTGTCCCTTTTCCGGCAAAGTTTTTGCTGTTCGTTGATCTTATAGAGGTGTTTGAAATTTTTAGGATCTACAGCTAAGGTACGTGAACTAGGAAATTCAAAATGCTTTTCTCGTGGTGCTCCAGGTTGTGAGGAGGCTTGTTTAATTTTTTTAGGCATTTAGTCTCTTAGGTTTATAATAAAAGACGAGTTCTTAAAGCATTCCAGGTGCTCCTACCAGATATGATGTTTCTTGTTTAGAGTGATCGAAAGACGATTTCGTTGAGGCCCATAAACAGATCCGATATTAATTGTGAAATTTCTCATAGGGCGCACGTTTTATAAACATTTCAGGGGCTACACTTGGCTGTGAAATTAAGTAACAAATAAAAATTGATTATTCATAAGGGGTCCTTCAATAAATAAAGGAAGTCTTTTATTTGAAATGCAACAATTTCATTTTTAGTTTGTTTATATAGTCCATAAAGCAAATCACCGGCAGGAAAAGGAATAACTTGCAGTAAGTACAGGGTGAATGTTATCGAACACTCCAGAACTTCGGTTGTCTTGTCGAAATTGTCAAAATATCTTCATTTTTAATATTATTGTTGACAATAACATGATGTCATATGTATAGACTGACAAAGTTAATTTCACGTGCGAGTCGATCATTTGTGATCTACCTTTATAACAGAGAAATCGGTAGTCTTATAATTTCCTCATAGTTTATAAGGCGAACAAAACGGAAACGTGGTGAGGTTGTAGTTACCATCTGTTGTTGACCATGTTCTCATACAACAGCGAAACTCATAAAACATCTTGACATGAGAGTTTTTGAAAGGACTGACCTTGAAAATATTATACCCTGAGAGATATCATGAGCAAACGGTTCAATGTTCATAAATATCAGATTTCGAATTATATTGGAAAATTGAGATTATTTTATCGAGACAACCCCGTCTATCAAATTTATTTTCAGATGTGCTGGCAAGGTGAAAACGTATAGAATATTCTAATATGGAGGAGAGTTACAATATAAGTAACCATACGTATGAATTTATGGCCAGGCAAGGATGCTCACCGCATGTGGTAACAAGGGAAGAAAAAGTTGGTAAAGTTTCAGCTTATATCGTTCTGCTTCTGACTGCTTTGTTAGGGAATATAATCGTGATTTCTGTGGTCTTTAAATCCAAGCGCGTACAACGAAACGTTAACTTTCTGATCTTGAACATGGCAGCATCTGATTTATTCGTGCCGGTTTTCGTGTGTCCTAGAAAAATAGTCGCAATCTTGATGGATACCGAATCGAAATGGCTCTTGACTGGTTTAGCGGGTCAGATTTCATGTAAGGCGATCTTTTTCGTGCAAGATGTAGCAACGGCCGTTTCCATTCAAACACTCGTTCTGATAGCATTGGAGAGATTCATAGCTGTTGTGTTTCCCCTTCGCATCAGCATGTTAACATCTAGAATGCGAGTCGCATTGATCGTGTTGACGTGGATTGTCGGTTCCGCAGTGCACGCGCCATATTTTTACATCTTCAAACTGGCCGAAACGGGAATGGAAGCGCACTGTGTACTAAGCTGGGCACCGGCGTTTGCGGAGCCCAGGAGCAGCAAAATTTACGCTACTTTCCTGTGTGTGTTTCTTATCCTTATCCCATTTTCATTACTATCAGTGATATACTCTATCATAGTCTGGACCCTGGTGCGAGAGAGAAATGCATTAAAGCACGCCGTTCGTGGCGGGGTTATCCGCGACAGGATGAACCGAAACGTGCTGAAAATGGCACTTACAATCGTCGCAGTATTTGCCATTTGCTGGGCTCCATTCAATATTTACATGTTTGTTCTGATATTCGTGTGGAACTGGAAAGTACCCTTCTGCAATACGAGCAATTTTCAATTTACAGCTGTCTTTCTCGCATACGCAAACACCGCCATTAACCCATTAGTGTATTTTGTATTCGTGGAACACTACCGGCGCATTCTGCGAAAAACGCTTTCTGTCTTGAAGTTGCATACAAGCGTTCGTGGCGCTGGAAACAGGTTAACAGCACGTCAAGAAAC
>OZ037999.1:11063495-11085995 GCA_964035705.1 Porites rus
GAAGAAACAAACAAAGTATTCCAAATAATTCATAAGCTGTCAAATGGAATGAAAGTGGTTATAGAGAAAGTGTCACCTGAACAAAACGCTTACGCAATTGTGAAACAGCCTCAAAATGCTTCTGTCATTTACGTGGATGTTTGCATTGTATATTTGCAAAACGTACGCACCTTAAAGCTACAACTCTTTTTCGCATCATTTACGGGCGGTGCTATACTTTTACGATTTACTAGTTCTTGCTTATGGAGCATCTATTAAATCTTTTTCTTTTTCTTGAAAAATATATTTGTGGAGGTAAACTGAAAAGGTATGAACATTCCGATGCAAACAATTATACCACCAATGTATTTCCTACAAAGAAGCATTGTCTATTTTGTACCTTGCTTTAAATGTATTTATGTGATTTGTGTCCTATTCCAAAGTTTGTATTCTCTCTCCGATTTTGGAGGTGATACGCTAGGCAAGGGAAGAAAGTGTGACATTTTGCCCATCTTCCTTTGAGCTCTATGTTTGGAGATTCCATGACTGGCTACGCATGGAACCAAAACATCCACAATCACGCTTGTTCGAGCAGCACTCAAAAAAGCTCTTGAAGCCTTTGCGGTAATTGCCACTAAAGGTAAAGCAAATGCACGGGTTTATGGCGCAGTTTGCGTAGGCCATGAATAGAGCAAAAAAGCCGAAGGCTCTAAAACCACAACTTCGTGCAGCGTTTTTGTCCCACACAAAGAATGTTAAAAAAGCTTGGACGTTAAAAGGTGCCCAGCATAAAGCAAACCCTAAAACAATGGCAATGACCATCTTGAGAACGTTTCTGTCCCTTCTCACTCGCTTTTCATGCTCCTTAACGTTCACTGATTCTCCACCAGGCATCTTTTGAGACCTAAGACTACAAATGTTGATGGAGTAAAGTATTGCCATGAGAGTGAATGGGATGACAGCCAGAATTATAAACATGGCGATGAAGTAATTTTTCAGTGATGATGACATTCCAAAGGCGTCATTCCACAGCAACTTGCAGGACAGTTTTCCTTGACTCTTCACCAGCTTACGGGCAAAAAAGTAGGGACAACGGATGGCCATGGCAACGGTCCAGGTGGAGAAAATGAAGTATGGGCAAAGCTTTGAGCTGACGACTGGAGGCCTAAAGGGAAAAACCACAGCTCCAAATCGATCTACGGCTATCAAAACCAGGCTTTGGATCGAAACGGTAGTAGAAACATCCTGCAAAAAGAAGCACAGTTTGCAAAGTGCTAAGCCCATGGGTCCATCTATGAGCCAATAACCAGCGTACAGTTCTGTGAGGATGCGTGGGAATGCGAAAATTGGAAGCAGGAGGTCAGACATAGCCATGTTTACAATGAGATAGTTAATTGTTCTGCGCATCGATTTCGTCTTGAAGACTATGGCTCCGATGAAGCAGTTCCCTGTGAGCGCAACGACTATCATCACGCCGTACGCGAAGGTTTTAGCGATTCGTATGACATCAGGATTCCCAGGGCAGTTCAGAAACGGCAGGGTTCTGTTGCGAGTAAGGTTTGGCATCCTGGTAATCTGTTACTGAATATTGGAGAGTTTGCTCACGTTTATCTTACATTAAGGGGACCCTAAGGGCATACGTCCAACTGAAGTCTCATACCAAAGATGTTTTATGAATTTCGCTGCCTTCTCAGTAAAAAATTAACAGTTGATGGAACTATCTCCTCCACAGTTTTCCGTTTTGCAAACTCCCTCTACAGAAAAACCATCGATTGCTCAATTTCAAAGGTTGACCAGGATGACTTCTCCCGCGTTTTGTAAGCGTAATTTATTGCCCACGATATTAAAAGGCAATCGAATGACAAAGTCAGGAAATTAGAAAATAGTTCCGTTACGTTTTGTCCAATTTTAATAATTTAAAAGCTCTGGGAAATTATTAGAATTTGAACACTAAAACGAGAAAACAAAGAGATGACTTATCACTCATAAAAAGTATGACTTCCCCGGCGTTTTAAAAGCGTAATTTGTTACTCATGATATTAAAGGCAATCCGTCTTTTATTTAAAAGCGCTGGGAAATTATTACTTCTACTAAAACACTAAAACGAGAAATTAAAGAAATGACTTTCCGGCGTTTTAAAAGCGTAATTTGTTACTCATGATATTAAAGGCAATCAATTGACATACTTGTGACATTAGAAATAGTTCCCTTGCGTTTTGTCTAAGTTTTAATAGTTTAAAAGCGCTGGGAAATTATCAAAATTTGAACAAAACGAGAGAACAAAGAGATGAATCATCACTCATCAAAAAGATCCGGGGGGGGGGGGTCCTTGTTTTTTTTTTTCGTGAGTATGTGACGCTGGCCTCTCAGAACCCCTAACCCATTATAGTCTATGCTGCGGCCATATTATAGACCCCATCTTAGTCACTTTGGGAAAAAAGTAATTTTCGCAATCCCAACTTAGTCACTTTCTGTTTAATATGTATCTACCTTTAAAGCCTTTTAACTTGGTCATCCTGAAATGAACTGACGCATTTGTTAATCTACATACCTGAATTTTCTGACCCCCAAAATCCTGAAGATGTACGACCCCATTATAGTAACTCTTATAAAAATGCAGTCCTATAATAATCAATCCAGTCATGAAAATGCGACCCCATCCAGAAGCACGAACCCATTAGATTACTTTAGGAAGTACCCCCCCGGAAAGGGTGACTTCCTCCGCGTCTTGTGAGCGTCATTTGGGATGCACGATATTAAAAGGCAATCAAATGACATACTCGTGAAATTGCAAGATAGTTCCCTTACGTTTTGTACAAATTCTAATAATTTATAAGCGTTGGGTAATTATTAGAATTGGAACAAAACGAGAGAACAAAAAGATGACTCATCACCGATTACCATTGTTAACCATCTAGGTACCACCGAAAAAACCCCTAATTATAATAACAATAATAATAATAATAAAAATGATAAAAGGGTATATCTCTAGTTTACCTAAACCTAGACGGACTGACCATGTCCAAAAGAATTCTATCTACCTTTAGTTTGAATTGATCTCTGGAGCCACGGAAATAAAGTAATTAAAATAAGAGGCGGTAAAAAACAATGTCATTAGAAATCACCAGAATATTTTGTTTTGTAAGGATTCTGTCCAACACCTGGTGATTTACGCAAGTCAGCGACGAATAAAATTCAGTTACTTCTGTTCATGAATAGTTGACAGCTTTGAGCGAAAAAAGTATTGAAAGTTCCAAATGCGTTCTTTAGCGCACCTGCTGGGTTAAGCAGTATATACTGAATTTACACTCTCTAGAAGCTCCCAAACAAGAAAAAATATACGCCAACGCAAGCATGTTCTCTGCCGAACAGTTATAAAATTTAAACAGGGGAAAGGGCAATCTAAGTGCTTTTTATAAACATAAGGACACAAAATTGTGATACATTTTCCTTTTCATCACTCAGACAGTCACACTTGAAATTCCAGTGGATTTATTTCCAACATACGCGTATAAGCCGTCGCTTTATCACATGAGACTTTTTTTATTGTTCTTAAGTTGAAAAACGTGTTGTACGTGTTTTTTAACATCTTCAAAATAATAATAACAACGAAAATAATAATAATAATAATAATAACAAGAATAATAATAATAAAGACTTTGTTAACGTGCCAAAATGCCTAGCTTACACGCAGTGTAAACTAATTAATTGACCACTACAAAAGTACCATAACATACCATAATGCTCTTTATTTGTCACCCCAAAATTTTGCATAAGCATTGTTTTCAGTTTCTCTTGGGGCCATTTTAACTCCCGAGAGAAACTGAAGACAATAGACCTATTCGGCTAACTCAATGTTGTACCCAATGCAAACCCTCTGGGAATAAAACGCGTTTTTTTTTCAGGAATTTCCATATCACTTAAATGTGAATGCCACATTATAATGCAAATACAATACACAAAGAATCTTACCCCGGGAGATTTGCTGCTTTTGCTGTAACCTTTCAGGACACGCGTGCAAAACGTCTGCGCATGCGCAAGGTCTCTATTTTCAATAATTAAAATTTGCAAAATCTTCCCCATTTAAATTGAAAAACACTTAGGAATGTTTGATATGTTTAATGGTTTGCAGCCGGTTCTAGTATTAAGCACAACAAAAAATTACTTAAACTAACTTAACTAACTTAACTAACTGGTAAAGTCGTCCAGTACAAGGTTTTTCCGTCCTTTTTTTTCCCACTTAGCATGCATTGGTCGTTTTCGTTGTTCGCATTGACCGAGCTCAGCGACATGATGACCAAAACAGCAACAATGGCTACGGCGAAGTGCTGCCAGAGCGAGCGTGGACTTTCAAACATGATTTTCGCCTTTGGTGCAAGGAGGAAAGTATGTGGTGCAAAAGAGAGAAACTAAAGCAATTAACAAACTTTGTGTTCGTGAAATTCTAAGCTTATCTTTTGTGTGTGGAGCTTACTTTTTTTAATTTCGCGGCCGGAATCTAGTTTGTTTTGGTGTCGCGTATAATTTCGATTGGGGGAGGCACATGCAAATTCGCGCCGAAAGCAGGGAAGGCACGCATGCGCACTGCGTTTTTCACGCGTGTCACCTTTCAGTGGTGCATTCTCGGAGACCCAGGGGCAGTTAGTCGGGTCGATAAAATGTTCGTGGTGAAAGGTTACTGTAAGATACAGTAAACTTTCACCACGAACTTTTTATCGGCCCGACTAACTGCCCCTGGGTCTCCGAGGATGGTGGTGGTGCAGCTTTCACTTTTGTATGACATTAATCCTCCTCTAAAAGCATTTGGCGCGAATTTGACGCGAATCCGTGCCCGGATAGGCGGGCTACCCCCACCTTGAAATGTTTAGATGGCAAAATATGACCCTTGCTGAGAGGGTTACCTGGTCTGGCAGATCAGGCAACACGACTGGGCGGTTCAACCCACCTACCATGTAAACGTGATCAAATTAAAATAAGAGGTTATATCTGATCTGCATGAGATTATATGGATTATAAGGAAGAGGAGGAAAATATCCCAGATTGTCGCCTCAGTAATGTAATTCAACTATAACGCCGGCGTATCGCCAAAAAGTGCAGCGACGAAAGTAGTCTTGAAGTGGGACGAACCCTGTTATTTTTAGAAGCCTTTTGAGCGCAAACTATTTCATTCTGGTGGACAGATGAAGATTAACCAAATGTATACACGATAGGAAAATGTTAGCCCTTTGGTGGAGAGTGACATATTTAATGAGATCAAGTCGCCTTCGCTGCCCACAAAGCTTAGATCTCTGCGTGGGACTTAACCTGCGATTAGGTGGTCCTTCTTCCCTTTTATCCCTGATAAAAGAACGCCTGATCGCAGGTTACGTGGGACTTTACTTCCATGTAAAAGCCCTTTTTGTCCTCTCACAGGAGGAGGGGGCGGGGGCGGCCGGCCGGTAGTGTGAACCAAAGATTCGGGAAACCTACCTAACCCCAGCTCCTTGAACTTTGGATATGACGAAAGATTAGCCTGAAGAAACTGCATTTAAGTTTCGTGACGTTATTCCGATGGAATGCAGGTCTCCTGGAGTTCTTCGTTGCATGAGCCTCGGCAACGTAGATCTTTTTCTCGTCTTCCGAATTCTTCGCTAATTCATGTTCCACATATTCTTAGTTTTCCAACCATTCGTATACTGAGACTTGTCGGCAAGCAATTTAAGCAGTTTTGTCTCTCCTTAACAAGAGTAATACCTTGATCGACTGCGGTCTAAGCTACCTCAAGATTCATATTCGAATGAATACTGACCAAGACCGCTGACCAGATCGCACCGTCCCTGACCATGTTATTCAACAAATTCTTGCGGCTCCTCATTTTTCCGGGAGACTGGAAACTTGCGAATATTGTACCCATTTTCAAGAGAGGAAAGAGAGACTTTGAGAGAATTATCACCCTATTTCCCTTCTCCCTGTCATCTTCAACGTTCCGAGGCGCTGCGTTCTGGCGGGTCTACGGGATCATATATCCCACCCCATCAGTCGCGAACAGCATGGCTTTTTAGC
Organism: Porites rus; assembly: GCA_964035705.1. Lineage (NCBI taxonomy): Eukaryota > Metazoa > Cnidaria > Anthozoa > Scleractinia > Poritidae > Porites > Porites rus. The sequence continues at coordinate 11,069,517 of OZ037999.1, forward strand.
CGTAGATCTTGTGTGACTCAGCTCACTAGTGTCTTACATTACATTGGCGGTCAACTCTACGACGGTAAACAAATAGACATCATATGTCTTGTCATGAGTAAGGCATTCGACGAAGTGGATCACACCAAGTTACTTGGAAGTTTGCACCAATACGGCATTACTGGCAAACTTCACGACTGGTTCCGTTCATACTTACAGGGAAGCAAGCAACACGTAACAGTTCTCAGGGCCACTTCCCGAGAATTGCCGGTTACTTCCGGGGTACCACAAGGGTCCCTAATAGGGCCGATATTGTTTCTGCTGTTTGTGGATGATCTACCAAACACTGTTAAGACATCAAGAGTTGCTTGTTACGCCGATGATACCAATATTTTCAAGAGCATCGACTCCATCACAGACTGTAATGCCTTGCAATCTGACGTTAATGATCTTGTCAATTTGTCCGAATTATCTGGGCTCATATCTAATCAGTCCAAGTGTAAAATACCAGTGTATCATCCGCAAAAAATCACCTGTACAGCCCAACTATATTATCAACGAAACGCCTTTGGAATCTTGCGATACAGAGAAAGGCCTTGGTGTGTGGGTGTCAAGCAATCTTAACTCGGACAAACAAGTGACTGAACAGTGTGCGAAAGCGAATAAACTCGTCGTCTTTGTGCGCTGAGCTTCTAGGTACATCCAAAACACCCAAACGCGTTGTACACTTTATCTTTCTATCGCGAGGTGCTATCTCGGCGACGCAACCCAAGTATAGTCGCTATAGTCCTTTGGCTTACTAAAGCGAGTTGAACACGTGCAGCGGCGTGCAACAAAACTAATTTTGAAGCTTCCCTTCCGTTGCGACGTAATCTATAACACCCGCCTCCAACTAACAAATCTGTTACCTATCTCATACTGGCATGAATTTTTGGATATAAAGCTGTTAATAACTTAGTTTTCATAGATAGTGAAGCTCTGCCTGCAACTAGACAATCAACGAGATCTACCAGGTCATCGACCAGCAATGCTATTACTTATATCTCTAAGCGAAGTAGAATTGTTACTTATCAACGTTCATTTTACATACGCGCGTGTTGCACATGGAATGTTCTGCCTGCTGAGTTACGCACTCTTCACATCTCTCTATCCTCACTTAAGCGTTCATTATTTCAATATTACAATAAGACTCTGGACCTGTACGACGTTGACGACATCAGAACCTGGAGAACAAAACAGGCGCAACATAGCGAAGACTCTCCTGTGCCCGCCAACGTTCTGCTTCTAGCAATTTGAGCAATTTTTCTTTTTATACATCAGTAGCTTTAGTTATTAATTTTTTTAAAAACAATTCTTTTTTAATAACGAGGGATCCACTATAATTGGTTAGGCTGTAGTGGTCTCCCTGCCTCTTTTCTTTTTATGTATTCATGCATGTATAAAGATTGTATTCTAGTTAGGCGAAGCTAAGTAAATAAATAAACAATGTAACAATTCGAATTTGCAACGAAGATGAACCATACATATCTCACAAATCTAACCACAATTCTTCCTAGCGGTCCACGCCGGTAAAAGCTATTTCTGCTTGTTCCGTGATACTGCAATATCAGAAATACCACATATCCAAAGTTAGGGGACAACCATATCAAAGGTGTTTGCTATGGTATAGTGAAAGACGATTTCGTTGAGGTCTGTAGCCAGTGTGCATGCAGTCGCCCCTTCCCCTAAGAAAAAAGGTATGGAGAGAGTCTCCCTGCACAGGCTACGAGGCCCGTTAAGCCAGTTAAGAGGCTTTATTATTCATTCAAAATATTTCCCCAATTCTGATTGGCTAAAAGCACACGCATAATTCACCACAACCAGTTACTCATGACCAAATTTGGAAGAATTTTGTGTTTAACGAGGAAACACTTAGACTTAATACTTAGTTACAACCTTGGACTCACTTCGGTTTGAACACAAGTACTCTACCAGAACAAAAACATTATTTCGCTTACCGAAGCCCAGAACTGAAGCAATGAGGAGAATATTCTTTTATTCCACTATTAAAGAACTAGATGCTCTTAACTTAGAACGAACCACCTCCTTTAGCTTCATGAAGACAACACTGACTAATAACGTCGCCTCCAACTATACGGTGGACAATTTTAAAGTTAAAAAGTTATTCTGATTTTTAAAAATCCGTGTTTTTTTTTTTAATATCATTGTAGATTGGATTCCCTTTTTTAACAATGTATTCACTTAGGCACTATACTAGACTCAAATCTCTCTTCCATTGACCATGTTAATGATCTGCCCTCGTCCCTTCTACATACGTTATACCAGATAAATAGGGTCAGGCACCTATTTTCTAAACCGGTACTTTCAGTTGTTTTAAATTCTCTTTTCTTTAGCAAGTTTAATATACTGTTCAATGGTCTAGGCAGGCACTTTCAAAACAAAACGTAAACTACAGAAGTTACAACTCGTGCAAAACTTTGCTGCCCGTGTATTAACCGATACTAAGAAGCTTGACCATATCTCCACGGTCCTTCTGGAATAACGATGGCTTTCCTTAAAAGTGCAACTGCTGGTGCGCGATGCTATACAAATGCACGAAATTGTAAACAGCGATGCTCCGTCGTATTTAAGTAGTTTTAGTGGGAAGAGATCAGATGTGCATTAAATAGTGTGCTAGACAAAGTGTTAATTTAGATCTTTCTCAATGTAAAACGACCACCGCTCAACGCTCTTTTTAATTTCGGTCAGTCATGTGAAATTCTCTCCGTGCCAACAGGAGGAATAGTCAATCCTTAACTAGTTTTAAGCGCAATGTTAAACGCGAATTATGTTCAAGACTATGAGATCAGTGCAACTTTGATTTTTTTTCTACTATAGCTTTGGATATTGTTGAGGAAGACGGATGATATACATAATTATGTACAATTAATGTAACTATTCCGCTTAAGATACGCATGAAAAAGTAACACAACTAAATGGCGCATGCAGGCAAATAAGACAATTACTACAAGATGGCGTAATAAGGGGGGGACACAGCCCTGTGGCAGGTTCTAGCGACTTCAGGTTATGCGCACAGCAAAAACACAAGCCTCACTTATTGCCCCACTACCGTGGGGTAGGACAAGAGTATTGGCAGAACCTTTCTTATCTCCCCAGCGCCGCACGGGCTGGATCGGACAAGATTAAGGCAAATAAATAAGATGGCAAGACACAAGCAATGCCAAAAGCTTGGGGGAAGTCGCAACGCAGACTTAACCGCTCCACAAGGAGTGACCCCCCAAACTTTATTGATACCTAACACAACAAAACTCCTCCATAGGGAGGGAGGGTGGGTAAAACATTTACATGTGGTATTACATTGCAAGTTAGTTTTATTTTCGTTTTTTCTTCTTTAATTGTAAATTAGCTCTGAAAAGCCCTTGAGGAGAGTTAATAAAATTACTTACTGTACTGTACTGTACTGTACTGAGAGAAGGAAAGGGCTGATCCCTCTCCTCCCTCTCCGTTTTCCAGTTTCGCGCTTTTCTTCCCTCCCCTCCCCTGTTAGCGCCTGCCACGCAGGCTATAGGGTTAGCTTTTCTATAAACATTTCATGTACAGTACGTCACCTCGTACTTAATTTATTTTCTCTAGAAGAATTAATTTAAAACTTCTAACAACACCTGGCTCTGATGAAACTACTTGAAACTAACAGAAATTTCCGATTGCGATTTAGATTATCATAAAGGGGTCATTTAGTAAACTAAAGAGGTCTTTTATTTGAAATGCAACAATTTCATTATAAAAGTTTGTTTATATAATCCATGTTTTTGTAAAACTTATCACCGGCAGGAAAAGGAATAACTTGTAATAACTACAGGTAGAATATGTTATCGAACACTCCAGAACTTCGGTTGTCTTGTCGATGTTGTCAAAATGTCTTCATTTTTAATATTAATGTTGACAATAACATGATGTCATATGTATAGACTGATAAAGTTATTTCAAGTGCGAGTCGATCATTTGTGATCTACCTTTATGACAGAGAAATCGGTAGTCTTATAATTTCCTTATAGTTTACAAGGCGAACAAAACGGAAACGTGGTGAGGTTGTAGTTGCCATCTGTTGTTGACCATGTACTCATACAACAGCGAAACTCATAAATCATCTTGACATGAGAGTTTTTGAAAGGACTGACCTTGAAAAGCCTGAGAGATATCATGAGCAAACGGTTCAATGTTCATAAATATCAGATTTCGAATTATATTGGAAAATTGAGATTATTTTATCGAGACAACCCTGTCTATCAAAATTATTTTCAGATGTGCTGGCAAGGTGAAAACGTATAGAATATTCTAATATGGAGGAGAGTTACATTATAAGTAACCATACATATGAATTTATGGCCAGGCAAGGATGCTCGCCGCATGTGGTAACAACGGAAAAAAAAGTTGGTAAAGTTTCAGCATATATCTTTCTACTTCTGACTGCTTTGTTAGAGAATATAATCGTGATTTCTGTGGTCTTTAAATCCAAGCGTGTACAACGAAACGTTAACTTTCTGATCTTGAACATGGCAGCATCTGATTTATTCGTGCCGGTTTTCGTGTGTCCGAGGAAAATAGTCGCAATCTTGGTGGATGCCGAATCGAAATGGGTCTTGACTGGTTTAGCGGGGCAGATTTCATGTAAGGCGATCTTTTTCGTGCAAGATGTAGCAACGGCCGTTTCCATTCAAACACTCGTTTTGATAGCATTGCAGAGATTCATAGCTGTTGTGTTTCCCCTTCGCATCAGCATGTTAACATCTAGAATGCGAGTTGCATTGATCGTGTTGACCTGGATTGTCGGTTCCGCAGTGCACGCGCCATATTTTTACATCTTCAAACTGGTGGAAACGGGAATGGAAGCGCACTGTGTAATAAGCTGGGCACCGGCGTTTGCGGAGCCCAGGAGCAGCAAAATTTACGCTACTTTCCTGTGTGTGTTTTTTATCCTTATCCCGTTTTCATTACTATTAGTGATATACTCTATCATAGTCTGGACCCTGGTGCGAGAGAGAAATGCATTAAAGCACGCCGTTCGTGGCGGGGTCATCCGTGACAGAATGAACCGAAACGTGCTCAAAATGGCACTTACAATCGTCGCAGTATTTGCAATTTGCTGGGCTCCATTGAATATTTACATGCTTGTTCTAATATTCGTGTGGAACTGGAAAGTACCCTTCTGCAATACGAGCAATTTTCAATTTACAGCTGTCTTTCTCGCATACGCAAACACCGCCATTAACCCATTAGTGTATTTTGCATTCGTGGAACACTACAGGCGCATTCTGCGCAAAACGCTTTCCGTCTCAAAGTTGTATACAAGCGTTCGAGGCGTTGGAAACAGGTTAACAGCACGTCGAGAAACGTTTGAGCTGACAACGATTTCTTTAGATAGACCGCACAATACAACATCCAGTACATCCGGAATCCAAGTGACCTCCAAACGATCAAGATGCGAAAGTCAAGCTACTATAGCCGAGGAAGTGTTCGATCACTAGCCATTTCTAGTAGTAAAACAGGAGCACCCAACGAGAATGTAGTTCAAAACCACTTAAACATAGCATTGTTGAACGTATTTTAGTATTTAAAAGGGTAGATATAGGCATAGTTTTATCCCCTAAACATTTTTCATCTGTTCGAATTTCCTAGCTGAAAGTCTAGTGATCCGAAAATTATAGGGATCAAAACTTACCTTTTCGAAAATTTCAGCCAGAGAAAAGGCTCCCAAAAATTCTAGGTGACCTTTTAGAGTAAAAATCAGTTAAAAATGAGCAATTATACCCCCTTTCTCGGGGGCGGGGGCGAAAACCCTAGTCTAGGAGAGGCAGGCAAGCAAGAAATTTAACAACAAATGTTCCGACAATTTTAGATCTCAAATCGACTTTCGAACAGATATTTTCAAAAAATTGTCGTTTGGTGCCCCTGGTAAAACGATGGGCGGACGTTCACTGCAGTACTAATAGGGAAATAATGCCACCGTCCGCTACCTGGGTTCACTGTTCTTTTATTGTCCTTTTGTTATTATGGACCTTAAGATACACTAGAGAGTTTTAGCAACGACGACGGCGACTAGAGGGCCAAAAGTTGATCAGTAATGTTTAGTTACTGTTACGTGTCACCCTCATAAAATAAAGTCTCTTACTTACTTACTTGCTCCGGTGAAAAGCAATAGGTTTATTAAGTAAAACAACAATTTTGCACGTGCAGCACAATTTTAATTTAGTCCATTTCTTTGCCGTCACTGCGGCGATCATGACGTTAAAGTCCTTATGCGACGTGTTCTGAGGGACGTGAACACACGGCGACGAATCACACACGTTCTAAACTTGCTTGCGATCCGCAAGAATTCAACTCCAGGAAAATCACCTGCATTTCACATTTTAAGCTATTACTGGATGTGAACTACTGTGAAATGATATAGCAACTTAGTGAAGAAACAAAAATGTTTTTTTTTGCTCTGCGTTGTTCATTGTTTTTAGAACGTAAAGACTGAATGAAAACATTGAATTGAACTCGTTGAAAGTGTTCGCTGCCAGGAATACGTGAATGCAGAGTTTTCTAAAGCTGTTCGCTTACAAACGTTTCCGCTGTCATGCCGATCAAGGGAGCTTGAAATGTAATGTAATTTATTTTTCTTATTTATACATATGCTTTTTAAAGACTAGCACAGCTAACTTGACTGGTATATTCTCCGGCTGCAACATAAAACGGACAGTTACGCAGTATATAGTCCAAGCCCTTTTTTGTTTTTTATTTAATTCATTTTTCAAAAATTACGTACACTACCAATGATCTTAGACGTTTGGATCTGGGTTCTTCCCGAGGACTCTCTTTCACCGTTAGGACGAAGCTGTTGTTATATTGAAACACTGATATATGCATGCAAAAAATTACCCCACAGCATAAGTATTTAATTTCACCTGGTTTAAAATGAGCAGGGATTTTAAAACTCAAAGAAACAGCTGAGGATTCAGCTCTAAGACAAGAACTGTAAGTTTACAGCCGAATGGCCTAAAATTCAGATTTGTTAATCACACCGCCTGATTTTTTGCGTATTTTTAGGCGTATTTTTTGTCCAGAGAAGAGCTCTGGCAACTCCCCTTTTCAAATCCATTACTCTCTGTAGCGGTTTTAATGCTTCATTTTAAAGCCAGTAACGACAATAACTAGAAAAACCTACACGCTGCAATTGTTCTAAGGGTGAATAAGGCTATCAGCAGTTTCCCTATTACGTTTGAACCTCTCCACATCGGCCCCCTTGGGGACAGAAGAAAGTGGCCGTTGTAGATAGGTGACCGTCAGTGGAGGTTCGACTGCACTTATCTGCCAGATGATAATTTAGATAGTAGTGATTTGGTTAGCGCTGATTATAAACAATAACTGGTAGGTCTCCGGAACAGAGACAGCTATCATGATTAATCTATGATGATGCGGCAACGTACAATTTGGGGGACAAAAGGAGACGATCTTCGGGGATAAAATCGGATTTTTCATGTTACAATAGTAATTAGTTTACTTGAGTTTTCAAAGGCTTTATTGTTCCGGTTCCCAGGTAACCTCTGATGAGGTTTTGTCCAAATAGAAGCGTTTGATATATTAAACAATCTGATAATCGAAACGATGAAATGGATATCAGTAAAGGTTAAGAGTTTTCTACAATCAAATCTATATGTAGTGAAATTATAATGTTTTTACTACAGTGAATAGGACGCCCAGTAGAAGCAAATTAAAATTGTCAATTTTCGGTTATCAATCTTAGTAATCAGTCTTTATTGCTATTAGCACAAGATTGAATTATCGATTAAAATCTGTCATGCCAGATTGTTTTAATGTATTCATGACCCTACTGAAACTCAAATATTTGCCCTGAATGAAAAAGGAAATTAAATTTTTTGTAAAAAGTGATCTTGGAAAACAGCCAATAGCCTGTCATGTCGGAGCGATAACTTCAACGCGAATTTACTTCCCTTCGATTTACTTTTTTTGTTAAATTTTCCAACCAAGACGCCATTAGTGTTTTAAGTTGCACTAATGCAGAATTCAGCACCGTACCTTACCGTGTGAAAACTGAAATTAAGACACCCCGCCTTTCAACAATTCAACCCTCAAAGTCGAGCTCGAATTTTTTATCCGGTGCAGGTCAAAACTTGACAGGCGTCTTGTAAACACCTAAACGTCCATATTTTTGGGCGTCAAAGGCATAGGTTCATGGGTGCGTGATAACTTAGCCCGAATACTCCATTTTGGATTTGGATAAAGAAACGCTCTTCTCATAAGCACATGGTGAAACCCCTGACAAAAGTTGAAATTCATCTTAGATTTTCGGTCCGTATGAACAGAGTGAAGGTATTGAACGGTTACGCGCAAACAATTAAGATGTTTATTCAAAATTTGAAACCAGCGACGCACACAATGATTTTGACTGCATATTGGCATCTCCGCCCTGTGTATCAAGGTTTATATATTTACTCAAACTTTGCCTTTCATTATTTAAGCATCGTCAAGCAAAACAACGCACCACGTTCGATTATATTATTTACAAAGAAGAAACAAACAATGTATTCCAAATAATTCATAAGCTGTCAAATGGAATGAAAGTGGTTGTAGAGAAAGTAACACCTGAACAAAACGCTTACGCAACTGGGAAACAACCTCAATTTAGGTGGATGTTTGCATTGTGTATTTGCAAAACGTACGCACCTTAAAGTTACAACTCTTTTTCTCATCATTTACGGGCGGAGCTATACTATTACGATATACTGGCTCTTGCTTATGGTGCATCTTTTAAATCTTTTTCTTTTTCTTAAAAAATATATTTGTGGAGGTAAACTGAAAAGGTATGAACATTCCGATGAAAACAATTACACCATCAATGTATTTCCTATAAAGAAGCATTGTCTATTTTGTATCTTGCTTTAAATGTATTTATGTGATTTGTGTCTTATTGCAAAGTTTGTATTCTCTCTCCGATCTTGGAGGTGATACGCTAGGCAAGGGAAGAAAGTGTGACATTTTGCCCATCTTCCTTTGAACTCCATGTTTGGAGATTCCATGATTGGCTACGCATGGAACCAAAACATCCACAATCACACTTGTTCGAGCAGCACTCAAAAAAGCTCTTGAAGCCTTTGCGGTAATTGCCACTAAAGGTAAAGCAAATGCACGGGTTTATGGCGCAGTTTGCGTAGGCCATGAATAGAGCAAAAAAGCCGAAGGCTCTAAAACCACAACTTCGTGCAGCGTTTTTGTCCCACACAAAGAATGTTAAAAAAGCTTGGACGTTAAAAGGTGCCCAGCATAATGCAAACCCTAAAACAATGGCAATGACCATCTTGAGAACATTTCTGTCCCTTCTTACTCGCTTTTCCTGCTCCTTAGCGTTCACTGATTCTCCACCTGGCATCTTTTGAGACCTAAGACTACAAATGATGATGGAGTAAAGTATTGCCATGAGAGTGAATGGGATGACAGCCAGAATAATAAACATGGCGATGTAGTAATTTTTCAGTGATGATGACATTCCAAAGGCGTCATTCCACAGCAACTCGCAGGACAGTTTTCCTTGACTCTTCACCAGTTTACGGGCAAAAAAGTAGGGACAATGGATGGCCATGGCAACGATCCAGGTGGAGAAAATGAAGTATGGGCAAAGCTTTGAGCTGACGACTGGGGGCCTAAAGGGAAAAACCACAGCTCCAAATCGATCTACGGCTATCAAAACCAGGCTTTGGATCGAAACGGCAGTAGAAACATCCTGCAAAAAGTAGCACAGTTTGCAAAGTGCTAAGCCCGACGGTCCATCAATGAGCCAATAACCAGCGTACAGATCTGTGAGGATACGTGGGAATGCGAAAATTGGAAGCAGGAGGTCAGACATAGCCATGTTTACAATGAGATAGTTAATTGTTCTGTGCATCGATTTCGTCTTGAAGACTATGGCTCCGATGAAGCAGTTCCCTGTGAGCGCAACGACTATTATCACGCCGTACGCAACGGTTTTTGCGATTCGTATGACATCAGGATTCCCAGGGCAGTTCAGAAACGGCAGGGTCCTGTTGTCAGTAAGGTTTGACATCCTGACCAAAAAGGAGTGTTGCTTTCAATAGCGTTGGCCAATTTAAGTTGAAGTTTGAATGACCACACAGATGAGCGTAAGGGAAATCAGCTCTTGAGATGTCAATGTGTTTATTTAACTAAGCCAATATTAGTTCTATCGATTCCTTACAAATTGGATTTGTAATTAAAATTGTGTATTAATGCAAAATTTATGAACGGTCTCCACTTTGAAGACTTGTTCTTGAATATCCCGCCTTTCAATTTTTGTCTACTGATTTGAGGGTTCGTCTCCTTTTTTGGAAACGAAAAATATAGACTGACATTTAAATATAGCTTCTTTGTGTGAGGTTGAAGACCTCGTATTTTTGTAATCACAGCACACGCACATTTTAAATTGTTTGCTCTTATGTAACCATTCCTTTGAAAAATATGACAAAAAAATCAGTTTTGTTTATCAAGTGAACAAAAAGCTTAAAATAGTGCGAAAACTACGTAAATGTTCCAAACTGAATGGGCAGTTTACAGTTTTATGCTAGTGCGCGAACTCAAAAATGTTGTTGACACTTGGTGTTTGGGTTTCTGGCGAGTTCATTTGTTGTCCTTAATTTGTTAGTCCTCTTAATCTAGTCTTTTATAAATGTAACATAATTTTTTTTTATTCAAAGGCAAGTAATCAAGTCTGACAATCGATGTTCTGTTGCACTTTGGTTTTTTAATGTTGTCGAAATTCGTAATAATTTAGTGCTGTAATTTGTAATACTTGTCACGATTTTTAGTAAACAGGCCGTCCTATTTGTTATAACACTGGGTTGTGTAATTTGAAATAGTTTAAGCTTCGCAACTTGAAATAAATTTCTCGAAATTTGAAATAAACTGTAAAAGTAAGAGATGATCATTGTTATAGGAAAAGCAGAAAAATAAACGGTCAATTGAAAGAAGAGACCTTATCAGCAAAACGTATATATAATGTCAAGATATTCTCGTTTGAAAGGACGCAAAGTTCCACTCATTGGCTGAGACAGAAAAGATTCGATACAGAGATGGACATTAAATTAAAACACCACCGAATTTTAACAATCACCACATGTACTTCCATAGCGTGTTTGGGTTGGCATTTTAATATCTGACAAGTGCACGTGGCACCTTTTCGTCCTCAGAGATGATGAAGAGCTTGTGCATGAGTAAACATCGCACAGAGCATATTTTACAAAACAGATCCTGGAAAGTCTTTGGTAAGGTACATTTTTGAAGGTGGTCAAAAGGGAATACTGAAGGCAACACAGTACAGGAGAGGCAGAAATAGTTTAATGGAATAGGTAAGACCAAGAGAGAATGATCTTGGTAAGACAATGCGTTATTACAAATTACAACTCCTTGATTGCAAATTACCACAGAACATACGCCAAATCCTTCGGACAACGCGCGCTCGGGTGGATTAAGCAATGGGCCTCTTAAAATTTGTAAGGTGGTCGCCTAGTCTAAAGGAGATTTAACCTTTCGACTTGAAACTTTGCATACGGTAAATACTTCTTACAAAATGTTCTTATCCATTGTCATTAATGAGCTATCTTAGTGACGTGACTTGTCACGCCCATTATTTGGCATTTAGTTGGTTCCAATTTTACGACATTTTGCAAATGCTAGTTGTGATTTATTTTGTTTTCTTTCAATGACTACTAACACAAGGTTTATGGAATTAATTGAGGTTTTTCAAAATTATTTGTTTTGAGTGGACTATAACGTTTCCAGCTGAGAGTGAGTCTAGGTCGAGGAGTAAACGTTTGATAATGTCATAAGAAAACATATTTTGCAATTTCCCGTTTAATTTGACTTCTTTGACTTTTACCTTAACAATACTATGGACAAATAAACGGGAGTCCCAACAGTCATTTTCATGGCGTAATCTGAAAATAATAAATTTTGCATATCGATCGGTAAATTCTCGTGGTATATAAAAATGATTACTCTGAAATGGATTAGGGTCTATAATTACGACTTGGGCTTTTAATTAGTTCAACTCCACAAGGTTTGTTTAGAGTATTCCGGATGCACCTTCTCACTTGCTGTTTCACGCGCGTTTCTTGTGTCATGCAAATCAGCTAAGAAATGGTATCTACTGCGCATGTGTATCAGCTCACTGGGCCCCTTTAAATCACTCTAGAACAGAACCCTGCGTTTCTGAACTGCCCTGGGAATCCTGATGTCATACGAATCGCTAAAACCTTTGCGCACGGCGTGATAATAGTCGTTGCGCTCATAGGGAACTGCTTCATCGGAGCCATAGTCTTCAAGACGAAATCGATGGGCAGAACAGTTGACTATCTCATGAATGTCAACATGGCTATGTCTGACCTCCTGCTTCCAATTTTTACAATCCCACGCATCCTCACAGACCTGTACGCTGTCTACTGGTTCATAGATGGATCCTCGGGCTTAGCACTTTGTAAACTGTGCTACTTTTTGCAAGAGTGTTTCTACTGCCGTTTCGATCTAAGGTACTTGCTTCTTTTTGTCGTTGAGATTCTTGTGGTTCATGTGGTCCTCATGGTTCTTTTCATCCCCGGAGACCCAGGCGCGGTCAGTTGGGTAGGGATAAACGGCGGTGAAAGTTTTCAAGAACGGGCGAGATAGCGCCTGGGATGCTACTCTTAAAGAACCAGTTACGCGACTCACTCGAAAGCTTGTCTGTGATTGAGCCCAATTGGAGGCCAGCATCTATCGCACTGCTTTCATAATGTTCTTCTCTTCTTCGTTGCATCTGATCCAGGATGTCCCTTGGTAGTTGTTGGGCTTCTCTCTACGTATGGACCACAGCTCTCAAGCCTTTCGAAATGATACCATGATCCACGATCAGTTCTTTTTTCACAGGGAAGTATGGTTTTACTTATGTGGGTACACTCTTGAGCTTGCCATTCATGAGTAATATAATAAGTCACCTTTTGGATGACAACATCAGGTTAAGTGTGTCTTTGGAGTTCAAACACACTTTTGGGTGAGATTGGGGTGAAAGACAATATGTCAATCAGATAATCACTTTCAGTACCAGACGTCTTTTTTTCGTAGGCAAGTAACAATGTGTCTGCCACTTACAGTTCGGTTCCTTTCTTGTAAGTGAACTTCAAATTGTACCTCAGCAGCTGCAACAGCATTCCTTGAAGGCAAGCAGGTGTGAAGAGGCTTGTTCATGATTGCAGTGAGAGGTTTCTGATCAGTTTCAATAATGTCTTACCTCCCTTCTCGATCTGTGCATATCGGGTTTTAGCTTCCGTATGGGCTGTTTATGAGGCATATGCCACGTCCAACATCCTTTGCAAAATCAAAGAAATAAGGACTGGAGGTTGGAAATGTACAACCTTAAGGGCTCAAACGCTTTTTGGTAAGGTGCTTCCCAGCTCCAGTGGATATATCTCTGTAGCATTTCACGCAGGGGGGCACTCTTCTCGCTTACATTGCTGATGAACTTGGGTAGGTCATTGACAATACTAAGGCCTGTTAGGGGCAGGCATATCTTTAATAACAGTAACTTTCCCGTTATAAGGTTTGAGGCCAGTCTTTTTTGCGAAAAAATGTTCAACTTATGACACAACGAAATCCGCATTCCCTTGGACACAATTGGTAGCATTTCTCTCGTGCTCTTTGCAGGAATTCTCTTTTAAAGCCTGCACCGTTCTCGTGTGTTCATTCACCCCATACCAACAGGTCATCCACAATGATTGCACAGGCCACCCATCAGACAGGTTTTCCACCGCATGCCAAAAGACCTCAGAGCCGGAGGTAATTCCAAAGGGCATTAGGAAAAACCTGTAACTTACAAACGGGATGTTCAAATGTCAAAGTCAAGCCCCACCTTGTAAGCCCACAGGGATTTTACCAAAGTCAACATCCAATAAATCTTTGCACTCGTCAAGTATTGCTGCGCGGAATGCAAGGACATTGTCAAGTTCATGATCCTCGCTGTGCAATAGTGAGATTTAGGCTTATGGAATCCATAAGGCCAAAAACAACGGTGAAACGTGCCTGTCGACGACGAAAAATACCAGATCACTGTTCACAGACTTCAGTGGCAGTCGAGGATTACAGTTCCTAGTTAATGTGAGTCCACCTAAGCAACCAGTGGCACCGCTGTTTATTGATCGGTTTTCTCCCCACGTATAATCGTCTTGACTAAATCTATCGTGATTACATTGCATTTTTAAGCTCAACGTCTTTGCAATAAATTTCCATTGTGCAATGAAATTCGTGCTTGTGATTTGACTTTGGAGAATCAGTAACTGCGTCGACAACAAACAAATTATCTTGGCCAATTAGGAAGACAGACTTGTGAAACTTTGATAGTCGGTACGTACAAATCTGGCTGTTCCTATTTGAAAGAGCAGAGTGAATTTGCAGTTGTAAGACATCAAACACACGATCTACCTTCTTTCGTACTTCCCCACACTACTTGTTGCAGTTCAGTGAACACTGTACCCCAAAATGCATTTAAAAACTGACGCTTTTGATAGATATTCTACTTTAAGTCACACTGAATTTTTTTTCACGATATACGTACCATGCGCCACTTTGCTGTCCATCTCATCTGCCAAGAGAGGCAAATGCTTTGAGAAGTTTAAGTCCATTCTGAAGGGTATGTTTAGATATTTTGTGGACGACAGCGTAGTAAGCAAACAGCTTGATCGATGATGATAACTTCCTTTAGGTGATCTTTTGGTTGCCGTTTTTTCTTGAGTTTCCTGTTTCTTCCGTGGTTTTAACTGGTGCCCATGGCTTCCCTGTTTATTGCGGTTTCTGTGGTTTTCGCGTTTCTTGCTTATACAGTAGTTTCAATGGTTCTTGTGGTTACTGAGGTTTCCCTGCTTCACACGCGGTTCCCCAGGTTCTCCGGTGGTTGGTTGTCGTCTTCCAGTGGTTCTCCTTGGTCCCGTGGTTCTCGTGGTTCCCTTGGCTGGTGTGTGTGTTTTTTTTGTTTTCTGTTGTTCTTGTTGTTTCTGTGGTTCTTGATGTTCTTGTGGTTTCCGCTGTTGGTGTGGTTACAATCAGATGTAGCTTCTCAGCAGTTGACTTTTAAGACCACACTGACTTGGACGATCATTTTCCACCTACACTTGACACAGACATAAACTTTTATCTTTCCCAGTATTCTGGTAGCTTTAAAGTAACTTTATCCTGCTCTAAAAGCATTTCATGACAGATCTTACTTATGTACAAAAACCTTCACTGCTTTTAGAAAAGCAATTACTGGCTAGAAGATATCTTCCAATATATTCTGAGAGCACAGAAGAAGAGATATTTTGAGGGAACGTAAATAAAATGATGAAAGACAGGCAGTTGCTTTTGAACATTATTGTTGTGTTGTCCAGATGTGTCTCATTGAAGGACCAAGAATCTGATGTAGAAGTTACATTTCGTATATATTTTTGTTTCAGAGAACTCGCAACTCTATATCTTGATGTTGCAGATTAACTGGGTGCCTTTTTCGCTTCAAAGTGGTGCCCTTAATCTCAGCGGGCTGGTGCTTGGTTCTTGAGATCTTTAATCTAAAACAGGACGGTGGGCCCAGGCATTGGCCAATCAGCTTTTTCAGACCGTTTTTATAATTTTCGCTGAACATGAAATAAATGATTGGATTTATGGATGGATTAGCAAAAGCCAAATAAAAGGTATATTTTCCGAAAATCATTAAAAGACAAGGTGGCTCAAGTTTCTTGTCAAACCAAGCATACACTACCACGAATATGTAAATCAGGCAAGGAAACCAGCAGAAACCGTAAGCAAATAAGACCGTAAGCATCATGCGAAGGACTTTTCTGTTACGAATTTGCCAACGCTTTTGTCCCATGGATCCTAAACTGTCACTAGCATCGCATGGAGCGCAGGTGCGCCTGATTCGTAGAAGCATTGACGAGTAAAGGGTAACTATAACTACAAATGGAATGAAAACCAAAAGTGTTGTTCGGATTGTAAGTTCGATTTTCAGGGCTTCAAAGTCATTTTTTACAAGCGGCTTCCAACTTTGATGGCAGTAAGGACGTCCGTTTTCGACGAAGAAGTTGAAAGTGTAAAAATATGTTGAGTACATAACACAAGCTATCAGCCAAGTAGATATAATCATTGCTTTGCATCGTCTACGAGGAGTAGTATCTGCTGGCAGCGGTGTAGAAATCGCGGTGTAGCGTTCGATGGCAATACACACGAGGCTTAGCAAAGATACGGCTACTGATACGTCTAGTAAAAAGTAAACGGTTTTGCATGAGACGGCACCCAAGCTTCCTGAAATCAACCAAGCATCTTTATAGTAGAATATCTCCACAAAAAGTTTAGGAATGACAAGCGTGGAGGACAAGAAATCAGAAACAGCCAAGTTGGTAATCAAAAAATTCACGCTGGTTCTCATTCGCCGCTCTCTGTAAACCACAGAGA
>OZ037999.1:11095995-11158495 GCA_964035705.1 Porites rus
GTAGCCTGCGATTTTTGACGATGAAAAGTACCAAAAAGCCATTCCCAGTTGCTGTTATAACAGAAAACAACCAGCCAGGGGTAAAAACCATTTTTCTATAGTAAATATACTTGATACACTTTACCTCCGATCAACGCATTTAAACGACTTTGAACTGCACATGCTCACTTGGTTGTGTAAATGGCAATAGCTGTTGTTCACACATACATCAGTCATTAATGTTTGCGTCGCAAGTGCGGAGATAGACTGCTAGCTCAATTATCGATGTAATTTCTTTTTCAGTATAAATACTAAGAAATGCTTCCCGTGAAAAACTACTCCAAAAGATCATCATAATCACGTCATTCGTGTTTTGGCCTAATGAATCATGAGAAATAGTCAGCTGTTCAAAGAAAGAAGTCAGTACAAATTTTTATCGTCAAGATTACTATCAAGTAGTTAATGGTTTCGTTTGAAGATAAAAAAAGATGTTTGGAAGGCATTACTAATATTTTCTTTGAAGAACACTACTACATTTATAAATTCTAATCGCACCCTTTCATGTACATGATCACCTGTGGTTGCATATATTTTAAAACACCAAAAAATATGAAAAATTAGACGTAAGCTCATTTGTTTGCTATTTCATCCATGCGTCGGAAGAATTGTTTAACTTTTAGCCTGCACCACAGATTAAAAGTGGAAACAATGGAGACCTTCCGGCAGATGCTTATTACGACAAACTTCCCGTGTATGCACTTGCATTATGAATAATTTCAAAAATGAGTGTTTCGTCGCTACATTTCGCCATTGTTGGAATCAATGAAATAGTATCCCAGGTATGCAGATAATCATTGAGGCATAAAAAGTACCAATACCCGTTTTGAAAGAGCGGAGAATTTGAATACAATATAACTTGGGTCCTCTCAAATTAAGCTTTGTCAGATATGTTTTCGCGTGATGGTATCATTGAACCAATCGATCGATACAGCAGGTTAGTAGTCTTCTCACTCAATATGTAAATCTAAACTCTAAATAAGAACGCATTTGACTCGAACTAAAAATCAAACTTGCACTTGACCTGGAACAGGAACTCAGATTCAACCAATAAATAATAAGTAAATGAAAAATGAAACTATAGTTATAAATATTACATTAATTGCACTTTGATCATAGTTGGGAGGGAATTGCATAGACTATCACATTGTGTAGATAGCAATCACGGCGGAATCATATAAGTTTATTTTTCCCTTCAACTTTGTTCGTGAACGTTGTCGAACAGAGTCTTAAGACTCTAGTCATATGAACAGTCGTCCCTTTTTTTGCTAATAAGCTTGTTATCGTTCGCGGTCAGGGGTCTCGTCAATTATCGAAAAGTCCCGGGTAAAAAGCACATGGTTTTGTTCTTTGCTTAGTTTTCTCTTCGACCGCTATTGTTGTATTCGTTCATTGCTCAATGTAAATCTCTACGGTTCTGAGCAATACAGTTGATTCAAGTTATCTCCGTGTACTCTCTTTGATTACGACTCGTGTCTATGTGACATCACTTGGTGCCGAGACCAGGATGGCGGAAACTCTAGCTACCGAAACTAACCTCTTGTCGTGCGGGTTATCGAGCTCATTTAACAAAGACCCTAAACAAGGCAAGGGATCTCATGGAGAAGGAAGAACTCACCGTAATGGGTATCCCATCGCTAAACAGCATCACTGAGCAACTTTCACGGAAGAAATCCATTCTACAGGAACTTGACGAGAAGATCGCAGCACTCCTTGAAGAACCGACGAAGATGAAATCCAAGATGAAATACTAGAATTATCTAGCCAGAGAAGTAGATTTATTGATCTCACATTATCTGATAAGAAATCTACTCAACCCCTTTCGCCTGCCACCCATCAGGAATTCCCGCAGAGCGGTTGAGCAATGAATCCTCTCTCGTGCAAAGTAACCCTTCAAATCCTAGCTCTTCAGGAACTCAAGAAACGTCCCCATTCACTTATTAAGCAGCCTCGGCGGGAACCTTATACACACAAAAGAAGAAAAGCTGCAGTTCACTCCAATACGGGGGAGTACAGACGTTTAGTTACCTAAAGGCCTAACTGGCAGGGAGATGCATCAAGCATTATAGCTGGCTTCCCACTCAACAACATCAATTTTGAACAAGCTGTAAAACTTCGTAAGGAACGTTTTGACATGGAAAAACTATCTTCCTGGTTTGCCTCTAACTATCTACAGCCTAATGAGGACAAGACCCAGGCGATGATCCTTAGGAACTCATCCTATCGATACGACCTGGAGTTTGCCGGCACTCCCACTGATATTAACAACCATTTAAAGATCCTAGGAATATGTTTAGATAACAAATTATCTTTTAAGGAACATAAAAGTATCATGCTGAAGAAAGTATATTCCAAGATAGGCGCACTTCGCCGCCTTAAGCGTTTAGTACCGGCAAATACTATGTTGCTTCTTTACAAGAGCTTTGTGTTATCACATTTTGAATACTGCGACTCTTTACTTTTGGCTATAGGTAAAACACTTAACAAGAAACTGGAAGATGCGAACTATTATGGTCTACGAACTATAATGAACATGGGGAAAAGTACCGATTATGAATCAATTCTTAGGATGGCAGATATGAATACCTTGGAACATAGACGCATAGAACAATCCTTAATGATATTTTTTAAATGTTTCAAGGAGAATGGTCCAGGCTATGTAGCCAATTTATTCAACCCCCGAGTTACACCATATAATCTTAGAAGCAATGGTCTGAATGTTGTTCAAACTTCATATAATAGTAGATTCTTTCATGGTTCATATGCGTACACGATCTCGCACATCTGGAACCAGTTGCCATCTGCTGTAAAAAACGCACCTAATGCATTATCCTTTCGGAGACTTTTAACTAAGTTAAATTTTATCGGCTGTCAATGCAGCAATTGCCTTTGACCCGATTTATTTTTATAGATAGATGTTATTTATTTATTTTTAATTTAATAAGTTGCTATTGAGATATTAATTAATTAATTTTTCTTTTATATTGTCAAACACTTTTATCATGAGCCCGTGGCTCGGGGGATTGGGAGACCACCCCCTGTGTATCTGACATTAAATAAGTTATCTTATCTTGTCTTATCTTGGCCAACCCAGTAAGATAATATTAAAGTGCCCATATGCAAGAACAAGCTCTCCTAGATATTGCAAGCCCCATCAACCGATTAACAAGTTTGCAGCTGTTTTATGACCCGATGGAAAGTCATGTCAGAGGTCTTGAATCGCTCGGAAGATCACACGAAAGCTATGAGGATCTCCTAGCTCCTATTATCCTAGGAGAACTACCCCATGAGTTGAGAAAGAACTTAGCTCGCAAACATGACAGCCCTGAGTGGAAATTCCAGGAACTGAGAGAAGCTATCGTAAAGGAAATTCGAATCCTTGAAGCAGGTATCCAACTTAATGGCACCCTTCATGGATTCACCCCTACAATTACCAGTTCCTTCCTCACTCAAATAAAAGGAAGTCGTCTTTATCCTGGGAAATCTAACAAGCCAGAACCCAAACGGAAATGCACTTACTGCAAGGGACCCCAATCCTCGTACAATTGTATCGTGATTACTGACTGTCAGCAAAGGTGGTCTATAATTAGGAGGGAAAGGCTTTGTTACAACTACCTGGGAAACCTTGTACATCCAGGTACCGTTGTCATAAATGTAAGGGAAAACATCACACCAGTCTCTGCTCAGGGAACACTCACCAAGAGGGACTGCCACAACTCCCACCGCTCCTACGGTTCCCACTAACACTCAAACGAGTGAACCATCAATATCATCTGTTCACGCTACCCTTTCACCTATCACAGACCCCACACTTGCAGCCAGTTTCCTGATCAGTGGTCGTCAAATTTCACTATTAAAAACAGCCTTATCAATAGTCAATACAGAGCACATTTACTGTGAGGCAAGTATTCTCCTGTATGAAGAGTGGATCAAATTCTCTCTCAGCCTTTGGTGCTCATACATCAGCCGGCAGACAGTTACCAGTTGCCGTTATCAATGTTGTAACCATTCATGGGGAGAAAATTCCACTACGTGTCCTCGCAGTAGACAAGATATCCACGCCTCTTAAAACCGATTTCCGTCATCAGATCTAAGACATACCCTACCTTAGGGGATTGAAACTAGCTCACCACATCACCTCGGATGAGAAATTTGATATTTATTCCTTAATTGGAGCAGACCACTTGTGGGGACACAGTTGAAGACATCATAATCGGCGGACCGGAACCAACTGCTGTCGCCTCAATGCTTGGCTACCTGCTATCTGGACCATTGCATTGCTCAACCCTCGGACACTGTTGTTAATCAAACTACACACACTTTCATCTACCAAGAAAGAAGAATTTGATCTAGGACAGTTCTGGTCCTTGGAGTCCATGGGTATCCTTCCAGGAGCAGAGAAGGATGATCATGCGGTTTTCCTCGAGAATTACCTAAACACCTCGATTACAAGAAACTCTGATGGAAGCTACACAGCAAAATTCCCTTGGAAGGAAGATGCGCCTCCACTTCCTTCGAATTATTCAAGCTGCACAAGGCGCACAAGAGCCATGGTCCGTCTCCTTGCCGACACACCCCATCTCCTTGAAACCTACGATGACATCCACAAGGAGATGGAAAGGTGAAGTTTTATAGAGATGGTTGATGAAGTCAACTCTACTGATAGGGCGCACTATATTCCCCACCACCCTGTGAGGAAACAATCAAGTACCACGCCTGTCAGAGTTGTCTATGACTGTGGCTTTAGTTCAACGTCAAATGACCCTAGCTTAAAATGATTGTCTTGTGGTTCGCCCACCGGTTCTTAATGACGTGTTTCTATCATCTTGCGATTCCGGTCATACACTCATGGTCTATCACCGGACATTGAAAAGGCCTTTTTACATGTTGGCCTGAATGAAAGCTAATGAAGGAGCTGGAGATTTCACCAGATTCCTCTGGCTACCAGACCCAACAGACCCCGAGAGCAAGTTTGAAGTATATCCATTTAAGACTGTCCTATTTGGATCAACCAGCTCTCCCTTCATGCTAAATGCCACCTCACATTGTCATCTGAGAAACCACAGCTCGCCTATCGCTAAAGACATAAAAGACAATGTCCAGGTTGACAACATTATATCAGGCTGCGATCACCAGCCCGAAACCGTCCAGTATTATTCAGAGGCAAGATCCATCACGACTGCTGCATGTTTCAACGTACGTTCATGGGCATCGAACAACCAGTTGCTTCGTGAAAGGGCGGCAAAGGATAACGCGGCTGACACACGCAATGTTGTTAACATTCTCGGCCTTAAGTGGAATTTACTCACCGATACCCTCAGTCTGAAAACCCACGAAATCTATCAGCCATCTAGCCGAACTATCACCAAACGTACTGTACTGCAAATTGCGTTAAGGACGTATGACCCACTTGCACTTTTGTCTCCTGACACTATCAAAGCCAGACTACTGATGCAAGAACTATAGCAGCAACAAGTTGAGTGGAATGAGCCAATTCCACCCGAACTTATAACCAAATGGAACAGTGGTGCAGAAGAAATTCACGATGCGGGCGCGATCATCATCCCCAGACATTACTTCTCAAACTCTCAGGCGAATGCCTCCCCAATCTATCTACATGTATTTGGGGATAGCAGCCCCAAGGTATACGGAGCCTTCGCTTATGTTTCAAATGATCATCAGTCCTCTGTAGTCAAGGCAAAGTCTCGTGTGGCCCCCTAAAAGTAGTTAACTTACCACAGCTGGAGCTTCTAGCAGCGTTAGTTGGTGCAAGACTAGCCAACTTCTTGTCCAGAGCCTTTAAGCCGAAGTATCCCAACTTAAAGGTCAAGCTATGGTCCTATAGTGAAATAGTTCTTCACTGGCTGCGCATTAACAAACAGCTGAAACCATTAATTGGAAACCACACTACAGAGATCAAGAGTCTATTTCGATTTTCAGTATGGAACCTTTGCCCAACCAACGAGAACCCTGCTGATTTACTCATTCGAGGGATCAACACTGCACAGCCACACTCTTCAGCTCTATGGACACATGGTCCCCATTGGTTGCCATTTGAATCACAGTGTTCATCTTGGAAACCCTCATAGGTCTTACACATGAACTCTTCTGCTCCAGTTGATTCTGAAACAACTGCCGATGATTCTACTCAAACAGAACCAGCAGAGGAGAAGACAGGCATTCAATATGTCATTGATGTATCCCGCTACAGCGCACTAAGAAGGTTGCTTGCAGTAAAAGCCTATGTCTTACGATCTGTAAAGAACTAGAAAAATCGAGACACCCGCACAACAGGCCCATTTTCTGCCAAAGAACTACAAGTAGCTCACCACAAGTGGACCAATGACTGTCAAAGAGTGACCTACGCAGCAGAAACCATTCACCTTCACTCCCACTCCAGCACTAGCCTTCCCCTAGTGCGACAGCTACGTCTACGTCTACGTCCTGGAGTGTGATGGCTTAATTCGTTTTGGGGAGAGGATCCACAACGCTCCACTTAGTGAATCAGCGAAGTTCCCTTACCTCCTGCCACCAAACCATCCGTTTACAACACTAATTGTCAATGACTCTCACAAGAAGCAACTACACTCCGGCGTCAACGCAACAGTAACCACCCTTTGTCGAAACTTTTGGATACCCTCCGTACGCCAGTATGTCAGAAAACTACTCCAAAACTGTGTGGCATGTAACAAGCTGCAGGGAACAGTCTTCAAGCCCCCAGATCCCGCTCCCTTACCCAAGCTAAGAGTCCAATAGGTAGCACCCTTTGCTGTCACTGGAGTGGATTTTACCGGACCACTGTGTGTACGATCAGAGAGTGAGGAGACAAAAAGCTATATATGCCTATTTACCTTCCCCGCAACAAGAGCGTTACTTGACTTGACAGATCGAGAGAAGCTTCCTTCAAGCATTCCGTCTCTTCAGAATCCGCAAATCTCAACCTTACCATATGTTGTCCGACAACGCTCCCACCTACTTGACTGCGGCCGAGGAACTCAAACAACTCTTTCAGTCACCTTCACTAAAAGAATCCCTCAGCAAGCAGGGCGTTGAATGGCAGTTTATTACCAAAAGAGCGCAATGGTATGGGGGATTTTGGGAACGTCTTCTAGGACTATCCAAACGGGCCATCTTGAAAACACTAGGAAGAGCCCTTATCACCGTAACTGAACTCCAGACCCTAGCAGTAGAAGTAGAAGCCATCCTGAACGACCGCTCCATTACCTATGTATCAGGCGATGTAGTTGATGAAGAGCCATTGACACATCCATATGGGCGAAAAATCACCCCACTAGCATATCCTGAAATTGAAGATGAAGTAACAGATCCAACCCTTGGTGATGATTTTGACCTGAAACAAAGAGCTAACAAACAAGCACTGATTCTACAACGGTTTTGGTATCGATGGAAATACGAGTATCTAACATCCCCACGTGAATTCCATAAGAATACTGGATCCAATAAGCAATCTATCAGAAATGAAGATGTAGTGTTATTTCATGACGAGACTCGCAGAACAGCCTGGAAATTTGTTATCGTAGAGAGTCTGATCAAAGGTCAACTTCTCACGCAATATTGTTGCATTGCAAGTTGGAATTCATGGTTGTCCGTATAACCATTTGAGCTAACACTGTGTCAAGCAGCAAAATAATTTTAATGTTGCAAGTTGTGGCTTATCAAGAATATCAGTTCTGCTTCGTGATTGGTCGATATTGCGTTTCGTATCTGGTTGTGTATTCTTTGCTTATTTTTGCATTCTATTCTTTTGGGCCTCTGACAATAGAGAGACGTCATTACATCACGTTGCAATTGTATCAAAATTTCTGGTCTCAGCAAACTGTGGTCCTGCAATAGAAGAATACAAGGAAACAAGTGCAGTGACATGTATGGCTTTCCTTTGCATGATTACCCTCAAAAGCAAAACGGTAGCCCATTCTTTTCTTCCATCGTTCGAAAAGGCAAATGTCCTTCTCTCTCAAGAAAGACTTTTGTGATCCAGCAAATTTGCTACCATGGCAATGTGATGTCACTCTTGTCCTCTCTGTTAGCCCTTTGCAGTTACATGCTTGGATACCACTTATCAACGGCTCGCTGAATGGCAAGCCATCGAAGCGTTTATTCACAGCATAAAGCTTTGAGTGTAATCGGCCGAAGCTTTCATAGATTACTTAACACATCCTTTACGTCTTCTAGTCTATTCATTTCGGCTAATTTTTAACAGAATAATTAAACTCGGAATGCTTTGCTTGATCGAGCACAAAGCTTTATGATCGGAACGATGAACGCTTGAACAGCTCGCCATCCAACGAGCCTTTGTGACATGTAAGTGGTATCCAAACACTTGACCAGATTCTGCAAAGGGCCTATCTTAAATTCACTGTCTTGGGTACCACACAATGGTCAACCTCCACCATGTTTACTTTATGTCTAAAGTTGCCAGTGGACAAAAACCCTGGTATTTAAGTCGGTCCTCAATATATATATATATATATATATATAGGAAGTCTGTGTTTCGATTTTTCCGTAGTAGAGTGCTCGATACGTTAAAGTAGAGCGTGATATAAATATTGGAAGTAGGAAAAAAACTACACTTTCATCCCGACAAGCCTGTTTCGTGATCTCTCACCCTGAAGAGTGAGAGATCACGAAACAGGCTTGTCGGGATGAAAGTGTAGTTTTTTTCCTACTTCCAATATATATATATATATATATATATATATCTAGCCGGATTTATGAAAACCGTACCATCGGACACCAGCAGCCCACACAGCTTAAACTGACTCAACTAAAGTAAATATGGCCAAGACACTCAGCTCTTACCCATGGTCCTCTTAAGTTGACTCTCCTCTTGGCTCCTGATTAGCAAAAGAAACATTCCAGTCCATCAAAAAGACACTCTGGACTTGTCCATACACTCTAGCTGCTTAAAGGCCCTGAATGACGGAGGACGCTTGAGACTTAAGCAAGTTCTAAGCAGAGAAATTCAAGGTTAAATCACCCCCCCTGACTTCCTCCACCCCCCCAGCCTAGCACGTGCTTAAGGGGAATGCTTTCATTGGCCAATGGGCCTCAAACGTTACAAGAATTTGACATGACAGACTAAAGGCAGACATGAGCAGTGCACTGACTCTCCCAGACCAGGACTAACGGAAGGTACAACGCTTCTTTAGCACCCTACCCCCCTAGGGATTGACATGGAGGCCCCTTTCCAACCCATGGCGAGTTAGCTCAGGGACTGAACTTGTCAATGAGACCAACCAGGACAGCAAGCCCCCTATGTTTTTTGGCACCACAGTGACCAGAAAGCTGGCTATTGCCAGCTTTCTGTGCGAATATTCTGGTCCATTTTGAGGTATGTTTTCAAAAATTCGGCTAGATGTTGACGACAAATGCTGTCTTTTCCAAGAAGGAGGTCACCTCGGGCCAAATCTGCCTCCTCCCGACCCAGTTTGGCCCCCATTTCTCCCCTTCAGACAGCATTCAACGACATCATCTAGCCGGATTTATGAAAACCGTACCATCGGACACCAGCAGCCCACACAGCTTAAACTGACTCAACTAAAGTAAATATGGCCAAGACACTCAGCTCTTACCCATGGTCCTCTTAAGTTGACTCTCCTCTTGGCTCCTGATTAGCAAAAGAAACATTCCAGTCCATCAAAAAGACACTCTGGACTTGTCCATACACTCTAGCTGCTTAAAGGCCCTGAATGACGGAGGACGCTTGAGACTTAAGCAAGTTCTAAGCAGAGAAATTCAAGGTTAAATCACCCCCCCTGACTTCCTCCACCCCCCCAGCCTAGCACGTGCTTAAGGGGAATGCTTTCATTGGCCAATGGGCCTCAAACGTTACAAGAATTTGACATGACAGACTAAAGGCAGACATGAGCAGTGCACTGACTCTCCCAGACCAGGACTAACGGAAGGTACAACGCTTCTTTAGCACCCTACCCCCCTAGGGATTGACATGGAGGCCCCTTTCCAACCCATGGCGAGTTAGCTCAGGGACTGAACTTGTCAATGAGACCAACCAGGACAGCAAGCCCCCTATGTTTTTTGGCACCACAGTGACCAGAAAGCTGGCTATTGCCAGCTTTCTGTGCGAATATTCTGGTCCATTTTGAGGCATGTTTTCAAAAATTCGGCTAGATGTTGACGACAAATGCTGTCTTTTCCAAGAAGGAGGTCACCTCGGGCCAAATCTGCCTCCTCCCGACCCAGTTTGGCCCCCATTTCTCCCCTTCAGACAGCATTCAACGACATCAATTGTTGACGACAAATGCTGTCTTTTCCAAGAAGGAGGTCACCTCGGGCCAAATCTGCCTCCTCCCGACCCAGTTTGGCCCCCATTTCTCCCCTCCAGACAGCATTCAACGACATCATCTAGCCGGATTTATGAAAACCGTACCATCGGACACCAGCAGCCCACACAGCTTAAACTGACTCAACTAAAGTAAATATGGCCAAGACACTCAGCTCTTACCCATGGTTCTCTTAAGTTGACTCTCCTCTTGGCTCCTGATTAGCAAAAGAAACATTCCAGTCCATCAAAAAGACACTCTGGACTTGTCCATACACTCTAGCTGCTTAAAGGCCCTGAATGACGGAGGACGCTTGAGACTTAAGCAAGTTCTAAGCAGAGAAATTCAAGGTTAAATCACCCCCCCTGACTTCCTCCACCCCCCCAGCCTAGCACGTGCTTAAGGGGAATGCTTTCATTGGCCAATGGGCCTCAAACGTTACAAGAATTTGACATGACAGACTAAAGGCAGACATGAGCAGTGCACTGACTCTCCCAGACCAGGACTAACGGAAGGTACAACGCTTCTTTAGCACCCTACCCCCCTAGGGATTGACATGGAGGCCCCTTTCCAACCCATGGCGAGTTAGCTCAGGGACTGAACTTGTCAATGAGACCAACCAGGACAGCAAGCCCCCTATGTTTTTTGGCACCACAGTGACCAGAAAGCTGGCTATTGCCAGCTTTCTGTGCGAATATTCTGGTCCATTTTGAGGTATGTTTTCAAAAATTCGGCTAGATGTTGACGACAAATGCTGTCTTTTCCAAGAAGGAGGTCACCTCGGGCCAAATCTGCCTCCTCCCGACCCAGTTTGGCCCCCATTTCTCCCCTTCAGACAGCATTCAACGACATCATCTAGCCGGATTTATGAAAACCGTACCATCGGACACCAGCAGCCCACACAGCTTAAACTGACTCAACTAAAGTAAATATGGCCAAGACACTCAGCTCTTACCCATGGTTCTCTTAAGTTGACTCTCCTCTTGGCTCCTGATTAGCAAAAGAAACATTCCAGTCCATCAAAAAGACACTCTGGACTTGTCCATACACTCTAGCTGCTTAAAGGCCCTGAATGACGGAGGACGCTTGAGACTTAAGCAAGTTCTAAGCAGAGAAATTCAAGGTTAAATCACCCCCCCTGACTTCCTCCACCCCCCCAGCCTAGCACGTGCTTAAGGGGAATGCTTTCATTGGCCAATGGGCCTCAAACGTTACAAGAATTTGACATGACAGACTAAAGGCAGACATGAGCAGTGCACTGACTCTCCCAGACCAGGACTAACGGAAGGTACAACGCTTCTTTAGCACCCTACCCCCCTAGGGATTGACATGGAGGCCCCTTTCCAACCCATGGCGAGTTAGCTCAGGGACTGAACTTGTCAATGAGACCAACCAGGACAGCAAGCCCCCTATGTTTTTTGGCACCACAGTGACCAGAAAGCTGGCTATTGCCAGCTTTCTGTGCGAATATTCTGGTCCATTTTGAGGTATGTTTTCAAAAATTCGGCTAGATGTTGACGACAAATGCTGTCTTTTCCAAGAAGGAGGTCACCTCGGGCCAAATCTGCCTCCTCCCGACCCAGTTTGGCCCCCATTTCTCCCCTTCAGACAGCATTCAACGACATCATCTAGCCGGATTTATGAAAACCGTACCATCGGACACCAGCAGCCCACACAGCTTAAACTGACTCAACTAAAGTAAATATGGCCAAGACACTCAGCTCTTACCCATGGTTCTCTTAAGTTGACTCTCCTCTTGGCTCCTGATTAGCAAAAGAAACATTCCAGTCCATCAAAAAGACACTCTGGACTTGTCCATACACTCTAGCTGCTTAAAGGCCCTGAATGACGGAGGACGCTTGAGACTTAAGCAAGTTCTAAGCAGAGAAATTCAAGGTTAAATCACCCCCCCTGACTTCCTCCACCCCCCCAGCCTAGCACGTGCTTAAGGGGAATGCTTTCATTGGCCAATGGGCCTCAAACGTTACAAGAATTTGACATGACAGACTAAAGGCAGACATGAGCAGTGCACTGACTCTCCCAGACCAGGACTAACGGAAGGTACAACGCTTCTTTAGCACCCTACCCCCCTAGGGATTGACATGGAGGCCCCTTTCCAACCCATGGCGAGTTAGCTCAGGGACTGAACTTGTCAATGAGACCAACCAGGACAGCAAGCCCCCTATGTTTTTTGGCACCACAGTGACCAGAAAGCTGGCTATTGCCAGCTTTCTGTGCGAATATTCTGGTCCATTTTGAGGTATGTTTTCAAAAATTCGGCTAGATGTTGACGACAAATGCTGTCTTTTCCAAGAAGGAGGTCACCTCGGGCCAAATCTGCCTCCTCCCGACCCAGTTTGGCCCCCATTTCTCCCCTTCAGACAGCATTCAACGACATCATCTAGCCGGATTTATGAAAACCGTACCATCGGACACCAGCAGCCCACACAGCTTAAACTGACTCAACTAAAGTAAATATGGCCAAGACACTCAGCTCTTACCCATGGTTCTCTTAAGTTGACTCTCCTCTTGGCTCCTGATTAGCAAAAGAAACATTCCAGTCCATCAAAAAGACACTCTGGACTTGTCCATACACTCTAGCTGCTTAAAGGCCCTGAATGACGGAGGACGCTTGAGACTTAAGCAAGTTCTAAGCAGAGAAATTCAAGGTTAAATCACCCCCCCTGACTTCCTCCACCCCCCCAGCCTAGCACGTGCTTAAGGGGAATGCTTTCATTGGCCAATGGGCCTCAAACGTTACAAGAATTTGACATGACAGACTAAAGGCAGACATGAGCAGTGCACTGACTCTCCCAGACCAGGACTAACGGAAGGTACAACGCTTCTTTAGCACCCTACCCCCCTAGGGATTGACATGGAGGCCCCTTTCCAACCCATGGCGAGTTAGCTCAGGGACTGAACTTGTCAATGAGACCAACCAGGACAGCAAGCCCCCTATGTTTTTTGGCACCACAGTGACCAGAAAGCTGGCTATTGCCAGCTTTCTGTGCGAATATTCTGGTCCATTTTGAGGTATGTTTTCAAAAATTCGGCTAGATGTTGACGACAAATGCTGTCTTTTCCAAGAAGGAGGTCACCTCGGGCCAAATCTGCCTCCTCCCGACCCAGTTTGGCCCCCATTTCTCCCCTTCAGACAGCATTCAACGACATCATCTAGCCGGATTTATGAAAACCGTACCATCGGACACCAGCAGCCCACACAGCTTAAACTGACTCAACTAAAGTAAATATGGCCAAGACACTCAGCTCTTACCCATGGTTCTCTTAAGTTGACTCTCCTCTTGGCTCCTGATTAGCAAAAGAAACATTCCAGTCCATCAAAAAGACACTCTGGACTTGTCCATACACTCTAGCTGCTTAAAGGCCCTGAATGACGGAGGACGCTTGAGACTTAAGCAAGTTCTAAGCAGAGAAATTCAAGGTTAAATCACCCCCCCTGACTTCCTCCACCCCCCCAGCCTAGCACGTGCTTAAGGGGAATGCTTTCATTGGCCAATGGGCCTCAAACGTTACAAGAATTTGACATGACAGACTAAAGGCAGACATGAGCAGTGCACTGACTCTCCCAGACCAGGACTAACGGAAGGTACAACGCTTCTTTAGCACCCTACCCCCCTAGGGATTGACATGGAGGCCCCTTTCCAACCCATGGCGAGTTAGCTCAGGGACTGAACTTGTCAATGAGACCAACCAGGACAGCAAGCCCCCTATGTTTTTTGGCACCACAGTGACCAGAAAGCTGGCTATTGCCAGCTTTCTGTGCGAATATTCTGGTCCATTTTGAGGTATGTTTTCAAAAATTCGGCTAGATGTTGACGACAAATGCTGTCTTTTCCAAGAAGGAGGTCACCTCGGGCCAAATCTGCCTCCTCCCGACCCAGTTTGGCCCCCATTTCTCCCCTTCAGACAGCATTCAACGACATCATCTAGCCGGATTTATGAAAACCGTACCATCGGACACCAGCAGCCCACACAGCTTAAACTGACTCAACTAAAGTAAATATGGCCAAGACACTCAGCTCTTACCCATGGTTCTCTTAAGTTGACTCTCCTCTTGGCTCCTGATTAGCAAAAGAAACATTCCAGTCCATCAAAAAGACACTCTGGACTTGTCCATACACTCTAGCTGCTTAAAGGCCCTGAATGACGGAGGACGCTTGAGACTTAAGCAAGTTCTAAGCAGAGAAATTCAAGGTTAAATCACCCCCCCTGACTTCCTCCACCCCCCCAGCCTAGCACGTGCTTAAGGGGAATGCTTTCATTGGCCAATGGGCCTCAAACGTTACAAGAATTTGACATGACAGACTAAAGGCAGACATGAGCAGTGCACTGACTCTCCCAGACCAGGACTAACGGAAGGTACAACGCTTCTTTAGCACCCTACCCCCCTAGGGATTGACATGGAGGCCCCTTTCCAACCCATGGCGAGTTAGCTCAGGGACTGAACTTGTCAATGAGACCAACCAGGACAGCAAGCCCCCTATGTTTTTTGGCACCACAGTGACCAGAAAGCTGGCTATTGCCAGCTTTCTGTGCGAATATTCTGGTCCATTTTGAGGTATGTTTTCAAAAATTCGGCTAGATGTTGACGACAAATGCTGTCTTTTCCAAGAAGGAGGTCACCTCGGGCCAAATCTGCCTCCTCCCGACCCAGTTTGGCCCCCATTTCTCCCCTTCAGACAGCATTCAACGACATCATCTAGCCGGATTTATGAAAACCGTACCATCGGACACCAGCAGCCCACACAGCTTAAACTGACTCAACTAAAGTAAATATGGCCAAGACACTCAGCTCTTACCCATGGTTCTCTTAAGTTGACTCTCCTCTTGGCTCCTGATTAGCAAAAGAAACATTCCAGTCCATCAAAAAGACACTCTGGACTTGTCCATACACTCTAGCTGCTTAAAGGCCCTGAATGACGGAGGACGCTTGAGACTTAAGCAAGTTCTAAGCAGAGAAATTCAAGGTTAAATCACCCCCCCTGACTTCCTCCACCCCCCCAGCCTAGCACGTGCTTAAGGGGAATGCTTTCATTGGCCAATGGGCCTCAAACGTTACAAGAATTTGACATGACAGACTAAAGGCAGACATGAGCAGTGCACTGACTCTCCCAGACCAGGACTAACGGAAGGTACAACGCTTCTTTAGCACCCTACCCCCCTAGGGATTGACATGGAGGCCCCTTTCCAACCCATGGCGAGTTAGCTCAGGGACTGAACTTGTCAATGAGACCAACCAGGACAGCAAGCCCCCTATGTTTTTTGGCACCACAGTGACCAGAAAGCTGGCTATTGCCAGCTTTCTGTGCGAATATTCTGGTCCATTTTGAGGTATGTTTTCAAAAATTCGGCTAGATGTTGACGACAAATGCTGTCTTTTCCAAGAAGGAGGTCACCTCGGGCCAAATCTGCCTCCTCCCGACCCAGTTTGGCCCCCATTTCTCCCCTTCAGACAGCATTCAACGACATCATCTAGCCGGATTTATGAAAACCGTACCATCGGACACCAGCAGCCCACACAGCTTAAACTGACTCAACTAAAGTAAATATGGCCAAGACACTCAGCTCTTACCCATGGTTCTCTTAAGTTGACTCTCCTCTTGGCTCCTGATTAGCAAAAGAAACATTCCAGTCCATCAAAAAGACACTCTGGACTTGTCCATACACTCTAGCTGCTTAAAGGCCCTGAATGACGGAGGACGCTTGAGACTTAAGCAAGTTCTAAGCAGAGAAATTCAAGGTTAAATCACCCCCCCTGACTTCCTCCACCCCCCCAGCCTAGCACGTGCTTAAGGGGAATGCTTTCATTGGCCAATGGGCCTCAAACGTTACAAGAATTTGACATGACAGACTAAAGGCAGACATGAGCAGTGCACTGACTCTCCCAGACCAGGACTAACGGAAGGTACAACGCTTCTTTAGCACCCTACCCCCCTAGGGATTGACATGGAGGCCCCTTTCCAACCCATGGCGAGTTAGCTCAGGGACTGAACTTGTCAATGAGACCAACCAGGACAGCAAGCCCCCTATGTTTTTTGGCACCACAGTGACCAGAAAGCTGGCTATTGCCAGCTTTCTGTGCGAATATTCTGGTCCATTTTGAGGTATGTTTTCAAAAATTCGGCTAGATGTTGACGACAAATGCTGTCTTTTCCAAGAAGGAGGTCACCTCGGGCCAAATCTGCCTCCTCCCGACCCAGTTTGGCCCCCATTTCTCCCCTTCAGACAGCATTCAACGACATCATCTAGCCGGATTTATGAAAACCGTACCATCGGACACCAGCAGCCCACACAGCTTAAACTGACTCAACTAAAGTAAATATGGCCAAGACACTCAGCTCTTACCCATGGTTCTCTTAAGTTGACTCTCCTCTTGGCTCCTGATTAGCAAAAGAAACATTCCAGTCCATCAAAAAGACACTCTGGACTTGTCCATACACTCTAGCTGCTTAAAGGCCCTGAATGACGGAGGACGCTTGAGACTTAAGCAAGTTCTAAGCAGAGAAATTCAAGGTTAAATCACCCCCCCTGACTTCCTCCACCCCCCCAGCCTAGCACGTGCTTAAGGGGAATGCTTTCATTGGCCAATGGGCCTCAAACGTTACAAGAATTTGACATGACAGACTAAAGGCAGACATGAGCAGTGCACTGACTCTCCCAGACCAGGACTAACGGAAGGTACAACGCTTCTTTAGCACCCTACCCCCCTAGGGATTGACATGGAGGCCCCTTTCCAACCCATGGCGAGTTAGCTCAGGGACTGAACTTGTCAATGAGACCAACCAGGACAGCAAGCCCCCTATGTTTTTTGGCACCACAGTGACCAGAAAGCTGGCTATTGCCAGCTTTCTGTGCGAATATTCTGGTCCATTTTGAGGTATGTTTTCAAAAATTCGGCTAGATGTTGACGACAAATGCTGTCTTTTCCAAGAAGGAGGTCACCTCGGGCCAAATCTGCCTCCTCCCGACCCAGTTTGGCCCCCATTTCTCCCCTTCAGACAGCATTCAACGACATCATCTAGCCGGATTTATGAAAACCGTACCATCGGACACCAGCAGCCCACACAGCTTAAACTGACTCAACTAAAGTAAATATGGCCAAGACACTCAGCTCTTACCCATGGTTCTCTTAAGTTGACTCTCCTCTTGGCTCCTGATTAGCAAAAGAAACATTCCAGTCCATCAAAAAGACACTCTGGACTTGTCCATACACTCTAGCTGCTTAAAGGCCCTGAATGACGGAGGACGCTTGAGACTTAAGCAAGTTCTAAGCAGAGAAATTCAAGGTTAAATCACCCCCCCTGACTTCCTCCACCCCCCCCAGCCTAGCACGTGCTTAAGGGGAATGCTTTCATTGGCCAATGGGCCTCAAACGTTACAAGAATTTGACATGACAGACTAAAGGCAGACATGAGCAGTGCACTGACTCTCCCAGACCAGGACTAACGGAAGGTACAACGCTTCTTTAGCACCCTACCCCCCTAGGGATTGTCACCTCGGGCCAAATCTGCCTCCTCCCGACCCAGTTTGGCCCCCATTTCTCCCCTTCAGACAGCATTCAACGACATCATCTAGCCGGATTTATGAAAACCGTACCATCGGACACCAGCAGCCCACACAGCTTAAACTGACTCAACTAAAGTAAATATGGCCAAGACACTCAGCTCTTACCCATGGTTCTCTTAAGTTGACTCTCCTCTTGGCTCCTGATTAGCAAAAGAAACATTCCAGTCCATCAAAAAGACACTCTGGACTTGTCCATACACTCTAGCTGCTTAAAGGCCCTGAATGACGGAGGACGCTTGAGACTTAAGCAAGTTCTAAGCAGAGAAATTCAAGGTTAAATCACCCCCCCTGACTTCCTCCACCCCCCCAGCCTAGCACGTGCTTAAGGGGAATGCTTTCATTGGCCAATGGGCCTCAAACGTTACAAGAATTTGACATGACAGACTAAAGGCAGACATGAGCAGTGCACTGACTCTCCCAGACCAGGACTAACGGAAGGTACAACGCTTCTTTAGCACCCTACCCCCCTAGGGATTGACATGGAGGCCCCTTTCCAACCCATGGCGAGTTAGCTCAGGGACTGAACTTGTCAATGAGACCAACCAGGACAGCAAGCCCCCTATGTTTTTTGGCACCACAGTGACCAGAAAGCTGGCTATTGCCAGCTTTCTGTGCGAATATTCTGGTCCATTTTGAGGTATGTTTTCAAAAATTCGGCTAGATGTTGACGACAAATGCTGTCTTTTCCAAGAAGGAGGTCACCTCGGGCCAAATCTGCCTCCTCCCGACCCAGTTTGGCCCCCATTTCTCCCCTTCAGACAGCATTCAACGACATCATCTAGCCGGATTTATGAAAACCGTACCATCGGACACCAGCAGCCCACACAGCTTAAACTGACTCAACTAAAGTAAATATGGCCAAGACACTCAGCTCTTACCCATGGTCCTCTTAAGTTGACTCTCCTCTTGGCTCCTGATTAGCAAAAGAAACATTCCAGTCCATCAAAAAGACACTCTGGACTTGTCCATACACTCTAGCTGCTTAAAGGCCCTGAATGACGGAGGACGCTTGAGACTTAAGCAAGTTCTAAGCAGAGAAATTCAAGGTTAAATCACCCCCCCTGACTTCCTCCACCCCCCCAGCCTAGCACGTGCTTAAGGGGAATGCTTTCATTGGCCAATGGGCCTCAAACGTTACAAGAATTTGACATGACAGACTAAAGGCAGACATGAGCAGTGCACTGACTCTCCCAGACCAGGACTAACGGAAGGTACAACGCTTCTTTAGCACCCTACCCCCCTAGGGATTGACATGGAGGCCCCTTTCCAACCCATGGCGAGTTAGCTCAGGGACTGAACTTGTCAATGAGACCAACCAGGACAGCAAGCCCCCTATGTTTTTTGGCACCACAGTGACCAGAAAGCTGGCTATTGCCAGCTTTCTGTGCGAATATTCTGGTCCATTTTGAGGTATGTTTTCAAAAATTCGGCTAGATGTTGACGACAAATGCTGTCTTTTCCAAGAAGGAGGTCACCTCGGGCCAAATCTGCCTCCTCCCGACCCAGTTTGGCCCCCATTTCTCCCCTTCAGACAGCATTCAACGACATCATCTAGCCGGATTTATGAAAACCGTACCATCGGACACCAGCAGCCCACACAGCTTAAACTGACTCAACTAAAGTAAATATGGCCAAGACACTCAGCTCTTACCCATGGTTCTCTTAAGTTGACTCTCCTCTTGGCTCCTGATTAGCAAAAGAAACATTCCAGTCCATCAAAAAGACACTCTGGACTTGTCCATACACTCTAGCTGCTTAAAGGCCCTGAATGACGGAGGACGCTTGAGACTTAAGCAAGTTCTAAGCAGAGAAATTCAAGGTTAAATCACCCCCCCTGACTTCCTCCACCCCCCCAGCCTAGCACGTGCTTAAGGGGAATGCTTTCATTGGCCAATGGGCCTCAAACGTTACAAGAATTTGACATGACAGACTAAAGGCAGACATGAGCAGTGCACTGACTCTCCCAGACCAGGACTAAAGGAAGGTACAACGCTTCTTTAGCACCCTACCCCCCTAGGGATTGACATGGAGGCCCCTTTCCAACCCATGGCGAGTTAGCTCAGGGACTGAACTTGTCAATGAGACCAACCAGGACAGCAAGCCCCCTATGTTTTTTGGCACCACAGTGACCAGAAAGCTGGCTATTGCCAGCTTTCTGTGCGAATATTCTGGTCCATTTTGAGGTATGTTTTCAAAAATTCGGCTAGATGTTGACGACAAATGCTGTCTTTTCCAAGAAGGAGGTCACCTCGGGCCAAATCTGCCTCCTCCCGACCCAGTTTGGCCCCCATTTCTCCCCTTCAGACAGCATTCAACGACATCATCTAGCCGGATTTATGAAAACCGTACCATCGGACACCAGCAGCCCACACAGCTTAAACTGACTCAACTAAAGTAAATATGGCCAAGACACTCAGCTCTTACCCATGGTTCTCTTAAGTTGACTCTCCTCTTGGCTCCTGATTAGCAAAAGAAACATTCCAGTCCATCAAAAAGACACTCTGGACTTGTCCATACACTCTAGCTGCTTAAAGGCCCTGAATGACGGAGGACGCTTGAGACTTAAGCAAGTTCTAAGCAGAGAAATTCAAGGTTAAATCACCCCCCCTGACTTCCTCCACCCCCCCAGCCTAGCACGTGCTTAAGGGGAATGCTTTCATTGGCCAATGGGCCTCAAACGTTACAAGAATTTGACATGACAGACTAAAGGCAGACATGAGCAGTGCACTGACTCTCCCAGACCAGGACTAACGGAAGGTACAACGCTTCTTTAGCACCCTACCCCCCTAGGGATTGACATGGAGGCCCCTTTCCAACCCATGGCGAGTTAGCTCAGGGACTGAACTTGTCAATGAGACCAACCAGGACAGCAAGCCCCCTATGTTTTTTGGCACCACAGTGACCAGAAAGCTGGCTATTGCCAGCTTTCTGTGCGAATATTCTGGTCCATTTTGAGGCATGTTTTCAAAAATTCGGCTAGATGTTGACGACAAATGCTGTCTTTTCCAAGAAGGAGGTCACCTCGGGCCAAATCTGCCTCCTCCCGACCCAGTTTGGCCCCCATTTCTCCCCTTCAGACAGCATTCAACGACATCAATTGTTGACGACAAATGCTGTCTTTTCCAAGAAGGAGGTCACCTCGGGCCAAATCTGCCTCCTCCCGACCCAGTTTGGCCCCCATTTCTCCCCTCCAGACAGCATTCAACGACATCATCTAGCCGGATTTATGAAAACCGTACCATCGGACACCAGCAGCCCACACAGCTTAAACTGACTCAACTAAAGTAAATATGGCCAAGACACTCAGCTCTTACCCATGGTTCTCTTAAGTTGACTCTCCTCTTGGCTCCTGATTAGCAAAAGAAACATTCCAGTCCATCAAAAAGACACTCTGGACTTGTCCATACACTCTAGCTGCTTAAAGGCCCTGAATGACGGAGGACGCTTGAGACTTAAGCAAGTTCTAAGCAGAGAAATTCAAGGTTAAATCACCCCCCCTGACTTCCTCCACCCCCCCAGCCTAGCACGTGCTTAAGGGGAATGCTTTCATTGGCCAATGGGCCTCAAACGTTACAAGAATTTGACATGACAGACTAAAGGCAGACATGAGCAGTGCACTGACTCTCCCAGACCAGGACTAAAGGAAGGTACAACGCTTCTTTAGCACCCTACCCCCCTAGGGATTGACATGGAGGCCCCTTTCCAACCCATGGCGAGTTAGCTCAGGGACTGAACTTGTCAATGAGACCAACCAGGACAGCAAGCCCCCTATGTTTTTTGGCACCACAGTGACCAGAAAGCTGGCTATTGCCAGCTTTCTGTGCGAATATTCTGGTCCATTTTGAGGTATGTTTTCAAAAATTCGGCTAGATGTTGACGACAAATGCTGTCTTTTCCAAGAAGGAGGTCACCTCGGGCCAAATCTGCCTCCTCCCGACCCAGTTTGGCCCCCATTTCTCCCCTTCAGACAGCATTCAACGACATCATCTAGCCGGATTTATGAAAACCGTACCATCGGACACCAGCAGCCCACACAGCTTAAACTGACTCAACTAAAGTAAATATGGCCAAGACACTCAGCTCTTACCCATGGTCCTCTTAAGTTGACTCTCCTCTTGGCTCCTGATTAGCAAAAGAAACATTCCAGTCCATCAAAAAGACACTCTGGACTTGTCCATACACTCTAGCTGCTTAAAGGCCCTGAATGACGGAGGACGCTTGAGACTTAAGCAAGTTCTAAGCAGAGAAATTCAAGGTTAAATCACCCCCCCTGACTTCCTCCACCCCCCCAGCCTAGCACGTGCTTAAGGGGAATGCTTTCATTGGCCAATGGGCCTCAAACGTTACAAGAATTTGACATGACAGACTAAAGGCAGACATGAGCAGTGCACTGACTCTCCCAGACCAGGACTAACGGAAGGTACAACGCTTCTTTAGCACCCTACCCCCCTAGGGATTGACATGGAGGCCCCTTTCCAACCCATGGCGAGTTAGCTCAGGGACTGAACTTGTCAATGAGACCAACCAGGACAGCAAGCCCCCTATGTTTTTTGGCACCACAGTGACCAGAAAGCTGGCTATTGCCAGCTTTCTGTGCGAATATTCTGGTCCATTTTGAGGTATGTTTTCAAAAATTCGGCTAGATGTTGACGACAAATGCTGTCTTTTCCAAGAAGGAGGTCACCTCGGGCCAAATCTGCCTCCTCCCGACCCAGTTTGGCCCCCATTTCTCCCCTTCAGACAGCATTCAACGACATTGTTGACGACAAATGCTGTCTTTTCCAAGAAGGAGGTCACCTCGGGCCAAATCTGCCTCCTCCCGACCCAGTTTGGCCCCCATTTCTCCCCTTCAGACAGCATTCAACGACATCATTGTTGACGACAAATGCTGTCTTTTCCAAGAAGGAGGTCACCTCGGGCCAAATCTGCCTCCTCCCGACCCAGTTTGGCCCCCATTTCTCCCCTTCAGACAGCATTCAACGACATCATCTAGCCGGATTTATGAAAACCGTACCATCGGACACCAGCAGCCCACACAGCTTAAACTGACTCAACTAAAGTAAATATGGCCAAGACACTCAGCTCTTACCCATGGTCCTCTTAAGTTGACTCTCCTCTTGGCTCCTGATTAGCAAAAGAAACATTCCAGTCCATCAAAAAGACACTCTGGACTTGTCCATACACTCTAGCTGCTTAAAGGCCCTGAATGACGGAGGACGCTTGAGACTTAAGCAAGTTCTAAGCAGAGAAATTCAAGGTTAAATCACCCCCCCTGACTTCCTCCACCCCCCCAGCCTAGCACGTGCTTAAGGGGAATGCTTTCATTGGCCAATGGGCCTCAAACGTTACAAGAATTTGACATGACAGACTAAAGGCAGACATGAGCAGTGCACTGACTCTCCCAGACCAGGACTAACGGAAGGTACAACGCTTCTTTAGCACCCTACCCCCCTAGGGATTGACATGGAGGCCCCTTTCCAACCCATGGCGAGTTAGCTCAGGGACTGAACTTGTCAATGAGACCAACCAGGACAGCAAGCCCCCTATGTTTTTTGGCACCACAGTGACCAGAAAGCTGGCTATTGCCAGCTTTCTGTGCGAATATTCTGGTCCATTTTGAGGTATGTTTTCAAAAATTCGGCTAGATGTTGACGACAAATGCTGTCTTTTCCAAGAAGGAGGTCACCTCGGGCCAAATCTGCCTCCTCCCGACCCAGTTTGGCCCCCATTTCTCCCCTTCAGACAGCATTCAACGACATCATCTAGCCGGATTTATGAAAACCGTACCATCGGACACCAGCAGCCCACACAGCTTAAACTGACTCAACTAAAGTAAATATGGCCAAGACACTCAGCTCTTACCCATGGTCCTCTTAAGTTGACTCTCCTCTTGGCTCCTGATTAGCAAAAGAAACATTCCAGTCCATCAAAAAGACACTCTGGACTTGTCCATACACTCTAGCTGCTTAAAGGCCCTGAATGACGGAGGACGCTTGAGACTTAAGCAAGTTCTAAGCAGAGAAATTCAAGGTTAAATCACCCCCCCTGACTTCCTCCACCCCCCCAGCCTAGCACGTGCTTAAGGGGAATGCTTTCATTGGCCAATGGGCCTCAAACGTTACAAGAATTTGACATGACAGACTAAAGGCAGACATGAGCAGTGCACTGACTCTCCCAGACCAGGACTAACGGAAGGTACAACGCTTCTTTAGCACCCTACCCCCCTAGGGATTGACATGGAGGCCCCTTTCCAACCCATGGCGAGTTAGCTCAGGGACTGAACTTGTCAATGAGACCAACCAGGACAGCAAGCCCCCTATGTTTTTTGGCACCACAGTGACCAGAAAGCTGGCTATTGCCAGCTTTCTGTGCGAATATTCTGGTCCATTTTGAGGTATGTTTTCAAAAATTCGGCTAGATGTTGACGACAAATGCTGTCTTTTCCAAGAAGGAGGTCACCTCGGGCCAAATCTGCCTCCTCCCGACCCAGTTTGGCCCCCATTTCTCCCCTTCAGACAGCATTCAACGACATCATCTAGCCGGATT
The DNA here is from genome assembly GCA_964035705.1 of Porites rus. Taxonomy (NCBI): domain Eukaryota; kingdom Metazoa; phylum Cnidaria; class Anthozoa; order Scleractinia; family Poritidae; genus Porites; species Porites rus. Next base: position 11,120,466 of record OZ037999.1, read on the forward strand.
TATGAAAACCGTACCATCGGACACCAGCAGCCCACACAGCTTAAACTGACTCAACTAAAGTAAATATGGCCAAGACACTCAGCTCTTACCCATGGTCCTCTTAAGTTGACTCTCCTCTTGGCTCCTGATTAGCAAAAGAAACATTCCAGTCCATCAAAAAGACACTCTGGACTTGTCCATACACTCTAGCTGCTTAAAGGCCCTGAATGACGGAGGACGCTTGAGACTTAAGCAAGTTCTAAGCAGAGAAATTCAAGGTTAAATCACCCCCCCTGACTTCCTCCACCCCCCCAGCCTAGCACGTGCTTAAGGGGAATGCTTTCATTGGCCAATGGGCCTCAAACGTTACAAGAATTTGACATGACAGACTAAAGGCAGACATGAGCAGTGCACTGACTCTCCCAGACCAGGACTAACGGAAGGTACAACGCTTCTTTAGCACCCTACCCCCCTAGGGATTGACATGGAGGCCCCTTTCCAACCCATGGCGAGTTAGCTCAGGGACTGAACTTGTCAATGAGACCAACCAGGACAGCAAGCCCCCTATGTTTTTTGGCACCACAGTGACCAGAAAGCTGGCTATTGCCAGCTTTCTGTGCGAATATTCTGGTCCATTTTGAGGTATGTTTTCAAAAATTCGGCTAGATGTTGACGACAAATGCTGTCTTTTCCAAGAAGGAGGTCACCTCGGGCCAAATCTGCCTCCTCCCGACCCAGTTTGGCCCCCATTTCTCCCCTTCAGACAGCATTCAACGACATCATCTAGCCGGATTTATGAAAACCGTACCATCGGACACCAGCAGCCCACACAGCTTAAACTGACTCAACTAAAGTAAATATGGCCAAGACACTCAGCTCTTACCCATGGTCCTCTTAAGTTGACTCTCCTCTTGGCTCCTGATTAGCAAAAGAAACATTCCAGTCCATCAAAAAGACACTCTGGACTTGTCCATACACTCTAGCTGCTTAAAGGCCCTGAATGACGGAGGACGCTTGAGACTTAAGCAAGTTCTAAGCAGAGAAATTCAAGGTTAAATCACCCCCCCTGACTTCCTCCACCCCCCCAGCCTAGCACGTGCTTAAGGGGAATGCTTTCATTGGCCAATGGGCCTCAAACGTTACAAGAATTTGACATGACAGACTAAAGGCAGACATGAGCAGTGCACTGACTCTCCCAGACCAGGACTAACGGAAGGTACAACGCTTCTTTAGCACCCTACCCCCCTAGGGATTGACATGGAGGCCCCTTTCCAACCCATGGCGAGTTAGCTCAGGGACTGAACTTGTCAATGAGACCAACCAGGACAGCAAGCCCCCTATGTTTTTTCTCACCGCAGTGCGAATATTCTGGTCTGATACTTTTCACAATAAATTTGCTGCATAATTTTTATTACATTATATTGTATTATGTAATTTTTTTGTTATTTTAGTGACTGTTAAGGACTATTGGTTGATAAGTAGAAATGTCACTACAAAAATAAAGATTCTCAATAACAATATTTAATTATTATTTTTATTGCTACTTCTATTATCATTATTGTTATGATGATGTTCTATCATGAAGACAAGTGATATCTGTTTTTAATTTTATTAACTTGCTGTATGGGCAAATGAATTGTTTGTTTAAGGGAAGGGGAATTCAAATTACAGAAGAACTGTAATCAGCCTTGTTTGTCAACAAGGAAGTTGGGAATGCATTGAACTCTTGTACAAGTATACATGCTAGCTACAGCTTGTCTAAAAGTCAAACTGTAAAACTGACTTTCTTTTCGCCTTAGCTAAAATAGGTGTTGGTTAGGTAACACAGTAATAGATACTTTTTCTTTTTTTACACTCATGTTCTTTTATAACTTTTTCCTCGTGTTTAAAGCATCCAGTCATTATATGCAAATTAAAGTTAACCAGGTAATTACATTTAAACCTCAATTTCTAACTGTAAAAGGTTAAATAACCCTGTGTTATCTTAAACCTGAGCTTTGAAAAACCCAACCGAACATTGATTTGTCATAAATTAAAAGACTGTTAGAATCTACATGTAATAATAAAATGTTGTGCAACCGCTTTTTCAACATGTGTATGTATTCGTTCATGTGTGGGACTTAAAACATGTGAACAATTCAGGTAATACTACATGACTGCTTGTTGCGATAACCGTTCACTTTGCTATACAACAGAATAATGCTGCAAGGTAGCTAAAGCTTAGAGTTAACCTCCATACAATTTCAGCCTCTATTAACTTGATAAACTGTAGGTTCAATTACTAGCTACTGTTCACTAAATAGGGCCAGGTTACACACCCGAAAAAACTCATGTTAGGGATAGAAAATAGACCTTATAGGCACAAGCTAATTATGAGAAGAGCGTCAGGGTAAACTAAAGGTGAACAAAATAAGATGCATTTGCAGAGGAGAGTTGACTTATCAAGTAATACCCTGATGTATAATTAGCAAGCCACTTTCTAATGTAAAATTCTTTAAGTGTGGTGACTGATAATATAAATTCTATTTTGATAGACTGGCATGTGATAGTTGGGCTCATAATATTTTTTTGAGGTACAGGATTGAACAACTTAATGTAGCGAGCAGCAGTTTAAGTTTCCTTGAAGGAATCGCATAAAATTAATAACACAATTTTTGTGTGAAATGATATGTCATTACTGGTTCATATTTCTTAGTCAGATTATGTTGATTTATATCAGCATCACTGAAAATTTAGTATTATCTTTATTTTCAACAACACTGTAATGAAATTCAGGGTTGCCATTAAGAGGCAGGGGGGTGCAGATTTCCCCCGGCTACTAAGAATGTGGCCCCCGGCTACTTTCATAGGAATTAGAAGAAAAATAGAACCAAAAGAAATCCCTAGCTGTTTGATTCCCCGCCTACTTGTTGTATTTACCCGGCAACTTGAAATCTTAGTGACAGCCCTGGAAATTGTACTTTAGCATGAAAACTTGGGTTGACATTAGTACTCTTGTGTATTGGAAAACTGCCTTGAAAAAAAGGGTTAATACAATAATTGTTCTATAAGTGATGGTAAAAGGACTGAGTGGAGTTCAGTTTGGTTTGTAATCATACAAGTGATTAACAGAAGCAGACAACCGCGTTGCGGGAGTCCGAATTGTTTAATCATGGGTACGATTACAGACCAAAATGTGCGACACAAAGTTCTGTTACCAATTAATCATGACTTAAACAAAATTTGTGATATATTATTAGGCTATTTTTTAATATCAAAACACAAGCTTTTCTTTGCCAGCAGTGAAAAAGAACCACATGAGGCATGACTCGTACTGTTATGTTAAACTGTCCCATTAAGGCTGAAGTCAGGGCATTTGATAGCCAAACAGATTTGAGAATTTTTATAGTTATGATTATGCATGCAACTAGAATGTCTTGACGATACCGTATATCATCATTAGCAAGTGCATTGCTTCTTTGCCTCCATACATAAAAGATGGTTCCCTTGGGAGTTTACAGATGGACATATGCGCTCAGGGGAGTGAGGGCGGGGAAACTTCCATGTTTGGCTGACACTCCAAATGAGCCCCTCTGCATAGTATCTAGTTTTATGCGACTAAGAAAAGTATTAAATTACACAATTTAGCTTCTTAAACAAGGTTTCAATTTTAAAGCATTAATCTTGCCATAAACAAGGTCAGAATCAAAGGGTTTCAGCAGCACAACCCCAACAAAACTTATTTTAAATCACCACCCCCCGGGAAGTTTCTTCCCTGTGTAAATGTACATCGTGATATACACAATCATAATACAAGATTTGTCAGTAATCTGAACTATTTAAGGCCAAGAGTATCCACCAACTTAGGTAAGAAGTCATTTAAATTCTCCGCTCCAAAAGTCTGGGAGAATGTACCGCCTGGTCTCAAGTGTGTGCCATATCATAAGTTTAAGAAAGAATGGAAGTCCTGTCTTCTAACCAACCAAATCTGACCTTGCTTATATGTTCTATCACTGATATTATCTGAGTTTTTATTCCTCTCTTTACTGCTGCCAATTATTTCAACATGACGGTGTCCAACAAGAAAGCTCTTGCTACTTTGGACACTGTACACAAATGAACTTAATGTCTTTTAGTTAATTATTATTTGTCAGCTACTTTTAATATTTTCCTACCTACGTACACTTATGTAAATATCTTATATAGTGTGAAATAAAGAATTGAATTGAATTGAATTGATAACTACACAAAGCCAGCTTTGACAGTTTCTTCTGATTTAATATTATCTGCATATGACTTATTTTAAGGTCAGCGTAACTTATAATTGCTGGCACAAAGTTGACAAATTATTGGAATAGTCTTGTTATTAAAAATGGTTTTGCTCCATGTTTTTGAGGTTGTAATGTGACAGGTATTCTTTTTTTTTTCTGAACACTTAAGAAAGGTAAATTACACCCGAAACATGTCATTGATGACACTTTTACATGTAGAATATGTGTTAGAATACTATGTGTTAGAATACCATACCTAAGACAGCATGCTGATTTTTTTTTTTTTTTTAACACTCAAAGCAAATGGTTTGAGTCTTAAGAAGGACTTCAAACACACATTTCAGATTAAACACACAGTTCAAATGGCACAACGTTTGGATTTCCGGTTAAAAAACTCATAATTCTGTCTAAGATGAATGGATCATGCACTCATTTAGTACTTACAAAAATGTGGTTTAAGTCTAAAGTATGACTTCAGATCATTTCAGATATAAAATACACAATTGGATCAACATTCAAATTTTCGTTCAATTTTTGTTCCAAGTTTTTGTCGACCAGGAAAACTTTACAGGCAGGTACAAAACACGGACTCGAATCATTGACATATTTGCCAGACAACTGAGGTCCCATTTGTCTTCCATGTAAAGTAACATGTATCAGATAAACTGTAGGTGTAGTATTAGGTTTTTACTGCTTACAAACAGTCTGTAGATCTTCGACTTACAAAAGCATATAGACAAAACATATACATAGAAAAATTAAACAAACGTCTTATAGACTTGAATTAATCAGTAACCGAAAGAGAAATAAAAAAATCACACGACACCATGCACACAGATAAACCGACAACAGAGCAAAGTAATAGAAGTCACAATAACGCTTTTTCAAGGACATTGAGCTGCCTCCTCTTTTATCAGAGCAAAAAAAACGGCGAAGCGAAGGCGTTTCTAAATTCTTTTATGCTCGAATGTCCGCGCCTCTTCGCAGCGTAAGCATTCATTCAAGAATTTGTGCCGGTAAGAGTGCTACGTATTTGCAGCTTCTTATTAAAAAGAATGAGGTTTTTCTAATCATTAACTTTATACCAGATTGATTTGTAACTTAAGGCTACTAAGAGTTACTTACTTCTTACTGCCACAGCGAAAGATTCCAAACTGGAACTGGTTGCACAGCGAACAACAACAACAACACTCTGCTTTAGCTCTCCCAGGGCGCTTTGACAGGAGCGCGCGCAAAATCATCAACCAATCATGAAGTCACAACATCAACGCATGACAACAGCCAAGGCGCCCATTTCTCGAACTTCCTGGTGACAACGCTCCCGCGGTTCTGTTGTTTCAAAAAATGTTTTACAAGTCCTGAGGATTCGATTAAGAGATATTCAAGCCAATTAGTTGACAAAACAAAATAATCTTTATTGTTAGCGAGAACCGACGCATTTGTTCTTCGGATTTTCTTTGATTTCAGGTCCCACAAAGTTTCTAGGGAAATTCCGGAAAAGGGACCCCAGGTACACTCCGCTAACAACGCATTTGTGAGTCACCGAAGGCCGTTAAAAAAAATCTTAGGCGATATTCTTTGTTTCCAAATAAGACCTATGGTCTCTTGCTCCAAATTTAAACCGCATCATTTTTGGTCGAAAAGATATTAAAGGTGCGTTCAATTAAAATAAAGTAAAGCCCCGCGACTAAGATCCAAAAGATCACAGATTATTCCACGTTAGCCTAAAAATGGTAGTTGGCACGAAGTTCAGCTTATTCCGGTTTTAAAGTAGGTTCTCATTTTCGGAAGGAAAAATGCAATATAACTAAGAGTATTCAGTGGTTCAGCACAGCTTATTCCTCAAATAAAACCTGCATACCATTACGTTGTAGTTAAAGTGATAAGGCACCGATATTTGCCCAATCGACACAATATTTTCATAGATTTTATAAATTAACAACCTGTTTTAGCTGAATTTTAGGCTAAACGGGTTCTTATATAGAGGGACTTACCCGGCAAATTTTAGTCTAACAGCTGGAGGTTCTTAGCTAATCCAGGTTAAGAGCGAGGAGAAACGGCTGTTTTCGCAGGCTATTAATCGCGGGGTTTTACTGTATAAGGTTCTAAACGCTTTTCCGCGAAATGTTCGTTTTTCTGTGAAAACTGGGAATTATCAGAATTTCTTCTGCGATCATTTTCAACCTGACCCAAAACCTTATTTATACAATGTTAGCGAGTTTTGAGCAAAAAAGTCCCTTTCCCACGCTCAGGCTTGACTGTCTTTTCCACGCATGTGTGTACCACTTTCGCGTAAGCTTCAGCCATGTCCGAACCAGTTAATGTGCGAAGGATTATTTTAAAGCACAGACGTGCAGGAAAATGTCCGTTTCTGGATAAATTTATTGCCCTCTCTCTTGCCCCATGTAGGGGGGGCTTTTTAACGACAAAGGAAATTTTTACCGAGTTTTGTACGGTTGTAGCTTTGTGGACGGATGGTGATAGTGTGGATGGGCAGACATCCCATCTTATGAAAGAAAAAAGCTTCCATAAGGTAAGATTACAACTTATACATTTTGTGTAAATGAAAACAGCGCTAATGAATTTAAGAGCTTACCTATAATTATAAGCAAGGACTCGTCACACTTTGGCCACCGATCGTTTGTTCAAAACAAAATGTCACAGACAATGCGAAACTGCGGGGGTATTTGAAGTAATGTCTTTCCCCGTCTTTTCCATCCTTAAAAAGGAAAACAAGCAAACAAGTAATAAAATTGTTTGATGAATGCTTGCATGACTAATATTTTCTGTTTTCTGAAACTGTTTTGATTTCAAAGTCATATTAGTCCGACACTCTGTGGAGAAAAGTTCACCGACACTAGCTGTTGTCGATACCACGTGGTCGAATTTTTTTTTTTCGATACCGGCTCTTACTATGTTCGATTTCATTTCATATGTTTTTGAATACCGTTCAGCCTGAGGTTTTCTTTGTAACAGCGTGAGGTTTTCATTGTAATAGCCAAAACTTTTTGTTGAAAAAAAAAAAAAAAAGAAACGTATGCATGACCAGTCCAATTTTCACACGCGGCAATGACCATGTACAAAAACGCAAAGCATGACGTTTAAAATTTTTGGCATTCTCACGTATAACTAAGACCGTTTACGGCGCCACTGAAGGGAAATGTCGCGTGCAGGGGCAATAGCATTTTAATGACAATTTTATCATTTTAATTTCTAAATATATTCCTATTCCCTATTGCCGGGGAAATCTAATATTTTTAACACATTAAATGACAATCTCTTTCATTCTACGGTTAATTTTTTTTGCTCAGGGAACGGCGAAAGTTATGAGTTATGAGTTTACTGTATCACGGCTATGTACGCAAACTGCATTACAGCATTGACTAAGTGAGTCTTTTATTTTCCATTTTCCTATTTACAGCAATTTAATAAGGTTATCTTGGGTTTGGGGTGGGACGATGTGAGGAAAACAAAGAGAGGTGGCCAAAGGGGATACGAGGGGCTTTCCATCAAAAGAGCCCCGAGGAGGCAGCCCGGTTTCGAATTTGGGGGAAGACAGATGCTGGAAAGGATTGCGAACTTTATGAGGATAAACCCACCGCCTCTCCCTCCCATCGAGGTAATTATGTTTTTTGGCATAATAAAAAGCCCCTTACACACTAATCCGGACATGTTTAATTGAAATCATGATAATTGTTTTACCCAGACCTGAAGCGGACTTAAACTAACACTGGAGAAAGGTTAAAAAAAGATGCGGCTTCGAGTGAGGGAATTAGGGGGTTCACTTGTTTCGTTGGAATGCAATTATTGCCTATTCTTGAAAACAAAAGATGTGGTTTCAAAAATATGCGGATTCATGTTAGTGGATCAGAAATTGGCCCAAAAAATAGCGAATTAAGATATAAAAGAACTTAAGAGATCTGTTCTAAGGTCTTTGTTTATGGCAAAGAATAGTCAAGAGAGAATGATTCTCTCTTGGAATAGTATCTCTTGAAACAGCTTATTCTTTGTGCTATTTCTTTATGATAGCTACATTCAGTACCCAGCGATCCCCGAAATGCCGGAATTTGTGCATTCGCTAGTAGGGATATCGAGAGGGGAGAGGTGGTGGTAGAATACGATGGAGAAAGGGTGGAAATGGAGGAAGCAGCTAGGAGAGAGGAGAGGTACGCCGAGGCAGGGAGGCCCTGCACTCTTATGGTTATCGAGAGCGCAGGGCAACAAGTAGCGTAAGTACATGTAGCATTTCAATAACATCTTGGTTGCAACGTTGAACGTGTTTGAGTTCCTGCTACAAAATAACAGTTAACTGCATTCTTTTTTATTTTCAGGATCGACCCCTACAGAGGCAATCAAGAACTGGAGATACCATGGGCGGCCTGCATTAACCACTCTTTAAGGCATGCAAACCTGAGGCCATATGTGGCTAATAAGAACACGCCACATCCACGGGTCTTTTTCGTTGCACTCCACGATATTCCACAAACTGTGGAATTTTTGTGGAACTATAACGACCCTAGCGCGGAATTCTACAACAGCAGCCAGACACTACCCTAGAATCCTGAGAGCTGTTGTTTGAGCTTTGAAACTCCACTTGTCACTAATATCCTCTGATATTTTGGGACCACCTAACTGACATATTTTCTGTTAAGGGACAATATTATCGAAGCAATGGTTTTAGGTGATTAAAAAGTACAATGTCTCAAGGGGTTAGGAACCTAACAGTGATGCGTTGTGGAGAACGAATCACAAAAGTTTATAGTGTCAGCGACGTTAGCTACTGTGTTGTAAAAAAATTAATGCACCTTCTTTTCAGAAAAGACTGAAGCTGACTTTCTGAGCGCTTGACGAAGTCCTATGCTAAAAACGTCAAATTTTTAACTTTTCAGGGGCGACGGACAAGTCACTTGAAATCAAATAAACAAATCAGTTATCGTAGTTAAGTATACTAACCCCTTAGCTAGTTGCATGATTTTTACATTGCTTGAAATTCATTCTAATTTCCGATACAAGCTGAATTCATTGTTTCGCAGATTTACAAGATTTTCGTTTATATATAAGATCATAAACGAGTTGAATTGAAAAGAAAATTCGGTGTTTTGCAGCTCAAATAACAAGGGTAGTTGTCTGAAATAAGGTGCAATGTTGTTTCTTTGTTTTGCTTTTTTTGTTTTCGGAGGTGAAAAATTGTTTTTGTTGTTTTCTTTTTATTTTTAACAAGCTGTCCGTTGGTGGGATTCATGCGCTAGGGGAGTTATATCAGAGTGCACCGTTGATCAGTGGCCAAGGTCGGCAGGCCAAGAAGGAAAAGTATACCATCGTATAAAAGTAAAAACCCGCCAAAATGACCAATGTATTCATTTTTCAATATACCTATAGTTTAAAGAGACCTACACCTGATTTCAAGGAACGTAAATATCGTTTATCGTAAAATTATGAGCCTTGGCCGACCCTGGGTGGCCTCAGTGTGAGATAGTAAGATACAATCACACCATCACAGGTAGCCCAAGCTCGAAATACGAGCATCGGCATTGTGGCGTAAAATTCGAAATACGACGGAAATATAAGGAGTTGTACGAGAAAAAAAGGCTATCGTTTCGGTACCCTACGAAAATGAAAGATTTCAATAAAAAGACAGCTTACTTTAATTAAAATGTAAGTTACGTTTCTCTTTTGTGGTCCACGGGCCAATTTATGGTCGTTTCTTGATGTAATGTAAACGGTTTTCTTTGTATAATATATCAGAGACGAAAACTATTTACATTACTACCCATAAAATGGCCATAAATCGGCCGTGGACTACACAGGAGAGACGTAACACACATTTTAAGTAAGGCAAGCTATATTTTGGATTGAAATCCTTTCATTTTCGTGGGTTACAGAAAAATACAAATCCTTATATTTCCGTTGTATTTCGAATGTTACCCAACAATGCCGATGCTCATATTTTTAGAGCTTGGGCTACCTGAAATTTAATGAGAGTGATTGTGATATGAAGAATTATGCATAACACAGGGGTTTATAATCAGGCGTTAAGTTAATAGAGAAATTTATAGCAACGTTTACGGCAAACGGCAAGCGTTAATTTTTACCTTGTGGGTTCTCCCTTTTATTGTGGTTTACTGTACATAACTTATTCAATTGCAAAAAAAGGTAGTCATTTCACGCCAGTTTTATCCATAATCCGTGTTGATTTAAGCCGTTCTTATTTGCTTATTTTCTATTTTTAATTGAATCTGACGTTTCCCGTTTGCTGTTAACGAGACTCTAAATGTCTGTAATGACTAATAATAATAATAATAATAATGATGATGATAATAATAATAATAATGATAATAATAATATAGCAAGGAAATTGCATACGGATATGCTTGGTATGCACCACAAGTATCACACGAAAGCCGAATTTTCTTAAGTAGCCTGTGTTAGACGCCCCGTTCCCTAAAAAAGAGGGCGGCGTATGTACACAGGCTATTCTTAAGGGTCGTTGTTCGTTCAGACGTCCTCGGTACTTTGTGCTTCAGTGGAGTGCCCATGGTGTTTTACCACCATGATGTGCCGCCGAGCCCTCCAAACTCTCACCCTGTTTAAGACAAAAATTGATCATTTTATTACCCTGTTTAAGACAACAAAGCTCTAATTTCGCGAATCTAATCAGTTTTGTTTCGGTCAAAACATAAGTGTTTTTTTTTACACTAACATCAAGGTTTTTTAATTTTTATAAATACTTGTTGGTACTTGAGTGGCCCAGTATTGCAGTCAGAACATCAAGCCTCCGTTCATGTAAGTCCCCGTCCTCTTCGCCACGGCCTTCTTCGGTCCTTTGTTTCTCAACAGTTTCAACTGTGTTTCAGGATGTAAAATGCTATTTATTCGGGCATAATAGTACGTACTAAACTAAAGCACATTATCCGCCGTGCGCTATTATGTCTATTGTTGTTATGTTTTGAGCCAGTGATTGGGTACTTCGACTTTACATACTGTTAAAACCTTCGCCCGCAAAAACTTTATAACGATGACGGTTCAAATCGGCAAATTAACTCTCACTTTTGAGAAGTTATTAACCTTTTTTCAACAGAGGCTTGAAACAGATATTTTTCTATGTTTTAAAAGATCCACTTTCTCTGTATTTTAAAATAAGAGGCGTTTTAAAGCAGAAGCTATTTTTGAGGTTAGAAATACTTATAAATAGGTCTAATCGCCTCCTTGAGTCGTTCCAACTTGGATCGCAGGAAAGTCGGTCTATAGGAAATACGTTTCATAGTAGCCAACTATGTACTACAGTGAATTCTAATTTTTCTATTTAGAAGTTTAATAAAACGCCTAAGCTTGCATGCATTTAGAGTTTTTCAACTTTGATAATCATAGTGCACAAAGTTGTGCCCCGAAGAGTCGTTATTTATTTACCTACAGTATCAATTTTCCCACTACCCTGGGTACCAAAGGTTTATTATCTGTTTCCTCGTGAACGACTAAAGTCTTCGCCGAAGGTCATGTTTTTATGAACACTTTACCGAAGAAACCGGAAACCCTCCATTACGAATCCCTGGCACCCAGGGTTGTACAGCGCAGACGGTCTTGTAGTGCTTTATAGTCTCGACTTATCAAGTAAATATTATTTCATGGTAACTGAAGGGTGTCCTTTCAGCCTCGCGGATGCTCAAGACTGACAAGGGTTCTTAAAAGTCACGATCTGAAGCAAGTTATTTTTACAATTCTCATTATCGTATCGGGTGCTCTGTTTTTTTCTTTGAGCTTTCTTAGAATTTATGAACATTTTCAATTATTCGTTTCTTCTCCTGCCCCTCTATCTCTGTGATTCTAGTCAATTTAATGTCAATCATGTCAATAATCTTCACATCTTGATCATAGGGAAGTAACAGAATAGAATATGCAATTTTTCAATAGTAATCAGTAACTTCCAACTTTATTTATTTGCAACTAGAAAGGATAAAAACTTACGTACATTTGCTTTAACAAGTTATATGATAGCTTTTTCAGAAACGTAAAAATCAAAATTCATTTGCACTCGTGCAGATCAATCATCAGTTGCGTCCTCGTCACTGCATGACATGGCAGCGTAAAACCTTTTGGCAGCCTCTGATAAATATTTCTGAGCAAGTTTTTCGCAATCTTGTTTAACTTTCAAGGGAACAAGTCTTTTATCTAGATTAACAGGGGATAACATGTCGGGTTTTAGCTGTACACCTTGCTTTTTCTTGGAAAAAGAAACTGATGTTGGTTTTTCCATAGCATCTACTTTGAATCGTACGAAAGCGCCGTCATGTCTCACAAGTTTCAAGTTTCCCCTCTCATCAGCTACTTCTCCATATCCATAGTTGATCCACGCGATCTTTTTCACTTCGAATTTGTTGCCCTCCGTATCAACATTTCTGCTCACGTAGTGCATTTTTAAGAAACTTTTGTAATCCATTATTACTTCCGAAGTGATCCAGTGTACCTCAATGTTTTTTAAGTCACTGTTTTTCAAGAGTGTAGCCCATTCTTGTGGCACTTCGACTTTTTCCTGAGTATCATAAAACTGTTGTATGCAGGCAAAACGACGATCACAAATGCTGTAGCTATGTCCTTCTACCAAAAATTTTAGGTCAATTCTTAAAAAATACTTATTTTTTACAAGATGATCTAGGTAAAAGAAAAAGAAACACTCTTTAAATTGACTTGGTGCGTTATCTGTCCAAACAATGAGCTGGTCAAATGTTCCGTACTGTTCCGTGAGCTTCATCAGAGTACAATGCAACAAGGAAATTACTTCATTGGGTCCTGCTCCAGCAACAGTGTCATCGTAGAAATAGCAGTGCAGACAGTCTTCATTAGCAACATAAACTCCAAGAAGGTGCGTTCGCAATTTTCGTGAATAATACCAGTCCTGGGAAGTTACCTTTGGGGTTGGTAAAGTCTTATGATAATCCATTTGTACAACAAGCACTCTTGGAAACATATTAGGTTTTCCAACGAGCTCGGTAAAATGCAGTTGTCAGTTTGTTACTTTAAAATGATTCTAAATGATACCTGGCGTCTATTTATTTCTGAATTATGTAAGACAAGTAGGAAATTGCATTTAGAAGACATTAGCCGTCTCAACATGACGTCAGTTGCTGAAAGGTTGCTTAACGCTACAACGCGTTTAAAACCCCGTGGTAAAACCCTAAGATTTTAATTTCGAGTCTAATTTCGGTTATTGCTATTTCAGTACTGCTATTTGGCAATCACTGATGAAAGAGGACGCAACCATAGACACGTTTCACAAGTGATTTGATAACGACTCAACATCGTGGGCGAAATGTTGTAATCTGTGCCCTGGATGAACTAATTCGTCGGTAATTATGAAACCGAGTTGATGCGTCAGTTATCATGCTTTCTGATCTTCTATCTGTTTTAGTTTTATTGAAGATAAACCTTTAAATGATAAACTTAAAAAAGCGGGGAAACGAACTCAAATGAAGTATAAATCTAATGCCAGGCGGGTGTTGGTAAAATCTTTTAGCCCTACAAGTCAGTTTGCTTATCGTTATTAAATTAGACACTAGTACCGGTAGTCGATTGTTTACTAAAAGGTCCTCTCCCATTTGTTAATTTATGGCTGTGATATAGAATGCTACAACGCGTGTAAACATGGTAAAACCCCGTGGTAAAACTCTAAGATTTTAATTTTGGTTATTACTATTTCATTACTGCTATTTGGCAATCACTGACGAAAGAGGACGCAACCATACACACGCTTCAGCAATGTTTAGATAAAGACTCAACGTCGTGGGCGAAATGTGGTAATGTTTGCCCTGGATGAAGTAATTGTCGGTTGTTATGAAATCGCGTTGATGCGTCAGTTATCATGCTTTCTTATCTTACATATAATGATGAAATCGAAGGAATTTAACACTAAATTTGGACTAAAGACTGCTTATGTGATTACACAATATTAAAGAGATATAGTTTAGAAAACCGCCGTGCTCAAGATATCAATGCTTTATATGAACCATGAGTCAGCAGTCACAGGAAGTTTCAATCTCAACGAGCGTTGTCCAGGAAGACTTGATTCGGCTGTTGTATAGATTTGATGCAAAAAAGCCATGGCAGTCCTTTAAAGAAGGTGCTCCACATAGAAGTTCAGTGGAAAAAGGAAAACAAGCAACTAGCAGTAAGCGTAAAAAAATTTACGTGACAAAGAAAAACAGATTTCAAAGACGTAAAAATGCAGCATTCAACAACATTAATCAGTTATTACTAACGTGCTGCGAGAGCGGATGCTTATTTAGAAGGGGGCCAGCATGTAATATGAAAGCGCTTATACGAGATCAAAGGAACATGCTTTATCAGAAAACTTACAACGAACAGAACTATGTCTTCTCGAAGCTTATGAAAGTTGGAGTCACGCCGAGTGGTAAACGTGAAGTATCATACACCATCCCGACGCTTGGAGTTGTGTGCAAAACGGCGTTCAGGAAGTGTTACGGGATCTCCGATAGCAAAATACGAGTTTTGCTTAAAAAGATGGACCTTGCGGGCCCTTCAATAGAGCTTGACAAACGAGGCAGAGCAAATACCCGGAGGCTTTTGCCGGAGGCAAGACATAAAGTTATTGACTTTATTCTGTCACATGAAGCGAGTGAATCCCATTATTGCCGTGCGAGGACCCACGGAAGAAAGTATTTTAATTCCAACCTCTCAATGAAGAAAATGTGGCGTGAATTTGTGAGTAAAAACCCTGATTTAAAGACAACCAGCTTAAGAAGAAAGAATAAGGGTCACGTAATCAGTTTTTCAACCTTTCGAAATGTGTTCATCCAGGAATTAAGAGATTTATTTAGTTTTCGTAAAGCGAGGCAAGACACATGTCAAACTTGCGATAAACTTGAGAATGGTTTGAAAGGACTAGAGAATGAGAAAAAGAGAACTGGAAATAAGGCAATTGATGTTCAAATCAGTAAACTTCTAGCCGAAAAAGCCTCGCACAAAAGAGAAAGTGAAGTAAGATTTGCCTCCCTAAAATACGACTTGAATGTACTTGCATCGAAGCTAGAATTCTCTGAATAAGTGTTTCAGCAAAGCGGGGCTAGATGGTGAAATCTGCCACTGTGACAATAAAAAGTCTTTCACTTATTTGTTGGTGTTGTTTTTTATCGTATTGGGCGAAAATGGGGTATCAATTGTATCAATGGCGAACCACAAAGCGGTTTTGGCACATATTTCGACAAAACTAGTAGGGGCAAGGAAGATGGAAAGGGTTAAAGATGAAACTAATTTCCACCATTATCACTCCCCTTTTAGTAAAAAGGAACCAATTATCACAAGAAATATTTCGGCAAGCAATACTATGTTATTTCTGTTCTATTATTCCTCTGCAACTCCTAGGAAAAACGCTAAGAAAATGCACAGCTGAATTTTGGCCATCTCGAATTTGCGATCACTAGGCTGCGATTAGTACCGAGAGTTTTCTCTCACACGTTGATTGGACATGAGCTGTAGTCTAAACGTACAAACTGACGCGATTGCTATATTTATTTTTCTGTCTCTTGTACGATATTTTTCACAAAAAATGGCGGAAATGGACATTATAACCGTTCGAGTTTAAAAAAAAAAGAAGTAATTTGCTATGGTCTATACTCTTATAGTTCGTAGAAATTTAAATCTGTGCACTGAAATCATTGTATGGATTATTTTGACCTTCTTTTCATGGTTTAAAAGAGCTTTATTAATTGTAGTGTAGGATAATATACGTTCATCTTTAGAAGAACAGACAGACAGATGACATGTTTCGTGTATCACATCGAAAGCAAGAGCTGAGTGAGTTTCCGAGTTTCCCGCCTTTTATAGGTGCCAGTAACCACCGAAACACTTACGGGGGATTGATTCACGGTCAGTAGATGAGAAGATTGTTTAGACCAAAGGAAGTTTTCCTCGAATAAAAAAAAAATAATAACAATCCATATTTTGGAGTGAAATAGCTTCGTATATTCCCCAGTGACAGATGAAAAATCCAGAGCATGTTCCGTGAAACAACAAAACCCATTTGTTTTAACGCAGGATGAATCACTATTATGGGTTAGGGAAACCAAACACCATATCTACTGGATACCTTTATCCACTTTTGAGCAAATGGGGCCTACTTTAGAAAGGAAAACATACAACAAGACATAAGTTGTACTTGTAAAAAAGGAACCCTTTCGTCTTGTTCTTTTTTCTACCCACACTTTTTTTCTTTATTCATTATTAAATAAAGACATGAGGAAAAAGTTAAGATCACTTTAATGTCCGTATTTGCAAACATGCTGTAATACCCTAATTGTGAGTTTTACTAGTCTTATAGTTTTCAAAACTTTTAGCGGTTTTATTAGGGCAACCAACTATTTTTCTTCTATAAAATAACCTTTCAAGTAATGCACCTATCAAAGTAAACCCCGTGGGGGGGTGGGGGGGGGGGGAATGCGGGCAAGGGGTGGGGATTTGACAAATTTTAAAATTTTTTGATCAAATTCCCCAGGATGGGAAACGAAGGGTCAATCAAAAGCGTCAACAAAGCCCCCACCCCGGGGGAAAAATCTAAACAAACAATACTATAATACTATATAAAACGAATAAAAGAACATTTCAAAAGTACATTCTTACTACTTTTATTGAAGGTTAACGTAAGTTCCGTTAAATTACTTGCTGTAATTAAGTATTTTCTCTCTCCACTAGCATCTCTTATTTTGAACAACATAATCGCTCCAGGAAGATTGACCGTGCTATTATATTAATGAAACGTAAAATGCTTTATAACATCTGCTCAACATGTCGGAACAGGTCGGATCAGTGGCCCGTAAAAAATCCTCTGACTTTCATGGTAAAATTCGATTTCAATCGAGGTTTACAATCAGATGGGAACTTGAAGATAAAAACTTTCTCAAAATAGACATTATATGTTTAGATGACAGTGTAAAGTATCGGATTATGGCGATTAAAACAAATGAAAACTTCATACCTTTCTCCAACAGCGTGATTTTCAGAAAGCCTCGAGGGACGGACTTGGTAACCGCTTCTGAATTGATACCAGGCTTCTATCGGTCAAAGTCAAATGTCCCGACCCCGGGGTCGCTTCACGATCAAAAGCCCGACATGGGGATAGTCTCAGGCATCAAATCCCCTCCCCTTGCCCGCACTCCCCCCCCCACGGGATTTACATTGATAGGTGCATAAATAAATACTGGCTACAAATTTCTGATGAAAAAAGCTCACAATAGCACCGTTCATTCCTCCAAGATATTCAGAGTGTTTCTACTAAGTAATGATCATCATACGTTGCGCTTTTCACATTTTATTAGGAAGATACTACGTTTAGTATAGCCTCAAATTTCCCTAAATTACAAAAAACAAATCACACCCTAAATTTTGTTTTTGGTAGTTTACCTCCTTCCTGACTTCGAACTTGCCGCCAAACCCAGGACACAAAACAAATTACGCTGGGTGCCAATTCAGTTTACATGTCGCGATGACTATTTAGCGACAAATTATTTCAATTATTTGACAAGATTTAGAATAAAACTATATAAATCAAGAATACATTTTTTTAGTCTGT
Organism: Porites rus; assembly: GCA_964035705.1. NCBI lineage: Eukaryota > Metazoa > Cnidaria > Anthozoa > Scleractinia > Poritidae > Porites > Porites rus. Next base: position 11,138,271 of record OZ037999.1, read on the forward strand.
ATCAAACAAACAAAATAGCAAAAAGAAAGTGTTAACACTATATCCACGCAATCGCTACGCTCATTCGCTCTTTATCTAATACTTCGGCTCAGTAAACGCTACCTAGATCACTTTCTATAATGGCAAACAAGCTAAAAGTCTTAACATAAAAATAATACAAGTGAAAAACGTATATGCCGTAACACAACAAAACACTCCAAAAATGACTGCTTCAATAGTGCTTTCTTTCACCTATCTTCACCATCTGTAAAAAGAGGAATAAATTCAACAAATCATAAAAATCAAAAAGCTAACTTCAAAACCCCCAAATTATCCCTCATCCTATACAGCACACCCTAACGCAAGTTCTAAGCAGAGAAACTCAAGGTTAAATCACCCCCCCTGACTTCCTCCACCCCCCCAGCCTAGCACGTGCTTAAGGGGAATGCTTTCATTGGCCAATGGGCCTCAAACGTTACAAGAATTTGACATGACAGACTAAAGGCAGACATGAGCAGTGCACTGACTCTCCCAGACCAGGACTAACGGAAGGTACAACGCTTCTTTAGCACCCTACCCCCCTAGGGATTGACATGGAGGCCCCTTTCCAACCCATGGCGAGTTAGCTCAGGGACTGAACTTGTCAATGAGACCAACCAGGACAGCAAGCCCCCTATGTTTTTTGGCACCACAGTGACCAGAAAGCTGGCTATTGCCAGCTTTCTGTGCGAATATTCTGGTCCATTTTGAGGTATGTTTTCAAAAATTCGGCTAGATATATATGTATATATATTATTCTGAGGCATGTTAAGGCATGGGTCACCTCATAATTTGAATAATTTGGCCAAGTGGCATTTGAAACGGATTGTTTTGATCAGTCGTCATGAAACTTGGCAAACAGTTTTAGCTTGGTGGCCTTAACAATATGTGACATATTCATTATTGAAATATTAGTCATGTCACCCGCAAATTACCGTTAATTAACTTTCAAAGTGTTCAAATTAAATCAGGGGAAAGGAAATGAAGGAGCGGCAAATATTCTTACGCACCAGTCTTTTTGCCATGGCCTCAACAACAACAACAACAACATAAGCTTTATTTGACTATAATTATGTAGTTAAAGTATTGCAAAAGCTTTAACATAAAAAAAACAGACAAACAAACAAACAAACAAATCATAGTCAATCAAGTGTCATCAGCATGATTTGATAACAAATTATTACGTAAATCATTACATAATGAGACAAATTTCAACAAATGTGAATTTACGGAAAAATTCTGTGAATTCATCAATTTAATTATTAATTCTGGCCTAGATATTATGAAATAGCCCAGCATGTATGCCTAAGTAGAGCAAGAATTAAGACATAAAGAGAAACAGGTTACGTGACTTATAAAAGACTTTTATAACTCTTCATAAAAATACTTTAATCCACCTTGCAAGGCTACTTGACAATCCAGACAGTTTCGCTGACAATTTGATGACAACTATTTTTAGGCTGAAGTTTAACTACCCCGCCCCGTTTGAGAAAACAGGTTTTGTGACGTCATGGTCCAAGGAATGGCACTTGATGCTTGAGACGAATTTTCCAAAACTATTTGTGTGAGATATGTCTTATCATAACTTTGTGGAACCCCTTACTTGGATCCTTCTGCGTCATTAAAAAGCATTGTTCTGGGGGGTCTTTTTAGCCTTTCAACCCATGCCTTAACTTGCCTTAGTTCTAGCTTGCGCTTGGCAATGGTATTCAGGTGCTATATTGTTGTACACGTATACCTTGGATGTTTCTATTTCAAAGACCTTAATTCGCCGTATGGAAAGTCCGTCCCATCCTAACTCTTGTTGTAGGACGGCCAAACTGGAGTCATAGTTTGCACGCTCAGAAAAACTTTCTTCCGTTCCAATATATTCAGCAGCTCAATTGTTAAGATGCATAATATCACATTCAGTTCGTGGTGAGGAAAAAAAAGGCTAATAAGCTTTCATGATGCATTCAGCCTAACAAGCAATTAAATTTGAGAAATGTTCTATGAAATGGCCAATTTGTCAAAACTTCGTGTTAGAAACAGTCCGGAAATTTGCTAATCCATCAATTAATGTTCATTTTTTCATTTTAACGTCGAATCAATCACCACATTCAATTTTAAATTTAAAATGTTGCACGAAAGACAATGAGAACCGAATGGTGAATATTGTGAAACGCCTTCTATTATGTAAAGAATGTAAGATTTTTGAACCCCAAAGTAAAGAAAAACATAATAAAAGACTTAAGAAAGGAAGACGCATTTTGAAAGAATAACATTTACCAGCTACAAGATAGATAAGTGAAATATGGTTTTTGAACTCAGCTTTGTTTTCGATAATAAGAAAGAGCCAGGGGCCGATCTTTTAAACCACTATACTTGTTGACTTAAGACTGGATTCATTTGTAGTCAGTATAAAAAACTAAATACACCTATCCTAGACAAAAATAAATCAGTGTTAATAAAAATAGTATGTACCTTAAGAACCAAGCATGAGCTTACGCTTAAACAATTTCAACGAGGAACTATTTGGCAAAATTCGTCCTATTTATCTTCAAACTGTGAACACGATTTTTGATGCACGTGGTGTTGTCAGCTTAAAGTGCCTGAATGTTGTGTCCGCGAGTCTCGAAAAACGCGTTGAATATTCAATGTAGAAGAATAAATAATTATTAGATATGGTCTGTTATACATTCGTCCGTGCTAGAGGGTCTGGACGGGGAAGTCCAAATGTCAGTTGTCAGTTAAAATTTTGGCCATTTGTCAGTTGTCAGATAAGTTTTAGGCTTTTTGTCAGTTTTCAGTTAAATGATTGTTAACTAGAAATCCGTGTATCGCGGAACCTCGCGAAGCTCGGGGGGAGCCCATAAGGGGTGGGAGGACAGGAGAGAAATGAGGTAAATCATGTAACTGGGGGGGGGGGGGGGGTGGATCTAATATTGGAAGCTGAGATGTACTTAATCTCCTGTGGATTAAATTTGAACCTAGTGCTCTGGCTTTAAAAAGGATCTTCTGAGATTTAAATGGGGTTGCTGTTGTTAGCGAATGCTGCATAGGTCCCATCCCCCCATGTTCACTCCATTTGACCCTCCTACATGTGTGTAATTATGGTCAAAAGGAAACGGGGGTGATAGCGGATAACTGCCGGCTAATATTCAGTTGCATTTGCTTAATAAAAACTCACCCTTAAGTGCAATAATTATTTGTGAAATGTGTCAGTACAAGTGAGTTGGATGGCAATTCTAGGAGATAATGCTCAACAACTAAATGCTGCTTATTGGAGAAAAAAATTATTGTTCGGCGAACTACAGCTATAAAAGTGTTTGAACTTTTTTTGGTACATAATCACACTCGACAACTATTGTTTGTAACAGTAAAGTGTAAACATAATCACTGAAATAGAAAATTACATGTAGCAATGTCATTGAGGATGCAGTTCATGAGAATTACTAAAGTGATCATGAGTTATGATTATTGTATTTGTGGGCATTCACCTTAAAGAACTGAATCCACGTAAAAAGTACCAATTTTTTACCAGTTAGGCAAGTGTTCATAGTTATTCGTGTACATGCATAAGAAACAAATCCCTATGCAAGAGTGAATTTGTATGAAATGTCCACAAACAAGTTATGTTAAAGGTGATCAGTTTCTCCATTGGTCTCAATTCTAAACATGCATGAGCTTTCTGAGACAGTGCCAGAGCCATAGATTTTTAATTTCCCAGACTGAGACGAGGCAAATGAACACTTTCCCTGTATTACATGCATCTATCATGAACGTAAAGCTAAGTGCAGGATGGATTGATCTTATGGGAAACCCTACATAAATATCTGCTTGCATGTCGTTTAATTTCTTGAAACAATCTTCATCTGCCAATGGAACAAATGAATATGTCACCTCTATGCGTGACCTGTTAAAGTTTCCCTAACAGCGAAAGGAATTAACGTTCCTGGCATGGCAACCATCTCACACACTAACATTCTGAGGATATCCGAAATACTGATGTTATTTTCGAATAATATAGGAACAAAAATATAGTGGGCCAGCAATAACAAATTTTTGTCATGTTTGACTTAAAAGACACAGCTGGGTTTATGTATAAGACTGCTATACATATATTTTACTTGTGAAGGAAATTGAATGAAAATTGTAAGCTTAAACGAAAAATTCTCCCCAGTAAGGATTTTGTTTACAAAATGTAACGCTTCCCTACATGTCACACATTATCGGTGTTGTAAACTGTTCATTGTATTTAATAAAGCTTACTGTAAAACGGTGAAAAGGCTGATCGGCTGTCCTCAGTCCGATGCAAAGATACTCCTCGTGTCGATTTTACAGATGGTGTAATTCTTGCTTCCTATCGTTGTATCGAAGAAGATAATTTTGACTGTGAACTTGCCTCTCCTTGCGAATTCTATTGACCGAATACTGAAAAGTTGGCAGTCGGTTTTCCCTCTCTTCGTCGGCTTCTTTTGCAGTGTAACTGTAGTATTTTGTTGCTAACTCTTTACGTATTCGTGGTCGCTGTATAACCTTTGGCTCTAGTTGACAGTGTTTGCCTTCGCTGTGCCGTTACTTGCGCTGAATTTAAAGTCGACGTCCTCGCTCTTGTGGAGTTTTATTTGTAAGTCTTTCCCAGCGAGGATTTCCAGCCACTTGTTGAATCCACCGTTGTTGAGTTTGCTGTTCTCTTTTATTTACCTGAGATATTGGGTGATTTACCGACCGTAAACATTGTTATAATTCACAGATGAAAAAAACCGTCTTCATGAATAAAACCTAGAGCTTTGTCGTCGATGGCAATCGGTTGCCTGGAAGCCCATAATGCGCTCGTACGTCACTAACTGGAAGACGTCAAGGCGGACACCAGCCAAACTCGATAGATTTATAGCCAAGAGGAAATCACGCTGGCCTTGCGATGCTTGTGTGATATACACGCGCTTTGCGCGCAACGAGATTATAAACTTCGCGGCTCGGCGCTCCGCGCCTCGCTTCGGGAGGAATAAATTTTGATTGGCTTAATGGTTGGAAATGTTGGAGTCTGGCTAGCAAAATCGTTTGCATGGAAGAGAGTAAAATAAGACTTGAGAAATGGAAGGCACTTGAAATGCTGTCAATAGCAAAGCTGATAAAAATACGGTACTCTTGTATCAGTTTTCGAATTTAATGTAGAATTTACATCATATATGGCTTTTTATAGCTAAATATCTAATCATGAATAAACAAATAAGCTTTACATGGTTCATTATCAACAATTATTAACTGACAACTGACGTTTGGTCTCCCCCATCCAGACCCTCAAATTAGAAAGGAAAAGAGCCCATCATCTACTAGTAGTTTTTAGTGGTTTGAACATGGCGTAATTGTTCATTTAGTCATTTTGATAGATCAACCCCTAGTTTAACTTCAGGAAGTTCATACAATTTCGGCGCTCTGCAGGAGTATTGTGAAATACATAGAGAATACTTCATGGAAAGTGCTGGCGTACGGTATTTACGCACGCGTTGTTGACGTATCAGAATTCGAACGAGTAAGATTTTCTGATACAAAAACAACGAGTGCGTAAATACCGTACAAAGCACTTTCAATGTGGTATTGTGTTTATTATATACATACTGAGATGACAGCCTTTTTATTTTAAATCATTCAGCCTTTTTATTTTAAGTCTTTCAAAAATGCTAAAATTTGGCGCTATACACTCACTGCAAAATGACAACGAAAACGAAGCATCAGCTTTTTAGTAAAAACGTTTGTTGAAAACATAAATGACGGTAAGGATATGAGGTAATACAAGAACGATAAGTAATCTTAACTGTTTGTTCTCAATGCACAATTGAAAATGAGTGAATTCAAGTAAAATGGCCTGTTTCAATATAAGCTTAAGCTTAAATGAAAGGCAAAGTAGCTCCGACAAAAAGCACAACAAAAGCTTACTTCTCGTTCTGTTTTCCCCTTCCCGCTGTTGTTTCGCCGGCTCTCTACCGCTTTCTTTATCGACAATGAAACAAATGAAACTATTCCACTCCATTTCCGAAATATTTTTCACTTTTTTAGCGAGAAAAACTCTTTGAGTAAAACTTTTCTCGTTGAATGTGTGCGAAGCGGCGCTGCAAGCTGCAATAAAAGGCGGGAAGTTTGGCGCGAAACTCACACACCTCTGTGCTTCTGATTGGAGTCATTTTTCTCACGAGTGAAAACCATCGTTCGCTCCTCTGATTGGCTAGAACTAATTTGCGTAAGAAAATTTACGACATAGCTTTTTGGTGAGTATTTCTCAGTATGTATATAGTAAAATATATCATTTCATGATGTACACAGTCACGGAAAAGAAGAAAATTTACAATTACTGTCCAATGTTGCAGGTAAAAGCAGTGATGGCATAAGAATTACGCTATAAATTAATAGCGTCTTATTATTTTTGATAGTTACGCACCAAGATTCTCCAAATCATACATAGACTACCTTTCGTGGCATTAGGACTAACACAATGGAAGACTGGTTTTACTACACTGGGTGGATTCTTTCCGTCGTAACAGCTGTAGGAAACGGTTTTATAGTTTTGCTAATCGCCAAAAGGACACGGCTACACTCTTCATCTAACTGGCTTGTTCTTTCATTGGCCTTGGCTGATTTTGGGGTGGGCGTCAGTCTTTTTCCTTCAGGATATCTATGCGGTAAGATCGCTTGTAACATGAGGGTTTACATGGCGTCCTTCTGGTTCTTCACTCACTCGTCGGTCACAAATCTTTGCACTTTGACTTGGGATCGTTACATCGCCATCGTCCACCCGTTCAAGTATGTCACATGCATGACTGCAAGGCGTCCTGGAATAGCTATCGCCCTCGCATGGTCCATTCCCTTGGCGATATCCTTGTCGCTTGCTTTAGGAATGTATGCTACATCCTCTCCTACTGCTTGGAAAATTCTCAGATTAACGGGAGTGTCTGCTTTTGACATATCGGCTTGTGTACTGCTTTTCTATCTTATTTCTCGCCTCCTCTTTGTGGCAAGGAGGAAGGCCCAAGAGATGTCTGTCATCCGGAGAAATGATGTCTTTATAGAACTACGAAATCCATCATCTGTTGAATGCATATCTTCCTGCAGACCCAAAAAACCGAAAACGAAGCTTTTTCTGACCACCATAGTAACTTTCTTTTTGGGTTGTCATGCGGTGATAAATTCTTTTGTTCTTTATATGACAATTTCATCGGACATTTCTGATTTCAATTTATTTTCAGCGATTCTTGTTTTGATGTTGGTGATAAACTCGGCTGTGAATCCCTTGGTCTATGCGTTTTTGAAGCAAGACATCAAAAGGGAACTGAAACTACTGGTATGTGGAGTAAAAGAAAGGAATTAAACGCTAAAAGTAATAACAAGAGATTGTCTATTATGTCCGCGGAGATATATCTTCTCTTAGCATCCAAACTTACACCTTTTAGGCAGAATCAATTTATCTTAGTTATTACGAAGGTCGTATTGAAAGTCATTGTTCATCAAGGTTATTAAGGATTCTCATCTGTTTTTTTGCGTCAGACATTGAAGACATTGCACTGAAGGAAAATTTTATCATATTTATTTTTACCCATTTTATCTTTTTTTTTTCAACCAATGGTGATATGATTTGTGCAGAACATTCTCCTGAGCGAAGGGTATGCAAATAGCCTTGAAAAAAAGAGCAAACAAAGGCGTGGAAAAAAAAAGAAAAAAAAAAGGTCCAGAAAGGTCAACTTTGCAAGTGAAACTATTACCAACAACTCAGCAAATGTTTAATGAACTTTCATTTTGCAATTCTTTTTTGAAGACGGTTTTAAAGGCATCCCTTAAATAGGGCTTGGTCGCTTGGTCGCCAGATACTCTCAAGCTCATCCAAAGTAAATATCAATGAATGTCATTTACTAAGCCAACATCCATTAACCATCGCAGCTGCAATTTGAAAGTTTCAAACCGATCATCGATAATGTTGACTTAACAATATTCGTTGCCAAAGCGATTTCGTTCATTTCGTTCATTGATTTCGTTCATTGCTGAGTGTTTTCCTTTATTTTCTGTATTTTTAGTGTCCTTTTATAGAAAAATTTTTGAAACACCAACGACAGCGACGACATTAACGTCTCCGGATCTTGAAGCTGAATTAAGAAATGACAATCAGATCACGGCCTGTCCCCAAGTTCGATTTTTTCTTGTATTTTTGAAAGCTTTTTAGTGATTTCTCTCCCATAATTTTTGGCGCACGTCTCGCCGGGCCAATTCCTAGACTGCCGCCAACCCTTTTTAGCTGAACTCATCGTTTTCTGTTAATTGTGCATCCCGCTGAGCATTTGGAATAGAAATTGTACTTATATATGGTTGAATAGGAACCTCGACATAGTCGTTAACTTAAAATTAAACAGTGTAATAGTAAAGGACAGTAAATGGTGTCTCGATTGAAAAAAATATTTTTTTCGCGCGCTCTCTATAATGAATGCGTTAATTGTATGAATTTAATCTGTAGTTCATTATTAAATGTTGATTTCATGGAAAGTGTTTATTAAACAAAAAGTAGTGATAAAAGTCTTTTCAGTGTTTTTAAGAAAGGAAGCGGGGGTGGGGGAATTTTCTTTGTCTTTCTCGTCCGTCACGTAAAATAAACTCCCCGACAGCGCCTTGCTTTGATGCTTGACGTTTTTAAACAAAAACTGGTACGGAGATCCCACTTTGTCCTACCCTTCGGCTTTTTTTTTTTGTTATTTTCTAATTTTACACAATTTATATGTGAATCAATCTATAGTAATTTTCTATATATTTATATTTATTTAGTGCGACTAACTTATCGTTTTTAGTTTCACATGATGATTTAACTGTAGAACTACCGGGTATGTTTTTCTGACTTGAGCGAGTTAAAAAAATAAATATGAGTTGAGTACATGAAATAGAGTTTGAGATGAATGTGTCGCGATCGTTATTGGCGTAAGGTTGATTGACTGGGATCATGGATTCTTCAAAAGGAGAATATTTAGTTTTTATGTATAGCTAATGAATCTACTATAGAATGTTTAAAAATACCATGAAGCACCAAAATATTTTACTGCTGTCGAGACCAAAGAGAGAAATACTCATCTAGGTAAAAATCTAACGCGTTTCAAGCATTCGACAGATTTAGTCGAACTTTTTCGTCAAGAAATTAGTTTTACTACTGTATATGCAGAAAACACAGTCATCTTTTCAACAACCATTTTCCTAGTCTAGTTGCTCTTGAGACTTTGGATCTTTTTTTTAAGGTGTTTCGATATAGTTTTTCAGAGGCCATACCGATATTTTTCAATCGCTTTAAAAGTGATTTTATCCTTATCTGGTCGCTGTAGAATTTTCACTAATGATTGATTGTAGATTGAAATTTGTCAAAATGTAGGTTTTAGTAAAATCGATATTACTATGACAACAAAAAAACCCAAAAAACTTTGAAATTGATAAACGCCAAATTTTGCGCGATCTAGACCAGCTACTGAAAATCCAACACTAGGAACGTAAAGCTTGGTGTTTAGCAAATATCCTCCGTAAGATCAAGTAAAAAATTCTGTATGCTTGAATTCGACCAAAACGAAAATTTCAACATTCACTGTTTTGAAGTTATGCTAGTTTTTCCAAAATAATGCGCACTATACATACCTCCATGACTTGTACATTTTAGTTTGAATTTATCGCATCTTTTGAATGTAAAAGATTGACAATACTCACACTGAAATGTACTAGTCATGGATATATGTATTGTCCGCGACAAAAGTAGGTTCGACAGCTGCAGTGTCAGGAACAGTGTATTCTCATTCTCTCTTGATTGATCATGATATCCCACAATATATAGATTTAGCCAGGGCTAAAAGCGAAGCTCTCGATAATATTTATTGTTTGCTCAAACAAAATATACAATCGTGTAATGCTAAGGGGCGAAGGCAACGCTGGAGAACGGTGAAAAACAACAATAGTTCTAATTAGCAAAAAAAGTAACTTTGCACGTGCAGCACAATTTTTTTGTACATTTTTTTGCCGTTGTTTTGCACGACTACAACGTGAAACTTCCAGAAACTTCTTAGTTACACGTTCTATGGAGGAAATGTCGCACGTTTTCTTGTTCACCACTGCCGCTCATTTTCACCTTGTATTGGTGGCCGCTAGCATTTCTCATTTTGTTACCGCCGCTACAAACTTTTCATGTTGTTCTTCCAACAAAAAAATGTCTCCATTGTTTTTTTTATGTCTCGCCCTAGATCTCTGTCGCCCTTTTTCTCGTTGAGCTTCGCTGGCCTGCCAACTAATTGACATGACAATTAGTCTAACCTTAATACTTTAGAAAACACGGATACAGAGATAATTTCCGCTTTCCGTTTTCGTCTTCATTGACTCCTTAGTTGTCTCTGTTTCACAAGACGCGGGTAGCTATGCGACTTCCCGTCAAAATAACTCGAGTTGCATTTGGGTTGCCATACCTATTGATTGAGCTATTTTACATTGGTATGCCTGTGGTGCGGACGGACGGTCGGGCGGTTGGTCGGTCGGTGTACGGTCACGTGATTACCAAATTTTATCGGATGGGTAGCTTACCACATTTTCTCACCCACGGTGCTTCGCTTCGCTCGCTTCGCGCGCGAGAACTCCGCTATTACCTTTCGGGATTATCGCTTGGGCATTTTTTCCGACAACTTTTCTCGAAATAGCTGTATACATGTACAATTTACTACCGTTTGTTGTAATAGAGATTGATGTCGTGAAATTAGGGATGAATACCAAACTAATTTCAAAATACAGTAAAGAAAACATAATCCAAGGAAAAGTTGAAAAAAGGAAATTCTGCGTAGCGCGTTAAAATTTTTGTGACGTCACAAAATGTCACTTGATCATTTTTTGTTTCGATGAAATTAAAGGTTTTGAATCAAGAAAGAACATTTTAAATGGAATGATTTTGGAAAACTAACTAATGTTAGAGCAAATCAGCTTATTTTAAGCTGAAAAAAAAAATATATATATATATAGATACTTGTATTCGGGGTAGAACGTATTTTGTACTGCGCTCAATTCATTTAATTGAAGAGCATTGACTTTTAATAATCACAGGAGTTCAGGCTTCAGAAGTAATCATTGATCGTTTATTACGACAGCGCTGTTTCTTTTTTAAGAAGTGTGGTTCCAGGGGCCGAGTGTAATTAATTCGAGTCCCATAACTCGAGTACTCCCTTCCTAATTGTCTTTCGGATTATCTGATTTTGACTCGGAGATTTCAGTAAAAAAAATTCATTTTGTCCATTTGACATTTTGCGTCAAACAAAAACTTAAAATTATTTTGTCTACAATCGTAGACTACATGGCAAATTTGGTGAAGAAATGAAAATGAAAAGTTAAAGGTAGCATAGAATAACGTAAAAATATAACGTAAATTTGGCCCCAATGACACGTTTAAGGCGTGTTTTGGCCCCACCGTGGTTTAAGTCTTACCTTGCGACTTAGACACAAATTCAATCACAGCTGTATGTAAAGAAGGTTTCAATATCAGTTGCCAATCATTTTGAACAAACCAGATGTAAATATACAAGTTCGAGTAAGTTAGCATTGAAAATTATCAGTACAACGTTCAGTAGCATTTTTCTACCCGTAAACAGGATTTTGTGTCATAAAGACTCCATTTAATTTGTAACATACGTAACATCAGTGAGTCAGATCCGGATTCCGCAGTTCTAGATGTTTTAAGTCTTCTAAAATTAAACTATTATTCTTCAAAGCGGGTGGACGCGGGATGGGGTCGGTGAATAAAATGTGATCAAGAATTTCCTTGCGAAGCCTTTGCTATTACAGTCTCCAGTGAAAAGGAAATGAGATACGAAATGTTTTGACAAATTTCATTTTTTTAATTCAAATCATGCAGACCATTACATTTCATTCCTGTTTCCCTTACCCCAATGACAAGTTACAATTACAAAAAGAAGGCTCTAACCATACTTGGCTTTTTGTACTAAAATTTCTCTGGATACATTTGCTGTTGTTATTGAGCTAACTTAGTCTAACAGCCACTCCTCTATAATGGCCACTCATCTCTGTCCCTAAGCCAAGGTAACTGTTTTGGAAAGTTTGTACTTCAACCGGGTTTCCCTGATTAACACTAACACTGTATAGTGCCAATGGGTTTATTTAATCATTTACTCTATCGATCCAAGGAATGTCTGGGCAGAACTTCTTTTTCCGCATCCACTTTTTAAAAATTACATCACAGGTGGTGGAACGGGGGGATTGGCGTCTGGCGGTGGTTGTTCGTCTTCGTCGTCCAACGTGCGGCGACCAATGCTTTTCAGGCAGATATACGGAATTCGAAGCTTATAGGGATTGACGGTGGATTTGATGTTCAGGTAGCTGTTAAATAAATAAACCGTTTCCACTTTAGTATTCGTTTTGTTCAATTTTATTTTCCGATTTTAATCTGTGTATAGAGCTTTTTCACCCACGTGGCCAGCTGCTTTGTACATTAATTGATACAAAAGAAAGTCTTGACAAAAGAAAAATGTTCAAATCCCACAGAACTGGTTTGGGACACTAATATGGCCGCAGTTTCATTGTTTTGGGACACCAAAATGGCTGACGTGACGTCATATAAAACACTCTCAAGGGACATAAGCTCATCTTCTTACAGTGGTTTTTTTTTATTCATGCAGTATACAAAATGGAATTCCAGTGCGCAAAGTGCTTCGGTTAAAACAGCAGCCTTTTCTCGGGAATCAATATCCGATAAAAAAAACAAAACAAAACAAAACAAGCAAGTATACATGCAAAAGTACAATTCCAATACACTAAATGCTTACGTCAAAATTTTTCGGTAATGAGTATCTGATAAAAACAAATACAAAACAAGCAAACGAGACCAAGAACAACAAACAAGCGTGCAAAAAACCAACAAAGCAGCAACAATTTAAGGATGAAAAATTATAAAAGTATATATATACACAAATGAAATCTTAATGGGTTCATATGTAAAAAAAAAAGTCTCTACCCATAACAATGATAATTACCGAACATTGATAGCTTATTTCCCAACGCCTCAGGGAAAAGCATAACGATTACATTTGCAACTAACAAATATTCCTTCTCGTACAAAAGCATTCGTAATGCGCGAAAGACAGGGCAGTTATGACTTTCGTAAAATGTGAAGTGTATTGAACAACAATTAACTATAAATCAGTATCATCTCCTCATAGAGCGAGGCTTCCAGCCCCGGCTTAGAAATACTGGCCATTGGCTTTAAGATTTATTTCAGAAATTTGCATACTACGTGCCTTCTACGTGACTATAATAGTGTGTTGTTGTTTATTTAATGAATATCATTACCTCACGGTGAGGCCAATGTTATGAACCTTTCCTGTAAAAGTTTGCGGTTGACACATATCGTTGTCTTCCATTGTGATGACTCCACTTGCTGAGGATAAAAACAATTTACAACTCAATACATTGCAGTATGGAGTTTATATCAGCCCAAATTCCTACGCATCAAGTTACTATTGGTACTCTGACCGGCAAACGTCAACTTGTACCACTGACCGCGTTTTCAATTTACCTGCCTTTGCTATTCATTACAATTACAGATCCAAAAGCACTTTACTCAGTTTCGTCTGATTTCCTAATGTGTGTCATTTCCACTTTCTCGAATCTATCGTTTTTCGTTTAGTGCGGTTTGGCACAAGCTCGATTCTTCTTGATTGTAATCTAATTCGCCACCTACACATGTCCCATAATGCACCTTGTTTCCCTCAAGAATTTTGGATAAGAATCGTCTTAAGTGATGCCGTCTGTTATGTACAGAACTAGTTATGTCTTTATAATAATATGTTTCTTTTCTATTTATGATCTTAAATAATTCATGAAAGCAAAAAAAAAGAAAATTACAACCTTTCGAACTGGATTTTGGGCCTCGAAATGGCTTTAATATACTCAACTGTTTTTTTAATGCTGGGTTATCAAACACTCACGCAGTGTCTCATCCGATATTCAGACACTGATATGTGATATGTGATACGTGATATATGATATGCGATATGTCATGTGTGATAGATGATATGTCATGTACGGTATATGAAATGTGTTATTTGATATGTGATATGTGATATGCGATATCCTCCAAACCTGATTATTTTAAAGCCTGATCGAGAGAGGAGAAATTCCTCTCTTCGTCTGACATCGTGGTGTGTGGATATTGGGTAAAACACTTGTTTGATATAGCTTCTTAAGTGCAGCAGAAAAACTATTAAGAGAAACAAAAGCTAAATTTGGGCAAACCTTCATCGAGATCCATTTTCCAAACCTTTGTCACGGTAGTGCTTTCCTTTGTTCGTACTTCCTGATTTAGTTAATAATATATGTTATTCTTACACCTAAGGTCGATCGAAGAAACTCTGGTTTCGCCTCGTTTGTCGGCCATCTGAATGTGTGATGCAAGAATGCAAAACTCGTTATAAGTTTATTGTTTGAATCAATGGATGGAAGTTTGTTTGTTTACTTAAGACTGACTGTAAAAGGGTACTTCACACAAGAAAGTTTGCAAGTTTTGTTCCTTGATTTTAGTACTTTTGGTTTTTCAGTTTCTTTAATTTCCTCTTCCCAGTGTCTTCTCTACTTACCTAAACCCTTTTTGAAGATGTAAACGCCGACTTCGGCTCCGACCATTCCCAACCTTCCCTTAGCTATGAGCTTCAAAAATTTCAACTGGTCAGCACCTGGGATTTCCTCGTCGTATTGTAACACAAAGCACCTTCCGTGAACAAGCAAGTATTTTCTTTTCTATGAAATGATACCAAACATAGCGAAATATTACTGAAGGTATTAATGTCAGCGCTTGTCAATAAAACGATTAAATATACCTTTATCATTCGCCAACTTGTGCATGTCTCGTAATGTACCTTATTTGCCCTCAAAATTTCTCATAAGCAGTTTTCAGTTTCTCTTGGCACGGCTGTAATACCAGGAGAAATGAAAAACAAGGGTTATGCAATTTTGGGGGGGGAGGAGGGGGGGAGGGGCAAAAAAGGTGCATTATGGGAGATGTGCAAGGGACGCATTGTAAGAAACTGCTATCACAATCGATTTTCATCAGTGGCCCATGAAATTAACCTCTGTTCTTCTCTTATTCCCAATCAACGTCACCCAAAAACTCACGTGCCATCAACTGAATGCCCACTTAAACCTCAACCTTCAATCTTTTTAATTCTATTTCTCATGTCCATTTTAATAAGCTTTATATTCATCAATAAACTCACATTTTAAAACCGGAATACGACTAAGTATCATTTACATCACAGTGTAAAACTCACTTCAAATAGTTATGATACGATCTCTGAATTTTCGCGCTTAATTTAGGTAAGACGTTTTGTATTGCTTCATTATGTACGAAAATGTCTGGTTTTTGTTATGAAGTTTTTTAAAAAGTAAATGTATGTATATTCACATACGGTTTTGTAGTCAATGATCAAATTGACGCGCAACGGATATCTGCTTGTCTTGGTGTAAATCTTCATATCACTTTGAAAACGCTGAAGTTTCAAATCCAGATTATAAGGCATGTCGACAAATAGGTGCTTGACGAACTATAAAGAGAGAAAAGTACAATTGCCAAACCTTTTAGCTTACTTCAGATTATACATATGGTGTACAAACAAATACATAATCCCACGATTGACTCGAGGTCGATTTTCCGATCGGGGCCGGGGATGGGGGTAGATTTTGTGACATGGCTGTCTTGTAGGATTTTAATTAACTTCAAGTTTAAAAAGTTAGTAGCAAGTAATGATCCAAAATTCAAATCATATTATGATTGATTAGTGTTTTTAACAATGAAACAAAACAAAAAATGAAAAGAGTGTGCAGGTGTAATACTCACCACTAACATCCTTCCAGAACTCTTACTCGGGTAACCTAGATATATCAACGCATCATCAGTACAACAGAATTAGGATCCAAAATACAAAAGTGGTTTAATATAAATTCCAGAAAGACTAGTTTTGAGTATAATATCGCCTTGCGCAGTCAGTTCTAGCATCTCAATACTCAAGCTGTCTTGGTAAATTTTGCGAAAGTTCAGAAGCAGTACTATTCTGTGGTGAAATTTATCTAATTACCAACAGGAGTAAAAATAAATAAACAAATAAATAACACTTATTATAATAATAACAAACAAGATCGGCTATTCCGTGTTCATACGAAATTTTCTTGAATTTCTCTATGTTGTTTTTGTGACGTGAGGACTTTTTCACAATAATTTTGCTGTCGCCTGTAAAACTCTTGACATGGAGTGCAGGGAAATAAACTGCGTCTAGCTGGTTGCGAAAAAATATATTTGAAAAAACATTTTGATCTTACATGGGCATGTCAACCCTGCTTCACTGACCACGGCGCAACCAACAAGAAGAATGGCAACCAGAGTAATGGACTTCATCTTATCTTGTTTCACAATTCTAAGGAAAAAAAGAAAACAAGCTGCTATTTTTGAAGCGTTAATGAGTATGTAAAAATCTCCAAACAATAGGAAAATAGTAAATTTTATGAAAATAAGAAAAAAAAATCCGAGGGTTACCTCTTTTGGGAATTTTTGCGGTGGGGCTAAAGTAAAAATTGAAAGGCGAATAGTTTCTGGGCATGCTTAAACTAGCTTACGTACCCACGTAATTTTCAATTACGATTAGTTGGTCGATCCCAACGTTCATTTAATTTGAAATACTGAACGATAAATTTTTTTCATTACCATGACGTCAATTCTTTCGGGTTATTGCATATGGAAACCCGTATATCTTGAGTGTTGGCCTTAACGAGCTAACAACGCCTTAACTGCAATTGTCCATACTCGGTCAGCTGACTATTTGCCCGTGTATTTACCGACAAGTTATCAACACGGGTTTGCAAGACTGTTTGACCATATGCGGGCTCTTTTTCACGTCTCAGGCAGCTTTCAAAAGTTAAAAGTGACCCTATCTTATTGGGCTTTGTCAAGAGGCTGTGCATACCCTATGTTAATAAGACTAAGACTGGTAAAAATGGTGCTAGAAAAAGAGAACGCCGTAGGCAAAGTAAATCATAAGCTCTCTCAATAAGCCTAGCAATCTAGAAATTAAAGCGTCTATTTGTATATGTTTTAGCGTTATTTTACCTCAAAGTCACTAGAGATTTCTTGCAGTTGACTTTCTAGAAGCGATGACTTCCACAGTCTTGCGAGCTGTGACAAGACTTGTGCGAGACCTTCGTACAAATAGTCTGCAGCAGAGGCGGGGCTTAAACAAACGAGCGGTTCATCACGTCTTGCTTGTTTTTAGTACACTTCAAGCTCTTCGAGTTTTACTGCTAATATCAATCGTGAATGTACTGAGAAGTTTCTTTGATCATATCAACCCGACAATTGAACTTAGGAGCACTTTAATCTCTCCAGCTCAAATCAACCGTAATTTTACCTGAGGAGCGCTCTATTTTTTTTTTCGTGCTTAGCGCTGCACCAAAGTGATTCTTAGCACAACTCTCCAAAAGTCTCATTTAGTTTTATCAATTATTGCTTTTGAGGTCGTTGCAGTGAATAGCGCGATGTATTCTCCCTGGTTTTTCCAGTTTATAAAAACTGTTGGGTCACATGTGATTATACGTGCGACAGACTTATGTAAGACATATAGTAAGGGGTCATTTCTTATCTCACCAAGGAAAGGACCTCTCCAAAAGTTTTATTTAGTTTTATCCATTATAGCTTTTGCTGGACTATGGTATTGAATAGCTCAATAGATTATCTTTGGTTTTTCCTATCAGTGTATATAACCGTTGCGTCAGATCAGCGCGACAGCAGTAAGCTATATGCTCAAGGGTCATTTCTGATCCTGCCGAGGAGAAAGGTGTTTAATTAATCATTGCGATCTGCTCTTGCTGATAAAGGAGTGGCTTGTACAAACGCGAGCGATGTATCACGTCCTATTTGTTATCAAAATACTTCAACCAATCCAAGCTCACCTGTTCAGTAAAAACATGCTAAAGCCACACCCACTTGATTCTTTAAATCTCTTTCTAAATGTTAAAGAATAGTGAAAATGGTTCAATTCGGAGGTAGTCGTTCGGAAATATCAAAAGAGTTTAAAATATATTGTGCAAATAGTTTTAGAATTACTTTTTGTTGATTGTCAGGAACGCGTGTATCATAAATTCAGAAAAGACAATTTTGTTGTGAAGTTCTACAAACGTACATGCACACATACACACACACATTATTTGTTTAAAATTCAAACTTAAGAATATTTTTACGCCTAAAAGTAGCTAGTTATAATCTATGCTAGTCAAGCATGAAGGAGATATACGTACAAGCGTATAAATCAAAACAAATATTATGTTCTTAATACCATCTATCAGAACACAACGTATCTTATTTCATGTGGTACACTGTCTATTGAATCGAGACAAACTAGCTAATAAAATGGCAGCTAATATCAGTTGGGAGCAAAATAAGGTCCTTTTTAAACGTCTACCTTCACATGTTCTGATTTTCTCCAGTGGGTGAGGTATACTGATGAAAATATAGGGAAATCATTTATTAGTTTTTTTTAAAGGTTTCCGATAATGTATTCGGAAAAGACGCAATTTATGGTTATTTGATTTTAATTTATTCAACACCACGTGAACATTACCAGCAGATTTCCTGTTTTATCGCGGCTTTATTCTCCTTGGGTAGGCATAAGAAACGGATACTTTTTCTGTTAAAACCGACTCATGAAAGGGTTGAGCCTCGGGACGGGACCTGTATAAAACTGTAGCTGTATAAAACGTTGTAGAGAACCTCGAGGGGGACTCTGAGAATCAGACGGAATTTGAATTCACGGTAAACAAATAGACTTTCCAACTTCTAAGCAACAGAATTCAAGAGAGCTAGCCTCTACAATTTAATACTTACATTGTAGTCAGTTGTGAATTCAAGGTTGTGATTCATTATTTTAAATTCCTGTAAGATTGTTCACTTCCTTGTCCGATTTCTAATGATTATCACGGGCGGAATCTCGCATAACAATGAAACACTGGTTAAAATTCTGGCTTTTAAGAACTGGTTATTTTTCGCAATCATCTTGTGTTTATCGAGTGAGGGAAGCCCAAGCGTTGTTCGAGGCCTAGTAGCCGAGAGCAACTCTAGTTGTTTTTATTGCTCTCCAAACTTCTGAAGAAAATACACAGAGCTAAAAGCGGCATAACCTGACTGCAGCCAAGTTCTAATAAAAACTTTTGATCGGTTACAAAATTCTCTTTACTTGTGGCAAAGAAAACATACGCTTTATTGCCTGGTTACAAACATGCGACAATCGTCCGGTCACCTCATGATTGTAGAATAACAGACGTTGGGTAAAAGAAAAAGAAATAGAGAAAAAGAAAAGATAGAGATTTGATGATGAATTTTGAGCGCGGTGAATACATGTAGATAAGAGAGAAACGATTTTTCAGTCAATGACACAGGACTCTCACTAGGAGTCGAATCCCTTTTAAATTTCCAACTTTTCGTCGAGTGTAAAGGCTCTATACAAGGAAGCCTGAAACTGTTGTCAAAAAGGTGGGTTTGAAGACTTGAAATGGAACTTAGATTTCTTAATGGGAAACAGGAATACCTTTTCAGACGTCCCGTTTGTTTAGGAAATTTTCCAATGGGGTACTGTTCTACCAATTTCCTAACCGAATTTTCCGGAAGCTTTTTGTAAACGGTAAAAAACCGTCACAATTATTGGTCGTGTTCAAAATGCTAGAAGTACGGATTTGTAGATGTTTCAAAATTTACCTTTAAAAAAAATCAAAACATCGTGGTTTGTAAAATGACAAATTGAGAAAGATGATACAATAATATGTTATTTCTCATTGCTGTAGGGCATAAATTAAAAATAATTTCCTTTTGATAAAAGGAAACACACCGATATTATTCATGTTAGATGTGTTATAGAAACGGATTAGTTTAATTATCCATGGCTATATATGATGAGAAGTGTATACCCTCCAGTGAGTAATGAAATATCCAATCTCCACTTTTACTCCCGTGCCATACAAAAATATTTTACCTTGTTATAATATCTCATGTCTGGAGGAGATGATTCCAGGTGTACGTGATGGATTTCATTCATTCTCTTTTAGCACTGCAAGATAAATCAAGTATTCATATCTTGAAGTATCCTTGAAGTACTCACACATAACAGTTACTAATAATACTATCAAGTAATGAA
>OZ037999.1:11163495-11235995 GCA_964035705.1 Porites rus
CGGGCGAAGTTAATATTGATTATGTTACCTGAACCTCTTCCTCGCGTTCGCAAAGGAAGCAGCATGGAGAAATTTGGACACTTACCATGAACAGAAAAATTCTTTTTCTTCCACTAAAAGATACTTTCAGGGCAATAGTGAAGCTCGTCGTACTGAAATAATTCAAAAATGAGGGATAGGTTTTCAGGATAACAAAAACTTAAGTTCGTTACTCATTTTCGACGGCAATATTTAACGTGTGGTTTTAATCCTAATTCTCTTAATGCTATTTAAATCACACATTGAGACATTCAGTTAAAACATACCTGGGAATTGGCTTGGGTTATTGAATGTAATCTCTGTAAGACACCATCGAAGTTCAGGAATTTTCATGATAGGCCGGCGATAATTGTGTCAGCACTTCCAATTTCGAAACGCACAAAAGTAGATATTTATAGCCCAAAGGCTCATTTTTTTGTACTTCTTGTAGGTTTTCCCATTGCAAAATTCCTTTTTCCAGTCAAAGAGTGGGGTAAAAAGTTGAAACTGGGACAATTTTTGCCATTTTGAAACACTGAACTCTACCAGACGTTGACGCTGCGTGACAATCTGTTCCGTAACTGCACGTGACATAACCTACCTTTGAAGACACGGAGCCGTCAAAATGACAGTCACGGAATCGCGGTAGTAACGCAACGCAATTCTTGAAAGAGTAACATTTTCGATCCGGACAGTTTTTTGAAGAAGAAAAAGTCAAACGCGCTTTTTCTGGTACTCACTTTTTATCGAAAAATAAGGACTTTAATAATGGTAATCCGCTCAGGATGACGGAACAGGAAGATATTTCGTCTTGTTACTTTACGATCGAGGAAACTTGCGACCGTTAAACCAGGGAGTTTTGGTCACGCTTCACTATTTTTACCGGACTTCGATGCTTTCGTTTGGAGGCTGCTTAAAGGAACCCAAGCCATCTCTCAGGTATGCTTTAGATGAATGTCTAAATGGGTGAATAATCGAGGACCGGGGAAATTTGGAGCTATACCACATGAAGAATAATGCCGCAGAAAAGAACTACTAAATTAAAGTTTTTGTCACCGTAAAAACCTGTTCTTCGTTTTTGAATTATGTTAGTTCAACGAGTCTTAATATTGCTTTGAAAGTATCTTCTGGTGAAAGAAGAAGAGTTGTTCTATTGATGGAAAGTTTCTCTTTGCGGCTTTATTTGCGAACGCGACGAGAGTTGATGTTAGTAAATTTCGGGTTGAAAATACGGCCATTTTGAGACTCCGACCACGAAAACTGATATTCTTACTTTTCTTGAAAATAAAAGGCTTTTTGCGAGAACAACTTACATCAGATTACTTATCTACCTAAAAGCTATTTATGGACAAAAAATGAAGGAAATCGATTTTTTTAACTCTTGCCACTCGTTGGTCGATATTTCCTGACCGTCGCTCTTAATCAAAATAAGAAAAGCCCGGCTAGACATGACCACCATGAAGAATCGGCCCAGCAGTTGGCACAACAATTTCTTAGATCGTTTGGTTGATAGTCTGCTCCACAGCCATTCTTTGTGTCGTCACACAACAGTCCTTCCCATAAACGGCAGCTGAGAACCGAACCACATTCCTTTCCCTTTGTGTTTGTACTAACGAACAAACCAATCATGTATAAGAAACTATAAACCAGACTTACCTTCAGTCGAAGTTTGACTGAGATTCTATGAAGCAATTGGTCTGGAACTAAGGAGTCAGGTGAGATATGCGCGCGAAGCCAGAGTGTTC
This sequence comes from Porites rus, assembly GCA_964035705.1. Taxonomy (NCBI): domain Eukaryota; kingdom Metazoa; phylum Cnidaria; class Anthozoa; order Scleractinia; family Poritidae; genus Porites; species Porites rus. Next base: position 11,165,259 of record OZ037999.1, read on the forward strand.
ACACTTGAAAGGCGAATGAACATGATACTAGTAGAGAGGACTGGCTAGTCCCCTCTACTTACCATGATCACATTTTCTCTACTTGCTTACTGCTGCTGCTGCTTATCTCATACACTGTAAATTTTGAACTGGACTCAAATGCGACAACACTACTCGTTGACTGCTTGTTTTGACACTTTTTAATGTTCTGTCATTCACCCGTTGGGGACCGGTAAGAGCAAAGCTGTGATGGAGGAGTCACCGTAGTGTAAACGTGGCGCGACCTTCCTGAAAATGGAAGCTGAAGTCTGATTGGATAATATGCGGAGAGGAATGTGGTTAGGTTCTCAGCAGCCGTATGTGTGTAGGAGCGTTGCGTGAGGACACAAAGAACGGCTGTGAAGCAGACTATTTGGTTGCCAGATTGATTTGTTGCTATGATTGGTCGATGGTTTCTAGAGGGAAACATTGACAAATTACTGCTTTTTTGTCCACCGACAGGTCCCAGAAATCTCTTCTCCAAAAAATTGTGTTCGATTTTCCATGACATTTTTGAAAAGGCGAATTGGTATCTGATATAATATGAAACGGTTCACAAAATGTTATAAAGAAACTCTACATTTTGTTTTGGAAATTATTGTATTCATAGTGTGTTCAATCACTCCCTATATATTGTTATATCTTTAACTCAATTGTTGGTGTCGGAATATCAAACGAAACTCTCCTTTTCGCGTTTGATATATCGTAAGATGTTGAACTTGTAAGTAACAAGCCGGTATGGAGACGTGCGTTGTTAATTTTGTTCACAGTTGAGATGAGCGACGCCAGCAGGTCTTATAATGAATGAAGATGGATTAGAACAAACACAAAATAACAAGTAATTATAACTAAAATTATTTTTTCTTTATCCACAAATTTTCTTTTATTTTTCTTCTAACATTAATAATGTCAGATATATGTTCAAATAACTCTTTTTCCAGTAGTTCCAAGAATAAATGCTAAAGCGAGCAAAAAGAGGGAGTAGTTCTTGCTGATTTGATACGGCCGATAAATAAAATGCAAAGTTTACTTTGCTGACTTGCCTTGACCTAATAAGTTTTGTGTGGATATTTTCCGCGTTGATATGCCCTCGGCGAAACAGGAGAAAATTATAGGATACCATTTTTTTATAGATCAAGGTAAAATACCGTTGTCAGTACCCTTGCTTTTAGTCTTCACATATCACATGCACGAAAAACAGGTAATTGAACACGCGCCCATCTCTACCCATATCCGCAACAAAACCGAAAACAATTGTAAGATGCAGTTTTGCGTAATTTTAAGAAATAAGCTGACACTAACGCCTTTTTTTTAATATATATGTTTTGCTTTTAAATGCCTTGCCATTATATCATAAATTAATTTTGGATCTTGGATGTCACTTAATGGAAATTTATCATTTAACACACAATATGTTGCCAAAAGTTATTTTCGGTAGAGAAATTATCTATTTTTCCCTTTATCTTGCGCAGGTGAAAATGTGATGCAGAAGTGCAAATTGTAGCTTTTGGTGAACTATAAATCTATTTCTACACTGCTGTATGCTGATTCTTTGAAAAAAATCATTTCAATTTGAAAGTTTTAATTTAGAAGTCCCTTGGAAAAACAAATTTTGTTATGGAATCGGATTCAGGGTTTCATGAATTTTAAGGGCGAAATTTTGAAAAATGATTTTTACCGGACGTTAGTCTAATTACTACACTTGGAATTTCCTTTAATTACTTTTTTTTTAGATAAGGCATCTTGGATTTCATCTGTTTTGTGATTCGCAAAACATAGCCATTACCAGAGGAAGCGGAAAAGATTAAAAGATAAATCAACAACGATGGAAGAAAGCGTTCTCAATTTTTCCAAATTAAATCGGAGATTTCTATCGTGGTTTTAGAGAAAATCTCCCCAAAGTGGCGAAAAGGCTTCATAGGATTTTATTGGAACAGCTGTTGACTGACACAAGTAATCAGGGGAGTTTTTGTGGTTTGTTTGCTAAAGAAAACTATGGTTTTGACGTTCTCTGAGCTTATAATGCTACCTCAACCGACAGTTATATATACGATATAGCTTATCTACAAGACAAGCGCGTCTAATTGAACCATTTAAACTTCCTAAAGCATTACTCATCTGGGCGAAGAGATATTGGGGATTTGAAGAACAAAAACGGTACTTTTAGGTTTAAAGAATTTCAAAGGAACATGAATACTAGCAACAGCACAAAAACAACGAACTCTGAGGATAAGATAGAGTGCGATGGTGTTGATCGCGAAACAAGGGAGATCGGAGCGACTGCCGTCTGCGCAGTTATTTTCATTACATCCACCATAGGAAACGCTTTGGTAATCATGGTGGTTTATAGAGAGCGTCGAATGAGGACAATTGTAAACCTGCTAATCGTCAATGTGGCCGTTTCCGATTTTCTATGCACCCTGTTTGTCATCCCAAGGGTGATTACCCAGACATTCACTGATCAACTTGCTTGGCTTATTGGAGGAACTTTAGGTGAGGCCTTATGCAAGGTTGTTTACTTTTTCCAAGACATAACCGTGGCTGTTTCACTACTGAGCCTGCTGATAATTGCAAGCGAGCGATACTACGCTATTACGCGTCGAGTTATCCAAAATACTTATCAAAAGACGCGATGTATATTACTTATTGTGATCACTTGGATGGTGGCGTGTGTGATCCATGCAGTTGATTTGTACGCTTTCAAGTTAGAAGAAGGAGCATTTTGTGTGCACACCTGGGAGCCCCTTTTCGAAGATAGGTTTGAAGCCTGGAAAATTCAATTTCTTGTCCATACGATCATATTTGTGTTCATTCCATTTTTTGTCATAACCGCCCTCTACGTTACAATTATTATTCGAATTAGACGAATGACCTTACCGGAGGAGGCAAGCAGACGTAGTCTTTGTCTTAGTCGAAATAGGAAGGTGCTTCGTATGTTAATTGCGGTGGTTATTGCTTTCGGCGTTTGTTGGTTTCCATTCTTAATTTATCATTACGTAGCAACCTTCACCTGGTTTAACAATAACCTAGAACCCCCCTGTAGCGTGAAATTTATTGGAGAATGTAGCTTATATTTAACATTTATTAATTCTTCGATAAATCCAGCAATGTACTTTATGTTCAGTGAAAATTATCGCAGGGGCCTTAACAATATTGTTTGGTCATTTTTCACGCCGTTCTTTAGAAGCTCAAGGAAAAGAGTTTCAAGAAATATTGAGACTCCACGTTTCAAACCACCACCTCAGGACAATGGTGGAGTTATTCAGTGCCAAGATGTCGAATTGCAGGTTTTTTCTTTTCCGCAACGTTAAATTTAATGGGAGTGTCACCAAGCTCTGGAACAACTCGTGCTACTTACAACAACGGAAGCGTTTGACATCCGGCTCCTAAGACTGGTCTGTTCTCACAAAGGTACTATCCAAGAACATGGAAGATTTTCAGTGACGTAATCATACGAAACTTCTTACAAACGAAAGACGGAGAGGAAAGAAATAAACTAAATCCTGCATTAAGTTAACATATAGATTTAGCCAGGGCTAAAAGCGAGGCTCCCATTAATATATTTAATCACATCTGAGGTGAAACAGTAGTATGAGGCACTGTTTTTATCATACAGACCTCGGACAGAAAGCAGTATGTCACAATACAAATTGCACTCATTCAATATTCAGGACGATGGAAGTACGCGTGGGCTTTTAGCTAAACCGTTAAAAAAATTTCCATCACCTATACGGCCATCCGGTTCTCACTTTTGTAGTGCTAGCTGTGGCGAGTGTTTGAATGAACATTAACAGAGTTACGCTTCAACATAATAAAGAATTTGTTATGTTTATTTTTATTTAATGGTTTAACGCGCGGCACTTTGAGAAGTCCTGCAAGCGATGTTCACTGAACGACTGAAAACAATCGGCACAGCGAGTAAAATTACAAGAGAGTCTACTAACAATCAATAAAAGAAATATAATTCAGTGAAACATATACAGAGACAACAATTTTCATTCAGGAAGACAAGTATTAAAGTGTCTCTAAAAAACCTGAGTCTTCAAGCTTCAAGATTAAGTTTATGTTTTAAGCCGGCTTCCCGGTGTTTGCTTTTTTCAAAGACGAACTCGAGGCGAGAGAATCGCTCAAAGCTTCCTTTTACTGCCAGAATTATAACTAAATATTCTTTGGGACGTTTTCTTTCTATTTGCGGTGAGAAACTGTCTAAAGGCTTTTTAAAGTTCTGTAAGCTTATTTCGAACCTGATACTCGGTCAGATCATTGTCTCAAATCTTACAAACGTGCATAAACTAAATATCCGCATAAACTACGCTCGACTTCATTGAATTATACACAAAAAACAAACATCAAATACAATAATTACTCTGGCTTACCATTCGAGATGCAGCTCCTGAAAGGTATCAAGTAAGGCCAGTATCGCTTCAGACTTTGCAACCCTCTTACGCATCAAGCAAGGTGAATACGAAAACGATGCCATCCGAAATCGGATTTCCGACTTTGACAAGCGACGTATTTCTCAACCAAAAACCCAATAAACAAACTAGCCATGAATAACAAAAGACTCCTGATAACAACTGAATTTCATTTTGTACATCCAGTGGAAAAAGACAGTTAAAAACATCACAAGTTGGCACAAAACTCTGTCAGCTTCATCTGTCAAAGTAAACAAGATTCAAGATGCTACAAAAATTTTCCGCGTGAACTCACCTGTTAAATTTTGACCAATCAGAGCATAAAAATTGGACGTAGAGCGTGACCAACGCGGTGACAAAAGTCAAAAGCAACTTCACCGACGAAAAATGTCTGATTGGTCGACGCGCAACCACGTGACATTGCCAAATTCAAAAATGGCGGCAATACCTCCATCGTTTGTTTATTCCAGCGGAAAGAAGATTAATTGCGGCTTAATATGAGTTGAAAATGCATGTACGGATATTTTAAAAATAGCCTAGCCTTTTTATTATCCTTTGTCACCTTTTCCTATGGGATTCGTTCCCTGCGATGCTCGTGTTTTGGCCGGTTTACCGGATTCAACTTTAGACTTGTTTAAGCGATCACTCTTAACGATCACGATTCTGATACAAGCCGGGTCACTAGAAAGAACGGTCTTTGATCACAGCTCAATGCAGCGGAGAAATAAGACACTATGGGTCCTTTGAAATTGCTTAGACACCTGGAAGTTATTTTATTATTATTATTTTTTTTTTACCGAAAAGATAAAGCAAAATTATGTTTTCTCCAGCAAGACTTTCTAATTTATAAAAAAAAGCTTGAACATGAGCTAAATGAACTGCAGTGTCTGCATTCATGTTCTTTTCATTGTGAACGGGTGCAATTTTCATATCAAAACTTTAAAACCGTCTATGACCGAGCAGGTTTTTTTCTCTTTCCAATGGTTACTGTGCTTGATCTGAGTAAGATAATGAAATTTTTAAAATTAGGGGGAATACTATAAATAAAAGAAGAGAACTTTGATTGAAAATATGTTAGTTGGAAAAAATACTGATTATATATTTTTAGTATATAGGTTAGCAAAGTGATGCGTGGTCAAAAGTGCTACAAAGGTGTAAAATCCCAGATCTTTCCATTAATAAATTTTATTGACACTGTCAGGGACATATGCTTTGCTTGAGTACACATTTGTTCGTCAAAAATCTTGTTTGTGAGGCTACCTTTGTTTGATTCAGGATCAATCAATCTTTTCTGAAGAGAAATGAACAATAAAGTATGTTAACATGTCAGATACTTCAACACTGCCTTAGCCAACAACTAAGAAGAAACTCAACTTTATATCAATAAAACAAAGCGAAGATTACTTCACTGTGAAAACAACAACCCCTTCAAAAATATATCACATTAAATTCATGCAAAATGTAGACATGATGATAAGTTTATAGGAATAGAAACAAACGATAATTACAATGGAACTATAGTTTGAATGAGATATGTATTTGAGTGTTCCCTCATAATTCTGACAGAATATCAAAATTGGAAACTGCATGCATACCCTACACAACTGCATTCATCAACATGATCCAACTAAAATTTCTTTAAGACTCAAAGTTTACTCCAAACTTTAAACTCCTGTAAGTTTAATTTGTGATGACTATTTTTTTTTCTTGATGTTAACTCTATCATTCATTCATAACTTTGCTCCAAAAAAAATTAAGCCGAAAACGATGGATAGAAAAACAAAAGCATTCGCAGGAAAATTACCCTGTTCATCTCCTTCCGGGATCCAATTTTCAAGCAAAGATACACCCCCCACAGAAAGCCTTGTGTGCAAAAATTTAGTACTAAAAAATTGTACAGGGAGGAAATCATGTCCGTAAGTGCGGTTCCTAACCAAGAAAGTAACAAGTAACTCGTTCTGTGGATGTGTGGATGTGTGGCAAAATAATCTAAACTTCGATCCTTCAATTATAAAATTGCAAGCCTAAATGTACAGCAGCTGTACACATTGTAAACAGAATTTTTTTTACAAATCAGAATGTTGCTGGACCTATCGAACTGTAGCTCCAAGACGGTCTAAGCATTTTAAAGAAAACAGTCTTACATTTTCTCATTCGACAGTTGGGATAAAACTCAAATCTCTGTAACATACAAAGCTGTAACAATGAGCAACAACAATAAAATGTGCATCGATCCACAAAATCACGTTTCGAACTACGCACTTTAGAACACTGCCGCAACCCGGCCGCTTTCGATCCACAAGCCACAAGACAATTTACACCGCAAGACAATCGCTTAGAATATTTCTTTACCTTCTTTATAATTTCCTTTTGTACCGAGTGACACGGGATTAAGTTGAACCAAGCGTAAGCTTGTTTTTCTGCCATAAACAGTGTAAACCCGGAGATTTAGCATCTAAATAAAGTTTTTCCAGCAACAAAGTACAAGCTAAGTCACAACAAAACAAAGCCCAAAAATGTCTATCCCTCTACCTTTCTTTGTTGAATCCGTGATAAGAAACTTGAAATAAACAAAAAGATTTTAGATAGCGTTGTGATACGCTCTTCGATCATCAGTGAAATGTTGTCGAATGTTAGATTCACAATCAAAGTCGAATTTTCACACAAAAACGGGATACACATTTAACAAAACTGTCGCTTCCGTGCATCTCGGTACAAGCTTATTTATATACCAAAACAAAGCCCAATAATTTTTCTTCCACTACTTTTTGTACCGAATTGCACGGAACATGCAGTAAACAAAGACAGTAAAAATTACTCACCTTTTTGGCATGTCTTCCACATGCAAACCAGCGATCTCAACGTCAACGACATTGAATCAGACCAAGCCACTGCGATTTTTCGCCAGTTCCAGGACGCTATATTCTCTAGAGAACATACTTCCATCAAAACTTTGACCAAATATAATTCTTGATCTCTTACAGTGGCAAGAAATTGCAACGTTGTTACTGCCATTGCTTCCTTCATCTGAGCATTTTCGCCTCGGAGCCAATGACATTACCCGAAATCGATCACGTGTCATTTTTTGCAGAGCATGCGTAGACATTTTTCGGCGGTGAACAAAAGCAACTGTCTTCCCTACCTGTAACAGCTGGCCGAATTTTCGCGTCCGAGGTCAGTTTGCAATCAAAACTTTAATTTTGCGGCACATAAACACAACATATTTCATACGAATTAAAAAAAAAATTGAACTTGAGCCTGCGATCACTTAAAAACAAGTAACTTGTCAGCGGATAACGTCAAAAATACTTGACCTCGATGGGTCGACACCTGAGCCCGCGATACGGTCAAGCGACACTGGTCAGCGGGTACCCTGTTTTGACAGCTGTCAATTGATCAAAACATTGATGTCCAATATGTGTGCATTATCAGTTTTCCTTTGCCTGGTCCCTATGCGGCGTCTTTCCAAGCCGTCTCGGTCAATGCATTTCGGTGACGTATCCGAGACGAACGGCCGGGAGACGCCTAGACAATCTCGGAGTGCGCATGCGTGAGCATTTTTGCATTTTTGAAAAGTTCCCACGTTCAACTGAAATAATCTATAAATAACTTTGCGCGTGAATATCCTTCGCTTAAGATCGGCACTAACCTGGTTTCTGTTATCACAGAACAAAAATATTACTTTCAATCGGAAAGAATATTGCTGTATAACGTGCAAGTAATTTCTCTTTTAGTTCATTTTCAAATGAACCATTAAAATGATATTTCTTTATTGATAAAAAGATTTGAAACAGTAGTTTGTTGACATTCTACCAAATTTAGAGACTAAATTCAACAGCCTGTCCGATTAGTTTGATAAGCTTCCAAATCCAAAAATTAAATTACATAAAATATTTCGAAGTGAAATGATAACGAGAACTTTATAGGAAAAAGCGAAAATAGAGAAACGAAAGATAGCTTTCCATATCCAAGAAAAAATATAAACTTATTTCTTTAGCTTACCTTCCGATTCTTGATCAAATAATTTTTTTGCGACGCTGTTTTGCTTAGCCTACAAATAGTTTTTGAGATGAAATAAAGTTCAAATTAGTTTAATGAGATAAATGAAAAAGAAAGGCCAAAGGACTTTCAACAATGAAAACGTGCATAGAATAAAAATGCTCGGTTTAACTCTTTATCCTCTGTACTCTCCATGGCTGCTGGACATCTTTCATCAGCGCGGAAAAGTTATTGACAGCTCGCCCGCTTCCAAAAGCTCCGCCCCAAGTGAGACAAAATGTCTCACTTCTCCGAGTTTGTCTAGGCCTCAAAAACTTTCTCGGGCCACGTGACTCGAAACGCATTGGCCGCGCATAATAATGAGGCCCTGGGACTAGGCAAAGTTTTCCTGTGCTCCCAAACTAGCTAAAAGTATGAGATTGAACATTGTTCGCGATCTAGTAAAACAAATCAAGTCACCTCGATGAGTTGACACATGACCCCGCGATATGGTCATGGGATACTGGACAGTGGCTATCCTGTTTTGACAGCTGTCAATTGACCATATTGTGAATGTTCTATATTAAAGAAGTGGAGTTGCCAAGACACGACTGAGACACCCCTCCCTTCCTTTTGATAGTCTCCCCTACCCCACCCGTACAATCTGTAGACGCGTACGTATGTACGTACGTCACACCACGGTCAAACGTCTGAGCATGCGCGGAGAATTGCGTGGGGATCGCTACGGTCGATTTGGAAAAGCTACATACATGTGGCTACCTCTTGTTGCGGACAAGAACAGGGAAATTGTCTTTGTATTTCAAGAAAGTTCACGGGCGATGAATAGGAAGAATAAGAGGAACGTATAATGTGAAATGTAAGTATGAGTAAACTTCCCTTTGTAAATCATAAAATTCCGTAACTGCTCGTAGTGGCCGCTGAAAGTGAAGCTCAAGTTTAAATAGTTTTACATTGTTTCAGCTTTCTGTAATACTTTTATACTAACACTGGCTTGAACCTAATTTTAATGATTGGTATTTTTATTCAGTACAAACCATATCTTTTGGGCTCTGGTTCGTTCTGCAAAATAAAAAAATTTAGTAAATTATCTGGTGTTTTTTTTTCGATGAAACTGTTCTTTTATGACTGACGACCTTAATTTTGAGCTTATTCTATCTTTTCACATCAAATACATTATCTCGCTCAGGGTTTAAGTCTGTACAGTCTGTACAAACAAACTGTATCGATAATGAATCATTATTTTAAATGTCATTCATAAAATTCCATGACCACATCATATGAGTTCAGTAAACATATAATCAAGCTCAAAAAAGATGCATGAACATCTATGGTCTCAATGTTATTTATTGTTATCAGCCCAGGCATATTGTGAGAGGAAAAAGGTTTTATTTCTTAGGTGAAGTTTAATAACCACACATAAGTTCAATAATCACAGCAGCATAAGTCTATTTTTGACTGCTTGACATTGCAAATTGACCAGACATCAGTGTACATGCTGTCATTTCATCACTATTGTTTTTTCTTCACGTTTGCCCACATTCATGACTAGTGTTCTGTTTTCCCTATACTGTTCGTCCAATGCTTGCAGCTTGGTCTTAGTTTTACAGTTTAAATTACGAGGAAGGGGGTGGTAAATGGGGTCTCAGTTGTACAACCTTCTATGTTGATTCAAATGCCATGGTGTTTAATGATCTTGTATGCATCTTTAACGTTGGCCAAATAATATAATTAAAAAATTATTGTATGTTGCTAGAAGCTCATATAGCGTTAAAAGGAAAGGCACTTGGTATTTAGTGTTGTTTTTATTATAACAATTTGAGAACTTATTATTTATTTGATTAAATCTATCTTATTTTTGTACAGGAAGTTAGGAAGGGGATCAATAAAAAAACACAGAGTCCAGACCCTGAAGGAGAATCAGATAGACGAGAAAAGGATGCAAAATGAGAAGAAAGAATGAAAATGATGTACATAAAGAACACCTAATTTAATTGAAAAGACAAATAAAGGTTCCTCTCAATTTTATTTGCGATTTTGTGTTCTTTCTTATACTATTTTAGACTGTCTTTTAGAAAATCTTGTTAGCCAAGTAGTCTAACTAAAACCAGCCATCATTTGGAGATGGGCAGCTATCCTCTCAAGTCTTTGATACCTGTTTATTATTTTTTTTTCCTGTCTTTTCTTTAAGTCTTCTTTCTTGATCTTTGATCATCTCTTTGGCTTAAACAAGGTGCATTGTTATGGTCTAAGTGAAAATGTTGAATTCTGTTTTTTTCTTCTGTTTCAATCGCAAATAGCACACCCCTTACTTCCATTTCTTCTGTTGATAACTGAAAAAGAGATGACCCCAATCAGTTTTTCAAAGATCCCTTGTACGTTAATTACTTATGACGAGCGCATCATTAAAATGCAAAGCACACTGCAGTAGCAAAATGTTGAAAGCCTTGGCTCATCTTATCAGGAGTTCAAAAGGCAATCAAGGAAATAGGTCATGGGGAGGGGAGGGGAGGGTGAAAAAAACCCTTAACCGAGAAAAAGTATTTCTGTAGATATGTGCATCTGTTTATAAAATATCACTTAAAATAAGAGGACAGTGAATTCAAATTGATGATAACAAAATTTTAGTTACGTGTGGTTTACCGTTGTCTCTTTCTTTTGTTTTTGGAGTGAACAGATTTTTTAACTGCCAGCTTCTGCATAATATATTGCACCATTTTGTCCCAGGTTTGTAGTCGGTAACGTTGTCTGGTTGTTCCTGCCCACCTCGTCAAATGCTGCATACAGTCTCTCGAGGACTGGAACGTTAGATGGTTTTTACTGTGTCCCCACGAAGATGGACAGTAGCAGCGTTTGTCTTCGGCAAGTATCGCCTTTCAGTGCCTCAGGCAAGTCCATGATCCTTCTGCAGGTACCCCTTCTGCCCTCGATAAAACTCAATCAACACTCCGGAGCTGTTTTGAATACAGTTTTCTCTTCCTGTTGGCTTCTCCTTTCCTGGACTCGTCATGCATTGGAACAGCGACATTCAGTAAACAAATGGCGACGACAAGCTTTCACATGTCGGCTCTTTCAACACGAACTGTTACTCTATTTTTGTTTAACCTTATCATCAATTTCTTTCAAAATAACTTGCAGCAAGCAAACAAAAACACGACAATCTAACACTCAATCAAATTCAGCTCATTTCGTTTGTCACTATTTTTCATACTAAAACAAGGGCAAAATTTCCGTTTTTTTGTTTTGACTATTTCGTGACTTTATTGCCGCCCGGCCCCTCCTGAAGCTGACGTTTGTTTTCTCATATTTGTTAATAGCCCGCCGGTTCATACGCCGCATTTCGCGTGTGTGGGATCTAGTGCTAATGGCAGAAAAAAATACATGTTTTTCATTTAACTGATAAACTGACTTTTCCAGCACCCTGCTGAACGTAACTCAGTCCACCTCTGATCAAGGTTGCTTGTGTGCTACTGATACTGAAAGAAGGCTTCTCAGTAGCGGACCAGGATTTTATTTAGGAGGGGGTGCACTCGTCTCTTGCTCTACTTCAACACCAATAAGCCACATAGTTTTTTTTTGTCAGAATACCAATTGCATTAGAAAACCGCAGGTCATCTCAGGGAGGTGGGGGGGGGGGGGGTGCGCTTCCCCTGCACCCTCCCCCTAGATCCGCCCCTGCTTCTCCACTGCTTTTTAGTGCCGTTTACTGATGGGGTCGGCGAGGAGGAGAGGAACTCCACCGAAATCAGCCAGTTGAACTTACAAGGTTTATTTTACATACTCAAAAGACGGTTCTGCATTCTTCCTGATGTTTTTCTTCTCTATCTATAACTGCTTTTCCGAACTTATTCCTTAGCAGCTCGCCGCTATTTATTTGCTTGCGTGGCTATTATGTTTGCCTCAATGATTAAATTAGAACTAAAAGCTTCCTACTCTTAAAAGCTATTGTCAGCATAAAACTAATGAGTTTCCTAAGTTAAATTACTACTATGTCCATTTTAAGGATAACTGTGTTCCGAGGGACATCAAGTTTGGAGACAAGATGTCTTACTCTTAAAAAGCACACTGTTAATATTTATCTTTCTAAATGACAAGCTTCTTAGTAAATTGGTTATTCATATGTTTCATTTTTAGTGGTAAACACTTAGAATGTTCTAGAACCTTAAAAGCCTATTGATCGGATATTTATCGAACTTTCATCAACTTTCCATATATCTTTAATCGGGTAGATAAGTCCTGTCACATAAGCATCAAATTCGAGAGATTTGAAATGCGATGTTTGAATTTATGCTTTAAATAAATAAAAGCTGATATCTTTGTCCTAGTTCAGGTTTCCGTCCTTTCCTCAAAAAGACCTGGGATTGAAGTGCGAATGGCACACCTTCGACTTTATAAAGGAAAGTCAGAAAAGAAAGAAAGAAATGCATACTGAAGAATAATATGTTTTCTGTTGGGTTTGTTTTGTTTCGGCGTTGGAACAATATTGGGTCAATGTAATTTTTTGAAATAAGGATGTGAAGAAAGGTAGCCCTTAAAGCTGAATAAAACCTCCAAGCACAGCTGCAAAAATGTTGTCCCCACCTGTGTAAAACCACATTTGAAAACACTCAGATACTCACCATTAGCAATCAAGGTTGTTTTTTTTCCCTAAGAACGAACGTCTCTGGTTACTGCGCTTTTGACAAACATGTGAATTGTGAAGTTCAAACTATATCTAACGATTGCGTTTTTCGCTGCCGTCAATCATATTAGCGGACGGCAAGCCAAATGTAGCAATATTCAATTCGTTTAATTTTATATGTAGATTTGTATTATGTGTTCAACTATGCGTTTAATATTCAACTTATATTCAACATTCAACTCGTTATTCAATATTCAACTTTCCATTCAACATTCAACTATTCATTTTATATTCAATTTCTTATTCACCCATTAAATTATCTTTTCCACAATTTCAACCATTTATTCAACATTCAACTTTAATTTTTAAAACATGCAACTATTCATTCAACATTCAACTTTAAAAATTAAAATTAAAGAATTGAATATTGCTACATTTGGCTTGCCATAGCGGACCTCTTAGGAAACAAAACTTTACTTTAACGGGTTCAAGAGGTCATAGTTTGTGATTTGTGACTGGTGGATTTCGATTTTGTGTGTTTCTGTGTTTCAAGGTTCGTTGCTTGTGATTGTAATTATGGTCGACAGCAGCGAAAAACGCAATTGTGAAGGCGGCTTATGAACTTTAGAGTTCGAATGTTTGTGAAAAGCGTAGTAATACGAATTCTCTTTCCCAGCCAATGAATAAACGACCAAAATAAACTTACGCAGGAGTTTCCAGCATTCTTCTCATACAGCTTACTTGTCTTAATAACCTTCCGCCTGAACATCTTTTTTCCTGGTAAGCAGGGCATATAATTAGGAAACGGTATTCGTCATCCATTTTTATTTTACAAATTGGGCAAATAGGCCTTTTTGCATAAGTTGATCACGTGATCAACTTTCGGTAAACACGAAAACAGTTTGATTTTGAAAAATTTTCTTAGCTCGAGCAGAAAGAGCATATTAAATTAGGTAACCTGTAAATTTTCATCATTATCTCAAAAGTAGCAATTGCAACGGCCGCCGAAAATTAGAAGGATTTGTATGAGAAAAACAACTCTTGCCACCCAGTCACTCTTGAGTGGTTTTCCATACAACTCCTTGTAATTCTAAAATTTTTAAAGTGCCGTTAAATCTTTCCCTTACGCAGTTGAGGGCTCAAAGTGCCTGTAATGAATTAAAAGCAGATTTGAGCCACATAATGCTTAAGGAAATGTTTCACGACAGTTTGAAAATAGTGAGGTTTTGCGAATTCTTATTTACACTAGGTTGAAAATAAACAAAAAGTAAATCTTTGTACAAGTTTCCATTCCCGTAGCATGTTTCATTTCGAAAATACAGTAATTTGAACTTCCGAGTTTTCACAGTGCGTGACACCAAAATAGGAATGCTGTCTCCTTGAAAAAAGTCTCTTCTCTTCAGTGATTTTCAGCACTATAACCATTTCAAGTATTATAAGATATTTTATGCGCACGTATGCTAGTTCTCGAGTGAAACGAAAGAGCTTTCACAGGAAAAGTGAACTCCAGATGTTTTTGTTGATTTCCGGCGGCCATATTGGTACACCAATATGGCGTACACCAAAACGGTACACCAATATGGCGTCTCCATACAAAGCTTTACAAAGGTGCGTGAAACGTTTCGGCAAATAACTCAGAAACTGTGGGCCACAAAGACCTGAGACTTGGACAAATTGTTTATATATCAGTCTTTAATAACATTTCATTTTCTTGGCTTCTTCCACTGGAAGGTTTCCAATTTATTTTTTTGTTCCGTGACAGTTAAAAACTATCTATAAGGATTTGTCTGGAAAACACTTCAAGCGTTACTGGGTGGCAAAAGTTGTTTTTCTCATACAAATCCTTCTAATTTTCGGTAGACTGTTCACAGTCCCCTATTTTCCCGTAAGATCGTCGAGATCGAGCGCTATACGTTACGGGCTGCCATCTTGGATGAGTGTCAAAACTACTTAGGGGGGGTTATACGGAGAGGCTCCGCCCCAATGTCTAACCCCTTACCCTCTTATACACTATTTTCACGAAAAAGGTTCCCCTATCACATACCTTGTTTAAAACTTTGCATCCCTTTTAACTGCTGTAAATGCGATGTCTTTAAATAGGTCTATTAGGGCTCTTAAAAAGCGGTAGCCTTTGATGCTTTGGAGAAGATTCAATTTCACAATTAGTTAATTCATCAAGGGAATAAATAAGCACGACTATGTTGCGCTCATAAGCTTTTAGCAAGCACACACAAAACTAACCGAGTGTTGACTGTTCTAGGTTCCCCTTGCTTTAAAACGATGAAGGCTCAAGTACTTGTTATAGTTTTTCTGGTAATCGCCATGCTGTTTGCAGAGAGTGAATCAGCTATTGGAGCTTTCCCTTCAGGCCGCAAAAGAGAACTCCAAAAAAAGGTTTGAAAGTGTATTTCTCTCCCCAGTATAATTTTAACCAACCTAAAGAGACTATGTCACAAAGATCTTGCTTTTTCAGGTCAATTCTATGAAAACGTCTTTACTTAGTACCTTTACCCAAACACAAAATGCTCGTAAAGTTATATGAAGAAAATATATCAAACAAATTTTATCAGGGAGCACTAACCATCGGATAATAGAGTTTGTTTGATGATTTTTGCAGGTAAGAACAACAACAACAACAACATAAGCTTTATTACCAAATAAAAGTTAACTTAATTTACAATATAATATATTAATATAAAAAAAGGTAACATTTACTCACAATAACTAAAAAGCTAATCGAGCTGAGTAAAGCTAAATAATGTTCAGGCATAGGAGGTAGGTTGGCACTAAAGCTAGAACAAACAAGGAATTAGTAAATAGATAAAAGGAAAAAAATGAAAAAGGAAAAAAAAAAGAAAAAAAAAAGAAGAAAAAAGACAGTAGGTGAATAAGAGACAACAAAAAAGTACGAAAAAGGTTAACAATAAAACTAAAATTAACAGAGCTGAGAAAAGCACGCCATGCTCGCATGACAACCGCTGACCGAGTAAGGCATCAAAACCTTGAAAAAAATGGCCTAACTCTTCAAGGTTCAACCCATCTCCATCCCGGCCGGCTATTCTTTGCAACAAACGACAGGAAACAGCTTCAGTGCTTACCTATAGCCTTAAAGAACAAACCTGGAGTATTATTTTGAGGGATTTAATTGATGCAAAAAAAAGTTGTAGCTTTTTAAAAAATAGCTCAGAGCGTGATATAGCCTCTTTAAGTCTGTTTGTATCGACGATATCGCTAGCATTTTTTGTTAAATGTTGTATCTTTCCGTTTGCAGGTTCAGGTAGTAGCGAGGAGTGTTTGTGAAGCGGCGAGGAATCTTGGGTGCGGAGGAATGAAACTGAGAGACGCTGACCCCAGGGAAAAAGAGTTTGCATCTTAAGGAACTGCTTGTAATATGGCCGTTTAAGATAAAAGGCAAAATGTCAGCGAAAGCAAGAGCTGTGAATAAAATAATCTGATCGAAAAATAAATCGATTTGGAACGCGCAATTAATTTGAGTAAATTGCTGACTGCAAACTACAAGTTTAGTTGGGAATTCTAAGAATTAATAGGCAGTCATGTTGCGGACAAAATTTTTGGCTTCTTCTACGAGAGTGGTGGGTGGGGGTGGGGGGGGGGGTGGAGGGTAAGAGGACTAAGAGAGGAGAAATGAAGGGCAAAAGTTCTGTAACTTTTTGATTCTCCTAAATAGAGGTTAAACGTTAGTCTAAAATGTCAGCCGTCCCTACCCCCTATCCTTGCTCCTTGCCACGTGCATGTGCCAGGCGGTGGTAAGACGTCTGACAATGAAGACTTCCTCGGCTTGTTAAACATCTTCAGAAAAATATCTAAAATTAGTATCGCCAACATTCCTTAGAAGTTTGGTTTTTGTCGTGGTGTGAGACATTTCAATTTTTATTTCTGTTATGGAATTGACGATTGAAACAACTAATTAAAGACTTATTTGTAAAAACAATAACATGCTACACGATAGCAAATTTACATCAGTTTAATAGTTGAGTTCACTAATCGTTGCGTCTGCCTCCGCCCCCTCTTCCACCCAGCACAGAACGCAGCAGGGACCACTCCCCACTATCTGTATTGTAATAGACCTGGAACGGCTCACATTGGTGCATGACGTACTATAGGAGTCAGTACTATACTGGGGTTAGCGGTCTTATGTACAGGCTGTTGCGATATAAAGTGATAAGAACAGAAGTGAAATAATTATGCAACGTTGCGATGGTGCACCAAATTTGGGGCATCAAATGAAGTAAATCGATCATCGGTGGCGATATATTATCTGGCGCAAAAAGACAGGCCTTTTAACAACATGGGTGTAACATTATCCTTTTCCTTTTAAAATTTTATGGTGCATCTTATAAAGGAAAAGCAATCATATAAATGTGTATTATGAAGATCAAATTTACCAACTGCTGTCCAGATGTTAACCCACTGAAGTCTCACCATTAAGAGCGTAACTTTTTCCTTTTCGTGTCAGAATGAGGAAATATTTTTCCTTTTTTCACCTTTTTATCAGTTGGTGTAGAGACTTGTTTCCTTCATATTAAACGAAATTTAAAAGGAAATAAACCAAAACATAAACAAACGAACAATTAAAGAACAGATCAAAACAAATTAATTTTCTACTCTCAAAGGACGCGGATATGATTAGACGAATCCGCGCCTGGAAAGGGGTCAGTGAACAGAGAAACTAGGCATCTATTAGTTTGACCACAATGGAATATTCATACTTTGTGCTGTTTCACTTTTAGTAGGTTTCCCCTCCGCTCTCAATGTACTTAGACAATTATGAGTTATTTTCGTATGGCTGCAGCTGTATATCGAATGTGCATTTATTTACCAGTTTCTTAGCAGTTTTCATTTATTTCATAGAATCGCTGTTTAGAACAGATTTTTTTTAGATCCTATTATCTGTGCTCTAAAGCCGTTTTTCATGTTGCAATGTCGAGGATTGTTTATTTCTTTTGTGTGTTACATGATTGTGCCCACTTATTAGAGGATGACATAATAGCACTAACCATGCAACAAGCAAAAATAAAAAAAAATGCTCTCGTTCGTAGCCTACAGACACCCCCCCCCCCCCTCCCCTGTCGACACTGGCTATCTATGCATTCAGATTCCAAGGTGTACAAATTCTAAGACAAAAAAATAAGCATTTTTAGAGAAAAGTAGAGACCCCATACCCCATACCCAGTTTAGAAAACATCAACTGGTCCGCGGATGACTACAAAAAATAGGTCACTTGAGATCGCGATTCTGTCATGTGATACAGGACAGCAGAAGCGTGACAGATGTCAATAAACCTTGCTATGGATTGAGTTTATTTAATGGTATTTTTCTTGGTGTTGCGGATGGCTGTGATCTCAACCGAATACCTAACCAACAATAGACCTTGTCACGGTTTTCGACGCCATCTTGACGAGTAGACAAACGCGTGAGAAATTAGAGTGTTTGTGTGAGAATATAATGTCGAATAATTTCCGTAGAACGGCTGTTCTAAAAAAAATATCAATTGTGAACTAAAGCTACAAAGCAAAGGATTGCCCTAAAATATTTTGGAGGCGTACCTGTGCTTAAATGTCTCCAGTGGCTTGCTTTAGATTTTCCATATGTTTGTCTGTAATTTTCCCGGGACTTTCCTACAGACAAATGTATAGGAAATTTAAAAAGTGGTTCTAGGTCTTCTAGTGCATGTGACGCCCTCAACTTTTTCCAGTAGAATCCTAAGCAGTGAAGCTTTAGTTTACAAATCATATTTTTTTTCAGAACTGCTGTTCTACGGAAATTATTCGAAATTAGATTCTCATTCAAACACTGTAATTTCTAACGCGTTTGCCTACTCGTCAAGATGGCGTCGATAACCGTGACAAGGTCTATTATTTCAGAAATAACGAGAAACACTCATTTGTACTTGCTGAAAGATGTGGCCATAGGCACAAACTCACGGCAGTAACACTATAATCCGTGTTTACATATTTGGCTACTCATGAGGAGTACAAGTGAATATATTTATAAGTAGAAACATTTTGTAATAAAACGAAAAATGACGATGATTGCGACGAAAACAACGAAGACGACGACGACGATGATGACGATGGTAAGAATCGTCTTTTTCTCGCCTTTTCTATAAGCAAAGGAGATAGTCAGGCATCTCACGATAAGTTATCAGCAATCTTAGAATAAATAACAAGTATTTATCAACTATATTCACCTAACAGTTAGGTATAGCGACACGGAGTGTTTTTGAAATAGTACAAGAAGATGGTTGCAGTCGAATGGGTGCTGGCCACCTGAACGATCACACAAATGTATGCAACTGACAATTAACCCCTTGGACGTACCCTCAAAACCAGTGGGGGGGGGGGAGGGGTTGATGGTACCCCTCCCCAGAGTTTTTTGATATGTTGAAGTGTTTAGAAACGATTTGGCCTTCGGTAGAAAGCCTTTGAGCTTCTTCACAAGATGAGGTATATTTTATGGGTGGTGAAATCAGATTACTCACATGTAAAATAACAGATAAATAAGCACTTTGCATCATTTCATCCTCAAGCTTTACTTTAATTATTGAAAGAAGTTGGAAAAACTTGTATTTTCACTCAAAAATTGGTTGACCACCAGATACTCATGAAGTCATATCTCGACTTCGTTTTAAGGTTGAAGCAGTTATAAGTATTTTAATTTCTTTCTATCTTTAAGATAAGAAATCGGCCCCATTTTACTGTCTTGAACGATCAGTCCTATTTATTTTTCATGCACCTTTAGGTAAACCTCGAGCACATAATTGATCTTCATACTTGCCTATATTTGCAAACAGATGTTGAGCGAAAGAAACCAGTAATAAGTTAAGGAAATTATACGCCAGTCGCCTCTGCACAAAATCATTGGTATATTAATAATTTTTTTGCGACGCTGTTTTGCTTAGCCTACAAATAGTTTTTGAGATGAAATAAAGTTCAAATTAGTTTAATGAGATAAATGAAAAAGAAAAGCCAAAGGACTTTCAACAATGAAAACGTGCATAGAATAAAAATGCTCGGTTTAACTCTTTATCCTCTGTACTCTCCATGGCTGCTGGACATCTTTCATCAGCGCGGAAAAGTTATTGACAGCTCGCCCGCTTCCAAAAGCTCCGCCCCAAGTGAGACAAAATGTCTCACTTCTCCGAGTTTGTCTAGGCCTCAAAAACTTTCTCGGGCCACGTGACTCGAAACGCATTGGCCGCGCATAATAATGAGGCCCTGGGACTAGGCAAAGTTTTCCTGTGCTCCCAAACTAGCTAAAAGTATGAGATTGAACATTGTTCGCGATCTAGTAAAACAAATCAAGTCACCTCGATGAGTTGACACATGACCCCGCGATATGGTCATGGGATACTGGACAGTGGCTATCCTGTTTTGACAGCTGTCAATTGACCATATTGTGAATGTTCTATATTAAAGAAGTGGAGTTGCCAAGACACGACTGAGACACCCCTCCCTTCCTTTTGATAGTCTCCCCTACCCCACCCGTACAATCTGTAGACGCGTACGTATGTACGTACGTCACACCACGGTCAAACGTCTGAGCATGCGCGGAGAATTGCGTGGGGATCGCTACGGTCGATTTGGAAAAGCTACATACATGTGGCTACCTCTTGTTGCGGACAAGAACAGGGAAATTGTCTTTGTATTTCAAGAAAGTTCACGGGCGATGAATAGGAAGAATAAGAGGAACGTATAATGTGAAATATAAGTATGAGTAAACTTCCCTTTGTAAATCATAAAATTCCCTAACTGCTCGTAGTGGCCGCTGAAAGTGAAGCTCAAGTTTAGATAGTTTTACATTGTTTCAGATTTCCGTAATACTTTTATACTAACACTGGCTTGAACCTAATTTTAATGATTGGTATTTTTATTCAGTACAAACCATATCTTTTGGGCTCTGGTTCGTTCTGCAAAATAAAAAAAATTAGTAAATTATCTGGTGTTTTTTTTTCGATGAAACTGTTCTTTTATGACTAACGACCTTAATTTTGAGCTTATTTTATCTTTTCACATCAAATACATTATCTCGCTCAGGGTTTAAGTCTGTACAGTCTGTACAAACAAACTGTATCGATAATGAATCATTATTTTAAATGTCATTCATAAAATTCAATGACCACTTCATATGAGTTCAGTAAACATATAATCAAGCTCAAAAAAGATGCATGAACATCTATAGTCTCAATGTTATTTATTGTTATCAGCCCAGGCATATTGTGAGAGGAAAAAGGTTTTATTTCTTAGGTGAAGTTTAATAACCACACTTAAGTTCAATAATCACAGCAGCATAAGTCTATTTTTGACTGCTTGACATTGCAAATTGACCAGACATCAGTGTACATGCTGTCATTTCATCACTATTGTTTATTCTTCACGTTTGCCCACATTCATGACTAATGTTCTGTTTTCACTATACTGTTCATCCAATGCTTGCAGCTTGGTCTTAGTTTTACAGTTTAAATTACGAGGAAGGGGGTGGTAAATGGGGTCTCAGTTGTACAACCTTCTATGTTGATTCAAATGCCATGGTGTTTAATGATCTTGTATGCATCTTTAACGTTGGCCAAATAATATAATTAAAAAATTATTGTATGTTGCTAGAAGCTCATATAGCGTTAAAAGGAAAGGCACTTGGTATTTAGTGTTGTTTTTATTATAACAATTTGAGAACTTATTATTTATTTGATTAAATCTATCTTATTTTTGTACAGGAAGTTAGGAAGGAGATCAATAAAAAAACACAGAGTCCAGACCCTGAAGGAGAATCAGATAGACGAGAAAAGGATGCAAAATGAGAAGAAAGAATGAAAATGATGTACATAAAGAACACCTAATTTAATTGAAAAGACAAATAAAGGTTCCTCTCAATTTTATTTGCGATTTTGTGTTCTTTCTTATACTATTTTAGACTGTCTTTTAGAAAATCTTGTTAGCCAAGTAGTCTAACTAAAACCAGCTATCATTTGGAGATGGGCAGCTATCCTCTCAAGGCTTTGATACCTGTTTATTATTTTTTTTTTCCTGTCTTTTCTTTAAGTCTTCTTTCTTGATCTTTGATCATCTCTTTGGCTTAAACAAGGTGCATTGTTATGGTCTAAGTGAAAATGTTGAATTCTGTTTTTT
This sequence comes from Porites rus, assembly GCA_964035705.1. Lineage (NCBI taxonomy): Eukaryota > Metazoa > Cnidaria > Anthozoa > Scleractinia > Poritidae > Porites > Porites rus. The sequence continues at coordinate 11,187,455 of OZ037999.1, forward strand.
TCTTCTGTTTCAATCGCAAATAGCACACCCCTTACTTCCATTTCTTCTGTTGATAACTGAAAAAGAGATGACCCCAATCAGTTTTTCAAAGATCCCTTGTACGTTAATTACTTATGACGAGCGCATCATTAAAATGCAAAGCACACTGCAGTAGCAAAATGTTGAAAGCCTTGGCTCATCTTATCAGGAGTTCAAAAGGCAATCAAGGAAATAGGTCATGGGGAGGGGAGGGGAGGGTGAAAAAAACCCTTAACCGAGAAAAAGTATTTCTGTAGATATGTGCATCTGTTTATAAAATATCACTTAAAATAAGAGGACAGTGAATTCAAATTGATGATAACAAAATTTTAGTTACGTGTGGTTTACCGTTGTCTCTTTCTTTTGTTTTTGGAGTGAACAGATTTTTTAACTGCCAGCTTCTGCATAATATATTGCACCATTTTGTCCCAGGTTTGTAGTCGGTAACGTTGTCTGGTTGTTCCTGCCCACCTCGTCAAATGCTGCATACAGTCTCTCGAGGACTGGAACGTTAGATGGTTTTTACTGTGTCCCCACGAAGATGGACAGTAGCAGCGTTTGTCTTCGGCAAGTATCGCCTTTCAGTGCCTCAGGCAAGTCCATGATCCTTCTGCAGGTACCCCTTCTGCCCTCGATAAAACTCAATCAACACTCCGGAGCTGTTTTGAATACAGTTTTCTCTTCCTGTTGGCTTCTCCTTTCCTGGACTCGTCATGCATTGGAACAGCGACATTCAGTAAACAAATGGCGACGACAAGCTTTCACATGTCGGCTCTTTCAACACGAACTGTTACTCTATTTTTGTTTAACCTTATCATCAATTTCTTTCAAAATAACTTGCAGCAAGCAAACAAAAACACGACAATCTAACACTCAATCAAATTCAGCTCATTTCGTTTGTCACTATTTTTCATACTAAAACAAGGGCAAAATTTCCGTTTTTTGTTTTGACTATTTCGTGACTTTATTGCCGCCCGGCCCCTCCTGAAGCTGACGTTTGTTTTCTCATATTTGTTAATAGCCCGCCGGTTCATACGCCGCATTTCGCGTGTGTGGGATCTAGTGCTAATGGAAGAAAAAAATACATGTTTTTCGTTTAACTGATAAACTGACTTTTCCAGCACCCTGCTGAACGTAACTCAGTCCACCTCTGATCAAGTTTGTTTGTGTGCTACTGATACTGAAAGAAGGCTTCTCAGTAGCGGACCAGGATTTTATTTAGGAGGGGGTGCACTCGTCTCTTGCTCTACTTCAACACCAATAAGCCACATAGTTTTTTTTTTGGCAGAATACCAGTTGCATTAGAAAACCGCAGGTCATATCAGGGAGGTGGGGGGGGGGGGGGTGCGCTTCCCCTGCACCCTCCCCCTAGATCCGCCCCTGCTTCTCCACTGCTTTTTAGTGCCGTTTACTGATGGGGTCGGCGAGGAGGAGAGGAACTCCACCGAAATCAGCCGGTTCAACTTACAAGGTTTATTTTACATACTCGCAAGACGGTTCTGCATTCTTCCTGATGTTCTTCTTCTCTATCTATAACTGCTTTTCCGAACTTATTCCTTAGCAGCTCGCCGCTATTTATTTGCTTGCGTGGCTATTATGTTTGCCTCAATGATTAAATTAGAACTAAAAGCTTCCTACTCTTAAAAGCTATTGTCAGCATAAAACTAATGAGTTTTCTAAGTTAAATTACTACTATGTCCATTTTAAGGATAACTGTGTTCCGAGGGACATCAAGTTTGGAGACAAGATGTCTTACTCTTAAAAAGCACACTGTTAATATTTATCTTTCTAAATGACAAGCTTCTTAGTAAATTGGTTATTCATATGTTTCATTTTTAGTGGTAAACACTTAGAATGTTCTAGAACCTTAAAAGCCTATTGATCGGATATTTATCGAACTTTCATTAACTTTCCATATATCTTTAATCGGGTAGATAAGTCCTGTCACATAAGCATCAAATTCGAGAGATTTGAAATGCGATGTTTGAATTCATGCTTTAAATAAATAAAAGCTGATATCTTTGTCCTAGTTCAGGTTTCCGTCCTTTCCTCAACAAGACCTGGGATTGAAGTGCGAATGGCACACCTTCGACTTTATAAAGGAAAGTCAGAAAAGAAAGAAAGAAATGCATACTGAAGAATAATATGTTTTCTGTTGGGTTTGTTTTGTTTCGGCGTTGGAACAATATTGGGTCAATGTGATTTCTTGAAATAAGGATGTGAAGAAAGGTAGCCCTTAAAGCTGAATAAAACCTCCAAGCACAGCTGCAAAAATGTTGTCCCCACCTGTGTAAAACCACATTTGAAAACACTCAGATACTCACCATTAGCAATCAAGGTTGTTTTTTTTCCCTAAGAACGAACGTCTCTGGTTACTGCGCTTTTGACAAACATGCGAATTGCGAAGTTCAAACTCCATCTAACGATTGCGTTTTTCGCTGCCGTCAATCATATTAGCGGACGGCAAGCCAAATGTGGCAATATTCAATTCGTTTAATTTTATATGTAGTTTTGTATTATGTGTTCAACTATGCGTTTAATATTCAACTTATATTCAACATTCAACTCGTTATTCAATATTCAACTTTCCATTCAACATTCAACTATTCATTTTATATTCAATTCCTTATTCACTCATTAAATTATCTATTCCACAATTTCAACCATTCATTCAACATTCAACTTTAATTTTTAAAACATTCAACTATTCATTCAACATTCAACTTTAAAAATTAAAATTAAAGAATTGAATATTGCTACATTTGGCTTGCCATAGCGGACCTCTTAGGAAACAAAACTTTACTTTAACGGGTTGAAGAGGTCATAGTTTGTGATTTGTGACTGGTGGATTTCGATTTTGTGTGTTTCTGCGTTTCAAGGTTCGTTGCTTGTGATTGTAATTATGGTTGACAGCAGCGAAAAACGCAATTGTGAAGGCGGCTTATGAACTTTAGAGTTCGAATGTTTGTGAAAAGCGTAGTAATACGAATTCTCTTTCCCAGCCAATGAATAAACGACCAAAATAAACTTACGCAGGAGTTTCCAGCATTCTTCTCATACAGCTTACTTGTCTTAATAACCTTCCGCCTGCCAAATGATGGGTGGCGTCAAACTAGCCTGTTGGTTACATACACGATTTTTTATTTTATTTTTTTATTTTATTTTAGCATTTCCGCTAGGGTTTTTTTTAGAAACACGAATATTTTGTAAGGTGACATTCTGCTTATTTTTACTCTGTATTCTTTTTCCAAATAATGTAGTAATGAACATCCTTTTTCCTGGTAAGCAGGGCATATAATTAGGAAACGGTATTCGTCATCCATTTCTATTTTACAAATTGGGCAAATAGGCCTTTTTGCATAAGTTGATCGCGTGATCAACTTTCGGTAAACACGAAAACAGTTTGATTTTGAAAAATTTTCTTAGCTCGAGCAGAAAGAGCATATTAAATTAGGTAACCTGTAAATTTTCATCATTATCTCAAAAGTAGCAATTCCAACGGCCGCCGAAAATTAGAAGGATTTGTATGAGAAAAACAACTCTTGCCACACAGTCACGCTTGAGTGGTTTTCCATACAACTCCTTGTAAATTCTAAAATTTTTAAAGTGCCGTTAAATCTTTCCCTTACGCAGTTGAGGGCTCAAAGTGCCTGTGATGAATTAAAAGCAGATTTGAGCCATATAATGCTTAAGGAAATGTTTCACGACAGTTTGAAAATAGTGAGGTTTTGCGAATTCTTATTTACACTAGGTTGAAAATAAACAAAAAGTAAATCTTTGTACAAGTTTCCATTCCCGTAGCATGTTTCATTTCGAAAATACAGTAATTTGAACTTCCGAGTTTTCACAGTGCGTGACACCAAAATAGGAATGCTGTCTCCTTGAAAAAAGTCTCTTCTCTTCAGTGATTTTCAGCACTATAACCATTTCAAGTATTACAAGATATTTTTATGCGCACGTATGCTAGTTCTCGAGTGAAACGAAAGAGCTTTCACAGGAAAAGTGAACTCCAGATGTTTTTGTTGATTTCCGGCGGCCATATTGGTACACCAATATGGCGTACACCAAAACGGTACACCAATATGGCGTCTCCATACAAAGCTTTACAAAGGTGCGTGAAACGTTTCGGCAAATAACTCAGAAACTGTGGGCCACAAAGACCTGAGACTTGGACAAATTGTTTATATATCAGTCTTTAATAACATTCATTTTCTTGGCTTCTTCCACTGGACGGTTTCCAATTTATTTTTTTGTTCCGTGACAGTAAAAAACTATCTATAAGGATTTGTCTGGAAAACAATTCAAGCGTTACTGGGTGGCAAAAGTTGTTTTTCTCATACAAATCCTTCTAATTTTCGGTAGACTGTTCACAGTCCCCTATTTTCCCGTAAGATCGTCGAGATCGAGCGCTATACGTTACGGGCTGCCATCTTGGATAAGTGTCAAAACTACTTAGGGGGGGTTATACAGAGAGGCTCCGCCCCAATGTCTAACCCCTTACCATCTTATACACCATTTTCACGAAAAAGGTTCCCCTACCACATACCTTGTTTAAAACTTTGCATCCCTTTTAACTGCTGTAAATGCGATGTCTTTAAATAGGTCTATTAGGGCTCTTAAAAAGCGGTAGCCTTTGATGTTTTGGAGAAGATTCAATTTCACAATTAGTTAATTCATCAAGGGAATAAATAAGCACGACTATGTTGCGCTCATAAGCTTTTAGCAAGCACACACAAAACTAACCGAGTGCTGACGGTTCTAGGTTCCCCTTGCTTTAAAACGATGAAGGCGCAAGTACTTGTTATAGTTTTTCTGGTAATCGCCATGCTGTTTGCAGAGAGTGAATCATTTACTGGAAGTTTCTCACGAAAGGGTAAAAGAGAACTCCAAGAAAAGGTTTGAAAGTGTATTTCTCTTCCCAGTATAATTTTAACCAGCCTAAAGAGACTATGTCACAAAGATCTTGCTTTTTCAGGTCAATTCTGTGAAAACGTCTTTACTTAGTACCTTTACGCAAACACAAAATGCCCGTAAAGTTATATGAAGAAGATATATCAAACAAATTTTATCAGGGAGCACTAACCATCGGATAATAGAGTTTGTTTGATGATTTTTGCAGGTAAGGCATCGAAACCTTGAAAAAAATAGCCTAACTCTTCAAGGTTCAACCCATCTCCATCCCGGCCGGCTATTCTTTGCAACAAACGACAGGAAACAGCTTCAGTGCTTACCTATAGCCTTAAAGAACAAACCTGGAGTATTATTTTGAGGGATTTAATTGATGCAAAGAAAAGTTGTAGCTTTTTAAAAAATAGCTCAGAGCGTGATATAGCTTCTTTAAGTCTGTTAGTATCGACGATATCGCTAGCACTTTTATTAAATTTTGTATCTTTCCGTTTGCAGGTTCAGATAGCAGCCAGGAGTGTTTGTGAAGCGGCGAGGAATCTTGGGCGCGGAGGGATTAAACTGAGAGATGTTGACCACAGGGAAAAAGAGTTTGCATCTTAAGAAACTGCTTGCAATATGGCCGTTTAAGATAAAAGGCAAAATGTCAGTGAAAACAAGAGCTGTGAATAAAATAATCTGATCGAAAAATTAAGAAATAAATCGATTCAAAACGCGCAATTAATTTGAGTAAATTGCTGACTGCAAACTACAAGTTTAGTTGGGAATTCTATGAATTAATAGGCAGTCATGTTGTGGACAAAATTTTTGGCTTCTTCTACGAGAGTGGTGGGTGGGGGTGGGGGGGGGGGGGGGGGACTAAGAGAGGAGAAATGAAGTGCAAAAGTTCTGTAACTTTTTGATTCTCCTAAATAGAGGTTAAACGTTAGTCTAAAATGTCAGCCGTCCCTACCCCCTATCCTTACTCCTTGCCACGTGCATGTGCCAGGCGGTGGTAAGACGTCTGACAATTTAGACTTCCTCGGCTTGTTAAACGTCTTCAGAAAAGTATCTAAAATTAGTATCGCCAACATTCCTTAGAAGTTTGGTTTTTCTCGTGGTGTGAGATATTTCAATTTTTATATCTGTTATGGAATTGACGATTGAAACAACTAAAGACTTATATGTAAAAACAATACCATGCTACACGATAGCAAATTTACATCAGTTTAATAGTTGAGTTCACCAATCGTTGCGTCTGCCTCCGCCCCCTCTTCCACCCAGCACAGAACGCAGCAGGGACCACTCCCCACTATCTGTATTGTAATAGACCTGGAACGGCTCACATTGGTGCATGACGTTCTATAGGAGACAGTATTATACTGCGGTTAGTGGTCTTGTGTACAGGCTGTTGCGATATAAAGTGATAAGAACAGAAGTGAAATAATTATGCAACGTTGCGATGGTGCACCAAATTTGGGGCATCAAATGAAGTAAATCGATCATCAGTGGCGATATATTATCTGGTTCAAAAAGGCAGGCCTTTTAACAACATGGATGTAACATTATCCTTTTCCTTTTAAAATTAAAAGAACAGCGTTTTTATGGTGGATCTTATAAACGAAAAGCAATCATATAAATGTGCATTATGAAGATCAAATTTGCCAACTGCTGTCCAGATGTTAACTCACTGAAGTCTCACCATCAAAAGTGTAACTTTTTTCTTTTTCGTGTCAGAATGAGGAAATATTTTTCCTTTTTTCACCTTTTTAGCAGTTGCTGTAGAGACTCTGTTTCCTTCATAAACGAGTTTTAAAACTGGAGGAAATAAACCTAGACCAAAACAAACGCACAATTAAAGAACGGATCAAAACAAATTAATTTTCTATGCTCAAAGGACGCGGATATCATTAGACGAATCAGAGCCTGGAAAGAGGTCAGTGAATAGCGAAACTAGGCATCTATTGGTCTTACCACAATAGCATTTTCATACTTTGTGTTTTTTCACTTCTAGTAGGTTTCCCCTCTGCTCTAAATGAACTTAGACAATTATGAGTTATTTTCTTATGGCTGCAGCTGTATATCGAATGTGCATTTACTAGTTTACTTTGTCTAGTTTCTTAGCAGTTTTCATTTATTTCATAGAATCGCTGTTTAGAATAGATTTCTTTTAGATCCTATTATCTGTGCTCTAAAGCCGTTTTTCATTTTGTATTGTCGAGGATTGTTTTTTTCTTTTGTGTGTGATATGATCGTGCCCACTTATTAGAGGATGACATAATAGGGCTAACCATGCAACAAGCAAAAATGAAAATATGCTGTCGTTATTAGCCTACAGACACCCCCCTCCCATCAGAAAAATCGGAGTGAGAGACGGGGGTGGTGTACACAGGGTATGTCGTACTCTGTTTAAAAAGTAAATAAACTCAATCCATAGCAAGGTTTATTGACATATGTCACGCTTCTGCCGTCCTGTATCACATGACAGAATCGCGATCTCAAGTGACCTATTTTTGTAGTCATACGCGGACCAGTTGATGTTTTCTAAACTGGGTATGTGGTCTCTACTTTTCTCTAAAAATGCTTATTCTTTTGTTTTAGAATTTGTACACCTTGGAATCTGAATGCATAGATAGCCAGTGTCGACAATTGCCTGAGTGAGAACTCGAGCAAGAGCGTTGAGTTGCTTCCCGGAGCTCCTAATGGTATTTTTCTTGTTGTTGCGGATGGCTGTGATCACAACCGAATACCCGCACCTCAACATCCAGAGTACCTTACCAACAATTATTTCAGAAATAACGAGAAACACTTATTTTTACTTGCTGAAAGATGTGGCCATAGGCACAAACTCACGGCAGTAACATTATAATCCGTGTTTACATATATTAATCTATTTTATAAAATCAAACCTCAAATTGGCTACTCATCAGGAGTACAAGTGAATATATTTATAAGTAGTAACATTTTGTAATAAAGCGAAAAATGATGATGATTGGGACGAAGACAACGAAGACGACGACGACGATGATGACGATGGTAAGAATCGTCTTTTTCTCGCCTTTTCTATAAGCAAAGGAGATAGTCAGACATCTCACGATAAGTTATCAGCGATCTTAGAATAAAGAACAAGTATTTATCAACTATATTCACCTAACAGTTAGGTATAGCGACACGGAGTGTTTTTGAAATAGTACAAGAAGATGGTTGCAGTCGAATTGGTACTGGCCACCTGAACGATCATACAAATGTATGCAACTGACAATTAACCCCTTGGACGTACACTCAAAACCAGTGGCGGGACGGAGGGGTTGATGGTACCCCTCCCCAGAGTTTTTGATATGTTGCAGTGTTTGGAAACGATTTGGCCTTCGGTAGAAAGCCTTTGAGCTTCTCCACAAGATGAGGTATATTTTATGGGTGGTGAAATCAGATTACAACTGCGCGATAAATGGTAATTTTTTTGCTTCACATGTAAAATAACAGATAAATAAGCACTTTGCATCATTTCATCCACAAGCTTTACTTTAATTGTTGAAAGAAGTTGGAAAAACTTGTATTTTCACTCAAAAATTGGTTGACCACCAGATACTCATGAAGTCATATCTCGTAACCATAGAAACTGACCATCACTAAATTACGAAACAGCTGTAGGGTATTTCTGCTGTTCTTTTTGTCTTGACTTCGTTTTAAGGTTGAACCAGTTATTAGTATTTTAATTTCTTTCTATCTTTAAGATAAGAAATCGGCCCCGTTTTACTGTCTTGAACGATCAGTCCTATTTAATTTCATGCACCTTTAGGTAAACCTCGAGCACATAATTGATCTTCATACTTGCCTATATTTGCAAACAGATGTTGAGCGAAAGAAACCAGTAATAAGTTATTAAATTATACGCCAGTCGCCTCTGCACAAAATCATTGCTATAGCTAAAAGTCATTGTGGAAATTAAAATTAACGTTATGAAATCGGATATTGTTGAAATAAGCATAACGTAAAAACGGATATTTGCTTTCAAAACGTCAATGCTGAAGTGAGTACATTTCTAATATTCGCCGGATACACTGGTGCAACTTAAGAAGCCAAAAAATTCTTCGCGAAATATGGGTAGCAAAAAAGCTACAACTATCCTCGCCCTATTTATTTTATCGTCATTTTTTCATCCAGATGAATGTTACATCGGCATTTTGGATGCAGGAACATACAGAACAGTGACAGGATTTGCAGACGAGTGCGTTCAATTATTTAAGAATAGGAAATTAAGGAAAAGATTTAAAAAGGTAAAACATAGTTGTCTGTTTTAAAAGATTTCAGTGCACAGACGAGAAGGGAGAGAAAAAGGGAAGAAAAAAGGAGAAAAACGTCTTTCGTCAAAAAATAAAACAAATAGAAATAATGATAAAAATTAAAATAAAAATAAGAGAGATTGGCAGATAAAGGACGACCTATATATGGATACTTTTAAAAACTCTATTAGAGTTTTATCAAAATTTGGCAATTACTCTCTCGAATAGCTGTTTCCTTTGGCGAGCAAAACATGGAAGCATAAACAGCATGTTACATATGTGTTCCTTTGCATCGTAAGCGTTAAGAAAATGGGCAATTGAAAATGGCTCAGTTTAATCGAAGTGATGGTGATACTTTCTTATCTTGACTACAGCTTCAACAAAATGTGTAATTTAGTCTTTCTTGGGATGTTTATGCGATTGTCTAAACTTTGCAGTTATTCAATTTCAAACATAGGTAAGAGTCAATTATCTTTTCAAGTAACTAACTGAACTCTTCTTCTCTCACTTGCAACAGTTTGTAAGATTTCAAGATCGAGTTTGCTTGAACCTCCAAAAGATGTACTGCTCAACCGCGGCTCAGAAACCAGAATGGCCATGGTCAAATTACCAACCTTAAGTCATAGGATGGCTTACACCTGCGGCTTACTTCAAGACTTAAATATGTTTACAAAGAGGAAGATTCTTTCCTTTAGGGCAAGGCAAAATGGAAAACAAAAAGAGAGCTTGTATGTTTGAAATGTATACTTAATAAACGAAACCAAAAAAATCCTGTTTTTTGATACATACTCGATAAGATAAGTTGCCAATATAATACGAATCTTCGAACAGTGTTTAACACACCTTCCCAATCTCATCACGGCCGGATAATTTAAAGTCACTGCGCGTTTTGCTAATAAAAGTCCCCTTACTAAAGAAGCAGTATCGCAAAAAAATAAACACACTCATAAATAAATAACAGTCACTGTCATTTTCATTATAATCAACACTTATGTAGATAGAGGTGAGTGTTATCTGCCATCAATGTTGATAACTCAACTCGGGAATTAATGAGTAAGTGGTATACGAAGGAAAACAGAAACGAACTAAAAAGCGACTAAGGAAAGAAATTATAAAGAGCGTTTTGACTTTTTGCTGGAGCACTTTACTATCAAAGATGGTAAAAGCTCTCTTGGCTTTGCAAAATAGTTGACAGCTAGCACATAAGCCAGATAACCTTTTCCTGTTTTATCATTAACTTAAAGACAAAATTGAGTTCTGAAATGTAAACATTTCGCCCTCTCGGTCCGTTTGAATGTTTATTCTCCGTTTATTAATAATCATCAGTAATGGAGTATGTAACCCATAAGTTCAATTTACTTGACCATAACAAACGACGAAAGTTTGAAAAATTTCAGGAAGCAAAGGTTACTAAGATGCCTGGAAGGTTATTTACTTTGATTCTATTCCTGACTCTGTGGGAAAGAGCAAAGACTTATATTGGTTCCGTTCCTTCGAAAGATGACGAGATAAACCAGCTGAGTGAGTTTAAAAGGAGCATGCCCTTTATAGAAAGCAGCGGGTATGATTTAAAAGAATACACACGAAGGTTTCGAAATAAGCAGGTATACGATGATGGATTCCTTTTTGAAATATCAGAAGTTTAATTTTTTGGCGTTGTGAACGTGGCAGGTGTCTTTTTCGAACAATCTTTGATTTAGATTTCGTCAACGACCTGAAATTAAAAAAAGGTCTACACAATCTAATCTAAACAGTAACTGAAGGAACGAAATGTTGAAAAAAATTCAAATCTTCGTTCGTAGTTTTTATGGTAAAATGGATTTTATAAACATACAGAAACTCATTTTCTAAGGAATTTAGCAGCTGTGCGCAGTTTACTGGCAATGTTTGGTGGTGATAGGTTCCTGAGATCACACGTGCTATTGGACCCAATTCATTTTTAGATGAAAATGCAGAAAAGCATACCAAATAATACCAAAGTATACTATGTTAATTTGAATCTGAATTTTCAGCCTGTTTTAGGTCGTTCTAAACAACACCAGAAGCCTGCACGGCGTCAATAGGCTTCAACATGTTTGTACAAATAACTCAAGGAGCCCGTCACAGCTTTAGTCTATCAAAAATGCTATAACACATGCAGAAAAAACAAGCAAGAAGTAAGGCTGCAGAGACCTTCCCTTGTATGCGATCGTCTATAAGGGTATGAATTTGCGCGTATGTTTTTTGGGATAAGCTAGTGGCCTCCTAAGAAGCAGTTTTCGACCCACAAAACATAATTTTTTATCAATATACCATCGTCAACTTGATCTAAGCACGAAAATTGAGGAAATTAGCTTGTAGCGCATGTTATCCAGAAACCCGTAGCCCAATAGTGACATCTAATACTAACATGAAATAAGAGTGACTTTTGTGGAAGCCATCTTCTAGTGTTTACACTACCAGCAATGCTTTATTTAACCTGCCATTTACAGTTGGACGAGAGAGGCATTAACGTACAGGCGAATATCAATGATATTATTCTTTTTTTTATGCTTTAACAGGACAGCGAAGATTTACACACGTGATTTTGTTCCAGGCCAGTTAGTGTTCCTTGAAGCAGAAGCTAGTGGAAAATATATATGACATAAATGTTCATTTGGTATCAAATAAAAATAACTTGATCAAAATTAGCGTTGGCCTTGTTTTCATAAACTGTTTAAGACGTTCCCTAAATAATCCTTTGTTTAGGTGTTGGCTGAGAGGTGCAGTTTACAGTTTCTATTGGTGACCACAGATAATTTACAAGGCAATTTGTAGTACATTAATAGAGTAGAGAAGTGTGAGTTTTAAAAAAAGGACTTTGTAAAATTATGGAATTGACTGAGATATGTAGGAAGAACTAGATGAATACTTTCCATTTGCTAAAAATTGACCTGGTTAGAGCATATTGGTAGTGAGATCTAAGCAACGTGCGGTTATCCTCTCACTTATGACATTATACATGTCCTTCTAGAATTAACCTGGATCGTAAAAGGTGCGCTTTAAGCCAATTTTAGAAGGATTTTCCTGGAATCACGACGTTGTTTACATGTATATCTCACCGCCAAATGGCTGTGCATGTAACAAGATGAATTTTGTAAAAGGAAAGGTTTTGATCTTGCTCTTTCTAATTCAGGGGCACCCAACGCCAATTTTCCGAAAATATCTGTTCGGAAGACGATTTGAGATCTAGAATTTTTCGGAACATTTGTTGTAAAATTTCTTGCTTGCCCGCCTCTCCTAGGATTTTCGAACATATAAAAAAATGGTATAATTGCCCATTTTTAACGGATTTTTACCCTAAAAAGGTCACCTAGAATTTTCGGAAGCCTTTTTTCTGGCTAAAATTCTCGAAACGGTAAGTTTTGATCCCTACAATTTTCGGATCACTAGACTTTCAGCTCGGAAATCCAAACAGATGAAAAATTTTTAGGAGATAAAAATATGCCTGTATCTACCGTTAAAATACTAAAATACGTTCATCAATGCTATGTTTAAGTGGTTTTGAACTATATTCTCGTTGGGTGCCCCGGCTAATTATTCCACCCGATCTAATAAATAAATTTCCTTAATTTAGTCGACGTCTTCTTTTCTCTATATTCTATTATCGATAAATTTATGACTGATCAATGGCAGTTTCTTTGCAGATGAGGCAAAGGGTATATTGAAACAAAAATTACAGTTATAAATCGCCTGGGTTAAAAAATAGCATGCTGCAATTAGCAAAATTGCGTAGTTTCTTACTATTGACATTCAATGGCCATTGGGAAAAAAAATATTGTCTTTTTACAGGTAAATTTTGTGGCATTAAAACCATCATGATTACTTACTTTTTAAATGTTGATGGGCTTTGCTGTTTGAGAATTTTGTGAAACAAAATCCAGTATACGGCTTTTTTGGGATCACTACGGGATGCATGATTTCTTGTAGTTATGTACAATTACTTTATTTCGTCTTAAAATATTACTGCGCTTTTCAAAAACACGCGAAATCTAAAGTTCAAAAGCCAACTAACTTTTGCGTTTTTCGCTGTCGTCAATCAATTTAGCGGACTTCTTAGGAAACAGAAGCTTATTTCAACGAGTTCAAAAGGTCATGGTTTGTGATCTGTGATTGGTGGATTTCAATTCGTTCTGTGCTCCAAGGTTCGTTGCTGGCGATCGTAATGAAATGAAACCCATTTGACCTAAATGTCTCCTTTTATTAGTAGTAGCAGTTTACCATATGACGGAAAAAAAAATTCCCTGCAAATTGTTGATATCAGGCCTCGGGTAACAAGAGGAGAAGGATGTTTTATTAAGCTTATATCAAAACGTATCGGAAAAATAGGTCGAGGAAGCTTTTAATGCATCAATCTTTCTGTTAAGCTCTGAGCCAGGTTAAATTTCCTTTGGCAATGAGTAATTCATTTTGCTATTTCTGTTTGCACAAGCTGAAGAGGGTTATTAACTCTATGAAAACTTCGGGAAATCTGAAACGAAAAACCATGAAAATCCGTAAACAACATGCCTAAACTTCTCAGAGCATCATTGCTTCAATTATTAGTTTAACGCATATCTATTTGTTTTATCTAAAAGGTACTAATTTAAATAATTAGCGTACTGTCCCGGAGGCGAACAAATATTATATTAGTTCTGCCCATCCACTTGAATGCAAATGTTAAAGTGCGGGTAGACGCAAATCAGCACGGTATGCGCAAAACGATGACTCCAAGTCTTTCTCGTGCTATCACAACGATTTTCTTTGTTTTGTTACTGGTGGTCCATATTTCGGCCTATTTGTCGTTGATAGGTCGGCTGGCGTATTGCAGGCGAGCAAGTGAACGTTCAAACGTTAATGATGCGACCAGTAGAGAACGCATACGGAGATTTGGAATTTGGTGGACGCGACCGTCTCATCCTTCCCAGGTTAGTTTGAGCTAAAAAAGAGTTATTAACCTGTTTTTCAAATATTAAGGGAACAATTTTCATTCAAGAATCAGTCTTTGCATGAACGGATTTATATTTTCTAGATCCTCTCCCTTTTCCACAGGAAAACATGGAGAGCCGTAAAAATCCAATAGAGCGAAAACGTTCATCTTTCAGACCGGCAGTCTATACCATCTATGTTATGATGCAACTTCCATTGAGTTTATTTATTTACATGTTTTATTCTTCTTCTTCTTTTTTTATTTTTCTTAGCTTGTTTGTTTTACTGCTGACCTTTTACATTTACATTTCAATAAATAGTATTGATTTTAGTTGCACTGATGTTCAAAATGTTGATTGTAATACTGATGTATATAAGATCCCCAGTCTTGATGCCTCTGTCCTTGAAGTTTCTAATAGAAGGGGTAGACCATTTAGTTTTGGATGCGGGAGAGGGGTGGGTGGGTGCTTTGGCTCGCACGGAAGAAACTGCTCACCGCATTATTTCCTATCAAAAATTAAATGGTTGGTCTCTTACAGGAAGATGAGAAATGATTCACGCCCCTTGCTTTGGTTAATCATTATCTAGGGTTGCAAACTAACGTATTATTGGCGTTGTTTGTACTGTGAGCTTACTGTGAAATAACAGTTCCTGCTCTACAGGAGTTTCTCTGTCTTCAAAACTTTATATTGAGTTAGACTATAGGAATGAGAAGACTTCAAGACAGGAGTCATAGTTTTTCCAGCTTCCCAGAGTTCGCCCCGTGTAAGGGAATCCAAGACAGTCTTGGATTCTGGATTCTACGCCGTGGATTCCGGATTCTAGGTATCGTAATCCCGATTCTTTGTCCGGCTTCCTGTCGCTAGTGGGATCCGGACTCCTTGTGCTGTATTCCGGATGTCAAAGCCCGGGATTCCGGAATCCACAAGCAAAAATTTCTCGGATTTCCTTACATTGGGCGACAGAGTCATTGCCCTTATAGCCGCAGTTTGGTGACCCGGCTCCAGCTGCTTTGGAACCTTGATTTAACGAAGTGGCAAGGGACGTCGACTGGCGAAATTTGTTCGTTAAATCGAGGGTTCGTTACATCGAACACCTCCATTTAACGAATTTTTGGGAAAACTACCAAAATGTTCGTTATATGCGGGGTAAAGTTAATAATTAATTTACAAAACTCAGCATTTCTGGATCTGAAAAATTACCCTGTAATAACATGTCAGTACCGAAACGGTCGAGCTATACGTAGCTACAGCACTAGAAGCTCAAGAACGGGCAAACAAAACTGCTTAAAACTACTATCAAAATAACTTTTATCCTTGTTGGTCTGTTTGGCATTCATCTTTTATCACATACTTTCATTTATTCGTTATATCAAGGCAAAGTTTACGTTTGCACTTGTGGATTGGGTTTGTTATAAAGAGGATTTCGTTAAATAGATGTTCTGTTCCATACATTTTACTGTAATTTTGGCCGGGCTGAAGAAAATCGTTCGTTATACCGAGGACTTCGTTATACAGAGGTTCCTTAAATCGGGCTTGCACTGTAGCTTGAGTTGCCTAAAACCAAAATGTTGGAACACTCAGTCCCAGGGGGGTACTTTAGGAATTTCTGGGTGGGGAGGTGCCGCTGGCACCCTGGAACCCTTGACCTAAACCAGAGCTAGTTCAGCTGAATTTTGCTACCCTATACTAGAGTAAACTCGCCAAATCCTCCCTATTCTAGAGTAGCTGTTTTCCAGAAACTACTGAGGTCACTAGCACAGTCTAGTCAAAACAAAACCTTATACCACAACCCCTACTCTAGATAAAATCTTCAGCCAAGTGATCAGTTTCCTGAAAAATGATACCCAATTCTAGACCCAAACGCTCTGATTTATATACCCTATCCTAGAGTGAACTGCTTGAAAACCATACCCTTCACAGCGGCACATACCTATATAGCCCATATATGGCAGTACCTAGGCACCCCCCCTCCCCTCCCCGGGAACTCAGTCCGTTTCCATTTCAAGACTGGATTCAAAGGCCACCCCATTTATGTCCTAGGCCAAACCGATGAATTTGGGTAAACAATAGGGCAAACCTTGAGTTGACTCAAACTGGTATAACAGGCAATAATTTGAGTAGTAGAAATAAATTTTAAAACCCTTCATTTATATAAACTGATATCATCATGTATATTGCGACCTTCATTTCAAACTACTCAAATTTAGTCAGACTAAATTATGAATATATTCACTCTGAAGTAGAACTATATATTATATAACCTTTGTGGCGTCGAAAATGATGAAAACGAAGATAAAAAGGGAGGTGGGTGGGGATCCCTTACCTCTCGTGAGCGCCTGCCCCTCCCCCCTTTTTTTAGCGCCTGGCACGAAGGCTTAGCTTGGGCATAACTGGCGGGACGTACTATGCTTTAGAACTAAATGATTGAAGCTATTTTTAACCTTTCATTGTTTTTTTTTTCGCAGCGTGAATGCAACACTTATCGCAGTATTCTCTGCAATGCACCAACCATCCCTCCTTCGACACCTCCACCGCTTCCCCCATCATCAAGAAAACGATCCCAGTTTAGGAAGAAAGTGATGGCTCTTTGATAGCAAACGCAAAGTGGATGTATATGCTACTAAAAACTGAACCATGTATTAAACAAACACGGACAAGGCAAATAAATTAAAGCACTAAGATTACTGTGCACCTTCTGATTTCCTTACGCCTGGGTGTCTATTTCTTTCTTTATTGGCTTAGTACTCGTTGTGTAATAGTATTTAATAAATATTTGTAATTATATTATTATATATTAGGACTATTATTAGTTTTATATCAAATACTAATATAAAAGTAATAATAATACTAATATATAATAATATAATGTGATATAATAAATATAATTGCGTTCGAGGTACGAGAACGCAACCCCTAATTTGTGTTGGGTGTTTTGTGCATTATTGGGTGTCCTGTGCAATTAATAAGGGAGGATTTTTTGTGGTTGAATTTTCGTCGTGGACACACATTTGCCTCACTTTGACGCGCTAACTCACGTGGTGATTCTTGTGTCCTCGGCGTTTATCTTTCAAAGGTCTGTCTTCGTAAAGCGTTCATCGATCTGTGTTTGCTGAATCGTCCAAAGCGTTCGTCTTTTAGAAGTTTGCTGTTAAATTTTACTTTGGATTATAAGCCTTCATATTTTTCAGCATGGTTCCTCACTGTCGTTGGAAAATGTCTGCTCCTGGTGCATGCATCAAACCGGGTTTAGTTCGGCGCCCGTTGTGTCACAATGTAAATCTACCGAGTTGTGTAGAACGGCAGCCGTTGTTCCACAAAGTAAATCTTCCGAGATGCGAAGCTCGGCTGCGCCATTTGATCATGACTTGTGATATTTTCAGCACCGGACAAACGAACTCTTACCTCTATGTTATTTATTAGAAAAAACGTAGCGCACAGTAGCGCCACTCTCGAGTCACTGAAATCAACACGCTCGACCAAATTACTGCAAAAGTTATTGACGTGAGCCGCACACACATTCCATTGAAGTCTTTCACAGGGTTAGTGCGAAGTTTGAATTCAGATGTGAAAGCTTTTAAAACAGTAAATTCAATTTAACTCATTTTGTCAACAAGTTGATGATTGGATGATGTTAAAAATAACAGAGAAAATTATCCGAAGAAATGTTTTTGAAGAAAGAAAAAGAATCCCGGGTAAAGCTCTAATCGGCCTTTGAGTAACTGATCCCTGTAATCGCGCCAGTAAAACAAAATGTTCTATTTACACGCCCGACGCACTCCGGCCAATATCTCCTCCGGTTACAAGCACTTGACACCAAACCATACGATATCTTTTCAAAACCTTCTTATAATGATACACAGTTTAAGTCGAGGTTTCGCTATATGCAACCCTTACGTTCAAAATATGCCATAATCATATTTATCTATATCGCAACCACCCTTCCGCCTTAACTGCTACCTGTACGCCTGACGAACATACCGAACACACTCTTCTAAGCTTCGATTACCCCTAGTATAATATGATTACTAGTAGTAGTACTAGTAGTAGTAGTAGTAGTAGTAGTAGTAGTAGTAGTAGTAGTAGTAGTAGTAGTAGTAGTAGTAGTAGTAGTAGTAGTAGTAGTAGTAGTAGTAGTAGTAGTAGTAGTAGTAGTAGTAGTATAGTAGCACTGCTTAAAGCCCCTCTTTTTTTCTTTGCGCCAACTGCACGTGGTACGATAAGCTTCTCGAAAATTTGCATAATCCCAGCCATTCAGATACGAGTGCAGCGGTACTTCACGTTAAAAAAAGCCATAGATGAAGGAATGAGGTGTGAAATAGTGATATATGAAGGAAAAACTAAACAAAACAGCAAAAGTAAAACAACAACATCAACAACAACAAAAACTTGAGGGATTCCGTGTCAGAAGTTCCACGCGTGATACTTGTTACGCCGCGGAATGCTCACTAATTGCGTGTGAGCTGAGAGGTTCTTGAAACATAAAGTATCGTAGATCAGTCTCGAACTCCACCATTGAAGGCAAAAGATGGAAATTTCGAGCCAACCAGTAAATATATTTTTAACTCTAATGATTCGTAGAAGGCAAGTTTGAAAGAATGATCGTTGTGGAGGAAAGCCGTGAACAAAGTTTAACAAAGTCTTAACAAGCTGACGCGTAAACTGCAAAACAAGAATAATGCGACAACTAGGAGGAAACCTTCGGGCAAGTGCCAATCAGGCGAATTAGTTTATCTTTTGTAGAATGTGCCTATCCAGATCTTCGCGATTTGTACCGCAATTTTAGAGTTCGCTATAGAAAAGGATGGCACTCAACTTTAGAAAAAAACCTTGGTACACTCTAGCTTTCACTACTGTTAAAAAATAACAACGTAGCTTGATGCTTTGTTGGTAAATTAGAACTGGCAAGTCAGCACTTATATTTTATGTAAATTCAAAACTATAAACGTTAGAAAGTAAAATATAGTTCAAGTGAGGCCTTTGACTGCTACAATTAAAAATTAAAATTAAATTCCGAGCTTTCGCCGATCAACGGCATTATCTGGGATAAAAAAGTATAAATACATGCATATTCCGCATGGTAATATACATATGAAAGAATTGGTGTAAGCAAAATGTGTGAAAAGCACAAGAATGGGGCATAATGTATCAGAGGTATAAAAATATGAACGTGAATAAAATACAAAGATCTAATGATCGAGTAGCACGGGACAAAGAGTCCCTCTAAAGGCAAAATGATTTATGATGATGGTCTTTAAAACAAAAAGTCCGCAAATTCGTTGCGTTCTTCATTGGAGAGGTGAGGACCGTTTCGATAAAAATCGAACTGCGAAGAACAGGCTGGTTCTGATAAACGTTTTGAGAATACAACCCTATTCCTTGATTAGCTACCGAATAAAATTCAATTTACAAAGGAAACGATAACACTGAAAACCCTGGTTCTGAATAGATAAGCGAACACGCTACCTCAAAGTAAATCGAGCTGCGAAGAACAAGCTGCTTCTGACAAAAATTGGAGCGTAAAACCCTATTCCTTGATCTGCTGCTGCTTTAAACGCAGTTTATAAAGCAAACCAGAGCACTAATAGCCCTTTCAAACTAGAAGTCGTATTAAAGCTTGCTCACCTGTTAGGGCCTCTTGAAGAGAAAACAAACAGCTACACACGGGATCACCCAATTTCGAACCACGGAGTTGTAAACACAAGATCATAACGTCACTGCCCAAATATGGGGTCTTACTTACACCCAAATATGGTCAAAAATGCAAATTGTAGAGGGTTACGCACAATCTGAGAGTTTTTGCCTACATTGCGCTGGATTTTGAATCTGTCGCCGAGGCAACTTCGCTTCTTAGCTCGGTTGCCTCGTTGACAATAAGTAAGGCTTTGCGGCTGGTGTTGCGCAAGTTTAGTAGTACGTACCCAGCAGAGTGCATCGTTAGGAGGATGAAACTCAGTAAGATGGTCGGCTATTTGCTCTCGTAATCCATCATATTTGGGGGCAATAAGGCTGAGATTAGCCTGCGTAGCTGGCGGTATTGTGTAGTAGTCGAGTGAGATTTGGCGGCGGAGCCGTTGTAATATAGTCGAGTGAGATTTGACGGCGGAGCCGTCACGAGCGACGAAGCCGCGAGAAATACCGCCTGCCAGAGAACCATGATTTTTCGAATGCCGCCCACTTTTGTCACGTTAGCTGATCCCAATTGAATCAGCCAATCAAAGAGAAACCTGCAATTTGAAACTTCCCATTATTTTCGCGCGAGACAGTTTAGAAATAAGCGTTGACAGGCTAAACACGACTCCTAAGCTCGTGACAATGTGAAACATGACCTTGTGAGTTTGCTTGAACAGAGGTTTTTTTTATTTTCTCAGCTCTCGCTCGAAGGTTACTAGCACTACACAGTGCATGTATCATTCTAAACTTTGACTGAGTAAATCTTTTATTGCAACACTAGGCTTAACATTAAAAGGTCATGAAGCTGGTTTGTTACCCCGGGGGGGGGGGGGGGGGTACTGCCATATATGGGCTATATAGGTATGTGCCGCTGTGAAGGGTATGGTTTTCAAGCAGTTTACTCTAGGATAGGGTATATAAATCAGAGCGTTTGGCTCTAGAATAGGGTATCATTTTTCAGGAAACTGATCAGTTGGTTGAAGATTTTATCTAGACTAGGTACAAAGCTACTCTAGGATAGGGGGATTTGGGGAGTTTACTCTAGTATAGGGTATCATTTTTCAGGAAACTGATCAGTTGGTTGAAGATTTTATCTAGAATAGGTACACAGCTACTCTAGGATAGGGGGATTTGGGGAGTTTACTCTAGTATAGGGTAGCAAAATTCAGCTGAACTAGCTCTGGTAAAGGTTAAGGGTTCCAGGTTCCCAGCGGCACATCCCCACCCAGAAATTTCTAAAGTGCCCCCCCCCCCGGGTTTGTTACATGCATACTGAGTAACCATTTCCGGTGGTATATTCTTCTGTAGGTGTTCCTGATAGGATTTGATCTCAGATGCAGTTGTAAAGTGTTTTAATTTTCTTTGACCTTTGTTTCTTACGGCTAAATTAAGACAATTCAGCGCTGTGAAGTTTAAAGACGCCATTTCGGCAATTTGGTCATCAATTATGCTCTTTCTAAAGCGGAAATCACAATCACTTTACAGGAACGTCTTCTCCAGTTTGCCATCTGCTTCCTAAATTGGGAAATATACGCGAAGGCTCATCTAACATGATTGACATATGTATGGCCCTCGACCAATCCGTTTCCCCGCACACTGGTGTGCGGACCATTCAAAATACCGGGGTTTTCTGGCAGGCGGTATTTCAACCGCCTCGTCCCTACTCTTTTTTCTTTGGAACACGGCTCCGACGCCAAAACTTTAATCTCGCACCCACACAATACCGCCAGCTACGCAGGCTAGGCTGAGATTGAAAGTGTTGTCTCTGGTTCTACAAATTCCAAGAAAGGCATTTATTCTCGTTCTTTTTGGAATTCAACTTTCGACCTTTTGTTTCTTGGCTTAACTGTAATTTTGTCACCCTTGTAATATGACATCATTAAATAAAAAAAGCCAAAGAAAGCAATACATTAATTTGCTGACACTTCTTTTCCGACAGCTCATTTCCTTTTTATATCGCACTCACACCTGCTTTTTTGACAACTACGAAAAGCAGGAAGGAAAGAATGAAAAAAAAAATGATAATAATTATAATTCCGAGAAGGCAAAGTTATCATGAGTTGGAGCTGCTGATGCAAGAAATTCTGTTAGTAACTAAATCAGTTACGTCACGTACAAAATACCATACATGTGGATGGTAACCAAGACGTTCAAGATAACAAGCAACGAAATACTCGGACCAGTGTTGGCCGGATACTGTTGTTGTCAGTATCCTTTTCATTTTAATTTGTTCTCGAGGGACACTGTTAAGGTAATGATCAGTATTTGTGTTAAAAGACAAAGCGCATAATAAAAGTGGTTTAACTCTATTGACCTTTTTTGTGACTCTTAAAACCATTAGTGAGCAAAGTAAAAAACTACATGAACATACGCCTTTGCTGTTTTTATTCTTGATGGGTATTTAGTTTCAATTATTGCCCCGAACGACAGATCGCTTTTGGGAATCTTAGGGTCTGATAATAACTCAATGATCGATACGTAACTTTTCTGAATCTGTTTTTCGCACGTTCCGAGGTAAACTATGACTGCACGACCAGACATTAAGTTGGTTTTTGTGAAATATGTCGTCTGCCAAACGACAGATCACATTTAAGAGTCTTAGGAATAACGTGTTTGTCATAACGCGATTCTATCAGTAGGAAAGGCTTCCATAAAATGATGCATTAGATGGACTAACAAATTGACATGATAACCTTCTTCGCATACCGTATGGGAAATTGTACCCTTTAACTAGAATTGAATGGGCATTCTACCGTTAAACAAATATTTGGTGTTTATTTTTAAATTTGGCCTACGCAAAACAGTGAAAAAATAGTTGAAAACAGTTTTTAAGGAGAATGAAAAATAAGTGGTTCTACATTTTTACCTCGACAAATATTTAATCAAGCGCACATAAGTCTTAATTGAATTTTGAAGTTCAATTTAAGCTATTGCAGGTGGGATTTTAAAACGCTATAAAGTGGAACAGTAAGCTGTCGTAGGCCAGTGCTGCCTGAATTTACTATAGGCTTTTGAACGAAGTGTGATCATGTTTCTTAGCCTAGGAGTAGGAATAGCAGTGATATGTTTTGTTATCGACCTTCAAAGCTTTTCTTGCACAGAAGCATGGACCGGGCCCCCATCTGCAAGACCCAGAAGGCGAAGAAGATACGCAAAGAGAACCATGGTGAATCTAGAGGTACTCGAACTCCTTCATTCATCTCCTACCTCCTCAGCAACTTACGTTTCAAGAGTGAGAAAAAAAAGGCTTGAGCAAAGCGAGTTCCGACGCTTAACCGAATTCTATATAAATATGTGTTCTCAGCCATCTTTTGTCGTACTTGGAACTCTGAAAGGATGATATTTAGTGCCGGAATCTATCGAAAGGCACGCAATGAGCAATTTTTTCTATCGATTATGGCACTCATTTTTCGATAACGGAGGAATACTAACTTCAAATAGTTAGCCATTTTTTTCAAAGCTGCAATCCATTTCCATCCAGGCCATCGAAAGTTTAACCCATTTCCAGACCGGATGACCGGATGGGCTTTTCGTCCCTCCCCCCGCCCCCCTCGCGTAAAAATTGCGTTACTTCAAAACCGTTAAAGCTATGACCACCATACTTACCGACTTTTCGATTTTTCCTAAAAATTATCTGGGAACGTCTTGAAGTCGTCGCGACGTATGCGTCAATATTGGTGTTACTATGGCAAATGCGTTTTGGCAGCCATGTTTTTTTCAAAATTTCCTTTTTTTTCCCTTTAAAATAGGTGTTCATTCTATTTTTAACTACGGAATTATTATATTACACTTAAATAAGCATTAATTTATCAACGTTATTGTCATTATTGATGAAATCCGGGATTTTAAGTGACTAGTTTGAGAAAAAAACATGAGGTAATATTACCTAATGGCAGATGCTGAGGTGAATTTTCAACAGTGTTCATTTCTCTCGGAATTGTTGTTTATTTGTTTTCTAAACATCATTTTATACTCAGAT
This sequence comes from Porites rus, assembly GCA_964035705.1. NCBI lineage: Eukaryota > Metazoa > Cnidaria > Anthozoa > Scleractinia > Poritidae > Porites > Porites rus. Next base: position 11,211,217 of record OZ037999.1, read on the forward strand.
CAAGTCTGTCATTAAAGATTCCTTGATTTATACGGGTTTTAAGTAAAATGGAATAAATTTAATCATTCAATTTGTCGGATCCAAGATCGCGGATGCTTCCAGTTCCTTTTTAGTAATAACTGACGTAATCATGACATCACTGCTATTTTAAAGGTTGGTTATACACTGTATGTTAACCGACTTCTTGATTTATCAAACAACTTACTATTTAAGTATTTTTCGCTTCATGCGATCGCAATGTTTGTAAAAAGAAACTTGGCTACTATGTCTAGGAAGTATTTCAACTCAGAGATTTTATTCCATAAAACAAACGCACGGGAAATAGAGATTTCTATTTACAAATTGTAATTAATGCTACCTGTTTACTTGATTATTTTAAATATTATTAAAATTAAAATTGTCATATTTTAAAAGTAATACCATTGCTGTGCATGGGAATGCTAATAAAATATTATGTTAATATGTTATGTTTGCTTAATGTGCAATTTGAGTAAAATTGGATTCTGCCAATTAATTCGACAATATGTCGTTACAATAACGTCAGATTACGTCATTTGAAATGAAGAGTCGGTTTTGAAGGAGCTTCCCCCCCCCCCACCCCCCCAGGTCGTAGGAAGCGAAAAACTGTCCGGTCTGAATAGGGTTAAGATAGTTGATTCCTAGCGTTAGGGTAATCAAAATAAAACTGAACTAATGATTCAGCTAATGCTTTTTAAGGATTGTAAATACCAAATAAATTGTCGCAGCTCCTTTTGACGAGAAACAACTACGACGCTGTAAAATCTGTTCAAACTACTGCCTAAAAAATAATAATAATAACAATGATGATGATATGATGATAATGAATGATAATTATAATAATAGTAACAAAAATAATAAGTTACACATTATTATTTTTCTTTACCTTTATAAAACCCCCATCCAAATTTTCAAGAGTCTCTTACGTGCTATCATTCAAAGCAAGAGAGGTCCTTTCTTGTTCAAAGCGACTAGATAATTGTTCCTTACACCGACCTTGCAAAAGAAAATGAAGAAAAAACAAAACAATCTCAAACACTATTACCCGCTATTGACCCTGTCGTTAAAATGGTGTGATCCGTCTGCCTGTACCACTGCTCTGTAAAGTAACTTTCTATTTATTTGTTTGGTTATGATGCATATGCATCATATTCTCGTTATGTTAGATAATCGATCTGTTATATAGGTACCAAACATGCCAGCATAAAGGTGGCTACATATCCTCCTAATATACGTTTATCATTGTCCCTCTTACAGAAAACGCGGGATCGGCTACGACCTGTAAGGGGACCAGATTGTGACTATTCAGATACACGGAGGACAAGCAAGTGGAGGCCGGTTACCAAATAACGTTATAAAACGAACCTACCAAAGCTGGGTTATAAAAGTTGGGTAAATTATGGAATAAATGCTCCTTCTTCAATGACTCTAAATCTCACGTAGCAAGTTTTTTTTTTTTTTTAATCTTGTTGTATTTTTAACTTTTAGTGTATTTTTAGTTACTGTAATTTAGGCTAGTTTTATATAGATATATGTATATGTATATTTTTATTTTATTTATTTATTTATTTATTTATTTTTTCCAGGGCCCTCATTGATAGCAGCATTTTATGCTGGAGAGATAACCCTGGCTAAATAACATTTATTATTATATTATTATTATAAGTTTCTTTTTGTGTCTCAGGCGCAAAATTGTTTCACGAACTTTTAAGAACAAAGCTAAGGGGCTGTCTACACTTGCTCCCCAGGAACCAGTGCCTGGGTAACGGCACAAAAATGTGGTTGTGTTCACACCTTGATATGTGACGTGCACAATATAGCCATTTTGAAACATGCCGAGCTTTAATAGCAGTGAGTACACAGCAGTAGACGATCCTAAAACTAACAAAACCTGTATGCACACTGGGACCCAGTGCCCGCTATTGTGCCCGAGTAGAAGGGCTCGACCTTGTACTCGGGACCGGACCGCAACCGTGCCCAGATTCTACCGTGGGTACTTGAAAAAAACGTGTGTTCATATTAGTGCCCAGCGAGTAACGTAGTCGGGCACCCTGCCCGGGCCTCAAGTGTGAACGCCGCCTAACTCTACCATTCAGAGACAGAAATTTTAACGTACTGTGAATACCGTACTAGCTATATCTAAGGCCCAGTGGGAAGGAACGGTGTTGTAAAAAATATAGAAAAGTAAAAATTAAATAATGTCGAAAAACAGAGGATTGACAATTTGCAGAATTCTAGAATAGATGTCGTCGGCGTTATTTTTGTTTGTAAAGAGAGGGTTGAGGATGGGAAAGGGGGAGAGAATAAGAACATATTTCCTCTATATATCGATTGATTTTTATACCCACTCCTCCCCCACCTTCACCTGTTCAAATAAAACCCTCTGACCCTCTCATTTGACCACACCTAGCAAAATCCACACCGTGTTTTCTCAGTCTAAAACTAAAGGAGCCCTGCCACCAAATTTAGTGAAACTTGACATAAAATAATCACTTCAAAATTTGAAAGACCGTGTAAATAACAGAGCAAATACAAATGGAGGCACGGGTAGACAAAGAAAATTAAAACTGATTGCTATTACCGTTTTTGAAAACTTGTAAGCCTAACAGTTTATAAAAATTCATTCTTTGTTGTTTTTATACGCTTGAAAAAATGCTCTTGGAGAGATAGCTCGTTTGGTACGAAGTTTTGTGATTTTGTCTTTTACAAGTAAATGTTTTGCTTACGTCAAGTTCCTGAGCAAATAAAAACGAGTTATTAGAAAATATTAACCCAATGAACTATAGACAGCGTGACACAGCCAATTTAAATAATCACATGACCTTTTTACTACTTTTCAACCGAAAAAATACAATAACTTAAAGAATTCTAATAGTTTTAATAAAATGATGGCCATATCCTGCACCAGGAAAAGCTTCAGCTGTTAGACCGAAAAAGAGAGAGAAAGAAATTAGAGGAAGAAATTAGTACAGTTTATTCACGAGCTTCTAATATGCCTTTTTCTGTTTCCCCTTTTTTTTTGGTTTTTGAAGGAAAAACACACGCCACATGAGCGCTGGTACCTTTCTTTCAGCTCCATTTGTCCATTTTTTGTTTGTTTGTTTGTTTATTTTTTGCTGTTTTCTTTTATGTTATTTGGGAATTGGAGAAATTTAAGTTTACCAAAATGTAACCTTTTTGCTTTCATTTTACGGGACAAAAATCTAGGACACGTGATACCGACGTGGAAATAAACTATTACTAACTGTGGTGGAATTAGGCTATGACTGCAATGTTTGTTTTGTTTTGATTTCGTTTGGCAAAATATAAACCAAAAACTTTTCTCACACAAAATTGAACAAAAATAATAAAAAAAGAAACAAAACAAGTTGATTAATACATGTTATTCAATAGTCAAGGGTCAATGTGCTTTCAAAAAGGAGATAGGTAGTATAAAAACGTACAACTTTAAGGCAGTACTATGAACTAATAAATGAATTTTCAATTTTATTGTTTTCATTATTTTTATTCCAATTGCATAACTTTCTTTTTGTTTTTACATCACGCATGCGCAGTCGCAAAAATCACCTTGAGAAGCACTGAGCTAGCAGGTGTTTGCCTGCGTCAATGAAATGACGTGTCTGAGGCAAACTGCGAACAAAAAAAATATTTAAATTGGTATTGTTTAATTCATCTAAGGAAACATTTATTTAATTCAAGATGTGCAGAAGGAAATAGGAAAAAGAGGTAAAAACGATACCGCTTGCCAAAACATGGTAAATTAATTTCCTTACCTTTCGAGTTCAGGAAAAGGAATATTGACTGATTTTACTGAAGTTATTAAGAAGGGGCCGTAAATAAAACAAAAGAAAATTTTGGGTTTATTTTCTTGCATCGAACATTAAGTTCCTACTTGAAGAAATTATTTATAATAAACCCCCTATTGATTATTAGAAGCACGTTACTTTCTTAGGAGAAAAGGAAAACCGCACAACGTCTTTGGAGATTAGCTTTCCAGCCAGACAAACTACATGTAGTGTGAACTACAGTAAGCACGTTGTTATTAACGACTTGACATGTCGTCAAATCAAATTTAGATACAGCAAAATTAATTACTTTTGTTCTACCATTTAATTTCCAAGATGTAAAGCAATAGAAAAGTATCATCAAAATTTGTGAAAGGTTATTATGTTATGTATTTTTGGGTATAATTATCACCATTTGAAGTTCTCTAAAAACTGCCGACTCAATGAAGTGTTTCCCAATTTATAGTCGAATTTAACAATCATTTCCCTGGAGTTGAACAATTAAACAGTTGCTGAAATAGGCAAGTCTACTGAAAGTCTTTAGTTCAATAATGACCTAAAAGAATAATGTGCCATTGACTTTACTATTGTAAAGCCTATTGTAGAATGAATAACTTAGAAGCACAGAATTGTCATCTACCCGAGACTTTGAACTTAAACACGTATTTCCCTTGTGTGCCCTCGAGTGATCGTTAAAGTAACCGCTTATTTACTTTCAGATCGTGTGTGCTTGTCACAAGAGCATCCGTGATTATTTTAAGCCCCATTGTTCTAAATAAGTGTTTACTCTTATTTATCGACTCGTTTCTTGATTGTCATATTATTCCAACGAAACATTTCTTGTTCTTTGTGCACATAGACTAAGCTGAAATAATGGCTTCAATTAATAATCTGTTGTTAGATCTTTTATCTAAAACTACAAGAAGTTGTCCCCTGTTTCCCCCGCTTGGGAAAGATACAGGAACAAAAGAATGATAAACAGCGGCGACTGGGAGAAGTCAAATATCATTATTACACGCCACCGGATCGGAAACAGAACAAACGCATAAAAAGAATCATCCATAGCCGAAGTTAGCTCCCTCACTCAAGTGGTCCTTCTAGTTTCTACCATCTGAAAATGGCATCTAACGTTCTTCGTAATTATTGGTTTATCTATCTTTTAATTCTAATCGTTTATACCTCTGGAATAGCTTCTAGTGACTATGAACGTGAAACAAATGCACACAAAAGAGCACTCGGTGTAGGAAATTGGGAGCAATCCGCGTTGCCCAAAGGTGAGAGCGTTTTTGTAATTATTTTTCCCCGACGAGTTTCCAGTTGTGAAAAGAAAAGAAAGCCTTCTCGTTTGTCGCTAAATGAAATTTGTGAATATTTCGTATAGTATCCATTTCTCTGCATTTCTGTGTAGTTAGAGTCGAATCTTCACTAACGGCCACCTCTCTACAATGGCCACTTTTTTGTCCCGACGGACAGTCCATACATTGACTCTGGTTTAAGCCTCTCTACAAGGGCCACCTCTCTACTACGGCAACGGCCACTAAAGCGTGTCCCCAACTGCCAAAATAGGGACCTTACGATCCGACAACGGTGACGTCCATGAAAACGTCGCTGAAAATAGATTTCGCATCCTTTCAAACAATTTCGCGGTCATCCCAAGTCACCCAGTTACTTAAAAGGAGGAAATTTATGTTAAAAGTGCCGGAGAGAGGGGACCGCGCCCGAGTTCAGACAGAGGTGGTAGAATTTATCACCTGATCGTAGCCGTCTTCAAGTAAACATAAAATTGGGCCGTTTCACGTCTTAGTTGAACAGGGACGGCAAAGAAATGTACAAAAAAGCGTGGTGCTCGTGCAGAGTTGTTGTTTTGCTAATCTAAACCGATTGACTTTTTTTTTTTCACGTTGCCGTTTCCGTCGTCGTCGTAGTTTCGTAAGGTCCCTAAATCTCGACTGATGCAGCGACTGTTGAAGAAGTCAAATTTGATTTGTACTCCCTACAAAAAATTTGTTCTACTCCCTAAAAAGAAAATGTAATATTAACCCCCACCTCCTCATAACGGCCACCGCACCTCTAGACAAGGGCTACTTTCTTTGACCCCCAAGATGGCCATCGTGGAGAGGTTCGACTGTATTATTCAAAGGTGTGGAATTTATAATAAATAAATGCGAGTCTTAAAACCGTTATTACCCATAATACTTTCAACAAGAGAGCAAAAAGGACAAAAAGGCCATGTTTTCTGGCTTTCCGATTTAAAGGTGATTATTAAGTACCCTTGTTACCAGTCTCTCAGAGATGAATAACTAAGCTTCACTTAGTTGGCCAGAAATTCCCCTTTCACTGAAACGAAAATAACCCTCTATCCATGTATAAGTGTACAGAGTAAACATTAACTGAATGTAGATATGTAATTTATAACCTTAGAAGAATCCAGAAATTTTGAAATTATAGCAAGTGACATAACAATTTAAGAATTTTCAAGAAGGTTAATGGGTGGTTGAACGCCTTAGAGGAAAATTTTCTTAGCGGTAGAACCTTTTATTTTCTATTTTCTTTCTTTTTGGAGTTTCTGAAAAATGTAGACCTTACCATTAACTTATGTCCAGAATTCTGAAAATTTCTGGCTAAAGGATAAGCACCCAAGGTAACACCTTATGGGATGTCGTTTAGTTAATGATAGAATAACGACTAAACAAGTAAAACGTCATGTGGTTAAGGATCGAAACAAGTATTTTATGCAATAGGTCCTTTGCAGCTGGTAATTCAAGTAGTACAAAACCGCCATGATAAAGAGCAAAGGACAAACTGGGTCAAAACAAACAAAAAGACCACATCACTGAAAATTGTAATTTCCTTTGTTTGTGTTCCTTCAATGAATCTCTTACTCTCCAGCATGGCGGTTTTGTACCAGGAGAGAATGAATAGCTAGCTGCAAAAGACCTGTGTGTCCAGACCCAGACTGGCGGTTCAGCAAAATATTTCAGATTCAACCAATACAGCTAATGCAGATTTGAAACGATTTGCAGCAAGACGTTGGTTTCCTCCCTGTACAAGATGGGGTTGTAATGGCAAGCGAGATGAGGCCACGGATTCCTTCAGACGTTTCAAATCCACCATACTTCCTTTACAGCGAGCATTGGATAAAGCTGATACCCTGACGAGTTACAGGATGAGACTGGCCAAGACAAATAAAATCGAGTGAACTATTCTCAGCAGGTAGGTGTTCATTTAATCCTAATCCGTAAACAAAAAGTTATGCGGTTGAACCTGAATGCTCAAACAAAGCCAGTGGGTTGGTTCTGTATGTCTTGCACTTGGCAAACTTAAAGCTTTTGTGTGTTGGGGGTGGGGCGGGGGATAAACTATGGCGTCAGTCTTTCACCCTGTTGAAGGTAAACTTGCCCAATTGTTTAGGCTCTTTCACTGACAGAAGATGGCCACTTTGCAGTGGCATCTACGACTTGGTCAGTGTTATGCCTAATTGCCATAAGAGTGTTTTGGAGATGATCTAGCTTAATTGCTTCAGTTTCTTGAGATTTCCCAAAACGTTTCCACAAATTTGTCAAAAACTTAATCAAACGTTGCTAAACAAATTCAAAAGTTGTTTTTTGCAACGAAAGTTTCTCAAAAGTTGCTCTTAAAATACTTTTTGTTGCTATCTTCCTTTATTCTGTCTGATGCCAAAATATGCAAATTGTACACAATTAAAAGTAAGATTTCTAACCACTTTTGTTCAACTTTGCGGCGTAACCAGCATTAGTAAATCAACGTTGTCCTTAAGTAAAGGGTGTAAAGACTGCGCATGAAAAGTTCATAACATATTAATTGTAAAAATTCTAGTAAGAGCCAATAAAATTGTTTTTGCTGTTGTCTAGACTTGAATGATCTTATTCACCTGAAACACTTAAGTCAGTCGGGTCTGAATGTTCGTCCGCCATTTTGAAATGTTCCTTAAAAAACCGCTGAACTAGCATCCCGGTTGCACACAAGATTTAATCCCCCCCCCGGGGGGGGGGGGGTGGAGGAGGGGAAAGCTCCTTTTTACAGTCAGTCGCTAACGAACAAATGAATTCACTAATGGCAAAATGATTTCTTGTTTTTGTTGATTCAATAATCCATTCAAAAAATGAACAATCCAATATTCACATTCAGCCTCGATTCAATAATCCAATGTTGATTTGATTACTGTTTTTTTGAAAAGCTACACTTTTCTTAAGTCGACATCAGAATTTTGTTTTTTCTTCTTTTTTTCTAAGAGTCGAGGGAGGGCAAGTTCTGAAGTGCAAACCCAAAGAAACTGTTACGTGTACGGCATTTTGCCGCCAGTAATCAGTGCAACAGACCTGACCTCTTAAAAAACATGATGGTCAAACTGAAGTCAGTGCATGTGAGGTGATGGGTGGATTTCGATCCTCGGCGTTTGTCAGTTTCTTTGCGTTTGCGGTCTGTCTATTCTAGCCATTATTTTGATTGAAGGTAATAAAAAACGCAGTCGTAAACGGTAGAAAAGGGGAAGCAAATACGAATGAACACAACAGACAAGAATAAATAACAGGTAAATTTTGCTCGCTAAGTACTTGCGAGAGGTCGACTTGTAGTAAGTCGATGAATCGCAGGGGCGGATCTAGGGGAAGGGTGCAGGGGGTGCGCTCCCCCCCCCCCCCCAGATGACTTGCGGTTTTCTCTGATACAACTGGTATTCTGCAAAAAAAAAACTATGTGGTTTGTTGGTATTGAAGGATAGCAAGAGACGAGTGCACCCCCTCCCAAAAAAAATCCTGGATCCGCCCCTGAATCGAGATCAATTTGACTATCGGATTATTCATTTAATGAATGGATTATTGTAACAACCAACGAAATCATCTTTTCATTAATGAATTCATTAGTTCGTTAGCGACGGGAACGCTTGACTGCTTTGACTGCAACAGAAAATTCATAAAATGTCTACTGAAACATTGTGAAATATGGAAGCAAGGCCAATTTAAGCACTAAAACCTGCTCCAATATCCCAGAATTGGTAGAAAACTAGAAATTGCTCAAAATGCAAAACGTTGCTCGAAATACGAGAGGTGGCTAAAACGTTGTCGAGCAACCTTGTGGAAAGCCTTAGCTTATTTCATTGGCTATTACAAGGCGGCGCTGTAGGAAGTTCCATAATACAATTCGAAAAAGACTGCCCAACTCAATTGTAAACAGAAAACAACGAATTATTGCTTGTTTATTTGCTTTTTTTCGTTTACTTATTTCTTACTTCTTATTATTGTTATAATTATTATTTTTTTTGTATTTTGTTTTTGCAGAAAGCCACACGACATGTGAATTCAAATCATCCCAGAAATATAAAGGAACAAATTATTTTAATGTAATAAAAATGTTTAGTAAATAAGTTTAAGCAAAAGGCAAGACAGATAAACTTTCAACTTGTAAGATGTAACTGTTATTTGATGGCGTTACAATAAACATCAGTTTTTCTTTTTCCTTGAGAAACAGTAAATATTTGTTCAGAGATTTCTTATCTCAGAAGATTTTCGGCATTCAAAATGTTTTTGAAAACTTCTGCTTGTCAGAACGAGGTGAGAATAGCAGTATTAACAGAAAGCTTGGTAAAATATGCCCCATATTCACATCAAAGCTTATACTTTCTTCAATCTTACTTCATTATCCTGCTCTTTTAATAGACCTTTCCCGCATTCCTGTAGGGGATGACCCTAATATTTGTTTTTTTTTTGCAATCAGATTCAGTTATTCATTTCTTTTACAATTTAAAAGGGCACATTTTCAAGGTGAATAACCGTAGGCGTAAAGAAAAATCGCAAGAAAGCTGTTGGTAGGAATATATATAACAGTTTGCTAGCGAAACGGATGGAAAAAATATGTCTCCCATATGTACACCAGGTGGGTCTTCAGTAACCTTCCTTTTCTTGTTGTTGAGGGAGGAAAATTATCGAACAGAGCTTTTGTGCTTGTACTTTGGAGAAAAAGAGATTAAACGAGGGCGGGTTAACTGTTGGCATTACAGGTTACTCCGATTGAGAAATTTAGTACAGTCGAACTTCCCTAATACGGACAACCGAAGGGACAGAGCGAAGTGCCCGTATTAGAAAGATCACTATGATTACGTCACTTTTAAGACCCACTGACAGGTTAGAGTGTTCAGTAAGTAAAATCAAGCCCAAAACTCAGTGTCTTGTTAATTTCTGAATCTTAATTGATTAGTGTTAATGTACTCAGTTACATGCTGTACATACGAAGTTTGGAACAAAACGAAATACTTCGCCTAAGACATGTTCTGGTATTGGCATCGCTGACTGATAAAGTGTCAATATTTTCGTAACTGCCGACAGGAAATGGTATATCATTCGATGCAAATGTTTCTTCCTTTTCATCGGCCGAGAGCCCACCACGTGACCTGCAAATAACTGCCTACAAATAATGGTGTGCTCATGCGCAATGTCGTTCAGTTGTTTTTGGCTGCAAATACTATTCTGCTCATGTGTAAATGAAACCACGCTTTTCTCCGTCTTGGGATCGCTCTTGCGTGAAAATGGCAGATCGCTTCGCTTCCCGCAAATATTCCTTAAAAAACAAACTACATTGTAGGTGATCGAATGATAAAACAATTATTGAACTCGGTTATCGTAAAATATCGTGATTTGTCAGTGTCTCACAGATCAATTTTTTGCCTCAGCGTTCGGCTTTGGAAAATAATTGATCTGCTCGCCAGTGACAAATGACGAAATTTTGCTCAACCTCGTCCAATAGTTGCTAATTATCCACACTTTGTCCCGGTGTGTCCGTAACAAAGGGCCGAGATTTTGTGTCCGTTGTCCGTATTAGAGAGGGTCTGTATTATCGAGGTGTTTCTTAGAGGAAATGTGTGAGAATTTTGTCGGTTCATATAATTGTCCGTAATAGAGAGGTGTCCGTATTAGAGAGGTGTCTGTACCGAGAGGTTCGACTGTAGCTTTCTCGCTTTTTTTGTTAAAGGAAAAATGCCATAACAGGTCTTTCTCTGTTCCAGTGGATTTGATATGATTGATCGAACGCACCCATATGTATCCCTGGATTTCTGTGAAATAACCGATTTATATTAACAATTTTCACGACGATTCCTTACTAGCAGGTGAGATAAAAGAGGGAAACGGAAGATAATTATAGTGATAGTTTATAAATTTACTTATATCGCGCCTTTAACATATAAATGATCAAAAGCGCTTTTCAGTCATCATCGTGATAGGTAAACGGATAAAAAGTAAAAATGCTGATGAAAATACATAAATAAAATGAAATGAAAATAAAGTAAAATCTAGTCAAAACTACATAAAACCTAATCTAAAAAGGTATGTCTTGACATCTCTTAAAAGCACACAGTGATTCAATCAGTCACTGATATACGCGAGAAAGCTGTTCCACAATGTAGGGTGGCAGCAGAAAACGATCTGGCGCCTAAAGTTGCCAACAAAGTCATATGCCCCTAAGGGATGTTCTAAAACAATGGAGTGAAGTGCGATCTTAATGAATATGTAGCCCAGGATCTAATGCTAACTAAATATAAATCGCTGATGTAGTTAGATGGCATGCCATGAATGGCCTTAAAAGTAATAATTAAAATTTCAAAAAAGAAACGATAAGACACTGGCAACCAAAGAAGATTAGAGAGAACTGGCGAGATACGTTGGTACTTCCTAGTCTTGCTGCGGTGTTCTGGACTCGTTAAGGCTTACAAATCCGATATTTGGGCAGCCCATAAAGTAAACTGTTACAGTAATCTAGTCTTGAGGCCACAAAAGCATGAACTAATGTCTGAAGGCATTTCTTTGACAAAAATTTTGAAATTCGACGGTTGTTAAGAATATGATAGAAACAGGCTTTACAGATTTGTTCATACTTGGTGAATTGTCAATGACGGCTTCCAAGTATCTAACATTAAACGAAGGATCAATATTATGATCACCAACTTGCAGACTTAAGGGGCCAAGTTTATTGATCTGCTGGCTTGTCCCGATGACGAGAGATTCAGTTTCATCGTCATTTAGTAGCAACTTTCCATCAATCAGCCATGTCCGTAAGTCACGTATGCACTCCTCTATAGCACGCAGCACCTCATTCTATGCGTTATCGTCATCTGCTCTGAAACTGAGGTACAGCTGCACGTCGTCCGCGAAAGTGACACTCGATAACCTTAAACAGCGAGGAAGTGCAAATGATTAACAGCAAGGGTCCTGGACAAGAACCCTGAGGTACGCCACATTCAAGGGAGAATTGTCTAGAAAGCGACCCATCGATGGAGACTTGCTGGCTCCGATTCAACAGATATGAGCTGAACAAGTCAAGCACTTTCACACGTATGCCGATATCCCTGCGCAGCAATATACTGTGACACTTTTTGACTGCAATCATTTGGCACACGTTATAGTGCTTTGGCAAATGTAAAAATCTATGTGCTACTGTACAATTTTTTCTTTGTTTTATTTTTAATTTGAGGGCAATTTCTGAGTACAAGCCCCCGAGGGCTTATATTTGGAGGGACGATTTATCAGAGGGGTTTTTTTGCGTTACTAGTTTGGGGGCTTATAGATGGAGGGGCTTATTTTCGGAATTTTACGGTATTATGATCGACTGTGTCAAATGCTGCAATTATATCCAACTAGACCATCAGGGTCACATGCTGCGAGTTAATCTTTAGAGGATGTCTTTCATAGCTTTCCATGCAGTGATTTATGCAGTTTGATCAAGACAAATTTTGTCCCCAGAACGTTTCTTAACACCACGGCAAAAAAAAAAAAATTGACTGATTTGAATTGGAGTTATTATATTCGCCTTTCGAGTACGTATCTAAAGAATCATGCAAGTTTTTTCATCCGCATCCCAATCCTGTATATTTTTGTTCTACTCATTGTGATCTTAAACGAGAATTTTCGGGCTCCAATTGTAGTCCCAATTGTTGTCAACCCCTTCATTACCCACCTGGTCTATGCAGGAAAGGTTATCAAAACTATCTGGGTCTAAAATTTTAGCTAAAAGCAGAGTGGGTTCACTTACGTGCCATAAAAACCAGAATGATAAAGGCGCCGTGATCGAGAGGCAGGGCCTTCGATTTTTCCACCTTATCCGGGAAGACTAGAATTTCTCACCATTTCTAGATGCAAGAACAATAGCAGAACGACATTCTCCTCAGTTTGTGAATAGGTTACCGAAGAAAGATTCTCTTTTCACCTCTATACAAGCACCAATACATATGGTTGGTTCACACCAATTCTAAAGGAATTGTAAATTATCGTTGTCATTTTCTATTACAAGCTATATAACTCTTAGTCTAATAGTTGTGAAATAATGTTAACATTTTACTTCAAGTGCTTAAAAAGGTGTAACTTGAGTTACATCAAATTAAATATTCTGATTAATCATTGTCACTTTCTTTTTCTTCAATCACCAACACATGTACATTGTTCACACCAAACATAAAGTGAAATATGCAAATTTTGCTTCGTTTGATGAAGCCACTAGATCCCTAGGAAATTCAGTCAGAAATTGAAAATTCATACCACCAGCTTGCGCAGTAGGTGTGAACAATGGCAATTGCCCCTTTAGCATGAATTGATGTTGCAATAAATTAAAGTCGGTCTTAAAAAATAAATATTTCGGATATTAATAAACCAACACTGAACTAGGAAGTTGAGTTGAAAATCAATTTAAGCTTAAGCTAAATTGGCTTGGCTGCATGAGTTATTTAGTCAGTATATGTTTTGACTGATTTGTCTTTTTCCTCACTTTCGCGCCCTTATAGAAATACAATTATAAATATATAGTACTTACTGAAAATGGATCCGAAAACACTTCGCTCAGGACACCTTGAAGGTGCCAATTTCTAATAAAAAATGCGGTTATCTCAACTTGACTTGGGTTTTCTGTTAGTAAAGATTACTTAGTACGTAGTTTTGCGAAGTGTTGGCAGTTTGCTTCATTTGTATGAAAATCATATTTTTTCTTGGTATAGTCTTTTCCTCAGTTTACAGTTTCTTTCTCCCGTCTTGTATTTTCAAAGAGGTGTGACTGACAGCATATGAACGAGTTCCACGTCGGGTCGAACGGCGGTTGCTCCGGAAAGAACCTGCTTCTTCGCGGTGGAAAAATACATGCCTAAATCCTTGACGGAAGTTTTCATTGAAAATGAAATATAAAAATGGCGTTATGCACACGTTAGAATATGCCAGTAAGATTACCCAGAAAAACAATGTGCTGATGTAGCAAGGCGGAGAAAATCCCCAGTGGAATAAAGATAGGTAAATCGAAACGTTTACAGGCAGCCAGCAGCATATAAACACCACCACAACAGCGACAACCATCTTCAAAACCCTCCGATTGCGTTTGAAAATTCTCCTTTTATCTTTTAATGACTGGATGCCGGGGAATTTCTTTCTCCAGAGGGAAATGACGATCATACCGTAAACAATTATGATTATTGTGGCTGGGAAGAAAAACAAGGTCACTGACAGTACCACAAAATACGCCTTCGACGCTTGTATGCTATCCACGTTAGGACCCCAGCTGTATCGGCATAAGGAGTCATTAGAGAGCTTGTACACGTAAAAGTAAGGCAGATGTAACAAGGCAGCTAAGAACCACGTGCAAGCTAAAACCAAACCGCATATTTTACCACGGCTGATGAGACCAGAATTCATGGGATAAACCACTCCGTAGAATCTGTCGAAGGCGATGGCTACCAGGCTAAGAATTGAAACGGCTGTTGCGATATCCTGGACAAAATGATCCAATTTGCACAGGAGGGAGCCGAATATTCCACTCACAAACCACCTGAAAGGGGCCGAGTAGAGCTCCACGATCAAACGTGGTATGACAAATACAGTGAATAAAATGTCCGAAGACGCCATGTTCATTATCAGGTAGTTTATAGGAGATCGCATTTTGCGATTCTTGAGAATGACCAAAATTACCAGCGAATTTCCAAGTAAAGAGCCGATCGCGATTAAACAATAAGCGAAGGCCTTCCAATTTACCTCGGCAGATGTATCTTCAAGAAAAGCACATATTGCCCCGGGTTTTGATTCATTCTTCGCTGTACTATTGTCAAACATTTTTGATTGCGGCAGAGATTTGGAGATGTCCTAGTCAAATGAAAGTTCTAGTGGCAGAAGGAGAGTTCTTCGATGTTGCATCCACGCCTTACAAAATTGGCAATTGCCGCGGAAGCGACTTTATTTCCTAGCAAGAAAAAAAAAATGAAAATAAAATAAAAAAGGGTTTTTGTTAGTACAAAAATTCGTACTCAAAATATTCAGTCTAACGCTATTCTCCATTAAACATTGTTTGCAAACTAATAACATTTTGAAAGATCACAGGGGTATGCCTCTGGTGAATTTCACTAGCTAGACGACAAACGAATGGTTTGAAACTTGAACTCACAATTGCCAATATTCGTGTGGAAAGAAGGCTTTAGGTGTGTTTCCGCGAATTAACATCTCATACGCGCAAGAAACAATACTTAGTTACATTGTTTGTATTTTCAAAGGACAAATGTGACATTAGTTTTAGGCAGTTTAAACAAAAAGCCAGGCGAATGCGCAATAAACAGTTCAACAAAATATTCTGAACAAGTCATTAAGATAAGTATGATGTGTTCGATGACTACTGAAGCACCCATGCTTCATCTTATGAATTTTTGATACCTAAAATCCCTCAAAATACGAATCATTGGACTCTCTTTAAGTTTTCTCTTTCCTGTTATTCCGTGAGGTAATTGGTTTAAATTATTAATTACCTTGCAGCGAGAAAATATGGTTCTATTAGTAAAGCAAACCAAAAGAAAACAAAAACCGCTTAATTTGTAAACGTAATTTTGTATTGCTTTAAACAAAACATTCCGTGGAAATTGGAATTGAAAATCGAGACGTCAATTTTTGTCACTCTGTTTGTTCTTAAGAGCTTGAATACTGTAATTTTCACACCACTATTCTTTAAGTTCGTTATTATATTAATCCCGTTGGCCTTGAAATCATTTAACTCTCAGCTCACTTTCTAAGGATCGATGAAACTATAGTAACTTTGGTTATTAATAAAACCTTGTTGTTCAAGGATAAACACGCCTCCATGCGGTCACTTGAACGATTGGCGGGTCCTCCCACAAAGATACAAAAAGCTAAGGCAGATAAAGAGGTTTCTTTTGGCGTCACTTTTGTTTGAATATTTTCTTATCCAAACAAGAATATTTATTAATAATGCTAAATAAAAATGTGCATATTCACCACAAAATTTTAAAGTGGTAGATTGTTTTATTTTATCCCTTTTTTAAAGCCCAGTTTCTGACCAACTGTGAGTGCACCTGTATTGATTATTTGCTAGAAGATGATCTCAATATACCGAACACTGTCACCCTCACTGTGTTAGTTTTGAAAATTTTCCAGCGCTAAATGATCGAATGGATAATCCGTTTATTTTTTTCCAGCTGCTCTTATTTACTTGTTATTTACTCTACCAAAAAAAAAAACGCTTGTCCGCAAGAGAGCTGAGATGTAAAATCGGCCTTAGCCAATCTAGCCTGCCGTTTAAAACTTCCTTGCTATTTATCGAAGAGAGAGGATACTGCCAATAAAATAGAACCGCAAGCAAGAAGCTAACTTCCATTTGTGTTGAGAAAAGTCGTCCTCCGGGAGAAGAGGCTCAGTCACCTACACCAGCTACCTTGTGAGGGCCAATTTTTCAATGCAAAATTTAACGAATCGTTTACTTCAGAAACAAAAAATTGGCTCCCCTGGTCGGGTCACCCTGTTTAGTTGCTAAGGTCACAAGCCGGCCAACTTTTCTCCATATAAACACTTTGGTTCGCTCCTCCCAGTCAACTCGATCAAGGCGAGACAACCAAACTTAAGCATGGTCGAGCTCTGCTGTTGACAATCAGAGTATGCGTGAGCTCCAAGCTCCAGCAAAGGGATCAACGTTTTTTTCTCATGTAAACCTTCGTTAAAGTTGACTCGGCCTGGAGGGTGACCCTCTTTGCCGGTATAACTTTTCCTCATACAAATGGGCCCTCTTCACAAGACGCCCATATTTTCCTGAGCGACTAAAAAAAGCTTTGTCTTACCTCCCTCGACCACGTGGTGAAAAACTTGGGAGCGAGACTAGAAAGGTAAAACCCGGGACAAAATGGCCTCCGTGTAGCAAAGGCCCATGAGGCCTGAAAATGGGAAGAGAATTGTGTTTCAAGTAATACATATGATATATATGGTATATTCGAAGTGTGATTAGTCCCTGCCGAAGATAGAAGATTTAGTTGCATATTTTTTTTTTTATAGATTTCGTTGACAAAACTCCGAACTCTAATTAATATTTAAGCAACTACACGTAAATCGATTAACCTCTTTTTAGCCCTATTAAAACATATTCTCCTAACTGGCTTAAACATACGTTACTTATTGTAGTAGCGGCATTTCCGTCATAAATAGCTACCTAAACATGAGTACTATCTGCACAACCATTTCTCTATCGTACCATGGGTTTTGTCTCATATGTACAGTGTAGCTACCAAAACAATTTCATGGTCGATGGTGTCGAAAGCCGTTTTAAGATCGGTGAATATGACGCCATTTAAGAGACCGTTGGCTTTATTAAGTGACCAATTATTCGAGGTCTCAAGTAAAGCCGATAAGGTGCTATGCAACGAGCGAAAACCAGACTGGTAATTATTCAACAGCTTGTTTTCATTTAAGTAATCGTACAGTTGTTGGAAGATTATTTTTCGAAAATTTGCGAGACAGTGGGTAATACAGATATTGGTCGATAGTTGTTATGATCGAATTTAGTACCTTTTTAAAGATAGGGGTTACTTTAGCCACCTACCAATTTCGCTTGACAAAGCCCAGTTTCAGCAAGGCTCTTAAATATACTTGACAGTGAGGGCCCAACAATTCCACTAGCCAGTTTTAATAACTTACAGAGAATTTTGTCCAGCCTACAGGCCTTCCTTTCGTTTATTTTACCCGTCCACTTGTAAATCGCTGTAACGTTGGGGGCTTTTAGGCAAAAAAAACTTAACTTTGTCAGTAGGACGAAGGTAACCTCCTTGCCACGTCAGGGCCGTTAGTTGTGAAATAATTGTTGAAAGCTTGCGCCATTTCGTGTGTAGAGTTTTACCATTATCATTAATCGTAATTGCGGAGATGTTTCGATTTTTTCCACATTTGCGTGATGTCAGCCCGTTTATTTGATCCCATATTTTGCGCGGGTCCCCTTTGTTCATTTCCAGATTATCCTCAGGGATCTCATTTTGAACCTTGATAAATTTCTTAAGGATTTCGACTCCAGAAAAAAAAAAAAAGCTCTTATTTGACAAGTTGAGCGCCGGTCAAATAGCGACGTTTCTACTGCTGTCCTGGTGGTCGTTGTTTGAAGCTCCCTATTTTTAAATCTTGTCCTTTGTCAACATCACTGACAAATGGTATCATCAAAATACTTCCAAGCGATGAACCCGATTGTTGGTCAATATTCAGTTTTTAGTAATTTTACACTTCTTTGGATATATCTGTTTGTTTTGCAAACATACCGTAAAATAAGCCCCTCCAAGTATGAGCCCCCCAAATCGGTAACGCAAAAAACCCTTCGTTAAATCGCTCCTCCAAATATAAGCCCCCCCCCCCCCGGGGGGGGGGGCGCTTGTACTTGGAAAATTGCCCTCAAATACAGAGTGAAACAAAGCAAAAATTGTAAATTTACTTCCATCTATAAGGGTAGCTCAATCAAATTTTTAAACGCAAATCTCCCTCTGTAGATAGGCCCTAAAAAAGGCCTTTGAAAATATAAGCCCCGGAGCTGATTTTCGGAATTTTACGATATGCTATGATTGACGGAGCCTGAAGGTTGATGTCAATCCTTACTCATTTTCTTAAGTTTTGAATGATAGCTGTATACATTTAAAAATAGGGACATCAGTATTTTTATGTACAGTGGAAACTCTATATAACGATATAACAAACTATTTTTTTTTTAACTAAGTAATTAATATCAAAAAGAACCTCGATATAGCAAAACTTCATTATAGCGAACACATTTTGCCGGTCCCTTGTTAGTCCTTTGTTATATCGAGTTTGCACTGCATCACAGGAATACTCGATTCATTCTTCAGTGCTCGGTTATTGGTAGATTTCTTTAAGTTAATAGGTCTCATTTTTTATTTCATTTGGATTCTGAGTTTAATTTTCTTGATTTATACTTTTAATTATTATCTGAAAGCAATGCTGATTAATCAAGGATTCCAGTAATTACAAGGGAAATCGAGATATTAAGACTTTCACCTGTGAGCCATCTGTGTTTGCGAATGTAAGTCTCATTTTGCATTTACCGAACCCTATGATCTGCATAAATCTGTCTCAAAATTGAATTCTGTTTGCGCAAAGTGTGGCTTGCGCCAAACAGAGCATTAAATTTAATTTACGGATTCACCCTCGCGGGTGGCTACATCCTTGATAAACGTGTGAAAAAGGGGCACAGTTTATTGCTCTTTGTCTTAGTAGTTAGTATATATAATACATAGATCTACCCATAAAGATTTTGCGGATAAGCGCCGGAAACAAGTTTTTCGCAGTTCTTTTGCTAAAAAATCAAATTGGAAATCAAAAGAATTCTCTGTCCATTTAAGTTTAATTACCGGATGAAATAAGTCACCGATCTGTGGTACTAGAAAACATTTCAACCGAAAATTCTACTCAGACCTTTTTCTTCAGTTATGGAACGTAATAGAACATTGCCTCAAAATCATTCTGACAATTCATGTTATTCTGATTCCTTTAATTTGGATGCCACAGCAAAAATCGGTCAGATGTTGGCTTATATTGCAATATTTGTCTTCAGTTTGATTGGTAACTCCTTAATCGCCATGGTTTTCCACAGGGAAAAAGGCTTACGTACAACTGTGGATTGCTTTATCCTCAACATGGCCTTCTCAGACTTTTTGTTTGCCGTCACGGTCGTTCCTCGCAGGATTACAGAGATACTGTCTAGTCCACAAGAATGGCATATGGGCGGATTGCTTGGGGAAGTACTCTGCAGAACGACCTACATTATTCAAGATGTATCTACAGCTGTGTCCATTCAGAGTTTAGTTATTATTGCAGTGGATCGGTTCCGATCCATCGTCTTCCCTTTAAAACCATACTTCATCACTACTTCAATAAGAGCCATTCTGCTTTTGTTAACGTGGGTTGTGGCATTTGGATTCCACACTCCTTACATCTACACATGGCGATTAGTTTTGCAAAACAACCAGACCTTTTGCATCTATAGTTGGGCTCCATTTTACAAGCAGGAAACTGTTACCAGGACGTATTTCCTAGTATTATCTTGTTTTCTGTTTTTTATTCCCACGGTTACTATGATTTGTCTATATTGCGCCATTATCGTGCGATTAAGACAGGGCCAAAACACAGTCATAAATTACTCCAGCAATTTGAGGAATTCATGGAACAGGCGAAACAGAAATGTCCTAAACACTGTAATTGCGGTGGTCGTTGTTTTTATCTTGTCTTGGTTGCCTTTTAACATCGTTGTGTATTTATTTTTCTTCTCATGGGATTCCCGCCCGTCATGTATCGCCAGAACCATTGCAAGCTACACTGTTATCTTGGCACACACCAACAATGCGCTAAACCCGTATGTCATTTTTGCTTTCAGTACAAATTACAGAGATGGTTTAAGAGCGCTGTTTTGTCATCAAAAAGTGCGACCTCGGCAAACCGTCCGCACAGAAGCAAAAGTGGTCTCAGTGACGGACTGGACGAAAAATGATCAGAAGTCACGCTGTTTACAAAGAATAACAGCAATTCAACGGCAAAATGAGCTTTTGTATGATTGTTATGATACCAGGCTTTGATGAAGCCTGGTCACACCATTCGCTATGTTTCCTGAGTCGATTGTCCCAAAATCTAACAACTAATCGATCAGTTAGGCTGATTAGGGTCAACTAGGGTAAAGTCGTCGCGGTTTGTGGTAACAATGCAATTAAATTCACTAGCATTTTTTTGGGTGGGTGGGGTGGTCTTTAAGGCAAGTTGCAGCCGAAGCTCTCGTTAGCGAGCACCTCGGAAATTCGAAAAAAGTGGTACAGCCGGTCGCTTACGAGAACGAGCTCTCTTAAGCTACCGCATGGTAAAACAATAGAGGGTGGTCGCTTATGAGAGCTTAAGAATCTATTATAATTCATAAACAAAAAATAAAGAAATTTAATGTTTAATGATTGCCTTAATATCTGATATAGACATGGCTAACCTTTACTTCCAGTTTCTTAGACCATTTGCACAGTGTGCAGTTTCATTAGTTAGAGTATTAATTCATATCAATAAGACTAAAAGTGGTCGCTAATTAGAGCTTAAAAATAAAGGAAACGTCCAGTTGAGTAATTCCAAACGTGGTCGAGGGCGGTTACGGGAACGGTCGCTTACGAAAGCTTTTCATTACAAAGTTTAAGTCACAGTTCAAACGGGTTTTCACAAAGATGGTCGTAAGAGAGCATTCAAGATATATTGTTCTTCTTCTTCTTCTTTGTTTTCTTTTTTCTTTTATTTATTTACTTTTCAAAATCCAATTCGTGCGGCAGAAGATTGATCTTGTTGGAACAGAGCAATTAGGCGCTTTCGACAAAAGAATAATTGGATACTGGCTGCTAAGGAGGTTAAGGAGCTAAAAGCATTGTATTTATAAGCATACCTTTTGTTTGCTTTGTTTGTTTTGAGTTCGCTAGCTAGCTTGTTCGTTAATCGTTAATGGGACATAATCGAGCAACTTGTTTTGCAAGTGCAACTGAGCTCTATTTGCTCACCGATTAGAATTGGGCCAAAAACGAAATAAATACGAGCGAATCGGAGTCAAAAAAGCATATGTTCGTTTGTCGACTGAGTTCAAGATTGGCAATTCCGTATATAATCTAAACGCTTGTGTTGTGTGCTCTAATTCACAGTTTGCTTGTTAGTTAACTTATATTTAACTTTCTGTAACTGTAGAATACCAAAATTCAAAGGGACAGCCAATGGCTTTCGGATGCCTTGGGCTCAATTGCCGAACGCACTAGTCTGTCTTACATCCCGGGGCATAAGGCAACCTTTTTAAATTACTTTTAATTGCGTGTGACTGTTATTGTCTCCGCTCACAAACATGCAGTCATCGATCACAAATCAAACAAAAACAGCAAAATCCCGATTTCTACATCGAACCCTCCGTTTTCCGAAATTCTCGATAATTCGAACCAGACCTAACTTTCCTTCACCAGTCAAACACCATACATTTCGGTTCTCTGTTAGCAAACCCTCCCATAATTCGAACCAATTTTCTTTTCCCAAGGTGATTCGAAAAATCGAGATTACACTGTAACAAGTAAACAAATAAGGATCGTTACTTTGACTGGTTGAAATTTTATGGTCTGTTCACAACTCGTTGTGAACTCGTTGATTACTCCTTCTTTGTACATTACTATATAAATGACTTTGCATCGAAGATGTTTATTACCATTCAATTGCCTGTTAATTACTTATTAAAGGATACCCAATTACCATCCAGTCGTGATTTATTAACTTATTTGTGCTCCACTAGAGTTTCTCTTACCTTGAGCTAAATTTCGCTTTATAATGATAACTTCGTTGCCTTGGATTTCTCGTAATGAGGCGCCCATAAATCCTGGCGCAGTTTTCTTTCGATTTTCCTTAAAGTCTTTGACCACAGGTAGCCCAAGTTCGAATTAAATATGACTATCGGCGTCGTTGCGTAACCTTCGAAACACAGTATAATTTAATGCGGTGAAAATATTGTTTTTGCAATTCAAACTGCATTTACCTACAAATTTGAAAGTTGAATGAAATCGGTTAATCTCACTTGAAGTTGTATGTTTCTTCCTTCCTGTGTGGTGTCCGAGCTGAGTTAAGGTCAGATTTTATGACTGGCATGCCGGTTCCAATAAAACTCTTAAAGAATGATTTTAACTTTGTGCCTGGGGCTTTATCGGCCTGGATCTATAAATAATTCAAGACATAGACTGTGATCGGTCTCTCAGATGTAAAGTACTCCACGAACCCAAGTCCGCGAGCGCCAAGCCAGCGAAGTCGCGACCCACGACGATCCGACTCGTACTAATCCCTAACGTTAAGATCCTTTAACATCGTTGTTTTCAGTCAGGCTGGCTGAGATAAGAACTAGTCGGGTTTTAAGAGAAAAGGCCGACTGCACTGAAGCAGTCTATCCCCGGAAGTTTATTCACCACAACATCCACGCTTGCTACGAGACCTGCTGCCTGCAGTCGCGTCCTTCGTACCTACGTGAGTAAAAAGCTACGAAAATGGGACGGAGATATAAAACACAGGCTATTCAAGCAAAAATGACAGCGCATGGAAACCGTAATCAACTAAAACCGAGGTAGAGTTGTGGCCAAAACAGGATTGTTATTCGTTTTTTTAAAATGCACTTTAATAAGTCTGCTTTTCTTCATGGACGAAGTGTACTACAAAAAAAAAAATTTACTCGTTCAGCGTGGACGAGTAAATTTGATCGGAACTGTTTGCTTGGATGCATCTAAACAATCAAATATCACGACCTTAGATAGAATCCAGATAGAATCTGGTATCTGGTAGAATAAACTCGTCCTTTCTGCTAATAAACTTAAAAGCAAAATTTTACCTTGAGTTCATTATTTCCCATTCCAAGAATCTTGTTCGGTCACCTCTCTATGTTTTAGATTCAACGTTACTCTTGCATATTGACACCGTGCAGTTGCAGGGCATTTTTATAATATGACATATTAAGTGAGTCCTACGTGTATGAAGATCCTATGAATAATTTATTTTCATTACCGTCTTTAAATGTTAATGAAAAGGTGTTGATCTAACCTGGACAGAAAGGTAAACTGTGACAGTAGCAACACGCTGAGATCCTTTCACTGCCTGTTGTTTTTATCATTGACCTAATCTGTGCTCTACTTGACGTCTTGTTACTTTATTAAAGAAACCATTCATCCCTTTATATGTAGATCAGTTGCGGCTATTATTCTCGATGCTATGAATCGATAAAAACATGCATGCGCCATAACCCCGGGGTGGGTTCTCCTGGGAATTCTTGGTGGGGGTGGGCCGCCCGGTTCTCCAAATCCTGACCCTATTTAAGACCAAAAAAAAATGCGATTTTCCACACCCGTTTTCAGACCAGACCTCTAAAATCCATAACTATTTTCAGACTTGGCCTTTAGGCAGAAATTATGTTTTCATCACTTAGATTAGAGCAAAACCAAAAAAAAATTCATATCCATTTCCAATTCGCATGTTTCTCTTTCTTTCTTGTCATTTGGAATTGAAACGATAACTACGTTCATACACTCCCGTAGTTTTCTCGAAAACAATACCCGATTCCAGACCAAAATGGGCAAAGTGTATACCCGTTTTCAGACCAAAACGGCCCAAGAGCCCTACTCGATGGGGTGGCACATACCTAAGGGATTACCTCCCCCCGGGTGGGGGGGGGGGGGGGCTCATAATAAGCCTGCGTAACAGCGTGAGCAAAGTTTTTGCAGAGGGTCGTTAGCTGTGACTCTTACAGGGGCGGGGTCTGGACTCTGCTTTTATTCCCGGGGGCGGGGGGAGGGGGGTACTCCCATAATTTTATATAGCCTATACGGGGATGTGCCGCTGTACAGGGTATGGGTTTTTACCTCTGTGTCCGAAACAGGTATCTTATAATTTCGCTCGAGTCCATGTACTTTAGGGTCAGGGTTTCAAACTTACAGTGGCTCACCTATACCCAAATATTGGTTGAGTACTCCCTCGGGCTTGCATCAAAGTATGTAAGAAAGAATGGGAAGGGTCCTAAGGCAAATTTCAAGACAAGCCCAGATCGCTTCAAAACGACACTGGAACACACAAAATGCTGCAGACGAAACAAAAACTTCTGCTTCTGCGCCGAACAAACACGAAATCCTTGTTCTGGGCCTTAACTGTG
>OZ037999.1:11243495-11383495 GCA_964035705.1 Porites rus
ATTTAGGACCCCCAGACCAAAACAAAACAAAAAGGAGAGTTTTTTTACGATGATGCATGTGGTATCGCGCAGAATTTGGCTTTAATGTATTGTTTTTCCACTTACGTATTGTATGTAATGTATTGTTTTTCCACTTTACGCTTCAAAGTAGACTTAATTTGGACACGCACTATTCGACTCGTTATAGCTCAATCAGTACAATTTAGTAAAATTGCCACAAAAAACTGAACATAGATTTATGCCAATTTAATTTTGTCTCATTGAAAGGAAGCTCTTGTCTTATTTAAATCATGGAATAAAAAATGGGGTCACCGTACTTTTTTTGCGGTAGAGCTGCAGAAAGTGAGCACCAAACATGACCAAATATATTTCCTCCAATTTTTGAGAGAGGACTGGAACGAATTTCAAAATAGGTATGTGGAAAAAACGGATTTTTTAATGATTTCTTGCCCCTCAGGGTTAGGGTTAGGGTTAGAAGTAGGGTAGAATTTACATCGAGATATCACAGTTAAGACGCAATGTGATAAAGATGGCGCTTAACTAAAAAATCAAAGTGAGTTAGCCCAAGTTTAACATCCACTATCGAGGTTCTCCGTGAGGAAGTCGAACTCAGCAACACGCGTACTGCTTACGTTATGCACGTTCCCAACACATTGATTCTCATCTCGGCAAGAAACAACCGCAAGCGAAAATTCCAATTGCGTTTCTCTTCAGGAAACTTCACTAATAATGCTACTTCAGATGGATGCTCTTTTCCACGGCGGCCATCTTATTATGCGCAGTGAGAGATGCGCAGTAGAAAACCAACTAATCATGAAAAGTTCGGCGTCTGAATCGAACCGGGCCTAAGCCGCGACCCTAATGTTCGCAGGCTACAAGTACAACAATCGACAAGGTAATCCTATAGACCCCATGTATAGACAGTATTCTTGGTACTGGATTCCAAATTTGTTGTCGGTGGAACTTGGATTGCGGATCCCAATCGCATGCGGGAGGCCGAAACCCTTGAACATGCAGGCAATGTACCTGATCACAGGTGGCCCAAGCCTGGTGCATAAATTATCCCAAGTTTCGATACTGTTTGGCATACTACGAACGATTTAAAGACTGTATGAGAAATTCAGTATGGTTTTTAAACCGTAGAAGTATAGGCATAAATAAAGAAATAAATTTTACTTACGTAAACTCGGGCCTGTTGCTGCTTTTTCTGTGTAACCTGGACTCAATTCATGGCCATTTTACACGGTTTTGATGGGGCCTATATTTGTCCACCGAATAGACTATAATGGGTTGGACGGTTCTGAGAGGTCAGCGGCACATAGCCAGAAAAAATTAACCCAAGTAACCCCTCCAGAAAATCATATGGTTTAAACTTAGCAAAACAAGGCTGATACAAATTATGATAAAGGTCTGCTATTTCCCCTCTAACTTGACTTTCAAGTCACAAAGCTTACTGTGAGTCCATAACTAACAATAACTGCCATTATACTGAGTGCATATTTTGATTCCAACAATCCAACAGATGACGTCAGGATTGGGTTCTCTGCTGGTGATACTAGGTTCAGCTGCTTTGCTAATGCTGCCCTCAGGTACTTGTTGCCAATAGTCAATGAATTAGTCCTAGAATTTAATAATAATAATAATAATAATAATAATAATAATAATAATATTATTATTATTATTATTATCATTATTATTATTGTCATTATTATTTTTAATAATGATAATGATAATGATAATAGTTAATAATGATAATATCAATTGCTGTAAAAAAATCTTTTTCGACTGGTTTATTTTTACAGTTTACTTTTTCCCATTCAATTACGACAGCAAAAATAGAGCAGTACGTCAGCGATATGTTAAAGAAAACACTCTCGCGCCTTTTATAGAAATATTTCGAAGACTGGGTCACAAATATGACGAAGTATGCCAACAAGAAAAAGGCGGGAAGGATAAAACCTTACGGTTTCCAATTGTCTGATTGGCTGGAAGCTATGTTTTCGCGCTTCTGGTTGGCACTGTCGCTATCTATGGCAAGTATGTCATTCGACTAGAGTGTGGCATTTAAAATAGCATACCAGACAGTACAATTTAATAATTTTGGAAAAAAAAATGGTACCAACGGTGTTGCGGACTGGATTCGAATCCCAGCATCGACACCATATGTGGGTGTCCCAAGAGGTTTCACTCCAGTTGCTCCCTCTCCACAATAAATAAAGCTTTCTATTTTCAGTTTAATTTAGAACCCACGAACTGACTTTTAACCAGTTCTTCGGAGTTCCTAAGTGTTTTGTGGGTAAGCAAATTACAAAGCACTAAATTGTCGATCATATCTTCGAACTTATTCCCCTGATATTCCTTCCACGTTAAAGATTTGATAGGGGCAGCCAGCGGCTGTTTTCTGCCATATATCTTTTCGGAGAAGCAAAATTGCCTAAAATTTTCTATCGGCTTGAGGACAGCTAAAAATTTCTAGATGACCGTTGCATTCTAGAACAATTTTCGAATCTTATCGAATAAATTCCCTAGGATTTTCGGCAGTTTAATTTTTCGCATTTCACTCGGCCCAAGATAGCTGTTTGTCGTGCGCCCATCGAAGGAACCTAAAATTTTCGGATTAAAAAATGTGATTGAGAGAGGAATCAGAAAAATTGTTACTTTGGTAAAACTTTAAACAGCATCTAAAATCTTGCGAAAAAGATACTGAAGCCCTCGTAATTTCAAAAAGACCCATTGTTGTCCTAGAATGAACAAACAGATACAAACTTTATAGCACTGCTTAGAATGCTTTTCCCAAGATCTTAAGGTACTCTCGATCGCCTAAAAACTGTTTTCTGTTCAATGTATCCAGGAGGAAACCGTCGTTGGGTGTCCCTGATTTAAGAGCACTGTTTTATGCGCGGAACACAAGGCGTTAGGGGACAATCAAATCTTAGCCTCACTAATCGAGTCCTTATTTGGAATATAAAACCAATAAAGCGAGACGACGTACGCGTAGGATGGTTTCACAATCATACATTTGCAGTACTATTGTAAGATATGGTGCGCTCCATTTGACGAAATGTGCACAAAACCAGTAGCCCTGTCAACATCTGAATATTGTTTGATAACGCTTTCATTGTTAAAATAATTCTTTTTTATTTCCTTTTTCTTTCTGAAGTACTTAGCGGTCGCCTTTACTGCTATTCTTGCGGGTCAACCTTATCTGCGGAACAGTGCAATGCAACTCAAACCGACTACTCCGAGTCCCGGCAAGATGGGATTGGAATACGGTAAGCTATTCTTAGGAAGTTACAGGTGATTACAACAGTCCCCTTTTTTGCATAAGATCTCCTCTATCGAGCGATCTTGGTTTCAATTGCACTGAGTGTTACCAAATGCCAAGTTGGCGGACTATAGACCCTATTCAAAAGGGTTTAAGCTATGAAACTATCAAACTAAGCGACTTTTCCTAAAATTTATCTGGGTACATTGAAAAATCGCTGTGAAGAGTACGTGGACATTGACGTTGACATGGCAACTGAGTTTTGACAGCCGTATTTTTTAAAGTTGCACTTTTGTTTAAAACCAATAAAATGGCCAGAAAAGGGCTCGGAATTCACACTGGAAGGAAGAGACACTACTTAAGTGAGGTTAGCAGATTTTTATTTATGGTCATAATTCGGGTTTGGGCCACCTGTGGCCTAACTATAAAGGATTTACGAAGGTGTAAATCACAAACCTATAAGACAACAATTTGTTTTGTCTGGTTGTTTGTGTTTGGTTTGATTGCATTTTTTCGCCAAAAAGTTGATTGGGGTCAATGTTCATTTGTCTTATATTTCGAAAAATAGTGAATACCCCCGCATAATTATTAAAAATACTTTTCAAGATCAAAATTGATCATCTCTTTGTCGCCTAAATTTAATTTTTGTGATCTACAGAGACTACTGTATGGCTCTCATGGCCGAACTCCCAAATGGCACCATCATAGGAATACGGGGCTGTCGTAGTTATTCAATGGCAGGATGTAACAGTTCTGACGTTTGTAACAGCGAGAATGAGACCATGTCACAAGGAGCTCATTTCAAGCGATGCATTGGCGAATGTTGCCCTACTAGAGCCTGCAATCTGGGCTTCTATCCAGTATTTCCTGTTGTGTCACCAGAACCTGCTAGCAGCTACGCAATGGCAACCGGTTCTGTCAATCCGACCAGCAGGACGAACAACAAGAAACCAGGACCCACTTCCAGAGCAGCGCTAGCCTTAGTGGGTCCTTGTCACTCGCTTATTGTTGCAGTATCGGCTTCGTTTCAGTGCCTCTTACGTGAAATAACAGTCAAGATTTAATGTAACGAAACCCACTCTCACGATATGTACGTGTAGGCACAAACGTTTTCGTAGGCTGTTAAAATTCCGGGGCAAAATTATCTGGTAAAGCCTTTTTAACAGTTAAAAAATGAGCATTACACAATCATTTCCTGTTTCAATAATAACAACCTGTGGTCCCACAGTCATAATTTCATTAGAACGACTTTCCGTGCGTGTCAATTTTTCAAAGTGCTGGATGCAGTTATACACTGATGAAAATGAACAAAATAAAACGAAGTTACGAATCTCTGTCTTATAAAGCACATGGCCGGGGCGTCGCGTAGTATCTGGATCTCTGTTCCGACAAAATAGAAGGCGAAAGGGGGGAATCTAGGCTCGATTACCAGGCGCTGTTCGGGAAATGAGCAAGACCGGTTCCCGAGTTAGTTTCAATAAATTATGCATACAAAAAATTTCAGCTCAGTGTTCATTGGCTGAGAGCGCGTCAATTACCCCATAATAAAGAAACCTGAAATTGAGCGCACAGAGTGAAAATTAAATGAATTGAGTAAATACGGGAATAAAAATCTTGATACGCCTCATGGCTTCTATACCCGCGATACCTTCTTATATAGTTCATATTGACTTGACAACCTCGTTAAGTGTTTACTGATCGTGCACTGGTTCGCAACATATGTTGATTATTTACCACAACGGTATGTTCACTCAAGGAACAAGAGTTTTGATTTCGACTGGGGGAATTTCGGAATTGAAACGATAACTACGTTCATACACTCCCGTAGTTCCCTCGAAAACCATAATCAATTCCAGACCAAAAGTGTATACCCGTTTTCAGACCAAAACGGCGCAAAAGCCTACTCGAGGGGCGGCATATACCTAAGGGATTACCCCCCCCCCCCCCCCGTGGGGTTCATAATAGGCCTGGGTAACAGCATGAGCAAAGTTTTTGCAGAGGAGCGCTAGCTGCGACTCTTCCGAAGTCCGTCTAAGTAATCACAAATTAGCGATAGAGACAGTTCGGTATGTAAGACCTTATAAGAAACCGGAAGAGAGGATCTGTCCTATCTGTAAAAAAGACGTAGACAAGAGATAATGAGCTAAGAGAGCGAATCCCCATGCCCCATGATAATTTGTTTACATCTATTTAAAGTTCGCGCGCGTGCTGCGAAGGTTATTTTTGTCTGTTGTTTCCGTGACCCACGCGGTCTACTTTCACGTGAACTTCTCGCCGCCAAACATTTGAAGTTTGACAGCCACTATAGTAATTAGTGCCAGGAGCCGATCGGCTCCTGTTGTTGACATGTTTTTGATCAGCGCTTTCTGCTCATAATTTTGGAGTGAATTTCATTTACAATGGGATTGCAGTGTTGGAGTCAAAATTTGATTTTGAGATTAAAGATTGAGAATTTCTAACGGATGGTAGCCTCATTTAAAGTAACGAATATTGAATTCTGACACACTGTGAAAGCCAGAGGCAAAGGTTTCACGCGCGAAACACGAAACCTTTAATTGTAGGTGGCTGGCTTCAATTGTTTATGCAAATGTGCAAGATGTTTTTCTCTTTTTCCAGGAATATGTTTTGTTCAGAAACAGTACATTTGCTTTTAAGAATTATCCTTGAGAGTTTCTTCTTAACGTCTAATACTTGCGGCGAATATTTCGCTGTGCAAACACAAATCAGGTCAGATGCTTCAAGCTGTTAAATAGTCGCTAACCTGGATGCCAGAGAGTTTTGATGCGCAGTTTCCGGTTTCGGTCAATTCTTTTATAGTGAGCGGTGTGCCAACATTTGTCTAGCGTCCTTAATAAGCAGTTTTCGCCGAGTCGGAACCGCTTTCTCCGGCGAACTCCTACAAAGCCAGGACCGCTTTGCTCTTCGTCAGCTACTGGCCAGATTAACTTTCTATGCAAATGCAAATAGACGGCCTTGGTGCTTTTATTATCGCCTGAACCTAAAGGTCATTATGCAAATTTTATCTGATCATGACACCTTGCTTTGATTTTTAATGCCCATTCAATCGTTTTGTTCGGAGCCGTTCCTTTACATAGAAGCTAGCTGAAAAGGTAAGTTATGCTGCTTTTTTTCGACATATTTAAGCTTCTCGTTTTTTCTAAACATGAAAAAACCTTTTCAAAGGCAGTTTAGTCACATGTCAATAGGTTACTTCGGTCTCAGCCTCAAAGTCAGACTAAACACGTGGAACTTTGCTTAAGTTTAACGTAACAAGCACTGAATTGTCGGTAATGGTAAAAGTTCCACAAGGCCCGGTTCAGACGCTGTACTTTTCATGAGCCGAACCTAATACATTGAATTAAGTACGTGAAAAGTTCGGCATCTAAATCAGTTAGGAACGCCTGTTTCCATTTGGAACGGCTCAACCGTCATTTTCGCCTAGCTCGGCCTTGAATTTCGCCTCTAAGGCCCAGTTCAGACGTCGTGCTTCTGCCGTGCCGAACTAAATTCAGGAATTAAGTTCGACAAAAGCACGGCAGAAGCACGGCATCTGAATCAAACTTTTGAATTAAGTTCGGCAAGCAATTAAGTTCGACAAGCGCTGCCGTGCTACACGGCTCTGGCACGGCAGCGATTCAAACGTCGTGCTTCTGCCGCGCTAAACAAAATTCATAAATTATATTAATTTTTTTTTTGGCGAGATTGCGTTCCCACAGAGAGTTGGGAGAAGAATTGTTACGACGCATCAGTAAATCCTGAATTTGGTTCGACTCTGGCACGACGTCTGAATCAAAGTTGTTTTCCTGCCGTGCTACAGTCGAACCAAATTACAATTAAGTTCGGCACGGCAGAAGTACGACGTCTGAACTGGGCCTGAGACGGCTTTGATTCAGACGCCGAACTTTTTATGTACCGCCCTAATGCATAAATTATTAGAACTTTTTTTGTCAGCAGTTTGACCGAACTGAGCATTTTTCGCCTTTCGAACTTAGATCGGCGTCTGAATCAATTCAGCCGGTCTTAATAAGTCGGCCTTAAGGTGATTCCTTAGTGAAAAAAACCGAACCAAGATTGTAGATGAAATTTGGTACACTGATATAACAAGTCAAGAAGGTGATAAAAAAAGTAATAACAAGTGGGGTTCACCGTGCTCGTTTTCACGTCACAGTGCTGACAAATACGGCTATTCAAGACCCCCAGCCCAAAACTAGACAAAAATGAGAGATTTTTTACGATGATGCATGTGGTATAGCGCAGAATTTGACTTTAATGCATTGTTTTTCCACTTATGTATCAGAAAAATGCTTTTTAGTGCAACCTCGTCTCCAGGGCTTTTCCCTCAAAAAATGGGTGGGGCGGGAAAAGGCCCTGGCATCGGCTGGTCACGTGTCTCCTCGTACACCCTAAAATCCTGGGTGTAATAAATTAGCGGCATGTGAAAAGCTAAAATTATGCGTAAACTCACAGCGCGCGATCTTGGGCGACCTTTTATATCTCTTGACGATTAACGAAAAGTTTTACAAGGTTTCCTTTTTGTCACAGATACTGGCTATGGTAATTTTTTGCTTTCCTCCGATTTCTATGAAGGGGACAGCGAGTAACATTTGTAAAACTTCTTTTTACATAAAGCGGTATAAATGACAAACAAGCTATCGTAAGTTCATAAAGGTTGTACTGGAAAAGTCCGCTTTCTCGACTCTTCTGATATTTTATTTCATTTCTTGTGAAGTGGGCCGCCGTACACAACCAAGTTCTATTCACCTTAACTCTCAGCCATATCATAGCGACACGCGTTGGTTTAGACTTATCCTGTATGACCCGTATTTTTTAAAAAAATTCATTGACCTCTGCGATCAAACGACTGGCAACAAAGAAAGACTTGGGTCCATTTAAATCGACAGAGCCGTAGTTGATTCCAATCGATCAGTCAATCCTCTCTTTGATATAAGGAAAATCCTTTGTACTTATCCTCGGAAGAGAAAAGATATAAGAGTTCTTCAAATGTTTCAGATCGGCGACCTGTCAACGTTCCTGGCTGGAGGGCTGACTTGCATCCGGCGCGGAGATTTGTTTGTTTCATGGTCGGGTTGTAGAGAAGACCAGACTTCATAAAGCATTTTGATGAACAATCCTATTTCAATTAAGTTCAATTTGTTTAAATTCACTGCAGATCCTGGAGGCAAAGGCCCGCATTTTTGTTTGACATTGGACAAAATCACTTTCCGCTTGATCGTACAGTAATTCCACAGTCACGATAAAGTTTCGTCGAAGTACTAGTCGATAACAGTGGGACATAATAGCTTGTCTCAACGCTGAAGCATTTGACATATGTTGTACGTGACAACGTAGAGCCGGTCTGGCCTTTCATAAACTTCTAGCATTTGAATAAAATGCGCAGTTAAATGGATCTTAAGATTTTGAATCGCACACACACGAAAATATTGATATAGTTCGCGATGTTATTATTTTCCATTGTTACTCGCTCCTGTCAGCGCAAAACCAGCGGGATGCATATAAATTAGCTTTTCAGGAATATTTAGGCTGTACACGTGACCAGCCGATGCCAGGGCCTTTTCCCGCCCCACCCATTTTTTGAGGGAAAAGCCCTGGGGACGAGGTTGCCATAACATACCATAATGCTATTTGTTTGTCGCCCCAAAATTTTGCGTAAGCATTGTCTTCAATTTCTCTTGGCAGTTAAAATGGCCCCAAGAGAAACTGAAAACAATGCCTATGCAAAATTTTGGGGTGACAAACAAAGAGCATTATCTTATGTTATGGTATTTTTGGAGTGGTCAATTGCCATTATTATTCATTCAAAATATTTCGGATCCCCAATTCTGATTGGTTAAAAGCACACGGATAATTCGCCATAACCAGTTACTGATGACCAAATTTGGAAGAATTTTGTGTTTAACAAGGAAATGACCTTAAAAATGCAGCCTTCTACAGGTTAATGCACCGTTAACCGAGAAGACCTGGGGTCGAGGTTGAGTTGTTTTCGTTGTAAAAACTAAAATGGCGGACACTCGTTTCAAGAGTAAGAACTACAGCTGGAACGAAGCGAAATAATGGCTAAATACACAGCAAAAACAGCAAGAAGACAACTCGGAGGGCAACATCTGCTATTTGGAGAATATTTGCGGAGCTGGACAAACCTAAACGTACACTATCGAAGATAAACTTAACACCGATGCAGGTAAGCATGTTTCAGCTATGTTTTAAACTAGGAATGATTTTGAATGAATAATAAAGCAATTAATGAATTCGGCTTTCGTAGGATATGAAGAATTACGCAGATCTTGGAGGGTGTCATCCACCTCGGCCTTCAGCCTCTGTAAATAACACCCTCCTCGATCTGCTTAATCATCATATCCTACTCAGCCTGATTCATTAATTGCTAATTATACTGAGTGTATATTTTGATTCCAACAATCCAACAGATGAGGTCAGGATTGGGTTCTCTGCTGGCGATACTGGGTTCAGCTGCTCTCCTAATGCTGCCCTCAGGTACTTGTTGCCAATAGTCAATCGATTAGATCGATTAGTCCTAGAATTTAATAATAATAATAATAATAATAATAACAATAATAATATTAACAATGATAATGGTAATAGTTAATAATGATAATATCAATTGCTGTAAAAAAGTTTTTTCGACTGGTTTATTTTTACAGTTTATTTTCTCCTATTCAATTACGACAGCAAAAATAGAGCAGTACGTCAGCGATATGTTAAAAAAACTCTCGCGTCTTTTTTAGAAATATTTCGAAGACTGCGTCACAAAACTGACGAAGAATGCCAACAAGAAAAAGGCGGGAAGGATAAAACCTTACGGTTTCCAATTGTCTGATTGGCTGGAAGCTATATTTTCGCGCTTCTGATTGGGACGGTCGCTATCTATGGCGAGTGTCAGTCGAACAGAGAGTGGCGTAGTAAAATTTACTACATGTAATTTTGGAAGAAAAAGAAAATGGTAGTAACGGTGTTGCGGACTGGGTTCGATTCCCGGCATCAACACCATATATGGGTGTCCCAAGAGGTTTCACCAGTTAGTTACTCCAGTAGCTCCCTCTCCACAAAAAATAAAGCTTTCTATTTTCAGTTCGATTTAGAACCCACGAACTGACTTTTAACCAGTTCTTCGGAGTTCCTAAGTGTTTTGTGGGTAAGCAAATTACAAAGCACTAAATTGTCAACCATATCTTCGAACTTATTCCCCATATTCCTTCCACGTTAAAGATTTGATAGGGGCAACCAACGGCTGTTTTCTGTCATATATCTTTTCGGAGAAGCAAAATTGCCTAAAATTTTCTATCGGCTTGAGGACAGCTAAACATTTCTAGATGACCGTTGCATTCTAGAACAATTTTCGAATCTTATCGAATAAATTCCCTAGGATTTGCTACAGTGTAATCTTTCGCATTTCACTCGGCCCCAGATAAGCTATTTGTCGTGCGCCCATCGAAGGAAACCCTAAATTTTCGGATTAAAAATGTGATTGAGAGAGGAATCAGAAAAATTCTTACTGTCGTAAACTTTAAATTGATACTGAAGCCCTCTTAATTTCAAAAAGTCTCAAGTTGTCCCAGAATGAACGAACAAAAACAAATTTTATAGCACTACTTAGAATGCTTTTCCCAAGATCTTAAGGTACTCTCGATCGCCTAAAAACTGTTTTCTGTTCAATGTATTTAGGAGGAAACCGTCGTTGGGTGTCCCTGATTTGAGAGCACTGTTTTATACGCGGAACACAAGACGTTAGGAGACAATCAAATTCTAGCTTTACTATTCGAGTCCTTATTTGGAATATAAAACTAATAAAGCGAGATGACGTAGGATGTTTCACAATCTTACATTTGCAGTACTATTGTAAGTCATGGTGAGCTCCATTTGACGAAATGTGCACAAAACCAATAGCCCTGTCAACATCTGAATATTATTTGATAACACTTTCATTGTTAAAATAATTCTTTTTTTTTCTTTTTTCTTACTGAAGTACTTAGCAGTGGCCTTTACTGCTATTCTTGCGGGTCAACCTTATCTCCAGAACAGTGCAATGCAACTCAAACAGAAAACTCCAACTGCTGGCGAGTTGGGAACGGAGACCGATGAGTTATTCCTAGGAAGTTACAGGTGATTACAACAGTCCCCTTTTTTTGCATGAGATCTCCTCTTCAAACAAAAAGGGTTCAAGCTATAAAACTATCAAACTAAGCGACTTTTCGCAAAATTTATCTGGGTACATTCAAAAATCGTTGTGAAGAGTACGTGGACATTGACGTTAACATGGCAACTGAGTTTTGACAGCCTTTTTTTTTAAAGTTGCATTTTTCTCCAAAAAGGTTTAATTTCTCTCTAATTTACCAGGCTTTTAGTGACTAATTTGAGTAAAAATAATGTATCAATTTTAAATGCCAAATTGGCAGATGCTTGATTCAGTTTTCAATAGTATTAATTTCTCCCAGAATTTCATAACTTGCAGATTATTTCGCTTCCTAAGTAGCCTTTTATACAAAGATGCAATTTTTTACCATGATTACCTCAATTCATACGGGTTCTAAGTAAAGTGGAATTCATTTAATTGACTTAAAATGGCAGAATCATTATAGAGAGAATTAACCGGCTTAATTAAAACCAATAAAATTAAATGGCCAGAAAAGAACTCGGAATTCACACAGGAAGGAAGAGACACAACTTAAGTGACGTTAGAAGATTTTTATTTATGGTCATAATTTGAGTTTGGGCCACCTGTGTCCTAAATATGAAGGATTTACGTGTAAATCATCAACCTATAACTATTGAATACAAATTTAATTATACCCAAAAGTCTAAGACAACAATTTGTTTTGTTGGTTGTTTGAGTTTGGTTTGATTACATTTTTTCGCCAAAAAGTCGATTGGGGTCATTGTTCATTTATCTTATATTTCGAAAAATAGTGAATACCCCCGCATAATTATTAAAAATAGTTTTCAACATCAAAGTTGATCTCTTTGTCGCCTAAATTTAATTTTTGTGATCTGCAGAGAGTACTGTATGGCTCTCACGGCGGAACTCCCAAATGGCACCATCATAGGAATACGGGGCTGTCGTAGTTATTCAATGGCAGGATGTAACAGTTGTGACGTTTGTAACAGCGAGAATGAGACCATGCCACAAGGAGCTCATTTCAAGCGATGCATTGGCGAATGTTGCCCTACTAAAGCCTGCAATCTGGGCTTCTATCCAGTATTTCCTATTGTGTCACAAGAACCTGCCAGCAGCTACGCAAGTGCTATGGCAACCGGTTCTGTGAATCTGACCAGCGGGACCAACAACAAGAAACCAGCACCCACATCCAGAGCAAGGCCAGCCTTAGTGGGTCCTTATCACTGGCTGATTGTTGCAGTGTCGGCTTCGTTTCAGTGCCTCTTACGTGAAACAAAAGTCAAGATTTAATGTAACGAAACCCACTCCTCACGATACTGTACGTGTAGGCACAAACGTTTTGGTAGGGCTGTTAAAATTCCGGGGCAATATTATCTGGTAAAGCCTTTTTACAGTTTAAAAATGAGCATTATACAATCATTTCCTGTTTCAATAATAACAACCTGTGGTCACACAGTCATAATTTCAGTAGAACGACTTTCCGTGCGTGTTAATTTTTCAAAATGCTGGCTGCAGTTACACACTGACGAAAATGAAAATAAAACGAAGTTACGAATCTCTGTCTAATAAAGCACATGGCTGGGGCGTCGCTTAGTATCTGGATCTCTGTTCCGACAAAATAGAAGGTGAAAGGGGGGAATCTAGGCTCGATTACCAGCCGCTGTTCGGGAAATGAGCAAGACCGGTTCCCGAGTTAGTTTCAATAAATTATGCATACCAAAAATTTCAGCTTAATGTTCATTGGCTGAGAGCGCGTCAATTACCCCATAATAAAAAAACCTGAAATTGAGCGCACAGAGTGAACATTAAATGAATTGAGTAAATACGGGAACAATATAGTTCATATTGACTTGACAGCCTCGTTAAGTGTTTACTGATCGTGCACTGGTTCACAACATATGTTGATTATTTACCACAACGGTATGTTCAGTCAATGAACAAGAGTTTTGATTTCGACTGGGGGAATTTGAAGTTTTTGGTCTATGAGCCCCTTGCGGGCTTGAGCGAAGCTTTACGCTAACTTCGTTGGATTCGTAAGAGGAAGCGAAAATTTGGGGTTCATCCGGGGACTTGCATCGTTGATGTCAGACTGTCAGGAAAATCTTTAATTTACATTGGGATCAAAAGCTACACTAGTAACATTAACGGCCATTTTATACCTCACACTGCTTCACTGAGGTTAAAAGTATGGCATAAACAGCCTCAGCAGTATTTTCAACCGTTTTTGTCCTACCGCGCTCAATCCAGCATCAACTCCAACCAAGCAGCCCTCGAGTTTCAGGTAATAAAATGATTAGCGCCAGTATTAAATTGAACAACGACAACGGGAGGGGGGCGAAAACCACGAAAAAACGAACAAAAGTCAAAATGCAAAAACCGACACTTGAATAAAAACAAATAAAGACATGCAGCCCCACAGAAGAAGCGCACTGAAATATACATCTTAACCTGACAATTTTGCGGTGAGATGAAGCCAGTGTTGTTGACATTATCACCTTCATTGTTTGCTGCTTGCATATTTAATAATACTGGTGTGTTCTAAAAAAAACCGACTCAAGGGTTAAAAAGAAAGAGAAAGAGAAAACAACAACAACAACAATAGCATAACAGCAAAATTATATATATTGAATTTATCCTTTTTGAAGATTTCAACATTTTCTTATGACCAGGATTTATTTCGGCCTCTCAATAGTTTCTTCTAAATCTCTACCAACTACGACCCCCGAAGAAGCAGACGATTTTTGTTTTTGGTACCTGTTTTGTTTTACCTTTATTGATATATATTTTTCTACCTTTTTGTCCTGTGCTATGTAAATATTTTTTGGAATCATCATCCTCCTCGGTTTCTATTCAATCTAGAATGCAATTATCACAATATACATCAGTCAAGAAGTAAACGCCTTAGTCGGGTAGGATCTGGGCAGCAGCGATTATTGCAATAAAATACACAAAATAACATTATTCCCGCAATGTTACAGGACGGAATCACAATGTACAAATGAGCTTTTTGATAAAGTCGAATTGCAAAGAATTCTTATATTGCAGACGTCGCAAAAGGCGGAAAAACCAATATGTGTTTTAATTATACTTTGAGAGTACAATTAAAATTAGGATATCCTACTTCCTACATGTTTACCGGTGACAGGTAACGACGTGAATGAATGTTTAAAGGCTAATAATGTACTTGTACCCTTTCACCCGTTACGTTATATTCATTTTCTCTGGTTTTATCAGTCTTCTTGTCATTTTATTTTTGTCATTGTTTTTTTTCGATTAAACATTACGTTTGGTCAGGGTGATAGAATGCAAAAAAGAGGTTCTTAAAAAATTTTATTCATTCATCTTCTTTATTTTACGGGAATTTCACATAATCGATCATCCGTTGAGGCGGATTTTATTCCGCCACAGTCTATATCTAAAACAAACACCAATAACCTTATTTCAACAATCAATTGGAAAACGAAATTACCAGACTCTCACAAAATTAAGATTTTCCTATTAGAGCGGACGCTATTACAGAAATCATTTGTTGCAACAGGATGCTCTTTGTAGCTTGCTAGCAAGGCCCGCTTTCATTTGTATCTTGTTTTTGAAAGCAAATTGATTTTTAGTAAAACCAAAATGTATTTTGACCGCCACAGTTCATAGTGCTGCTTGGAACAAGAAAAGAAATTACTTCACGATTAGAGGCAATAGTTTCTTCAGTAAACAAAACGAATAGGGCGTGAGTGTTACAACTCCCTAATATTATCATTTTTATTAGCAAGTGAGACGTTATGTACGTGTCAATTAGATACAACTTCCCGACATGGAACGCACCACTTATAAAAAGGAAGAACCCAAATTAATACCAAAGCACATTTAATTTGTAAAAACGCTTGAGCACAAGCTAAGATGCAAGGCAAGACCTGTTCAATACTGTTATGCGCTTTGATTTTCTTGTGGAGCACACAGGTGATTTATGGGTATACAGGGCCTTATATTCACGGCAACAACCAGGGGAAAAGGAAGAGAGGTGATATCATGCAAAAGGTACGGATACTGGAAAGACTACTGGTCAGGGTTGCCGGTATCTAGGATTTACCCTTTTGGGGAGAAGTCCCGAGTGGCCGAAGGCCACGAGCTTCTTAGGGGGGTCCGGGGGCATTACCGGGAAATGTTTTGAAAGGAATACGAGCGTGAGGCGTAAGGGGGGTACGAATACCGCAAAACCGCACAGAATTACGTATAAAGACCGCACAGAAAACCGCAAACCGCATTGAAATTACCCGAAAATGTTTAAAAACCGCAAACAACTTGGTTTGTAAAATCATAATACCGCAACTTAAAATAAGAATTGCCGCAAAACCGCACCAAAAATCGAACAAAACCGCATCACCGCAAGCCCTTACGCCTCCCCGCGCTAAGATGCAATCTGGTGCATTTTGACAACTTTGAGAAATGTTACAGTATGTACACTGACCTCGTGGCGTCTGGATGATTTTTCCGATATAGTTACTTATATACTGTAATGATAACAATATTTTTGAGGGGGAAGCTGGGCATTTTGGGGGGAAGCTTCTACCTCTCAAATACCCTAGATAGAACCCGACTGGTAGTGCAGATTTTTCGTATTTGAACACCAAAAGGGTGAATAGTCTTTCAGCTTTAGAGCTCCGTATCTGCTCATCTTCCTTAAAGCTATACTTTACCAGTGATTTAGAGAATAGAGAGTTTCAGAAAGATTCAAATATTGATGACACGATTAATGAGTTGGTTCTTGAAGTGACCTAGCAGCTAAGTAGGCTAAATATCTTCTGAGAAGTGTGACATCCTATTTATTGCTATAGTAAAAGACTATATGCAATACGGTTAGCAATGATGGAAAAACTAGTAGCCTGAATGACTTTGGGATGGGTTATGTGAAGGAGGTAAGATTACAAAGAAAAAAAACATATCAGTTTGATGATGGTACTCAAGTGGAAAAAGCTGGTGACTTGGGAAACAAAAGAAACACTATGAGCAGACGTCTGAAGGCAGGCGTGAATACTATACTTTTACTTGTTTTAAAGAGATCGGATAAATAACAAAAATACTAATACTAATACTAATAATACTGAATACTACTACTACTAATAATAATAATGATAACAATAATGAGGA
The DNA here is from genome assembly GCA_964035705.1 of Porites rus. Lineage (NCBI taxonomy): Eukaryota > Metazoa > Cnidaria > Anthozoa > Scleractinia > Poritidae > Porites > Porites rus. The sequence continues at coordinate 11,260,052 of OZ037999.1, forward strand.
TTACGATTTCATTTTATGCAACTTGATTGGTAGTAGAATATAAATTTCAGTCGCTGGCTTTCAGTGTCACACCATTTCAAAATAAAAATCAAAACCGTTTAATAGTCCCGAATCTGGGAAATGAAAGGAGGTAAATATATTAAGACGCTCGCCAAGACTCTGGTCCATGAAATTTTTCATACGCGAGATTTGTGGAGACGCCAGGGCCGGGTTGTTCGAAGCTGGGTTAAGATAACCCTGGGTTAGCGCTGACCGGCGTTCGAACCACTGGGCCCTGGTTGGTGTCTATCCGTATGGGCACCTTAACGTGGCGGCCGGAACCAACAGAAACATCTGTCACTGAGTTTTGCTGGGAAAGTGTGAATTCAACTATCGAGGAACATTAAAGTAACAAGTTTTCTAGTACAAGAACTGTTCCCATAGCGAAATCACCCAAAATAAGTCACTTTGTTAACCTATGTGATAGCTCTTTTGGCCGCCAGGTAAATGCCGTGTCACGCAAAAGTTTCGAAATTTCAAGCGTACTAGATCACGAAAAGGATCGATAGTTCGGTTAGTTTGAATTTTGGTGACGTCATGTGAAAACCTGCAATACATCTTGATCATGTTTGCCACATTTGTTTTCATTCTCGTATAAAAACTGGACTTTAATTCAAAATGAAGAGAAAAATACTTAAAACTCAGGAAAAAAAAGTGCGTGTAGCACGTTTTTCTCTTCCCAGAGAATTCGCAAGTTTGGTGGTTTTTGCCTCCAAGGGCCTTCAAAATTTTTAATTAGCTGAACTCAGGCAGGGTGGACCCACCTTAAAAAGACTAATATAAGGTTAAAAACAAACAAACAAACAAAAGAACAACCAAGGGTGCTTACCATTTGACAGAAAAATCCGGTTGGGGTGTCGAAAGCATAATGGTAAGCGATTTACCAGTTTACCGTAGAAATGCCACATCCGTTACGGTTTGAATCCAAACAGAGGGCGAATTTTGTAGCGTGAGTCTGGAACCGAGAAGGAACCGAGAAATTGGTTAATGGTAAGCAACATTCCGTTTGGTTCGTACCAACCGGAATGAAAGGACTACAGCAAAACGCACTCCTCAATTTTCGGTTGGAATTTCCGAAAAGTGACCTTACCATTTAAGGTACCTTCCATCCGGAATTTCCGAAATTTTCTGTCAAATTGAAAGCACCCCAGGGGCCCGTTTCTCGAAAGTCCCGGTAACTTAACGGGCCCGGAATCATATTTTTAAATCAAAGTGTCAAGAAAAGTAGGGTGTGTTCTGACCTCTAATGAAGTCCATTTTGTTTCGTTAGCTAGTAACTCTACTGTATAATAAATTCCCTTCTAAAATGGAAAACAAAACAGCTTAACGGGCCCGGTAATTACCGGGAGCTTCGAGAAACGGGCCCCTGATCACACTAAACGGAAGAGAAAACCAACGAAAAATGTAAATTTTGTTTTTTCTTCACTGAATCGTCATATCATATTTGAACATTATACGTCTGTCTATCAAAAATAGAAAGATGTTAGGGGTACAACCAATTGAAAATGCAATTGAAAATTTTTTCGAACGTGTTTTTTCAAAACTTAAAACCTTCGAGTGCTTAATTTAGTATCATTGCCATTATCGTTATCATAATATCTACACCTAGCCATTCCTTGACGGACCATCGAGTTACTTTGATTTAATCCCTCTTGGGCTTCCCCTAAACTGTACTTTGGGTAGCTTGCCTATCATGGGAAATAATTTATTCCTTAACCGAGAGTTGATTCATTTGCAACATACGCGTATAGCTGTCGAATTTTCACGCTGGAATTTTTTTGTTTTTAAGCCTAAAAACACGCGTATGTTGCAAATGAATCCACCCCGAGTTTGACGTTGTAAATCTTAAAGTAATTTTAAAATGATATATTTATTAACTAATTATTGCTTTGGATATTTTTCAGGACAAGATTCTTAACGGGGTTTTACTGGTTTGTGAAGCCGCAAGAATTATGGGCTGTGAAAATCTCAGACCGGAAGAAACCATGAGAGAAGAGCATTAACTTTTCTTTTTTATTCTATTTTCCCGAGTAATTTAAAACTGGAGGTATCATCTTACCAGGAAAAAATAAATGTAAATAAAAAAATAAATAAAACAACAACAGCAACAACAACTAGTTCTGTTTACTCTTACTTGGGAACACAAAGCCTTGCTTAACTGTATGATCCGTAACATGTTAAAATCACAATCCATTTTTGCACAAAAGTAAAAGGTTGTTGACTAAAAAAATGCTTATTTATTAGGACATGCATAAGAAGAGCAACTGTGTTTGTTAACCCATAGAGGTTAAAGGAGGTAATCCCTGTTTATTTTGTTATCGTTTCAAGTCATTCAGTTCTAGACTCAAGAACAAAATTGAGAACTTATTCAAATAGAAATAACTTTTCAAGCTTAAATAAAGTATATGTATGAGGAGTGATATACACTTTTTCTTTTCGTCTACTGATACTAATATTGTTTATTACTTTTTGGGTTTAAAGAAGGGCACAAAATTAAAAAGAAAATCCGATATATTCCCGAAAACCGACACTCAACTTATGTTGGGATGACTTACGCGTCCGCTGCTTGCGCGCGCATATCATTCCTGTGTACACTAGTTACTCATGTCGCAATTGCGTCATATAATGGGATAGCGCGAAGAGGTAGAAATCTAAACAAGCAATTCGTTGGTACTCTTTAAACTTCAGCTGCAGTTGACTTTTGAAATAGTCGGTAAACCTTTTTCCCCTTTAGGTCTTCAGACGACTTTAAGACCACTTTAACGTCTTGTATAAATTGAAATCGGTAAATAAGGCAGATGCTTTAAGCGTGAGGTGACTAACTAAATAGACGTTTTCTGTTGCGTCGTCCAGTTGCACTTACTAAAACAGACGATTTTAATGTCTAGGACACTAACTGCCTCTAGTAACGCAACACTCCAAAACGGGACTCATTGTGCTCGAATCGTCCGTAACGAGTCGAAGTTTAATGTGCAATCCAGATTATGTTGTGTTCAAGCCTTACAATAATGACAAAAAAATAGATCAGCTGTTAACCTCCAACCTATAAGTTATCTCACAGTAATATTGTGGATTTTAATAAAAGCCATGATCTTGTCAAATGGCACTCTATGAATGGCATTGGGAACTATCACGAATATCTTGGGTCATAAACTAAGATAACGATAATAGCTTTTTTTCTTTTTGTTTTTTTTTTTCCTTTTCGATAGACAAAACAATAACACACACAATGGTGCATCCCTTCATGTTTAAAGTTTTTTTTAGCAGTCAACTAAGCATATTCAAAAAGAAGGAGAATTCATATATCATATATATTCATATATAACTGAGATCACCCACAAGTATTGCCTATGATATGTAATTAATGTTTTTAATTCAAAAATTAAACGACCAATAGTACCACTTCGTATACTAGTATATATTACTTTTTCATATTAAACTTTTTCATTATTTATTACTTTTTCATACTAATATCTGTGTGTTCTTATTGCCCCGTCGACAAAAAGTAAACTTCTTCAGATTGCATCGCATACATGTAAATTGGGGACACAATTCTCGTTCGAAGTTAGAAAGTTGCACGGTGAACCACATATATGTGAAAGAATTATAAATGTAAACTTAGTGGTGTAAAAAGCATTCAAAATTAAACTTAAGCGATGCCAATGTTAAAACTGGAGACTAAGGTTAATTAGCGAGCCTTTATGAACTTGATATGTCTAGATCTGTTTCCACTTTATTATGTCCGCATCGGGTCTCAGGCGTACCTACTCACTTACCAACATTACTAGTTTATTGAATGAACAACGATGAAAGTCTCTTACATTGTGAGGTTATCTGGCCCCGATCGGTAGACAAAACTGTTAACACAGAGAATTTTTAGCCACGTCAAGCGTGCGAAAAAACAATTGCCGATATTAAAAGACATCTAGAAATGGCTTTATTGCACAATCAATACACTTAGTAAAATACCCTCACAATCCACAACCTTCAGGCTGACATTAAATTTTTACGATGTGCAAAGTATTTTTTTGAAAAATTGGTTCACGACGCTAATACAGCACACTTGAAACATTTTCGCTGTGGATTTTATAGGGAAATACGGTCAATGGAACGCACCCTTAATAACTGTAAAGCTTATGATAAAAGTTAACAACTTTGATGCTAAGATGCCATTTACAGGCGTCCTTTTTGTCAGTTACTCAATAAATAAGAAATAAGTATTCATTTCCCAATTAGCAAATCAAACTTGTAATAACAGGACTGAACCAAATAATAACCACTCTGTATTCTAATGTCCAAAATATTATTGGACATTGCTTATTTAAGTTCGGTCGAATAAACATTTTTGGCCACTATAGAGTGTACCCTCTAGCAGCGACGGAACACTACACTAAGCTATGGAAATCAGAGCCAGTTGCATCCTTTTTGCCCTTTTTGTACTAACAACATTTTCAGTTGAGAGTGAAGCTGTCGTGATCGCAGGTAGGAGGGGCTTTAATTTGCGAAGGAGAAGACATGGAAAGAGGACATTTTCTACAGCAGAGAGTGTAATGGTGAGATAAAAGAGGCCCAATTAGATTCTAAGACGAGTACGACTACGAGTAAGATATTTTCTCAATAGACACACCGAGTAGTGCGCGCGCAAGAATCAGAGTCATTTTGGCGGGAAAAGGTGGGTTTTCTCGAGAATGTCGTAGTGGCAAAAACAAAGTATCAAATGTTAAAGGTTTTATAATTTTACGATCGGGAGAGAGCTTAACCTCCTGAAAGATACCAGCTAGCGTCTCCGGTGAATCAAAAGTACAATGAAGCCTTCCAGGGTGTCAATTACATGTAATGAGAATACGCGAAAAAACTTTCAGTCACTACAAATCTCGACCTTGTAGTCGTTTTTCGTCTTAGAATCTAAAGGTCTCTATTTATATATTTATTTTTATTTCCCCACTGTGTTCTTCAGAGAGAATTTCAAAGAACCAAACTTATTCCTAAAGCATTGAATTTGTTTTCGAATGTAATGGCCTTTTTACTGGTCAGCAATTAAAAATTTGGCCATGATATTCTTTCAGAATAAAAGAGGAGATTGGGCCACAAAAGAAGTGAAGAATGTTGCCAGTCGCTTCAAGGGAGAAAGCATCCAGCCTCAGATACAGTTTTAGTTCTTTTCAACGAAATAACCCCGGCTGATATAACAAGTAGATAGTAATAATACACTATTGTATCTCAAAAAAAAGTGCATTCGAATTTCACTAGATGCATTGGAAATTAAAAGTTACAATATTCTCAAAATGCACTGCTTTGTTTCTTGAGTTGTCTGTTAGTTCAATTTTCAGTCAGGGATTAATAATTAATGTATAAGTGATATTTCAGTTAACTCGGATTGACACTAAACTCTGAATTCTGTATTAATTATAAAAGGCAATAAACTTTCTCCATTGATTCTGTGCTCAAGAGTTGTGTAATTTATCTACTGTATTATATTTCGAAGAATGAAATTTAAGCGCAATAAAACATGTACATATGTGTGTTTAGTATTTTGCGCATTTTTCTTCATTAATGTCTATTAGGATCAGGCAAGAGAGGATAAAGGGGACAGAGAAGGCTTCCCCCATACACACCCTATTCGATACTTAGGTAATTCGTCCCGAGTTATTTTTAAGACCACAGATCCAAAGGGGGATTAGACAACAGCCAATCACATAGCGCGAATGTGTTGCGCGTGGATGACCCACGCTCAGAGCCACGGGTCCTTCACGAATTGAGGCAGAACAAAATGGCGGAAGACGCGAAGAGCGATATTGCTATTCGTTTTGTCGACGAAAACGACTAGAGAGAGATTTCTGCTAAAGCTGTGTCAGCGAAACGGAAGTTAAAAAAAGAATCGCCCTTCCTGGCTTGTTTCTATGCTTTGTTACGCCGTTGATTCGAGCGAAGCTTAGAGTTCTGGCGAAGAAGTTGAAAAAGTCAGTGCAAGTGAAAGTTTGAACGAAAGACCGGTAATTACAAGCTTGGGAATAGTCAGCTTCTTACGCTTACGCTTAATTCTGAGGCAAAAGTTGTGTAGCTGCGTGGTGATCCTAAAATGTAAAAAATAAATAATAACGATAATAAAAGAACAAAGAAATAAAAATAGAATAAAAAGCAGAATGCACTCCTTTAATTACAAATATTGCAGGCGGGATATCCTCTGCAAAAACTATTATTAAGCACTCATTAATACATTATTTTTAAGTCAAATAACCCAACAAACACACTATGAAGCGATCTTCTCAAAGAACGTGTCCATAACCAAAGCCATGATATTCCAAGTGTTATCCATTATTTATATCTAATCCATGTATTCTATTATAATGCAGTTGTACGGGGGCAGTAATTAAAGTTATGAAACCCTTTCGGTTTTGTTAATATAGATGGTCATACTTTTTTAAGCTGCACACCTGACAAATGTAACGTCTCAAGATTGGCGGACAGTGATAATAAGTATGTCCCTTTAGATACGAATAGCACACAAGATAAAAAGCTAAAGTTTCAACACTCTGGGCAACTAATCTGTGCAAGGTGATCGTGAGTTAGACAAATTCAGACAACATTGCAAAGTTGGCGGTGCTTCGGAGAGGCATTTAGAGAAGCAAAGCCGGTTTGAAGCGTTGAGGAAGGATTGATTTCTCAATGTTACTGATTAAGGTTTTAGTTAGAAACACATCGAATAAACTTTCTATTAATTTTTAACGATAATTTTCGAATATTACTTATACTTGATGCTGAGTTACGCTTTCAGTATATTCGCACTCTAAAAAATGTAGTCTATCTCATTTCTTGTAAGATCTGTGGCATTCAGTATGTTGCATCATCCACTACCACTACCTTTAGGTTTAGGTTTAATAATCACAGAAGCAATGCTCATCTCAAGTTGTCTTCAGAAAATAAGAGAAATCTTATGATGATACTCTTTACCAGCATATTTTCATAATTCGGGACACTTAGGATTAAAGCATATGTGTATACAGTTGATAGACAGGGCCATAGGAGAGAGGGAGTTGCGGGAGAAGGAGGTGACAGTGGATGTACAAATTAGGAACGCTGCGCCGACAGGGACTTAATGAAGATGATCGTTTTTATGCCCAAAACAGAAAGACGCGTGTGGGCGCGCGTAGGAGATGCCATGAAATTTTCCATTAGACTTTTAAAATAACAGTCATTTCAGTTATGATGCGCGCTTGTTGCCTTGGCAATTCAGCAATTTTAAAAGTGCCGTGCGTTAACGGCTAGTTAGTCACCCCGAAGAAGATCACTGAATGTGATCGAACTATAGGTGGATGGAAAAGGAACGGTGTTCTGTCATCCCTCATAAATTTTGATATATTACCGCAGTACACCTGCTCCCGTTACTCAGCTCGAGGACGACACGTTCCGTTCCTTAGAGTAAATAATACGGCTTTTCCAGAGCAGGTCAAGCACGAATTTTAATCGAAATCAAGCAGATACTCGACGGAATTTTTTTTTTTGTCGGAATAAAGATTGATTGTTATGATGACATATCCTTCAATTTATTGTACATGGTGTCGTACTTGTATTAGTAGTCAGGAGCCCCAGCAGTTTAAGTTCAATATGTAATCCAAAGATTGAAGTTTACTAATATACAGATTTAGCCAAGCCTAAAGGCGAAGCTCCCGTTAATAAATATGTAATTTACTTCAAACAATGAACTTGTAACCATTCCAAAGAAATTCACTTGGGAGTTCAGCTTGCGATCAGATGAAAACTAGTAACTTCTCAGCGGAGAACTTCACGTAAACTCGATGTGTCGAACCCGCAATATGGGTACGTGATACTGGTCAGCGGATATCCTGATAGTCAGCTGTCAATTGACCACAACTTGGATGTGCAATACCACGTTGCAGGCTTCCACACTAGCTAAAATGTGTGACATTTCACATTGGTTTCCCTGTGACGCAGATGAACAGACGGTCGGGAGGACGGTCACGTGATTGCCAAAATTCCTTGGATGGATAGATAACCAAATTTTCTTAGCTATGGGGCTCCGCTCGCGCTTCGCGAGCACGCGGAGCTCCGCTAATAACTTAATTAGTACAAATTAATGTTCTGATTTCAAGGGATCATATAAGGAATTAGAACGTTTTATTTTTCTTTATTATTATAATCATAATCGTTATCATAATCATTATCATCGCCATAATATTTAGAGAGAGGTGCTTTTGAAATTTGGCGGCGCTCCTGCATAGACAATCACAATATCGACTAAGTATTCTTCGAAATTCTAAGTTATAATTTTTGAGCGTTTCATTCATCTGAGTGTATCATGGGCCTGGCTGAACAGCGCGCCCACGTCTCATAGTCTTGTGCGTGTTCGTTTGTGCAGTGGAGGCAAAATCTTTCAAACGAACGGTCTACCGGCCTTGTAGGCAAGTATAAAGACCTTGAAATCGAAATTGAAAGAATGTGGGGTGTGAAAGCCACAACAATTCGGGTAGAGATAGGAGCCCTGGGACTTACATAGAAAGGGTTGGAGAAATATATACGACAAATCCCAGATAACATCAAAAAACATGAGCTACAGAAGATCACACTACGAACATCACACATCCTACGAAAGGCACTCTCCATCAAATAGACTTCAACGTCAATCTAACCCTGGACCCTGGGAATGGGCTCGCCTATTATGTTGTACCAATCGTATAAATGAAGTTCAGGATAAAAATAATGGTAATAGTAGTAGTAGTAATAATAATAATAATAATAATAATAATAATAATAATAATAATAATAGTAATAATAATAATAATAATAATAATAATAATAATAATAATAATAATAACCACATGAACCACCCGACCGTTTTTAGAACTTTCAAATTGCTTTGCTCGTTGCTTTTATTTTAGCTAAATGTTAATGAGTAAAAATAAAATAAAGTATGGCGGAGGCGGCGGCTGCAGGTCGGTCGCTCGCTGGAAAACCAGGAAGGCTAAAATGGACTGACAAGATGAATCAAGATTTACTAGAATGCAGGGAAAAGGCCTTAAGCTTAAAAAGCTCAAGCAACCCGCCATGTTACCAGAACGGACGCAAGAAAGGATATATGCGTATTTTGAAAGATCTGTGGGATGACGTGGGATACGTGAACTTGGGGTTATCAGCTCAGAATCTTCGCGACCACGCAGCAGCGATAACGGATGAAAACTCACAAATAAGTTTTAGAGGCGACTCTTCAACTGTTCTAGACGAAACAGAAGAGGTTGGTGCCTCTATGTTGTCACAAACCGAGAGTCTCGAACCCGCCCAATGCGAAGGTGAAAATTTATCAAACGTGAATGTGGTCGAAGGTTCGAATTTGCATATTTCTTCCGACATTGCTGATCAAAGAGCTCCCCAGGGACGGACCGCTACTTGCAAGGATCAAAACACCAAAAATCAAATCAAGCCAAATCTGCCTGATTATGATGTGCTTCCCTCCGAAACAAAAAACAAAACTTGGGGCAGTATTAGTTACGCATGTTTCTGTAATACTGTCAACGATGTTTACGATGAAATCGTCCACTACAGGAGGAATATATTCAATGTTCCATCGGGTCGCGCAGGGAAGAGTTTCATTGAAGAATTAACCTTCTGGATTAAGCAATTTAATTCAGACTCTGACTTGAACTCGGTCGCTCTTAAAGCATTCATGGTGCTCCCAACTTTGATTTTGCAAAAACCATCCGCTACTTCCAAAAGCAAGGAGCATAGTGAAGCAATAGAGCGTCGATTAGCACTCTGGAAACAAGGGGACATTGATTTGTTGCTTAAAGAAGTGAGGTTCTTTCAAGGGAAATTTGTGAATTCCAAGAAACCTAGAAAGGTTGAAGACATATCCAAAGCCTTCTCAAAGCTGGTTCTGCAAGGAAAATTGACAGTTGCTATGAAACTCCTAGATAACGAGAGCTCGTCCGGTCTGCTCGACCTATCGCCAGATGTCCTGCAAGGGCTACAGGACAAACACCCACAGGCAGCTGATATCGCAGAGGAGAGTTTGTTACATGGCCCAATTGATTATATTCCGCCAAATGTTTATGACCTCATAGACGAAGAATCGATCTACAACTCGGCAAGTAAAACCAAGGGCTCAGCCGGACCATCTGGAATGGACGCAGAGCTGTATAAGAGAATCCTGTGCTCTAAGAATTTCAAGACCGAGGGCAAAATATTGAGAGAAGAGCTAGCCGTGTTCACAAGAAATCTGCTAAGGAAATCGTACCACCCATCCTTACTTGAAGCTTTCACGTCCTGCAGGCTTATCCCGCTGGATAAGAACCCGGGAATCAGACCAATTGGTGTTGGAGAGGTACTGAGGAGAATAGTGGGGAAAACGGTCAGCGGTTTCTTAAAGGAGGAAATAAAAGAAGCGGCGGGTCCCCTACAAGTTTGCGCTGGTCATAACGCAATAGCGGAGGCTGCGATCCATGCAATGAGTCAAGTGTTTGTTGAAGAAGGAACAGATGGAATATTGCTAATTGATGCTAGTAACGCTTTTAACCAAATGAATAGGTCAGCGGCCTTACACAATATCCAGATCATGTGCAAAGAAATGGCGCTCTATGTGATTAACACATATAGAAGCCCATCTAGACTGTTTATTTGTGGGGGAGGTGAAATACTTTCTCGAGAAGGCACCACACAAGGAGATCCGCTAGCGATGCCATGGTATGCACTTAATACATCCATAATGATACAGAATTTGAGGGATCATTGCCCATTGGTTAAACAGGTGTGGCTTGCAGACGACTCAGCTGGAGGAGGGAGTATAGTACACTTATACAACTGGTACAGGCAATTGAGTAAGGAAGGACAAAAGTTTGGTTACCTTGTGAATGGGACAAAGAGCTGGCTTATTGTGAAGTCTAGGGAACTAGCGGAGGAAGCAAAGAGGGTGTTTGGAGAGGAAGTCAACATAACGACTGAAGGTCAGCGCCATCTGGGAGCAGTTATTGCGTCGCAAGAATACAAAGATCAGTATTGTGAGGAGAAGGTTCGTGCATGGAAAGAGGAAATCGAACGTCTCTCTGAAATAGCGAAGAGCCAGCCCCATGCGGCGTATATTGATTTCACAAAAGGCTACAAGTCGAAGTTCACCTACTTCATGCGCACGATTGAATCGTTTGAAGATTATGTCGATCCAATCCAGGAAGTGATTGAAGATTTACTACTCCCTACTTTGTTCGGTCAATCAGAGCCTCTCCCTAACGAGGTGCGCAGACTTGCTACCTTAGCAACGGGTCAAGGGGGTCTAGGCATTCCTGATCTGAAATCCGAGGCACCGCAGCAGTTTGCTGCCTCGAGACTAATAACCACCGCCCACGTAGATTCTATTACATCACAGAGTTCCATCATGGTGCCAGGAGAAAGATCTAAGAGGAGCTAAAGAGGCATCAACAATCACTTAAGAGAGCAAGTGCCAAAGAGAAAATGGATAGCATTGATTCAAGCCTCTCCCCAGGCCTGCTGCGTCTGGTTAATCAATCGAGGGACAAGGGCGCAAGTTCGTGGCTGAATGCGATGCCTCTCGCAGACAAAGGTTTAGCCCTCAACAAGCAAGAGTTCAGAGACTCGCTACGCTTGCGTTATGACTTACCCTTAGTCGATTTACCAAGTCATTGCATATGTGGGAATAAATTCACCGTTAGTCACGCCCTCTCTTGTAAAAAGGGGGGGTTTGTAGCGCAGAGACATGATGGTGTACGGAACTTGTTAACGACATTCATCGACAAGATCTGCAATAATGTCGAAATCGAACCACGCCTTCAACCCCTGGACAACGAGCGATTTCATTTGAGGAGCGCTGTTACAAGTTCTGAGGCAAGGTTGGACATCAAAGCGGGAGGTTTCTGGGCAAGAGGAGTTACGGCATTTTTTGATGTTAGAGTTACGCACGTCAACTCCAAGTGTTACCAGAGCAAGCCAACATCGGAAGTTTTCAAAGAGCAAGAAGAAGAGAAGAAGCGCAAGTACCAGCAGCGGGTGTTAGATGTCGAAATGGGTTCGTTTACGCCTTTAGTGTTTGGAACCAATGGCGGAATGGGAAACGAGTGTCAGCGGTTCTTAAAGCATCTCGCAGACAAGATAGCTCAGAAAGACACCGAGCCTTATCATGTTGTAATCACTTGGCTCAGGACACAGATCTCGTTTGAACTCTTAAGATCGGTACATGCATGCGTCAGAGGTTCGCGAACGCCGTTTCGTAGCAAGCTAGAGCAATCATTAGACTGTAAAATAAATGTCGCTAGTGCGGATATCTGAAATACGTGTCTATATGCTTTTATACTTAGGGCTTTTTATGGACACTGGTTTAGCCGTCATTAGTATAATTCAATTGCAGGATCTTAATATCTCTGCATAATGGAATTCTTAATTTTATAGAATTTTGACTTTTTATTATTAATTATATCTATTTCCTCTTCTTTTATGTAAGGTTAAGTTACTTCTATTTTTTAGAATTTGAAAATGAATAGTTTTTTCTATCTTCACTTATAATATATAGGATTGTTTTTGTTCTCTAATGAATGACGAGGGGTTTCTTTTGTAACAGATGGAATTGTAGATAGTGTTTTTGATGAATTAATTAGACTTTTTGTAACAGCAGGTTGATTGTAAATAGGATTTTAATTGAGGTTTTGTAATAAAGATTCTTTTCTTTTATTAAATTTTACAATATATTTTCTTCTTTTACGGCCAAGATCTCTCAGGATCCGTAGACGCACGCTGATGCTGTCTCATCCCTAGCTCTATATCCTTAGCAAGCATGATAGCCTGAGAAGCGTTAGACGCAGATGTCCTTCATCCAGCTTCTTCGGGGCCTGCCACCCCCTCTACCGCCAGGAACGCGACCATGCATGATGATTTTAGCCAGTTTTAGCTCACTTGGATGTCTCGTGACATGGAAAATTTTCAGTTTCCGCTCTTGTGTGCCAAGTCTTTCACCTGCTCTTTCACTGACTCATCTGTGCGTTTGTCCTTACAATACGTATTATTTGAATATTACCCACGAAGCATAATTTTATAATTATTTGATAGTATCGATAATACAATATAATTATACACCGTTTATACAAACGTTCGAGTTTGAACTTGTTTTTACAGACAAGTGAAGAAATTAAACCAAAGAAAGAAAATCCAGGCCTTTTAGGGACTTATTCGGGGAAAAAAAATGAGCTTTAGAGTGGGAAGGGGACTCCTTTGCCCTTTTAAGCTATTTTAACTACGGGGTAGTAGCAAGGGAAACCATTTCTTTGCTTTTGAAAATAGACCGCTTAATATATCCAGGTTTGGACGCGTTCTTAATACCAAGAGGAAATACCAAGAGGAAATAAGGGAACTGCAAGAGTAATGTAAGGGTAAATCTCTATTCCTCCTACACTTCTTTTTCTTGCCATTCTGACTCTTCCCCTATCGGCCCCTTTTAAATCACAAGGCACTATCAAATCCACATGTTTACAAGCTAATAGAAGTGTTTTTAGTAACCCGTGAAGTCGAACCATCCATCTGAAAACCATATTCCTCCCTTGAGAGTATGTACTTAAGACCGTTTCGGTAGTTTTTACCGAAGGCAAAACAAATACAGGGATTTACAGCACTCCAGGAATGCACCATAAAGAATGAAATGAATTGAAAGATAGTTAGAAATGCGCAAGTGGGTTCCCCTGCACTGTGTAAGTAAGACATTGTCATGAACATGTTTACAAGCATCGGGAAAATACAGGCCAAGAAAGCGATTATTATGGCCACTGAGAGGCGAAGGACTTGCCGGCTCGTTTGGTATTTATGAGGTGATCTTCTTGAAGACATCTTTTTCCTCTTTGTGGCGTTTCGTTTGACGGTGCACGCTATCATGGCGTACAAGATGGCCAGAACACAGACGGGTAAGATAAAAAAAGTTATGGATATGACCGTGACGTACCATTTATGTGTTTCTTCATGGTCAAACGCTGGGTCCCATCTTGGCCTGCATTCATAGGTTCCATCTTCGTAAGGGGACAGTCGAAAGGTGTAGAAGTAAGGAGCATAAACCGCAACGGCCACAATCCACGCGCACAGAATGCATGTTAAACGCGATTTTGATGTGATAAGTGTTGCCTTTAGAGGATAGACAACAGCGATAAACCTGTCTATTGCGATCAACACAAGGCTTTCTATAGAGACCACAATAGAAGCTTCAGGAAGAAAGTAGCAAAGTTTGCACAAGATGTTTCCCACTAACAAGGGACTGTCCACCATAAAGGCAGAGGATCCGGTAACAATCTCCCCTATCCTTACTGGCATAATGGTCAACGACATGAGAAGATCAGAGGTGGCCATGTTGAATACAAAATAATTAATCGACTTACGAAGATGTTTATTCTTGTAAACGACCACGATAACAAGAGTATTTCCAACTAAAGAAACCAGGAGAATGGAGACATAAGCAAACACCTTAATCACCTTCTCTGCGCTGGAATCTTTCGAGAACTGGCAATCTCCATCATCAATGCTCCCAGCACCAGACTGGTTTCTGACAGGAACACTCGAGCTGGAATTTTCAGACATGTCGCTATGATTCGGAGCCTTTTTAAAGAGCGAAGGATACTTTCTTTGTAATTCTCAACGATGTGGTCGCAATGAACCTGCGATATCTCCCAGTATATGTAGCAAATGACAGGCAAAGAGGCATGCAGTTCGATTAAGATGGTAGTGGACTAATTCTATTAGCCACCGTGGCTGGAAAAATTTAAAAGCAATTACTGATGTTTTTGTTCAGTGGCATTTAAAGATGATAATTGCTTTTAGCTTTTATGAAAAAGGGCAAAACCTTGTGGACTGCGCGATAAGTTTTTTTATAAAGCGGAAATAGAGTAGAACAGTTAGTGTAAACTTTGTTCAATTTCTCACAGCATCAGGACGTCGGATGAAAAACATGCCACAAACTAGTGCGTGCATGTTTTCACGTCCCTACTATCGTCGAAGAGACAGCCGGAGTGTTTTGAAAAACATATCGGAAAAGACATGTCGTCAATTAAAATAGAAAATTACAAAAAAGGCAAAAGGAAAAAGGCCTCTATAGAATTAAGATTGCCCGAATATCAAAATACTGTCAGGTGCGTATAAAGTGTTTACAGAACAAATAATGTAAATTGACCATTATTCTTCACATACCACAAACACCACTGACAACAAATGTGCAATTAATTAAAACTAAAAGGTTTCTGTGTAATTAAGATTGGCTTGATGTTGAAATAATATGACCAAGTACGTTAAGTATCTATAGATCAGTAAATGTAAAACGACCATCCAACTTCTTATAACAACAGAAACACCCAAAAAAATCAACTAAAGCCAAAAGGTTTCTTTATAATTAAGATTGGCCGGATGTGAAAACAATAATAATGATCAAAAGGTACGTTAATCAAAGTGTAAATGGACCATTCTCCTTATTATACCACCACAACCAGTCAAATTGAAAGGACATGTTATTAATTGTAATTGTAATTAATTCAATACAGTCGCAAAAAAACGACTTTACTAATATGAGGAAAACACTAGTACTCTACATTATTTCACTACGAAGTATTGATTCGCAATTCTGTTTTCGTTTTTATTTTAATCAAATATCCTGACTGCAAATCTTTTACAATTTAAAAGGTCATATTTTGAAATACTGTTTCTCTTTGCTTTTTCCCCTTGTTCAAGGACACTCGTTGACGAAAATCGACTATTGAACGGTAAACTATTCAGGGTTTTGAAGATGGCCCTGTGAGATAAGGATAAAGGGGTTTTGGCCGGACGGTCACTTCACATTCCGACTAACGGACTAAGAGAGTCCGAAGATTCGGAGAAACTTAAAACTCAAAACGCAACCGCAACCCCAACCCCCGCCAATCCGCCCCCACCCCCCCCCCTTCCCCCCCCCCCCCCCCTCACTGTGAGCCACTTCTTCTTTCTTTTTTACTATAAAATCCCCCAATTTCGGGTCCATTACAAATTATCTAACGTAGGCGAAAAATTGAGTAAATATTGAAGCGATTTCATAGATCTGGGTAAGTTTTTGCTCTGGGATTTCCTATTGTCTCAAGTTAAGCACAACATCAAATACCCATGCAGCACGCGAGAATTTACCGCGCTTGATTGCCCTCCGCAATCTATTTACTATTGTTTTCTTCCTTTCTACAGCATTACCATTCTCCTGAAAGATTTCAGAGGGCAACCAGGCACCTTTAATTCGCGCCTGCTGCATGGGAATTTGGAATAGGAAATCCGAAAGCAAAAACTGAGCCAGATCTATGACATCGCTTTAACATTTACTTAATTTTGCGCCTACGTTAGACAACTTAAACAGTTTTCAATGGACAAGAAATTAAGGGATTTTATAGTACACTGATCAATTGCAGCACTGAAATTCGATCTATCGACGAATTTTGGTTTAATCGCTGTTTTCGTGAAAATAGCCTTAGAAATTACAAAAAGAGCCTAGCTTCAGTTGTGTTTGACTGATTCACATGTTTTCATGTTTCCTCGAAATGGCGCAAGTCTACTTGCTTTTAGCCGGTTGTAGAGTGTATAAAGGTCATTTGCTAAACGAATGAGTTATAAAAACGGTTCGGGAACCTCTGAAAGGTAGAAAATTTTTCTGCATTAAATCCAGCATTAAATCCAGCACAACGCATGCATAATTTATATCCTTTTTGTAGAAATTCAAAGATATCTCGAAATTCCTCTTATAGATTTTTGTGAAACTTCGCACATCAAAAGACAAGCACCCAAAGTATACGTAGCGTAAAGCATTTCCAAAAAAATGCCGTTAAGGGCAGAAATTCGATTTAGGGCCAAAACTGTTCTGACGTCATTGTCACGTGATATTTATTCCGATCGCCCAAAACGTAATATCATAATAAAGTTCAGTCTATTTGTAATACATGTGTTTTAATGGTTTTACATTAAAGATCAATTTGTTTCAGTGTAATAGATTCAAAGATGTGTAAAAATACTGTTTACCCACTTTAATATTCATTGTTGTACTGCAAATGCAGATGTAAAAGAAATTGATCCGAGCATTTTGCCATTGCTCAAATCTTGTTGCGAAGTATACGTATTTTAAAGTTTTGTCTTGCGAAGTTTTTAGTTGGCATGAGTTTTCATGTATGCGATTTGTGCTTGATAATTCACTCGTGCTTAGGGTCTCTTCATGGCTGGCAGTTAAATGCCAAGTTTACTAAAGGTTAAACATTGGTGTTTGAGGGGGTTTTGAGTCGCATCCTCTTTTAAATGTGTTAAGTTTAAATTAATTTGTGGTGCGGTCTTAAAGTACATGTAGGCATGCTTCGATGTTCAGGATCAAAAGCTGACCTTGCTCAAGCATGTTATTTCAGATTACGACGTACTTAAGGGCTTCTTCGGCAGCCCTTCTGCGAAAATCGAGAAGAAGAGACTCCAGAAGCAAGCACCTCGGAGGTTATGAGTTAGACCATTCTTGGAACAGTTTTGGTCGACCAAAAAATGTTAAAGAAAGGGAGAGAATTTTAGAATGACTCATGGGCAGTCTTTAGAAACAAACAAACAACAATGAAGCGGATAAGTCTTTTTCTCCTGCGCGAAGCAATTTCACTTTTTCAGCAAATGGGTTTTTTATTCAAAACGAGGTTTATACACAGAAAAAAATCTGATACAATACAAACCAAAGAAACAACCAAATAATAATAATAATAATGCATAGCAAAGCCTAGCATTCTCATGGGTCGAGTTGGTAACTCTTTCGATTCACCCATAGAGAACATTATGGCTAGTAGTAATTAGTAAAACGAACTTTTTAATCTATGGACGAAATTAATTCAGTGGTATTTATTTGACAGAGGCGCCTGAATGGCGCTTTTGTTGGAGCCGTATTACCGACGACTGTTGCATATTAGGAGTTTTTTCTTGAAAGCATGTCAATGTTACAAAGCCCAGAAAGCTATTAAAATGTTAAATAGTAAATTATTTTGACTTAAAAAGCTGAAAAGGAACAAGCAATTATTTGTCAATGTCGACAATAAAGTACGTTTGGCGAGTTCTGACTCTAAAGACTACAGTACCATTCCAAAAAGACTAAAATTGGACTCAAAAGCTTGACAGTGCAGCAAGGTTGACTAGTTAAACTTTTCTTAAAAATTTCTTTCTTTTTCTACACCCCTTTTTAATTTTATCCAGTCATTAATGCCGCCCTCGATAGAGGCTAAACATTTACAAATTATCGTCCGTCTTCGTCGATGATCTTCGACATTATTAAAAAAGAAATAAAACAAGACGAGTTGACGTGACGCGTTCAATTTATTCTGATGAGCGATTATATAACTAGAATTTAAAAAAAAAATACCTCGTGAATCCTTCTTACACATGCCGAAGAAAACCATATAACACAAAGCTTTCTCAACAATGTCTTGCGATACATATAAATGAAGGAGTTTATGAGACAAAATTAATGAACCTCCAGTTATTGAAATAAAGGAAAGAAAATAAAGACGGAAAAAGAACGCGTCAATATGAAAGAAATTTAAGTAGAATTACTTAATTAAAAGTTCAAGTCTAAGCTGCGATGCAGCTAGCTTCTTGAAGATTGATTTTCAAAGTGGTTCTCACTCAGCCTGTACCAGCTGCACGCCTCACTAGCGATCTCTAAAAATATTATTTTCTTGATACGGGTGCTCTCGATTTTAAATCTCTCGATAGAGGCTTTCTTCTCTTGATCGCAGTTTGAGAACACCAAATGTGTTCAGCCTCATTCGCACGCAAAGGAGCGCCTAAAAAAGTCCCCTTATACAGTAGAATAGTAGAATACTCTCACGGAGTTTTACCGCCACAAATAGTTTTAGCTGCCTGACAATTGGCTTCTCCTACAGTCGCAGCGTATCATCCGTAACAGAAATCATAATTAACGTCCGAAGGAACCAAGCGCTCAATCCTCCCGGTAGTGAGGCTATCTTAGCATACGCTTTTTTCAGCATGATTTCAACGTGGGGCTTGAAAGACAAATCCCGATCCAATGTAACGCCAAGAATCTTAAGAGTTGGTTCAATTTCGGACTTGTCACCAATAAAAATATTGTATGGGTACTGAGATTTCCCCAGTGTCATTACCTGAGTTTTAGTAGTGTTTACTTGCAGGTAATTCGCAGTGAACCGGAGAGTTAATCTATGTCTTGATTCAGTGTAGATTCAAGTGTGCAGGGGCTCTCATGGGCTATATATTGCGTTGTGTCATCAGCATACAGACGTAGGAAGGATGTTCCAGCTTAGTACTACAATAAATTCCCTACGATTTTCTGAAACTTAATTTTTCACAGTTTACCCCTCGGGTTAGATGATGATGATGATGATGATGATGAACTTTATTCATGTGTCGATGTATTTAGCTGACGCTAATTGGGGACACAACATAAAGATAAAATAAAGAAAGAATAATATGATAAATAAAAGATAAGAAATAAAAAAGCTCTGAAAGAAGCTATAGTATAATCCTATATATATTATATATACATTTACAATATGCTAAAATAATCAGGTTAGGGTTTTTTTTTTTTTTCGAAAAAAGAAACCTTAAAATTTTCGGACTCAAAATTGTGATGGAAAGAGGAATCAGAAAAATTCTCTCCTTCTTAATATGTTGAATTGCATCTAAAACTTTCGGGAGAATACTGCTGAAGCCCTGGTAATTTCGAAAAGACTCACGTTCCCCTAGGATGACCGAACAGATACAGATTTTATAGCATCGCTTAGAATATATTTCTACATTGTAGATACCTAAAGGTACTCAGGATAGCCTATAAAAAGTGCTTGCAATGTATTTAGGAGGAAACCGTGGTTGGGTACCCCTGGTAACGATGAGTTTATAGCGGTAATCTCGCGGGCAAGCGAAGCGCCCGCCACTGAGCACCATGGGTAAGAAAATTTGGTTACGCATCGAAAAAATTTTGGTTGCGACAAAACAGTCCGTACGTAAGCCCGGACCCTATGTTAGCGGATGTGAAATCTCACACTTACTAGCTATATCGTCCACGATATAGACAGTCTGTGTTAACTTAAGGACAAAAAGGTATCCGCTGACCATGACCATGGGTCGCATGACTTTATCACGGACTTAGATGTAAAACTCATAGAAGTGACGTTTTTTTAATTATCCACTGGCCAGTTATTGGACTCCAAGTGATCGCAGGCTCCGGTCCATTTTGAGGAGGGATTCAGTTTGTTCTTTCTTATGGCAAAAGTTGAATTACTGCAGATAGAAAGTTGTTAAAAGATCGCACGAGAGCTTAGCTTGTGGCCTTGGCTAAATATAATTATATATTATCTATTAAAGTTGGTTAAAAAGTTAACCTTGCTCGCGAATATAGCCGTCGCGGCGAGGAACGAGGATAGACAGCTCTATTCGCATGCTACAGCTAACCCAGCAGAAGGAGAAGAGACAAGTTCATACAGCTGTACATGAAATTTTAGATTATAGATATTATCGATGTGACTGTTCGTACAAAACGTAACATTAAATGGATGGGACATGAGCGTAAATTAAATGCGAGGTATGGAGTTCGATATAAGCTCAAACAATTATTGTCTCAGTCAAGTATTATGTTTAATACTGTACCTAGA
This sequence comes from Porites rus, assembly GCA_964035705.1. NCBI lineage: Eukaryota > Metazoa > Cnidaria > Anthozoa > Scleractinia > Poritidae > Porites > Porites rus. Next base: position 11,280,727 of record OZ037999.1, read on the forward strand.
AACGTCAACAAAGAAATAGTGGATCTCACCTTCAATTTGTTGTCTTGCATCTACGAACGTTTCCACATCTTCCCCTCCAAAACTTTCCCATATGTCTGATTCTCGAGTCCTTTTTTTAAGCCTGAAAACCACAGCCATTTTTAGATTCATTTGCTTAGCCTCAGTCGCTTCACTTTGTGCTGTGACCCTAAAATATTGGGCACGAATTCATTTATCCAGTCGCAATTGTTACTGCAAGAAATACCAAATAACATTATTAGGACAGATTACCGCTCAGGGATGAATGACACGAAAAATTATAATAATAAAATCTCAACGCTGATAAACGTAGCACACTATGTGGAATCTACATATTTTAGCAGGGGCTATGCAACAAAGAAATTGCAAAGATCTTCTTAGTGCATGCTTAGTAGCCACAATTAACGGGGACGCCGGATTCCAGAATCCGGGAAATTTTGGCTTGTGGAATCCTGAATTCGCAAACTTAAGAAATCCGTAATCTTGGCCTTTGGAATCCGCATTACAGCACAAGGAATCTGGAATCCCACTAATGATTACAACCAGGAATGCAACTTTCACTGACAAAGAATGCGGAATCCACTACAAGGATCCGGAATCTACGGCGTGAAATCCACAATCCAAGATTCCATTGTACGGGGCCAGCCTAGCGTAAGCTAAGAAAGAGTTAAATAAATTAGCGATTAGTGTAACTCATCCATCCCGCTTCTGTAACTGATTTGTCCACCGCACTGAAAGACGAATAACAACTTATTTTGAATTTGGCTGGAAGAATTTCATAAGCTACCTAGCCTTAATGTCCGACGAAATTAACGATCTTCTCCTCTACGTGAAATGTCGAGTTGACATCATTGCAGTATCTGTGTAAACGATTTTTATCAGTAGAAGACATTATCCGTCGGGCTACGGTCAATAGCTCAGTATTAGATTTGGTGTTCTCCTGTTAGTTTTGGAATAATCTGCCGCCAGTCTGTTCCTTCTTTTTCCTCAGTTACGAACTCAAAAAACACAGTAAGTATCCCTCACCAGCTCTCACCTCAGGATTCTAACGTCGTCAACACTCCCAATACTTGCAAATCAATCTGCCCAATACCCAAGCGCAGTGATGCAGGTAACACAATATTCTGTCACGGAGAAACATTTTTCAATAATCGTGATATTTTAAAACCTCTAAGCAGATGGTTTTGAACATAACTTAAGGGAAAATTTAATAGATTTGGCAGAAACTTAATATATACTTTCATATGTATAATGCTATTTTTCAAGGGTACACTTGAATTAGAGCCTCGCTCTGTTGTTTGTGTGGCCCTCGCCATTGTTTTTTGTTTTTGTTTTTGCAAATAAAGCAAATAAATAAATCTAAAATATTGTGCTTTCTCCGTTTGCCGTTACACTGGGAGGAATATTATATTTTTTCAAGAAATAACTCTGGTGTATAGTCCTAATTGCTCCTATGGGCCTATAATCTACCTATTAAGTTATTCCCCTTTCCACCAACCCCCCTCCGAAGAAAAAAAAACGGTTGGGAAAAAGCCATGCGAAACAATGATTAAAGTAGTCTGAATTCCTAAAGATAAGGAAGATAACCCCCCTAGAACCAAAGCAAGATGGTTCAAAGTAATTAGGTGGCTCCAACAGTAAATTATCTGACGATATCATGCACCTTGGCTCAAACCCGAAAAAATTAAAGCGATTAAACGTGATTAACCTTAAGAGTCAACATCGTTTAATGTTGCCGATGACTGTTTAAACACATCGAGCTTAAATGATAGTGTATATTGCTTTGTTATTTTTTCTTCGGTGAAGGACGTTATCGAAGACAGACATTAAAAATAAAATAAAGCGTTTGTTGACGCTGTTATTTTTTCTTTTTGTGATTATGTAAACGTGATGACTTAAGGCAACATGCGTCCATGTAAGGTTAACATTTTCTGGCCTGATAGACCTAAAATTGATTCTCCATATCGTGTATTCTCATGATGATAACAATTACTCCTAATTGCTAAACTTACTGGTACGTTTTACAGCTGCAGTCATGCAAAGAAGTCGTCAAAAAAAAAATACTTATTTTATTCTTTTAAAAAAACAGTACGAAAGTACTCTGGTTATGACGTTGTCCTTTGCAGTAATTACAAAAACGCCGTATTAACTTACTTAAAATAAAACCATTATCATCGTGTCTGATCCGTTTGATAAGGGCAAATACCCCTTTTAGATAACAATATACGCAAGGACTGCAAAATGAATTTACAAGTGGTATGATTGCAATGGGAAGTGCATGCTAACTGTTATTAGGGCTGATAAGTGAGTTGCGGTCCCCGTTTGTTAAAAGAAGCAGGACGACAAGAGAGAACAAAACGAAGGTGACTGAATTGGTAAGCCTAAGCGTTTAAGTAAATTGAGATTCTTAGTATAAAATTGTCCGGCATACATTTTTTAACTCTTCAAAAAGTTTGAAAGCAAAATCATTGGTGCAGATTGTTATAGCGTTGCGTTCTCGTTCTTTGACTATTCTTTATGGACAATCTCAAAACCTAAACCGTTGATCAGCTGTATTGGAAGCGGAAATTAAATGAACGAAGCCTATCAGATGAAATTGTCCACTCATGGAAGTGAGAAATCCACTTTGTTTGCAGTCTGATCTATGCTTGAACGAAAGCTTCTCTGATTTAATTAAACAACAACACTGAGTTGGTAAATACCTAATCACATTATTCGAGCAGCTTTCAAGGAGAGAAGTAATTTTGTAGAATTTATCACACATTGCTTCTCTGCTTTGGGAAAAAGCATCTTGAACAGTATCTAATGGTGCGTTGAAAGTAAAATAGAAAAATATGAGAATATTTACACACACTTCAGTTATATTGCTCTGTTGAAAGACGCTTTGTATTTTGAACAAATATTTTCAAAATTCGACCATCAAGCGGCATTACCGGAAAATTGCTCCTTATAAATGACACCGTTAACACTTGACTCTGAGAAAAAAGCAACTCTTGCTCGATGCTGTACAAATTCAAACAAGTAGCGCTTATTGACCTCACTAAGAGACGTATAATGTCGTAGTTGAAGACTGCTGCCTTTCATTAAACGAAATGCTTTGAATCTGCAATTTTTAAAACCAGCCCTGAAATTCCTATCTTTTAGCATTAATGCCTCAGTCTCAGTGTACTTCGGCAGAGACAAACTACGAAACACGCACTGAGCAACCACGTTTAGAGGGTGAGGTTACGCACTGAGGTGCATAATAAAAATGTGACAGAATTCGAAGCAGAAAGCAAAAAAAGATGAAGTTACTTCTTCCCGAATTTAGCAGAACGGATATATGTAGTTCTTCCCGAAGGACGCAGCACTTAGATAGCAGAACCAAGAAGGAACCGGGAAGTGCGGGCTTGATACACGAAGCCTTCCTGAGTAGAGATATATATTCATGTTGGTGGTCAATTTTTCCGAATAACTCACTTGAAAATAGAGTTCAGTTCCAGCGAAGAGAAATGCTTTTGTTCTTGACCAACAAAATGGCCGCCGTGACGTCATGTGCAAAGCTGGCCCCAGTTGTTCAAGGGGATATCGCTATCCACTGGATAAATCGCTGTCCAGTGGATAAGTATTAGGGAAACCAATTGCGCCATCCAGCGGATAGAGATTTATCCGGTGGATAGCGCTATCCACCTTTTGAACAACTGGGGCCAGCAATAGATCAATCTCGATGTGTTTAAACTCATACTTGGCTCTGAGGGTTGGGGGATTAAAACAAAATAAATGCATTATGAATTGCTGAGGCTCGAGATGAGTTTCTTTGGTTATTTCCCTAAGCCTAGAAGCCATTAGTATGAATTTTAGTTTATCGAAATTGACTGCTATTCATAAGTGCAAATATTAAGTTTTTCTACCAGCCAGCGTTTTCCAAATTTGGACGATTTTGCCGATATCAATACGATTTACGTCAATCGTATTGATATATATGAGAAAAAGAAGCCGGACGCACAACTACAAAGAAGCGGCGTGATGGGTCAACCACATAGCGGCCATACCGTCTGTTTGTGTAACCGATTGTAAATGCACTGGAGTTACCGTTTCATTCATTTGCAGCGATGTATCTTTAAATATGTGCATGAATCAATGGTAAATGGCAAAAGGACAATTTACCGTAGGTAAGGTAACTCAACATGTATTTACCATTGATCAATGCACATATTTAGTGATACATCGCTACAAATGAAGGAAACTGTAAATCCAGTACATTTATATCGGTTACACAAACAGATTGTGTGGGTGCCCTGTGGTTCAATGGTTTGCCGGGGTACAGCTGGAGGAAATGGACGGGAACGTTTTCCCCCTTAGGTGAAGACGAAACAGCTGAACTACTGCCTCAATAACATAGCAAGCAGAGGCGGTGAAGCGTTTTGAAACGTGGGGGGACTCATCTTTCACTCAGCAATACTCGTACCCCTACTCAGATTTTTTTAAAATGCCCTTTGCGTTGCTCGTTAGCACAAGCAAACCTTGCCGTCTTCATGGTGGCTAGCGTGTCCGTAATTGATTTATGACAATGCATTAGTAGGCAGTTGTTCAGGCGATCCTGCTTCATGGTGCTTCTCAGGTATAGTTCTTGAGTCGTCTGTACCTGTTACAGGTATTTTCGATTATACCTTTAAAAGTGTTTTCCGGCACCAAAACGTGGCTCCACCGCATATCGCAAGTGTGGAGAAAAATACCATGCATTCGACGAATGTGCTGTTTACAAAACGAAATATTCGATAACTATTAGATAATGCACTTTCAAAGGGATCGCCACCAGTTATTTTAGTTTGCTACATATATCACTGAGACGCGTACCTAGAAAAACGGTAATATGCTGTAGATTAGAGACCAAAACATCGTCTAATCGTCCGTCTAATGCAAGCAAGGGGAATTCAAACTCAGAGCCAGATTTACTCACACCTCTTATGATAAGACAAATGAACATTGTAAATGTACAATCAGTTAATTGCAACGTTTCGTTGACAGTGTCGTCTTGTAAGCGGGGTATTGAAAGATTTTTTCCACGGTTTCAATGCATACTAATGACCTTATATATACTGATCATCGATGTATAAACATGGTCAACCAGGAATAAAATCTCTAGGTGAGAGCTATACAAGTTCGGTATATCAGACAGCACTGTACAAGCCCTGTACAAACGCATATCATATGGTCAGATACTGGCATGAAAACCACGCGAACAGGCAGGCAACGACGTCATAATTCATTCTCTTGCTCTAGAAAAATATTATAAATCGGCAGCGTCAACCGATAAAGTTGACGGACGGATACCGGATTTAACTGGCTGATAAATAAAGAGTTTATCATACAATTAACGGGCGCAGTATCGAGATAATTATACTTATTTTTCAAATGCTTCGGAAGTGGCATATTCAGTCGGCATGTATTTCAAGTGCTTTTTATTGGAGTTCTTTGATAGGAACAAGTGGATTAATTTAGTTAACGTACACTGTTTATCGCGTGCCGTACTGTTGTTTGTACGATACTATGTGACGTCTTTACGATATTCGATAAGGTCTTAAGTTAAGCCTCTGGGCAGGATGATGCAGGTGTATGTTACAACATTTCAACAGGGACATTTCTCTGATCTGTAATTTCTTAGTATTTGCGTCTAATTACCCTCCATAATTTTCATTATGAAACAATTACGATGGAAAAAAGAGGAGGGGAAGCTTTTAATTAGCACTCCGTATTTACCTGTAGCTAGAATTGGGTTCCTTTCTTCACGTGCCTGTCGGTGCAAAACTTTGGGGTCAAAAAGGGGCCCGAAAGCTGCAATGGGCTTTATGCCTTTTAAGTCGCATTCTTGAAGTTCCCTCGACGTTTTTAAGTACTTGTTCTGAAGTATGAGGCTGTTGATTGGAATCGTTTCAAAGTATTGTTCGGAATTGCTGCTTTCCGCTTTACCACGAAAACCGACTGGAACGCTAGATTGCACCTAACATCGGAAGGGACGATTTCATAGCCATACGTACGTCATGGATCTACACCTCACTGAAGGTCCTTGAACCTATAGGCCAACATTTGCAGTATATCAATAATGCGCAACGCACAAGGGTGGTGTCTCTTCCAATCATGGAGCTTGTAACACAGGTAAAATGTTACACTTTCGTGTCAGTCCTTTACGTAATCTGGTTACTTAAACGCATCAGAACTATGCTTTGTCACAGTTATAGTTGTAAAACATGCAGTAGATGACTGAAAGTAATTAACACTACCAAAGGCCATGTGACTGTTAACAGAATTCTGAAGCTGGCAACCCTGGCGCAGGCAGATGCCCGAACATCTGAAACGCACTAAGTTGTTGAAGCTGTTGTTTTCTGTGTCGAACTATCTGTGTGACCAATGACAGCTATCAGTGGCCATCTGGGTAAAATTAATTCTATTTACACATGTACTTTAAAAGCTATTCAGTCCTTAGGAGGCCTAACATTTCAGGTTATCGTGCCTTAAAATTTTGAAGAAGAACCGAATACCTTCTATCAAGGTAGTCTTTATCGGGCGAATCACCCCTTGGTTGGTTTATTGTGCATAACTTATTAGTAAGAAAAAAACACATCAATCAAAGAAAAGATTCATGAGAAAAAAGGGGGAAAAATCCACGGAACGACTTTGCGGTCACGTTTTTTGATGTCCAACACTGAAAGAAACCGTCAACAGTAATGCTAGATGATTTGTTCTCAATAATTAATGAGATTTTGGCCAATATCCCCTTTACAATTTGCAATTTGAATGAAGCCCTTTCTTAACGATACTCCTGAAAACGTTTGTTCTTCAATTTTTATGGGTATACCAAAGAGAGTCTCCATGAAGGAAAGAACTACAGGTGCTGAATTAACCAAACAAGGCTTTATTTAAGTCTGGAAGTCTATAAAGAGCACAGCACCGTATTTACTTGAATAAGCGCTGCATTTGGGACAAAGAAGTCAATAAATAACTGTGCCGCGACCCTGATATAATCAAAATCAATAAGAAATCAATTCTGTTAGGTAAGGTTAATATGTTAAAAAATGTAAAACCGTATTTAATACAATTCTTTATCACTTCCAACTTTCAAATACACGCCGCCCTCGAATAAGCGCAGCGTTGACTGGAGTAAATACGGCACATTTTAATAAACGTGATGGAAAAATGACTTTACTTTGCTGATAAAAGACAGGCGGACTGACCGTTTTCCTGGTGCATGATTCTAAAATGAAATGTAGTACCATTGTCTATTATAAGCAACAATAATAACAACAACAACAACCATGCCAACCTCTTACAGTGTTGGTTCTTTTAAATGTTTATCCTACTACAAAGTTTATTTATTTCCTAGTCGTGTCAAATTAGTGGGTTAAGTACTCAGCAGTCAAAATACCATGCCGGCTTTTTTGGCATAACACCATGGTCGCTATTGTCCTTTGAAAACGTCACTGTAACGACGCACTATTTTCCGATATAAGCAAGTCAATCACGCTAAATCGATTTACACTTCTGGATTTCGAGGCCCAAATTTTTTAATGCAAGGGTCATATATAATTGAGATTAGAGATTTCAGGCAATGCTCTGGCAAAAGGGTGATAATGATGAATTCCACGTGAAGTGGATATACACAAAATTGGAATGCTCAATACGAATGAGCGCCGAAACCCACTACGTCGGAGGTTGCCCTAAACTAACAAATAAACGCCCCTCTTTCCCTCTTACCTTTCTTCGATTCGGTGGGTCCTTATTTGGAGAAGGACACTCACTTTAGAGCGTAGGTGCAAATTCTAGGAAATACGATATCAATTTATAACAGAAGAAATATTTACGTTAAGTGTGAACGAAAAAATATATTATTATACGAACTTTTTTTCTTTTTGTTTCGTTTGCCTTATATTGTACGAATAAATCGCCAAAAGAACGTAAAACGTCCCCATAAACAAATAAATTAGCTTTTTGTTTATCATCGGTGTGTTTCAAAATCTTGCAAATCGAAGGGGAACAAGAACGAGAGGAACTAAGAAAAAAATATAGCAGAAAGATCGAGAATATATTTTCCACGAGCTTTTCAAAAACGAGTGGAAGTGTTTTAAAATGTTTTAGAAAACGTCACTTGGTGTGTTTAGACTTTTTTTTAAGACTGCACGTCGTTCTTCTGGATCTATAACGGTTTTTGTTTTTTTTTTTCAGATTATCCTCAGTTAGTATATCATGGGCTAAACCGAAGAAAAACCATGACTTGTGACTGCAATTTCATCTCTGATTTCACAGTTTTTCCTTGCAATATATCGAACTTGCGGGCAAACTATAATAATTGTTACACTACTGTTTATCGATGCCAAGAAGGCTTCAAATACACCGGTGGAATTTCTCCCTAAAATTCAGTTTGCTGTCTATATGATTGTTATTTTGCTTTTGCTTTTCAGCCTTAGTAATTAAAATGCATCAAACGTTAACCGAGTATCTTATTCAGAGATTTTCATTCAAAAACAATAAATGAGTTAAAGTTTGAACAAGTTCGACAAGCTTTGTTGCGGTTATGCGTATGTCAGACGAGGAACATGCGGTTTGTACATACCTGGTGCTATCTCTGGCGCTGTATACCTACTTCTTAATTAATTAATTGATTCATTCATTCATTTTTCATTTATTATTAAGTTCGCCAAAAACTGAAAAACAAGCTTGGCATAGGTTACACCACGAAGTCATTTCTCTGCTGAACATATCACAGAGAACTATAAGCAGAGAAGACGAAAAGAAGGGACATGCTTTTTAGATATGCCCATATTTCATTGACCCTGACCTTTGAGAAATTATTAAAGCCCAATAAATACACAATTTCCGGTAAACAGACCGTAAAGATTAGATATGAACTTTCTAGAATGTTCCACTCCAAAGAGTCAATATATGGGCTCTGCTCTTTACTTCAGCAGGTTTCGTATTTTACGTTTTATCGTATAAACAACATGAATAAAGAAATAGCTTTGATAAAATGTATAGAGCAGGTCCAAGGGTTTACCATGTCGATAATATCAAGTAATTATGATGGCAGAGTAACAAACGTAGTTTGAAGGCAGTTCTGTGGCTTTTGTATTACGTGCTGTATTCCAATATCGAGTGGGAGTGATCATATAATTTGAAGACAAATCACAGAGTTTTAGCACACATCCTTAGTATAAGACACGCCCTGTTAAATCTTGTGTCCGGCGGAGATTCACCAATCTATATTTTTGCAACTAAAGGCTCAAGGGCTTGTCAAAGGTCAAAACACTTTATTTATTTTTTATTTATTTTTTTGTTGGCATACTTTAAAGATGCCAAAGATCTTATCAGACAAACAAAAACCAAACAAAACAAAACAAAAAACAAACAAATGTGCATAAGTGCATAAGTCCGTGCATAGTACACAGAATAGAAAGATAACACTGATGTTTCAATTAAGAACTCTAAAATGAGCTCAAATTTTTTTCTGAGCTTTCTGGTGCTTCCAAATAAAAACGGTCGCCTGGTCCACCTCACTTTCATTGCACACATAGAAATTTATTGGGTGATCTAAATTTTTTCGTATCGTTTTTGTTTTTGTTGTTTTTTTTAATACACCTCTGTAATTATTGCTGTGAGTAATAATATGATTTTTTATCATGAGCTAAAAAAGCTAGAAAAGTTTTTATTTTCTCTAGAGAATAGAGCGGTTTTCATTTGAGTGTCGAAAAGTAATTGGTTTTGCACTTTCTACACGATGCGATTGGCGTAAAAGATTCGCGCCACCTTTTCATCCAATCAGAAGTAAGACCAAAGCCAATTGTGACGCGCTCGCATGCATTTTCCCGCGCTTTGCGTCAGCCACATGTAATTACTTCGAGTTTTGATTGGTTCAATGTATTGTCTGTGTCCTATGTGATTGGCCAGAGTAATTACTTTGGGTTTGGTTTTACGACACTCAAACGAAAACCACTCTAATAGCGAGCTTAAGCAACTACGACGACGGCCACGACGACAACTTCAAAAAAACAGTAGGTTTAATGATCAAAACGGCAGCTCTGCACGCGTGCATCACGCTTTTAAGTACATTTCTTTGACGTCCACTGCACGACTACGAAGTGAAACCTCCGACACATTTGATGCATTATGGAGGACGTGGACATACGACGACAAACTTTCCTTCCTCTTTTCGAACCTGAATAAAATCCTCAAGAATTCAACTCCAGGAAAATTCACCTGCATTTGACATATTGAGCGGGTCCAAAGAGACACGATTATGTTTGAAAGAACGCAAATTCATTTTTTATCGACGTTTTCACTGCCTTCGTCATCGTCCTTGCTTAAGGTCGCTAATGTTATTACTAACCACGTCACACTCAAATAGGGGAGTTGCAGGATGTGACTTAAGAGGTAAACTTGATATGAATTAGAAGGCCATATAATGAGTTCCTGATTAAATATATACACTTGTCGCCTTAAAACTACGGAAATCTTTGTTGATCAAGCGCAATAATCAGCAGTTTTATCGTAAACAGCGGAAAGTAATCCGAGATTAGACGAACACACTATATAATGCGGTTTCCGGAATTGAGGTTATTAACTTTTTTCAAAACAGTTCCATCGGGAACTGTAACTAACCTACAAATGTCAGAACAACTTAATAAGAGAATCTCGACGAATTAACATCTTTAGGTATACCGAAGCTTCTCTTCAGTCCCACAAGGATCACTAACAGACTTTTGTGTACTCGAGAAAACTGAGTGAGTATTCCCTGTTTTTTTTTTTGTTTGTTTGTTTTTTTTTTGTTTTTTTTTTTGTTTTTGCTCTAGATTTAATTTTTAATGAGAGAATAACCTTAGGTTGGAAGTTTACATATCACATCTTGTGGCTGCAAACGGTTTGAAACATGAAAGCGCACGAAATATATATCTAGAATTTTCATGTCTTCCGTTTATCAAAGCTAACCTTTGAATGATTGCTCCCTGAAAAAATGTTTGAAAAAAAACCCTACTAATTCGTCTCAATGCTAAAAGGGACTTACGGTGTGAGTTTAACCAACAATAAGGTCCGAACGGAGAACTTAGCCTTACCCAATCCAGAGTGTTCTCATAGAGTATGTATGAATGTTTTACGTTCTGTTTTGATGCTTCCAAATAAGATTTGCACATAAAAATATTACATTGTGTATTAAGAAGAAAGAAAGCGGTCTCTGAGAGCTTAAAGTTGAATTCCTTTGAGATTCGTAAAAATTTAAAAGCCTTCGGCGAAAACTGAGACCCCCGAAGTAATTGGATTTAAGTTTAAAGGAGACATATTATCGCGCTTTGTTTTTCCTTCAGACATGATCTTTTGTACAAAGCCTTTACGACGGAGATATTTCCATTGTTCGCAAACTATCGTAGGGAGCAAGACTGGCAATTTTTTTGTTTATTTGAATGTTTTTGTTGTACTTTTTGAAAACTAAAGGGGGCAAAAATGTTTAACACGGAACTGCTATTTTTGGCGCAAGACAGTTCTTCATATTTACGGTTAGCAAACGTTCCAGAATGTTTGCACTGTGGGTGAGAAGTAGAGTGTTCTTCATTCAATAGAAGGCAGACACATAAAAACAAAGTGACTAAGTTGGGATCGCGAAAATTACATATTTGCCCAAAAGGGACTAAGATGGGGTCTACAATTGGCCACAGAATAGACTGTAATGGGCTAGGGGCTCTGAGGCCAGCTGCACAAGCTGCACATACCCAGCAAAAATTAACCCAAGTACCCCCCCCCCCCCCCCCCAGATTTTAAGTGATCACATCTGCACTCATTTTGTGTCTATTTATATCATCATCTCAGACTTCTGTTCCGCCAGCTAAATTAGAAGTTATTTTCAACATCCCTTAAAGGGTATTGGTCGCGCTACATTGTTATCTTTTTAAAAAAGCTAAACCTTTTCTAGCATCAATTAAATGTTTTAAAAAAATGATCCAGTTTTGTTATATAAGACTTTCTATTTAGGTACTGAAACTGTTTTCTGCGGTCCTCTGTTGCAACGGATGACAAGGATGGAAATTGAATGAAACCGTGTTGAAAACGTTGGGCCAACTGTTTCAAGTTTTAATGCAATGCCTACAAAACTTAATCAAAACTTATTATGGTTAGTTATGATCAGTAAACTGACGATTGCTATACTGTCTTAATTAAGACACTTTGTACCTTTTTCTGTTCTTGTGAACGCTTACAATGCACTGACAATAGCTTACTATGGTCTTATTTCTTTGGGAAACGACTGTAAAACGTACTCGACAAAATACTTATCCAAGAACATGCACTACGCTTAATATATTCTGCAAACAGACAACATGATGCCATTCCTTCAGGTCTGTTCGTAAAAGCTAAAGTACTGCTATTAAATGTCTTGTATTATGAATCCATCTTAAACTTGATGCACGACATAGACGAAAGAAATGAATCGATAAATATTTTGAACTTGTTTTCTAGGACATCAAATTCACATCACTATTTCACACCGCGCTCATTAACTTCACAATACTAAGTGAGAATAAAGAGAAACAAGCCAAAGGTAAAAAACAGGATTAAATAGAAAAAAAAATTGTATTATAAAGAAAAGGAAAACAGCTTCGCCGGAAGTCGAACCTTGTTCATCTGCACGTGCATGCAACTCCTTGACCACTGCACCACGGCGCCGCTCAGTTTTTGGGGACGTAAATTTGCTATATCAGTTAAACGCATTTTTCTTTGCCATAGACGCTGTTTGAAGCTGGTAGAGCTGCATTTAACATGAATCCAAAGATAAATTTGAGGAAAATTAGCTTAAGCACGTATTTCAAAACTATTTCGCATTACTTCGGATTCAAAAGGCCGATCGTTGTACAAAATCGATCAAACTAGCTGTAATGAATTTGGTGGAGAATTCAGAAATAAACAGAGGCCCAAACTCGAAGAGATTGATGAGAAGTACGGTGGATTTAAGTAGCGAACGAATATATGGAATATAAACGTGTGACCTCTGAATCGAACCTCCTATTCTAGAGACTACGATAGACAATAGAGGTGGTCCCTCCCTCTTAGGTATGAGGGAGTCGTATCTGTTTTGTGCGATAATTTGCAGGTTAAAGACGGACCGCCCTTCGACCGTAAGCTTTCGTTCATCTATAATTAGATATTTGATTCCCTAGAAGAGTATTAGATAATTATTAAGTTGTCTGAAATGAGCGATTATAGGAAAGGCCCAGATGTATGAATGTCTGTGATTATTCCATGTGTATATATAATAGGCCCAAATCAAACGTCCAAATTTTCATGCACCGAAATTAATACCTATTTGATTCGACCCAAATGATACAAGTTCGACGGTTGGCGCAGACGTCAACCTTAAGGTGGCTCGACTCGATTTTTTTTTTTTGGGGGGGGGGGGGGTACCTCCAAAGTTAGCGCATTTACCACGTCGGCATTATTTTAGTTGCCTCGACTATGGCAAAGTTCAAGATAATTCTCTGACAGCGTTTTGGAAATATTTTGAAACGAAGTTTTAAGGGTCCTAAACCGTGAATAAACAGCAATAGACACATCATTGGCTAATTTCTAAAGAGAATGGTGCGGTCTGGGAATCAGTTTGATCTCACAATGTTTGATTTCATTTGAAACTGTGTACGAAAAAGGAGGAATGGCTTTGGCCGATTGCGAGAAAGAAGAATGTGATTATTCTGCGTTCGGCTCCTTCAATTACCGTTTATGTATTTAATTTGATCCACGACTACAAATTTCACGGTGATTTAAAAAGGGCTTGACAATTTTTTTTTTCTAAAACTTGACGATACCAAGATAAGTTATCGGTTAATATCGCCTCCAAGTTTCAAGGACATGGAAAACAAGGAAGGGAATTAAATGGGGCTTCAAATCAGAAACGTTATCAATTTTCCCTTAGATTTCGTGATTACAAGTGACCATCCTCATTATTAACTGGCATTGTTTAAAAGCTTCATATGCAAATGCACAACTTTAGCAAAGAACTAGTGGGCGATTTGGTTTTATCTGGGAGAGCATCTTATTTATCCTTTACGGAACTGATAAGAAAAGTCTCAGAACGAGTCACTGTGCTGTCAATAAACCATTTTGTCGCATTGTCGTGCGGATCGGTATTCTTGAGCATGCAGGTGACAAACGGTTCACTGACATCGTGCAAAAGTGATTGCTCAACGAATGCCGTATGATATTGCAGTTTGTTGAATGACACAGTTGCGACTTGTTGAATAACTATCATTCTTCAGACGCCATATTGAAGTCCTTACAAATCACGTGAACGTGATACTGGAAAATTATGGTTGGCGCCGTTTAACAAGTGGCAACTTGTTGAATGGAGTACTTAGAACTTATTTCTTTCAACTGCTTTCAAAAGTGTTCAACATGTTGAACGGCCTATTTCAACATTCAGCGCTGTTTAACATTTGTTTAAAAGGAGTGGCAACATTCTTGATCAACCAATGTTGAACCATGGGACAACATGCAGTTTTACGATAGCTTTATTCTTTTTGTATGAAAACATCTAATAAGGGTTTTGTTACTCTCAAGATCTCATCCGGCTTTGTAAAAAAAATTAAGGATTTCAGCATATAAATTTAAGACCTATTTCGAAGCTGCCAGTCGCGTTTAAAGTTTGCAAGCACTTACCATTGGATGTGCGTCAGCCACAACAATTAACGATTTTATTAAATTTAGAAATAGTGCCGGCACTGTAATGGCGGACATCAATTAGGAAAAAAAGAATGAAGCATTTGTATTAGTTCATTTGTCTAATTCGGCCCTGTCTTTTAAAGCCTTTGACTGGCATCGGAGTTTTATTTCATTTAATGATGCTAACACTATTTATCAATTCAATTCAAAATTGGTTTGTTTCGGCTATTTAGGGATTAAGTTAGCATTTAAAGGCATTATCTTACTTTGATATTTTGGACCAGAAAAGCTACACAACGGTCCAGAGACAACGACTAAGTGCTGTAGTAATGAGTAACTGTCATAAACCCTGTCATCAGAAATATAATAGCAGAAAACATGATGGATGACTCAAAGACTCCTCCACCACCTCCTAAAAGTATCCCTGTGTTAAGAGCTTTTGTCCGTTAAGTTTGCAATTAAAACTAAGCGAATTAGAAAGAATTAGCACAGATTAGAATCAAGAGAGACAAATTGTGTTTAAGTACTCAAATGCGCAGTAGGTGTGTATTCTGGACACTGCAGGCCTCAGCCTTTTCGCGTTTTGCTTTCTCGCACAAACGAAGTTTTTTTAATCATTTGCACCACGAGATCTTTCAATTTACGGTTGATGATTCTATCAACTTCATAGAAGCTCATACCTCTTTGACATTTCAATTAAACGCCAACCTAAATCTTATTACATTATAAACCGCTTTGTCATCTCGAAAGACTTTGCTTTTCTATTCTTTTCATAGAACAGAGCGTGTCAGAAAAGACAAAAGGACTGATTGCATTTTAAATCCACAACGAGTCCGTATGTCACTCACAAAATTGACCAGGCGAACAGGAAATATATCAATCTTGAAAACAGCATGAAACTAATAAAAGTACAAATGTTCACTTCCTGAGAAGCAACAGGTGGCTCTATAACTTCTCATTGTATATTCGGGGGTCTTAGGTAATACTCATCTTGCGGGAGACGGCACGCCATTTAGGAAATGCAGGGCATTTGATAATCATGCATTTCGCCGTGGGAGGTCATTTTCGCCGTTCGCAATGTTCATTTATTTACTCCCAGCTCATACAATAAGCTGATAGATTACTTTTTTAATACACAAGCGGATACATTACCCGAGAAAACGAACGTTTTGCGCATCAATGGAATCCACTTTGTTCGCTTAACAACGACGAAGGTGCTCCGGGTAAGCCCTCATAAATGTTCTGTTTATCACAGTAAATGACCTTTAGGCGCCGAAAGGTAGAACATTGTACACTGTTATTACTTTCCTTCTAATACACATTCCAATTTTCATAGTTATCAAAGTGGTGAAACAAAATGGCATCTCTAATACTCCCTCCTCAGTGGATAGACATGGGCTCTAAACGACTTTGCTGTTCAATGGCATAGTTGTTTCTCAGTGTGATTGAAGCACAAAAACAAAGAGTAACCTAGGAGGGGTGCTAGCAAAGATTCATGTGTGAATAAATAAGGTACATTTGAACGTAAATGTCAGAGTGCCAACTACACTCAAAAGAAAACAAGCATATGCTTTTCTGAAGGCCCTATCGTGACGTGCAAATTTCCTGCTCAGAGGAAATCAGTCAGTAACAACTATAAAGCTTCTAATGATTTGACACGAAAGTTACGAAACTATTTAATTTCTACTGCTGGTACCCTTAAAATAAATTTTGATGATCACATTTTCATGAATAGTGTCAACTGAAATAGCGTTAAACGAGAAAGCACTTTTGATCTTGGCGACACAAAGTTAAACTTTGCTGAAATTTTCATTCTTGGCTGCTTTCAACTGTTCGTTTAGCGCGACACACTCGTCTTCTTTTTGTCTGAATTGAGACGTGATTAGCCCCTAGTTAAGCTACTCGCATTTGACTACTTGATTTTTAGAACCACTTTTGCCTGCTAGCTCGGCTCTCATGATATTGTTGCTACTTCAATCGATACTTCTACAATAGCAATAAGTTAAAGAGAGAAGACATAATATTCGTTTGTATGACTGGTAAGGCTTGTCGAAGAAACTTGCCTACCCATTTTCCAAAGCAGACAGTATTCATTATGCTGAAGTGACGCATTTCCTATCAGAGAAGTACGAAAATTTCCATGCACCTGATGGCACCTAGTCTGCCAACAAAAAAATGGCACTGACACGCATAGTATTGCATGCCTGAGGGGTTGTTACTATTTTTTAACGTGTTGAAATGCCGCACGCGCTGGTAGACTACGAAATAATCACAATAGTTTCATGGTTATTACATGCTATAATGCGCCATCTTGTTATCATTTTCTGACACCATGTCATCTGCCTAGTTTCAGCCAATTCTAGGAACATTTTTCCAAAAGCAGATGACCCCATTTTTGCTAGAGGCAAACTTGAGTGAATGATGGCATCCAATTAGTTAATAGTCCGAATCACTTTTAATAATTTTTAACAAACAAATTTACATTTTTTTAAGAGCTTTTTGAATTAACGAGCAAGATGCCGAAATGAGATAAGCATGGCGAAACAAACGTTTCCTGTTTTTTTTTGTTTTTTTTTTAGTAATTGAAGGATAGGACAGTTGCGTCTTTAACTAGATGTACTTCATTTTAGGGTCCTTTAATCTTGCTTGCAGTATTTTTATTCAAGAAGGGGAACAAAAACAATTTCTATGTCATGTTACAAAGCGACTCAATGACAAAAAGAAAGAAAGAAAAGAACGCGATCGTACTGGTGTTAACTTTGAATGAAAAACCTGTGCTTTAGAGATAAGCACCCTAAACTCTGACAATTCGCAATGTTTCGTCGAAGTATGCTTTGAACTAGATGACTTTTATTGTTGTTTGTATTGCGGACCTACGTGTTTCTGTCCAGAGATACTTTTTAAAACCACTTGACGGCATTACGAAGCTTGTGTTTGGTAAAAAAAACAAACAGAATAGAGAAGCAAGCACATTTTTAAGTGAAATTATTTCACTAAATAACTAATGTTTTTGGTTTTGCTATTTGTTGTTGTTTTGTTTTTTCTTTTTTCGAATTTTTCTGTAGACTCAAGACTCAAAATCTTGTTCCACAAGCAAATAGTTACTTGTAGGCCTTATTTGCACTAACCATGATTATACTAATGACAAATTTCCGCGGAAAGTAGTTCAGAAATTGTTTGAAACGCAATTTTGGACCGGTCAGTCACTGTGTAAGATGGTGGCGTACTATCACTGGATGCCAGCCTCTATACACACACAAAATGAAATTGTCTACAAAAAATAATTAAATCAATGGATGAAATAAAAATAAACTATTAAAAAAAGATTTGAAAGGTCGGCCTTTTTAACCAAATGCTTTGCTTTGATAAGTCCGGATCTTTCAACGTGACTTCGTCATTCGGTATTTTTAAAAGTACCTTTTTGTTTTCTTATTCTGCAAGAGTAATACCCCCTAATTCTTTTGATATATGTTATATGAGTAAAATAGAGAATATATTTGAAAATAGGTTAAGAGCATACAACCATTCCAACGAGCACACAACATGTTTAAAGTGAGACAAAGTTAATATTATTGTTAGAATCTCCGCGCGAGCGGTGGAATGTGATTGCGTCTCCGTGTTACCGGAATGTACTGCCTCTAATTGGATGAAGCACTTTGCGGGTTGTTACTTCTCATGGTTACTATTTTTAACATTATCTTGCGATGGGGCGTTTCTACATATACGTACAGTGACCTAATTAAAGTCAGAGGGAAAAAAAATTAACTGAAAGCTTATTATATGCCATTACTGGTATAGGTAATTAGCAAATTCAACAGAGCACAGGAATATTGGGCAAGATTAAAAACTTGTTCGCGGTTTATATCAGTATTTTCCTAATATAGACGGAAAGATTAGTTAACAGGGTAAACAAAGCAAAGGGATATTCAGTAAGATTAACTTTTTCTCATTGGTATAATAGTCAGATGATACATAGGTTACAATAAAGTGGTTGATTTATGGGAAAATAACCTGAATATAATAACCATAAATAGTGCTTGGAATAAAATAATAATAATAATAATAATAACAAACAATTTGTCACGACAGTACATTAAAATAAATTTCTAAAAAAAAAAGAGTAAAAAGCTGGCAACCCATGCAAAAAGATGTTTATTACCAGCCTTAATGTTTTTGGTTAACTTACAATCAATCAAATTATATTCAGGTTTGTTAAATCGTGACGGAATACATAAAAGGCTACCTGACCTTGGTTATAACCCTGCATAACCGGACTGCTGGAAATCAATCATTTTAAGTAATCTATGGAATATAACGTCATAGCACCCTCGGCGTGCTATTATCCATGTAAATTCTTCAGCGGAATAATTGTGAGTCTTACACGGTGCCACTAACTCCCGCTTGGACAGCTCATCGGAAAGCCATTAACTGCGTTTTGTACCACGCAAGGAAATTATCGGGATGATCTAAGTTTGCTTGTTGACGTATAATTTGGTTACTTCTACAGAGCGCAAAATTGGACAAGTGTTTTTTAGACTCCCTGCTGGTTAGCAGTGTAAAAAAATCACGCATGGGTGAGTTGTAGCCGCCCTGTAGCTTTTGAAGAATGTTTCTAAAACGGTTAGGTAGATGTCGGTGTGTTGTTCTCAATATCTGAAGTTTACTATCCGTTACTAGCTGACGTACATGTAGTCGAAGATAAAAAGGCAAAACCTAGTCTCAACTGCAGTGTACTGTAGAACTCTACAAGAATTGGAACGCATGAGTTCGCCGACTCTGCCCACTGAATCAGAATAGCCCACTTAAATGCACTAGTTACAAAATTACACAATCACCAATCCTCCTCTAGTTTCTGAGGCGTGCGCTTTATATTAATTTATCCATTTTATTTTTTTTATTATTATTTTTTTTTTTTTGACGTTGTGTGATGCACTAGTTTAAACTCGATCTTTCACCAAAACCACGAAAGACTGATTTGAGAGTGAGAATCTCAAAGCCGAGTGATTTGAAATGCATTATAAGGTTAATTATAGTAAGCTGGAACTATCGAGACTGTCACAATTCTGTTGAATTCATTAACATCAACTTCTACCCACCCCAAGCCGTGCCGCAATACAAGTGGAAATGCAATCGGCAACTGAAACTACACAAAGACAGACAGAGAATGACTCATTCTATCACATTATATAGAATAGATCGGACCAGCAAAAGGATTTCTTATTATGGCAAACATGATCCATTTAACCTAACTTTGGCGCTTTTATGTTTAGAAAGACAGACTTCTATTAAGCCAAAATGCTCAATCTGTTATCTTGATATCTTTTTGCGGTCGTTCTAACGCCCAAGGTGATAACTGCTCGTCAAACAAACAAGAAAGTTCTTCTGATAATATCGTTGACCGAAACTTCCGTGATTTAGATTTGAGAGCTGCACATGGATTTTGAACATATTTTATCAGCAGAAGGAAGCATGTTTGAGAGTTAAGAAGCTGTAACAGAATAGGCTCTATCATGACTAAAGTTCTTTACTTAGAGATCGAAAGCCATGAACGGAAACATATATTGGTTTGAAATTCTGTGCGTCATACGTCATTATCTCTCGTCACCCTAAACGAGTTCTGACTGTCCAAAAAAAAGAAGGACGACACGTGACGTCATGTCATTATAATTGTGATGGTGGTGACGAGGGTGAAAAATAGGGTTTCCTGAATCAGGAGAATATAGCAGGTGGAGCAAGCTTGGGAGGCCGACTTCCAAGTGTTCCTGAGGACGACGACGGCGGCGGCGGCGATAATGATACTGATGATTATGATGACCATGATGATGATGATGATAAGGATCAGGATGATGAACATAGTAATGATGATGGCGACAAACGTGGACATGAATAACCATGACGACGACGATGATGATGATGATGGTTCTGGTGGTGGTGGTGGTCTTTCATGACTGCGTTAGGCTTTGAATGGGCGAACGTTTGGCATTAGCTCAATAGTAACAATTACTACATAACGGAAAACGGAAACGCCCTGACATAGTCAAAGGCTAAGTATACGGGCTGTTGCATTATTTCAATCCTTACAAGATTTTCTTTCTTTATTTTTTAACAGGCTGATTTGATACCATCACAGAGAAACGAAATAAAGGACATTAAAAGGAAATTATTAAGGAGTAACTGTGAATCACTAATCACTGTACGTCTATGAAACTATGCAACAAGCGGGCGTAAATCATAGTCTAATCAACGGAACTATTACGGCTAATATTAGCCAAGAAGGATCAACCCCAGCCAGCAGTGCTCTTCTGTGGATCGACGAGCCTCATTTCTCAAAGATAATTCGCTATGTTATATACTGCTTGTTGTTCGTGTTTGCAGTTGGCGGGAACGCAACTGTATGCATCATTCCTTTCCGACACAAGCGCATGCGTACATGTACCTACTTTCTAATCACGAACTTGGCCGTGTCCGATATTGGCACCATGTTATGCCTACCTTATATACTAGTCATGGAATGGCAGGATGAATGGTCAATGGGACTGATCATGTGTAAGCTGGTCAACCCCAGCCTGACTTTGTTCTATCTTGTCACCACAAATACACTGGTAGCAATCGCTGTTCACCGCTTCGTAGTGCTGGTCTTTCCTTTCCGTTCCAAACCCGGCAAGTCCAAAGTAGCTTTGATTATATTATTGACCTGGCTGACGGCGTTTCTTTGCGTGTTGCCTTCGTTTGCGGCGAGAGAACTTATGCCCAGATTCAAAGAGAACGGTGAAGTGGCGTACGATTGTTCAGAAATTTTTCCTGGGGAAACAAGAGAAGAAAGACGATACTACCAAAACATGTACACTATATTTCAGTATACCATTAACATTGCCTTACCTGTTGTTATCATAGTCGCCTTATACATTGGAATTGCTTACAAGCTTCGACAGATGGCTCTTGCCCTTGGGCGTGGTCCAGTTTCAACTGAAAGAAGAGACAGTGGCGCATCAGTATCGCTACAAAGCACTTTTTCAAGATCAAGAACTCAGTCAATTTTCTCCAGAAAGAGTAGTATTGACCAGGCTTCCGCCAGAAAAAGGAACGAACTAGAAAAAAAATTCCTGCGGATGCTGGCTATCGTCGTTTTGATATTTGTGGTTTGTTACGTCCCATATACAACCTTCTTTCTAGTTGTACCTCACTACCCAGAAGCCTTGTACTGGAAGTATTTGAAAATATTCTATCACTATATCTACTTGCTTATGTGGTTTCCTAATGCGTTAAACCCGCTTTGCTACGGCGCCTTGGATGAACATTACGCGAGTGTAATCAAAGCTCTTTGTCGTGGTAAGCGAAGAAACGGAAGAGGTCACCATTACGCGGGAAATTCTCAAAGACACCCTAGTTTGTTCAATAACAATTCGAAAACGTTATCACCGATAGTCGAACAATCATATTCCCCAACAGGAAGCAGTAATTCTGCTACGGAAGAGCGCAAGAAAACAGAAAAAAAAAGTTGGAAGGTTTTGAGCGGGAGCCAGGGGAATTAACACTTCATTTGATGGAAGATTACAGTTACACACACCATGTAACGTAATCCAAGACAGTCTTGGATTCTGGATTCCACGCTGTGTATTCCAGATTCCAGATTCCATTAATTTCCTTCAGTGAAAGTTGGATTCCGTTTTCTTGTCGTTAGTGGGAATCTGGATTCCTAAAAGCTGAATTCCGGATTCCAAAGCCCAGGATTCTGGACTCTACCTGTACAAGCAAAAATTTCCCGGATTTTAAAACCCGAATTACCTTACAAACGAGTGCTTACATGACACCGGGCCGGGGCCACTTTCGCGCCGGCGCGAGTTAACCCCGGTTCCTTCTTATTGCTCTGTATTTGTTTACATGATACCACCACAAAATGTCATGTCGGTGCGAATCACACAGTCGTGAGTTCACCCCGGTTGTTTTCCCGGAGCGAGAATTTCACTCCGGTGCAACGGTATCATGTAAACGCAAAACGACCTCTCGTTTCCGTGTGAAATTGGGAGCCGGTAGACTGGAACGGGTAGCGCATGCGAACTGTTTGCGATTTTTAATAATCGAACGTTTATATTATCGACATGAAGTGTACCTTCATATAAACGCGCTACGAAATGACCCAGTCTTCATGTAAACGCGATACGAAATCAAGAAGTCATCCCGGTATGAAACTCACGCTGGTGCGAGTTTTCTTAAGTAAACACCCCCTTACAGCCCTTAAAAATAATAATTATATCATATAGATCGCCTCTTTTAAAACTTTTTGCTTTCATGGTGTTTGTTTACCTTCCATGTTTATTTTCAACAACCATTCACTACTTCACATTGTTTTTAAATTTCGTACACCGTAAGCCAGAGTGAGATCTGGGTACAAAATTAAGCATTTTTGGTTGATCTGAAAATCTGGCGTAATCAAAATAATGCAATTAGTAGCAGGGTAGTGAAAAATTCATATTTGGTTTTCACATATTTAGCAAAACGGTATTAACATTAATATTTCTACATATAAACCGACCAACGTTTTGACTGACGTCAAAAATTAAAACTATAGCGGAAAATGGACAATTTAATCTTGCAAATTACTAAGGCGAAACAACACTTAAGCCTCATATACTTTAGAAATTTATCCTTGACAGAGCTTCCTGCTTGGCAGTGTGATCTAGTCTTGTTCCGAGACTGGCCAGCTACTTTCTTAAGTGACGTTATAATAGGCCCTTTGCCGCTAGCCATTCACGTGGTACAATACCGCAACGCTGGAGAGCAAAAGTCGCACTGGGACAAGACAAACAAAAGACATAGATAATTTTAAATGGTAATTTTCTTTGTTTGTCTAGTCCCAGTGCGACTTTTGCTCTCCAGCGGTTTTGTACCAAGTGAATGGCTAGCTGCAAAGGGCCTAATATCTGTTGTTGAAGAAGGATTGCAGCTGACACTTCCCTTCATTAATAGGCCAATTTTTATAATGACGACGTTTGACTTCCACTACCAGAATTCATTTCGTTTTTGCTTTCTTGTTTAAATTTGTCCTTGAGCGCTTACCATTTTTATGGAAAACCCGGAAATTCCAGGGAGAATTCAAATGGAACGGTTCATCCCGGTGGGAATTTTCCGGAAAAAAAATTAATACCTTTCGAGGTATTACCTTTTTACCGAAACGACCAAAATTTTCTGTACCATTTGTTTGGATTACTAGTGTCAGGCGTCATGTCGAAAGAAAGCGAAAAATTTACCGGTATTTTGTAAATAGGACCACACAATTCCGTTCCTGTTTTCGTGGCCAAAAACACATACCAGTACCATTTGACGGAAATTTTTCACCGAAATTTCCGTACAAATGGTAAGCGGTCACATATCTCCCGTCGAGTTTTGAAAAACAAGGATTATGATAATTGCAGTAAAATGACGTCATCATGCAATAGCCCTTTAGTTCGATAAAAATTCCAACGAGACTCCGAGGCGTTCTGGCAGGGGCGGATCCAGGATTTTTTTTAGGAGGGGGTGCACTCGTCTCTTGCTCTACTTCAACACCAATCAACCACATAGTTTGTTTGTTTGTTTTTTTTTGCAGAATACCCTGTCTGGTCATTTTTTAATATTTGGTTTGGTTTTCTTTGTGCTTAGGTTTCTACTGGGAGTTGAAAGACAATGAAGTCGACAAAAAAAATTAAATTTTGTCCCTAAAGCCTTTGAGTCAAGTTAGAATTTTGATATATCGTAGGTGGGCCATTGGCTATTGTCCTCTTCATAGGAAACGAAACAAAACGCATGCAAACGTGAAGTATCAGTCGCTGTCTGATATCACAGTCAGCGCAGAATCTTCATGAGCCCTTAGTCTGTCAAAAATGCTACTTGTCAAGAAAACTTAAGCTTGCTAGGAATTCGCAAACTTGGTGGTTAGTGCGGATAAAGGTGCCTTTATCAAATTGATAACTGTGGAGGTTGCGGCATTCATACAAAAACGTTACAATAGTTTTAAATTTATGATAATTAATAAAAAATATAATAAATTATGTTTAGCTGTATCAAATGACTAAAAAATAATATTATAATCATTTCCTTGGCCTTTCTTTTTTGTTTCTGGTTTGCAACTCGCTGTTTATCTTGTTGTTGACAATGTCACGGAGAACGTCGACAAAAAAGAGGTGAATAGCAAACAACAACTCTGCACGTGCACCACACTTATTGGTTCATTTCTTTGCCAACACTGCGCGACTACGATCACGAGGTGAAAATGCGTAATTGACGCTTTTATTTTTTATGGACTAGAACAGAAACAGACGACGACAAATTTATATCTCTCTTTCTCGCGGAAAGTTAGTTTACGTTTCTTAAGAATTAAACTTCAGGAGAGGTCATTTGAAAAGTGAGCGAGTTGGAATTAATAACCGCGCTTTTCAACTTCCTGGAAATTAAGGTGACTCGACCCAGTTTTTTTTTTTTTTTTTTTGGGGGGGGGGGGGGGGGGTTACCATCCTACTTTGAAGCTCTCTGGTATCCCCACCTTTACTTTTATCGTAAGTCTAACACATAGAATGGATAGAATTTCTCGAATTGGGTCTTTGCGATTTTGGTGAAACTCTGTTTAGCCGAGAGATTTTCACGAAAAAATTGACTGCAACTGCACGATAATCGCTCGCTCATCAACAACCACTGTTGACCTTTACGCTCCGCCATGACCGCAAACGGGCACGTGCAAAAATGCGCGACATGAATTTTTAAAGCTTAGCGACCGCGTCCGCGCAACAATGCAGCACTTGCTATGGGAGGGATGGTACTATTGCTTCTAGGTCAATCAATCGTGAGGGAGGGACCGCTGCGCTAGTTTTGACCAGAAAAGAAAAGGCGATCGTCGGCCCTGGTTATTTTCAAAATCCAATTCTTCTGACGATCGCTCTCACAGCTGCTGTCACGTTGTTCGACCAGCCGCTTGCATAGGTTCTTGACTATACTGGACATATTTGCTTGGATTAATTAAATAAACAGTTTTTTCCAGAACTATGTCTTACTCCACAATATGTTGTCCATCATACTTCTAACTGTCATCAGACGTCTGACATCATACCTCTGTCATCAGACGTCTGACATCAGCCGTCTATCTTCAGACATTAGACATCAGTCATCTGACATCAGAGATCAGTCATCACACATAACACATGAGACGTCTGTCATCAGGCGTCTGACATTGGACGTGTCATCAGACATCTGTCATCAGACATCTGACATCAGATGTCTGACATCATACCTCTGTCATCAGACGTCCGACATCACACCTCTGTCATGATATCAGACGTCTGTTGTCAGACATCTGCTATCAGACGTCTGACATCATACTTCTGTCATGACAGATCTCTGATGCGAGATGACTGATGTCTAATGTCCCAAGATAGACGTCTGATGTCAGACGTCTGATGAAAGAGGTATGATGTCAGACGTCTGACATCACAAGTCTATCTTGAGACATTAGACATCAGTCATCTCACATCAGAGATCTGTCATCACACATAAGACATCAGACGTCTGGCATAAAACATCTGTCATCACACATAACACATGAGACGTCTGTCATCAGGTGTCTGACATCGGACGTGTTATGAGACATCTGTCATCAGACGTCTGACATCAGAATCTGTCATCAGACATCTGTCATCAGACATCTGACATCAGATGTCTGACATCATACCTCTGTCATCAGACGTCCGACATCACACCTCTGTCATGATATCAGACGTCTGTTGTCAGACATCTGTCATCAGACATCTGACATCAGACGTCTGACATCATACCTCAGACATTTGTTATCACACATAAGATATCAGTGATTTGTAATGTTATACACCATGATTCGTTCGTCTCTTGTATGATGTCTGGTGTCTGATGTCAGACATCTGATATCTGATGTGTGTCTTACGTCAGATGTATGATGTCACCAAAACACATATCTGATGTCAGACATCTGATGTGTGACATATGTATGATGTCTGATGTCAGACGTCTGATATATGTTTGATCTGTGATGTCTGATGTAAGATATCTGATCTCTGCATAATATTTGTATGATGCTGGACTTCAGATGTGACGTCTGATGTTTGTTATTAGACGTTTGATGTCAGGCATGCCACCAAAACACATGTCTGATGACAGATGTTATGATGCGTCTGATGTCAGGTATCTCATGTGAGAAATCAGACGTCTGATTTATAACGTCAGATGTCTAGTGTCAGACGTCTGGTGTCTGACATGAGACATCATACTTATATCAGACATTAGATGTCTGACATCAGAAATCATACATTTATCACACATCAGATGTCTAACATCAGACATTAGACATCAAATGTCAGACGTCTGATACCTTATGTCTAAAATTTGTACTCAACGTCTCATGTATGATGTCTGGTGTCTGATGTTTTTTGTCAGATATCTGATGTCTGATGTATGTCTGATGTCAGTCGTCTGATGTCACTAAAACACATATCTGATATCAGCCGTCTGATGTGTGACATATATATGATGTCTGATGTCAGACGTCTGATATATGTTTGATCTGTGACGTCTGATGTAAGATGTCTGATATCTGCATAATATTTGTATGATTTGGGATTTCAGATGTCAGATGTCTAATATATGGTTGATGTCAAATGTCAGTGGTATGATTTCAGATGTAAGACATCTGGTGTCTGATATATTTATGATGTCTTATGTCAGATTTCTTATATATTCATTCAAAGTAGACAGACTGCAAATCATCTTAGTTGCTAAAAAATATATATCTACGCGTCGCAACTGTTCATCATGTTTGATTTGTAATGTTATACACCCGATTGCAGATGTAAGATGTTCGATGTTTGCATGATACATGTATGATGTCTTATTTTAGATATCTGATGTCAAATGTCTGATATATGTTTGATATCAGGATGTAAGATGTCTGTTGTCTGCATGATATATGTATGATGTTTGATTGTAGACGTCTGATGTCAGACATCTGATATATGTTTGATGTCTGATGTCAGACGTCTGATGACTGATGTCAGATATTAGACGTCTGACCTCAGACATAAGACGTCTGAAATCAGATGTTTGACTTCTGGCATCGGACGTCTGATGTCAGATTTGAGACGTCTGATGAAATGAATCCGACGTCTGATGAATGCTATCACACTTCTGATTTCATAATTATGTAAGACGTCCGTTGTCTGATATATGTATGATGTCTCATGTAAGACGTCCGTTGTCTGATATATGTATGATGTCTCATGTCAGACGTCTGATTTCTGTTATAGGTATGATGTTTCATGTCAGACGTCTGATGCCAGATGTTATGATACGTCTGATCATTAGACGTCTGACATCAGATGTGTGACATCAGAAATCATACATTTATCACATCAGAAGTCTGCAAGCAGACGTTTGACTTCAGATATTAGACGTCAAATGTCAAACGTCTGATGTCTTATGTCTAATTTAAGTTTGTTGTCAACGTCTCTGGTATGATGTCTGGTTTCTGACGTCTGATGTTTGATGTCAGACGTCTGATGTCAGACATCTGATGTCTGATATATGTCTGGTGTCAGACGTCTGGTGTCACAGGTATTTTACACACGAAATAGTTATTTTTTAAGTGTGAAAATCGTTTTTTACCATTTATTAACCAAAGAATTACCTTACCCATATTTTACTCGCTTAGTTATGTAATGCATACAATCGGAAAAATAGAGATTATTCCTGTCATAGACAAGTATGATAAAATCATTATTCATCATTCCCCATCCCTTCCCCCCTCCCCTGCCAGCTATAATAACTGACCGGACAAGTTCGCCGACAACTGACCCTGACCTTTGATCAGAGAGCATCGGTCCGAATCAGTCTTTCTCACCTTTCATTTGTAAATCTTTGTACATCATCTCACCGGAAGGAAAAGTTTAAGCGATTTTTTTGGGCCATCGGCGAAGAGAAGACAAGTTGACAGTAAGTGTATTATGTATTTAAGAATAATGATTAATCCTAGATGTGCAGCATTAAAGAGAGCTATTTTGCCGCAGCTTTTGAGGGTTCTCTGTGATTCGTACACTTATTCCGATTGGAGTCCGTTTTGGAATCAACTAAAAAACGAACAACTGCAAACTGATAATTATAATTTCCAAATCAATCAAATATTTCTTATTTTTGTGAGTATTTTTTTAACGCCTTAAAAGACGTTCCTGGTTAACCCATTTCGGTCCAGGCAATGCAGGAACAGTTGCATTCTAGGGAGTCCAATTTTACAAATTTCCGGGGGGCCTGTCCCCGGACCCCCTTAGGAGTTGGTGCATCCGGCACTCAACGTTCGTGCCAGCGGCGCGAACGGTGCACTTCCGCCAGCTGAAACACTGCATCCGGTACTTCCAAATGCTACCGAAAACCCTGCAGTCTGGAGAGAGTTTTTTAAAAAAGATGCGTTGTCGGTGACCATTTTCACCGGATATGTATGGACGGTAGGCCAGACCGGAGGGAAAAAAATATCCGTTTTCGAACAGAAACGGACACTTGTGGACGGGGCATTAGGCTTTGTCCATACGAATCCAGATACTTTTGTAACTGCATATTCTTTTGATATTAATAATCGGCCTTCCGTTCACACGAAACCAGTCAATCCGGTCACCGAAACCGCATTGTTTTGAAACCGCTCTCCAGAGACGGTTTAACGCACCATTCACACGAATCCGGATAAAAAAGGGTATGCGGTTTCAAAAATGTGCACATTCGTGTGAACGTGATTGCCTTAGGGGCATTGGTATAGTTATACCATTTAAAATAGATACAGTCGAACCTCCACTAACGCCCACACCTCCACAACGGCCACTTTTTTTTTTTTGGCCCGGTGGACAGTCCATGCATTAGCTCTTATTTAAACCTCTCTACAATGGCTGAACGGCTACTATATTTGCGTCCACAACTGCCAGGATACCTCTCGACCACGGTCAGTTTTTTCATCAGTGACTGAAGAAAAGGTCAGGAATGGTCATTAAAATTTGACCCGTATGGCTCGTTGATTATTAATAATGCCATGCAATCGATCGTATTTTGATTGTGTTCCAATTTAACTGCTGAAGTCAGTCAACATGAATTGTCTACGAACTTGTAGCGAATGTTGCGAACCCTGCTCGTTTTCTCACGTTAACATTTTGATTCAAAACGTTGTTCATGTTTTTTTTTTTTAGAATTTCATCTCTGAATGTTATAAATGATTGGATTATCATTATGAGATACAGTAAGCAGCAACTTAGCACAATAAACATGTTGTACCTCCTAAAGAAAAATTTGTCATATTAAACTCTTACCTCCCCATAACAGCCACTTTCTTCTATCCCCAAGGTTGCGGTTGTGGAAAGGTTCGACTGTATACCATTCACGCGGCCCACTATATTTTCAACAAACTCTGATAAGGGGCTCCCAGCCGTCTCATGGAAGTGTGCCAGCAGGTACCCTACTCATGTGACCAGATCGAGGGGTGTGTTCTTTCGTAGACTACATGCTGATCATAATTGATGTAATTTATTGTACTAATTCAAATGGTAAGCCACATACTTCGCTTAGTTCATACGCTTTTTGTCTCTATGAATGTTCTCAGCTGCTTATCAAAAATCTCTCAGGGCATGAAAATGTTCTGGTAAAAAGCTGTTCATCAATTTTAGTTAAACTGAAAATCAGATTCAATCTGATTCAGTGATACTTGAATTTGGATTAAATTTATTTTAATAATGGTACAGCAGACACACTGTACAGTTGAATTCTTTCTGCAGAAACTAATTTCATATTCCAAAATATGGAGAAAAAAATGGAAACCAAACAAAAACAAAACAAACAAAGTTAAGAAAAGAAAAGAAGAAATACTGGGAGGCGATGGTACAGGTCAAGGTTAACTATTCACCGCGCTGAAAGGCAAGCTACAGTAAGCAGACTGGGCTCAGTTCATCACCTGGCTAACCGATGTAATATTTCCTTTTAATGGTATGAATGGTTGAATTTTCGGAAATAGTACTTCGTGTAACTCCGGTCCAAGAACCATTAATAACGTACATTTGCCACGTTGTTTGCAGCTGAATTGTTGTCGGCGTCTTCAAAGCTTTCTTAATGTATTTAAATCATCCCGTCAGTAGCAGAGCGACAAAGACTACTAATGATATAAAAGGTTGCATGTTCAGTCACATATTTCCGTTTGGCAGCATACGGAAATATGTTTTTCTGTGAATGAATGTATTCGCGTCGATTAAATAAGACCCGGCTAGAGTTTTGTTTTAATTTTTATTTTGTCATTAGTGTTATTATTAATATTATAATTATTTTTTTTGAACTTTTTAAAATAATGCTTAATAAAAGCAGCTTGGTCTAATGTCATAAATTAAAATACTCACCCAACTCATGTTCAAAAACATATTTAAAATTAAAATAACATCAACATCCAACGACAACAATGATATATCAGTAGGTAAAAAAAAAATTAATTTGATAAGTAACGTTTAGCTGAATTTGCGTGAAGTAAAATGATTCGAAAGAAAACAAAATTAAGGAAACCTACTGGACTGGATGAAGATCAGATGACACAAAAATGTCGGGTACTCATAAATCTAAATGTAATAAAGTCATTCTGAAGTGCTCAAATGACGAGTTTTAAATATGTTAAATTTCATTAACTACGGGATTGCAGTTTTTAAGAGTGATAAAGGCCTTTTGGCCAGGGTAATTGAAAATTCCCGTCTAGTTTACTTATGTATTTATTTTTTCTTGTAAAAATTAAAAAAAAAACAACGAATCTTTTGAAGGCGAAAGACTTCATAATACTAATTTTTTTTTTCTAAAAAAGTGATAATACTGCAATAATAAGCGGAATATTTAACAACAACATTGATAAGCAGAGCCTTTCTCTTGACAGAAAAATTTAGCGCGAATTTTTACAGCCAATCAGATGTGCGCTATCGCGAGCTGTCTGCCATATTTAGAATCGTTCAAGAGCCGCATGTTGACAAATGAGCGCTAGTGTAACTGATTTGCATGCGAACTGAAGTTTTTACTAAAACCTCAAAGCTATGGGTTCCTTGGTGTCGTCTCTAAACTTTAAAGTAGGGCAAGAGTGCTTCTTGCGCCCTTCCATATGTTAGTTTCAGGTTTAGTGTGGGTTGTAAATATGTTGAGAAGTTTGTCGCAGGAGAGCACAGGCGAAGCGAAGCGATGTACGTTGCACTTGTCAGTGGCCACGCAAGTAAGTACAGCTCGCCTCTTTAAAATGCAAACGAACCTTGTAGGGATTTAAACGCTCGTTGTAAGCTTGTCATCACGTTGATCCAGCTCAAGTAACGATTTAAACGGAAGGTAGCTTACACCTTCAGGTTCCTGCAACCGATACGTTTTTAACTGGCAACTGGCTATTTTCCAAAATGAATGACACTTGCTGGCTTCATTGCCATCGGTTGTGTTACCTTTGCGCTAACCAAACGTAGATTTTGTAATACGAACGCATGAGTGGACTGGCTATTCAGACGGTTTAATAAGTTTAATAGTGAAGCCCCTCTCATTTGCCTTTGCAGGATGTTCTTTCGTGCCTGACCTTTGCGAGCGGCCTGAAGTCCATGAGTGAGAGCGCTGAAAGGGCGATCCATCTGCTTTTGCCGCAAGTGGTAAGCTAAGTCAAAGCATGAGTTCACACATCACTTCTCCAAGGTCTGTTTTCGCCCACAAAAATAGTTTGTTTACGTTTCAGAAAAGCGCCTGCTCGAGGGCTCAATAAAATTCCGATCGGTGTACCTGTTATCTTACATCTTCAATTTTGAAACAGAAAAGCATCGTAGTTTCGTCGATTTCAGAAAATCACAGCCGTCTTTGTTTTGTAGACCTTTCTTAATTTTTTTTCTTTTTGGGATGGGTGAGTTTCACCTTATTCGTCACTAGTTCGTTCTGTTATTGAGATATTCATTGCAATTTTGTTTCTCCATCGTTAGTATGACGGCTAAAAAAAAACGAATAAAGCTTACAACTGCTGCTCAAATTGGCAAAGTTGATTTCGTTAGCGACACTTGATAACAATGCAGACCGTCACCTAGCAAGCAAACGGACGCATATTTCCAAATGCATATAAATACCATCAATTGTGTCATTTATTTAAACGCTTATATTGTATCTCCGTTTTCGCCTTAGGTCGCCGCAAAAAATTCATTATTTTGACTCTGGTAAAACCAAAATAATGACGCCATTTCCACTTCGTATAAAGGTTTTCGTGTTTTGCTAAATTTCCGGTATAGCGGGATTTGTAATTTGAGCTCGTTTTTTACATGTAGAACACGCGAACTTTGTATTTACATCTGAGCGGGCCGTCGTAACAATTCCTTCTTGAAGCTAAAGAAGAAATGGTACGACCTGAAGGCGTCCACTTGAGAATATTTACATTTTATATAGCTCAAAATTCATTAGCTTTTACAAGGTTTAAAACAGCCGCTCATAGTCTTTAGAAGCTATGTGTGAAGTGTAAAGTAAGTAGATGAGGTTGTGTTTATTTCTAAACGTGGTGATCGAACCATTTTGAGGGCGATGAATCATTTAGGTTGTTTTTGGCCGTGTAATAAGGACGAAATTGTTATGCTATTCAAGCGATTTTAAAATTCACAAATTGAAAGCACACAGAAAATCGAATTTTGTTTGTGTTGCCTAAAGCTTGACGTAAAGTGGTGTTTTTCATATTCTTTGATAGGTCACGTAAGGGCTTAATTGAAACTCTGGTAGGTCGATTTGCCGTCTGTAAATACCACAAGCTCGATTTCGCTGTTACATTCTTGGCGATTTAATTTTCCAGTGCTTTGTGCTTTGAGATACCTTTCTTGTGTTTTAACATGTTCCCCAATGAGCATTGTTTACATGTGCATGTTTTAGAATGTGCGATGGAGGATTAAAGATACTTCCATTGTTTAATTTTTGTGTCCTGTAATTAAGGAGATTTGTGCAATTAAAAGTGGAAAATAAGAATACAGGGGATTAGAGCTGGGTGTGAAATCAGTGCACTTGTCGTTGTTATTAAAATCGTATGTACAAGAAGTACCAATATTTTTTTATAGTGTACCACGCTTTTATTTCTAGGTTATGTATAATTTACAAATGTCTGCCAAAAGCACCCTGATGCAGCACGGTATTCCAATTAATTTACTCCACATTTATAGGAGGTTCAAATAGATGGATTTTCTGTCCATTACAACTTTATTTGCAAAAAAAACAAATATGTGTTATGAATTTCCTTACAAGCATCTGCAAAAGTCCTTGAAATTAATGTGGTTTCCTCGGAGGTGTAAATTTATGCTTCAACTGGGTCAAAACATTTTTGAATTGTTATTTGCA
The DNA here is from genome assembly GCA_964035705.1 of Porites rus. Taxonomy (NCBI): domain Eukaryota; kingdom Metazoa; phylum Cnidaria; class Anthozoa; order Scleractinia; family Poritidae; genus Porites; species Porites rus. The sequence continues at coordinate 11,314,789 of OZ037999.1, forward strand.
TTTAAGGCGTCTGAAGACAGTTTCTAATACTTCCAACCGTGAATGGTCAATAACATTTCTGCAAATCCAAGTTGGATGCTTGAATAATAATATTGCATGAAGTGAGCTCAAGCTTTCTTTTGGCAATAGTATCAACAATACCTGTAATAAATTCTTGGATCTTGGGTCAAAATATTTCTAAAATTGTAATTTGCATTTAATGGGCTGAAGACAGTTTCTGGTACTTCCAGCCATGAATGGTCAGTGGTATTTCTCCATATCCAAGTTGTATGCTAAGTTAGTAGCATCAAGCAGCCCAAGTGTTTTTTGGCAAGTACTTATCAGTAATAGCTGTTGCAAAATGTGGGCCACTTATGAAAGGGAATGTTTTTAATGCTATGGTGGGGGAGGGAAACAAAATTAGTTTAATAAACTACATGATTGTATGTTGACAAAGAAAGTTTGCTATCGTAAACAAAATTAAAAGCTGAAATTTCCATTGGCAGCTCTTTTCCAGAGGAATTCACTAAAAGCTGAATAAGCATTTTATAAATGCTGAATAAGTCAGGTTTTGAATATGACTGCCAGTAAGTAGATTAGTTCTATTGCCAACTCATTTTTTGGCTATACACTGTGGATCAGTTTGTCTAACTTATTTAAGGCTGTCGTTTAGCAAATCGTTGGACCCCCCAATATCTTTCTTAGTGGGTAATTTCAAGAAAATAAGTGCTACATGTACATGTAATTTCAAGTCTATAGCTTTTTATATGCTTTCATGAAACTTTTCACGATAGTGGTGTTTTATAAAAGTGTTGGGCAGACTGAAAATGGCTTAGAATACAGTTTTGTTAAACACTGGCTAAACTCCATTTCCCTGTATGTTCTTATGCCCTTACTTGGCACCTGTATAAAGTTCACCCTTTAAGCCTCAATATTGACAAATTCCCCAGACTGAACACCATCAATGTACATTCCTATTAGTTGAGAGTACATTAGTGAAAATTAGTAGGCGGCTTGGCAATCAGCGGTGGTCTAGGCAATTTGAGGTTTATACTCCCTCACTTGGCCCATTTTCCGGTGAAGTAGACAGCTCATAGCTCAAAGTGGCTCGTTTTTTAGCCAGTTGCTAGCACTTAATGAGAACCCTGTAAAAAATGCTACCCTTAATTGCTTTTGGTTTGTGTACATGTATGTGTGGTTGCAAATAATAAACCAGTTTGTAATAAAAATATGAGCCATTTTGTATCCGCAGGCTGATGCATTGGTGTTTGTGTTAAGTCCTGAGTCTGATGAACTTCTTGCTCTTGCAAGGCCTGGCATCAACACTCCTATGCTACCTCACACTGGGATTGTCAGGTAAAAGATTAATTTTAGAATTTCGTCATGCCCTTCTCCAAGAAAAGCCATATCCTTTTTGCATTTTCAATAAGATCAGGCTCTGGTACTTGTTCAAATGGTGGATAACACTATCTACCTGATAAATCGCTATCCAGTGGACAAGTATAATTAGGGAAATCAATTGCGTTATCCAATGGATAGCATTATCCACCTTTTGAACAACTGGGCCCTGAAGTTTTAAAAGGGTTTTACAATGGCAACATGGTCTGAACTTCATACTTTAGCAGACCTATATTAAGCAGACACGCTGTATTTTGAAGTGGACCTCAGTGTCTGTGATCTCTTAATAATGTTTATTATTCATTCAAAATATTTCCCCAATTCTGATTGGCTAAAAGCACATGCATAATTCACCATAACCAGTCACTGATGACCAAATTTGGAAGAATTTTGTGTTTAACGAGGAAATGATGTCAAAAATGCAGCCTTCTCAGGTTAATGCACGGTTAATAGAGAAGACCTGGGGACGAGATTCAGTTGTTTTCATTGTGAAAACTAAAATGGTGGACACTTCACTCATTTCAAGAGTAGGAACTACAGCTGGAACTAGGCGAAATAATGGCTAACAGCATATCAAAAACAGCAAGAAGACAACTCGGAGTGCGACATCTGCTATTTGAAGAAATAATATTTGTGGAACTGGACAAACCTAAACATACACTATCGAAGATAAACTTAACATCGATGCTGGTAAGCTTGTTTTAGCTATGTTTTTAAACAAGGAATTATTTTCAATGAATAATAAAGCAATTAATGAATTCGGCTTTCATACATGTAGGATATGAAGAATTAAGCAGATCACGGAGGGTATCATCCACCTCGGCTGATAACACCCTCCTTAATCTGCTTTATTCTTCATATCCTACTCAGCCTCATTCATTAATTGCCAATTATTTCCATATTTTTAAATTTTATTATTTTTTATATAGTTAATTTTTGTTTATTGAGGGACAGTAGTGGGAGTCCCATGCACTTACATGTACTGTAACACAGACTTCACTATTAAAGCTAATTGAGCACCAAAAACAGAATAAACCATGAATTATATTTACCATTAGGGAGGCCATCAGCAGCAAGAAACGGGTGGTTGCACATAGCATTGACACAGAAGATCCCTCTTTGGCTCTACTGCCTCCTGTAAATGAACTACAAACCAACCAAAAAGGTTTGTTTCTTTCAGTACACATGCAAAAATTGTTTAATGATTAGCATCATACCTGTGGAACCTGCAGAAAGAAAAATGCCTTGTTGGAACCAAGGCTGATACATGTACATTGCATTCTTGAGTGTTTAACGATACTAATAATGGCTTTTTATTTCTTTGTACAAACATTACACCAATAATATTATTGCTTATTACAACTGCAATAAAATTCTATTAAAAATACTGAGAGTTGACATTGTTCACCTAAATATGGGGCTGGCCTTACAAATCTTTTGTGATACAGTGTGTATATTATATATAAAAGTAAAACAAATTCAAATAGAAAAAGATACAATAATATTATTTAGGATAACGATAATTGATATTTATTTAAATTGTAATTAAAAAAACAACAAACAAGGATAAAGTGCAAAAGTGCTACACAACTCCTTAAAATTATACATGTATCAGGAGATCTGTCTGAATATAAGTAATAATAGTTACAATGTTAACTTACAGCATCTATATACTTTCTGTTTCAGTTATACTGTCCCCACTACATAAGGATGGCAAACTAGTAGCATTTATCATGGTAAGCTACACCTGTAGACCTAATTATAAGAATTTCCCTAACAACCCTCCCCTGCCTAGTGTCTAGAGTTTAAAGAGAAGAAAAATATAAAGTAAAAAGAAAACCAAAAAACCCCAAAAAACAAAAAGCAACAAGACAAAACAAAAAAACAAAAACAATAGACAAAAGAATTTAACAACAACAGAACAGCAACGCTGAGTAACAAGTAAAATAGCATAAATGATTGGGAGTTAAACCCTGGCCTTTCACCAGACTGGATGCAATGCTGTGTCCAAAATACTCTTCTTTTTTTTTTTGTACCTTTTAATAAGGACATTAAGTATGACATGGTACATGAATGACATACATTTCACTATAACTGGAGATATGCCCTGTAAATGCTTTGTATATTTTTTCCACTGCACATGTATATGTTATGTAAACAGAAAATTAAATTCAGGTTAAATTTTTTAATCTGCCCTAATTATTTGAATAATTAGGGCAAGGAGACGAAGGAAAATGAGAATCAATCTAGGTTAAAAAATTTTATCCTGAATTTGATTTTGACCTGTAACATGCACATACTTTGCAAAAATTTTCTACATATCTGTCAAATATTTTATCCTTGAACATCGTCACTGCAGATATTTAAAGATATGGATAAACTTGTGGTTTTTTTATTACACTGTAAAGATAATTACATCAAGTATAACTGATATCAGTGCCATATAGCGGCATATAATTTATATACAGTAAAAATCTGCAAGTAAGAACCTGCATTTCCCAGTCCTAAAAAGGTTCTTGTATAGATGATAATTAGCACAAATTTATGCTATTTAGGTTTTTGCATGGGTTCTTATTTTCTGCGGAAAAAAAGCATGGTAGCTATGAGTAATTTAGTAGTATTCAGCTTTTTCCTCATATAAAATCTGTATACCAAATTGGTATTTGTGTAAAAATGACTGTGAGAAGAAGGACTCATTAGCAGTAAGCAGTGACCACATGAATTTCCAATTCCTTTTGCCCAAGTACAGTGTACACACAAAATTATAGATTTTAGAAAATAAGAACCTGTTTTAAATGCTACAAATGTACAGGCTATAACAGGTTCTTGTATAGAGGGGAACTAACTGACAAATTTTAGCCTAACAGGTTCTTATTTGTGGGTTTTTACTGTAGTTTGTTAATACAACTGTGTCTGTTCTATGTTTTGATTTGGAAAAAAAAAAATAATCGCATTACCCTTCTGTTATTCCTGTACAACTTGCTGCAGAATTATATTAAATCTTGCACAGCAATACTCAGGTTATGGTTTTGTTTCTACATTTCAAGGTTCTTTGTGTTATCTTAGAAGATACTTTTCCACACCTTGATTACACTGAGCAGCAGGTTTGTCATGCTTTAAATCTGAGTTGATATGTAAACTTTTGAAAAGTCCCAGAACTGCTGTAATAGTACACTAACAGTGCACATGTATGAATAGAATTGGTACCAAATTTGGTTATGGTTCAAGTTTAAACTTGTTTTATATTTTATTTTCCTCTACTTCAAACTCATCAGCAGAAAGTAGTAGAGTAACTGCTTTTAAAGGGAGACTTTGGATTTATGATCACGATCATCATCATCATCATCATCATCATCATCATCATCATCATCTTCATCATCATCATCATCACCGTTCTTGTTGTTGTTATTTTTATATACTTTTGTTGTACAGTGTGTACATGTTTTTTGTCTGGTACTGAATGTGTCATAGGATTGTATATTGCATACCTGTGCATATGTATAGAACAAAAAAAACAACTAATCTGTCTGTCATATTTCTCTGTTCCAGATACTTCAAAGCTACCATCACATAACTGAAAGAAGGAAATATGTCCACGAATATGAGAGACAGAAGACATTTTTAGAATTTTTTAGTAAGTACATATGGTGACTTTCTAAAGGCAAACTTCATCTGCCACGTTCTAACAAAAATCATGTTGAGTCTTCTGAAAAAAAGAAAAAAATCTGTTAAATTCTCATCCAAATGTTTCCAACAATTCTCAGTCTCTTTTTTTGATTTTCTTTGAGTATCAGAATTTTCAACTTTTAGTCTGTCTCAAATTTTTAACCACTGGTTTCCCAGTGTCTCAGCAAGTCTCTATTATTTTTATCAGTCACCCAAACACTAACGCATCACACTGGTGGTCTGTTCAAACAAGAATTGTGATTGCCAGGTGCAGTTCAGTTTAGTTCAGCTTAGTTTACACTCCAAACTCTGCCACGTCAACAATGAATTACAGGTTGTTTATACATGTACAAGTATGGTAAGGGTAAGCTGCACAAAACTTCCTGTTTTGAGATTTGCATGACAATCATTATGAACAGTTCCTGCAAAAAGTCAGTGTCTGCAGATGCTGATAGCCAACTCTCTTGGGTTATCCAGGACACTCACAGATACAGCCCAAACGCCAGGTTTCACTTATGGGTCACCAAATCTCTTGGATAAAATGGCTTTTGAGCTTTTCTGGGATTCAAGCCTCCACCCCACTTCAATCCCTGGGAGAGAATTTGTTTTTAGAGCCAAAGAAGCACTGTGGTCTGTACATCTTTTAGGACTATGTATAATGTTTAGAGCCACACCCATGTTATGACTGGGGACTAGGTGGATATCGCTTGGGTGTATGGGGAGTGTCAGGCAGTGTAAAAGAGACAGTCTCCCGATTCTAGATCTCTTGTTGTTGGTATATGTATCTGAAGATGTTGTTGTATAAAGCGTTTAGTGGCTGAATGGATTATTATTATTACATTTTAGGCAGATCATATGAAAAGGAAATAGGACCACTTACACAGAAAATAGGGGAATTTGTAAGTGCATTTTATAATAATAATGATATCATGTAGTGTCTTATAGAGCAAGTTATCCATTCCTGAAGCAATTCAATAGTTTTATTGAAAGAGCAATCAGTGTCTATAGCCTTCCATGCATTGAGACAGGGGGTCCATCATGCATGACTTCCTTCCCAATGAAGGGAAGAAACATTTCTGACAAGGTCTGTATGGGCGACTATCAGTGCATACAGCTGGAGCTAAACTATGGGTTGCCCTCTTGCCTTTATTATTTTAATTTCTGTAACTAGCAGTATTTTTTACCTTGAGACTTAATGAAACACTTTATTGAGAAAAACTTAGTACAAATTTAAATGTACACTATACTTTACAACATGCACATTGTAAAAGAAAAAAAAAAACGAATGAATTAGTAAACTTCTGTATTTTCAGCTCCAAGTACAGACAAATTCTGAAAGCAGTACTGTTCTTATACTAGATCACACAGCAGGGGAACTTCATAATAAGGTAATGTTGACTGAGTGCTAATAAAAGGTACACAGTGGGTGAGTGGAAATTTACAGATGGTTTATTAATTGGTTTTGTGACAGTGTTCATGGATTTTAGAACCCTTGGTGTTATAATTGTTATGTTTCATTTTCCAGTTCTTTAGCATACAGTCATGTAGTGTCAGTACATAATAATTATTACTACACTTAAGGATCTTTTGAAAAGCTTAAATTGAACCACGTGTCAGTTTAAACAAGCAATTAGAGTACGAAAAGCAGTGCAAAAAAAAATTAATACTAGGAAATTCTGTGGACTTTTCAGCAAATTACATTATGTGGCAAGAAATAAAAAATCCAGTTTCTCTAGAGTAGATTTGGAATAGTACAGTGATTAGATTCAGCATTTATGAAGGCTCTTTCTAATTTATTATTATTAATTGTACCAAAAAATCTAATGGATTATGTAATGAGTGCAATGCACCATTGCATCTTACCAGAATCCCCGATTTATTCAGTAGATATAATTGTTTATTTTTTTGCTTTACTGCACTGTTTTCAAATTAGTGTGACCTTGAACTTCTCTGCTTCTGTTTTGTTTTGTTTTGTTTTTTTTCTTTTGATCATGTAGCAAGAAAGCAGAGGCAGTCTGCAAGAAAAGAGAATAGAGGTGATAATATATTATTATGGCATTAAATTAGTTGCTGCAGGTTAGGAGGGGAGGGGGGGGGGGGGGGGGACTTAAGGGAAGAAGTTTTGGTGCCGGGTATGCCATTATAGCCTTCTCAAAACCCAGCCCCTAACTCTCATTTTAAACAAACTCCATTTGTCTCACAACTCTGTTAAAGATACTAAGAGATTAATTTTTTCCAAAGGTTACCCTGATTAAACCATACCCTGTTGGCTGGCAGGCACATGCCCATTTTAGGGCTTGGGATCAGAGACCCCTTACCCTGGAGAGAGATGGATGTCTGCATTGTATAACCCCAAAGAAAACTGTATTCACTCATTTCACTGTAAGGCTAAACACTCCACTTTCTCCACTTACATGTACAAGCAGACGTTTGCGAATGGACTAATTATTGATATGTTTCTATGTTAGTATCTAATGTACTATTATTACTTTGATTTGAGGTTTCGGAAAGTATATTTGAAGATGTCATTCAATCTAAAAGAAAATTAAATGTGTCTAACATAACCGAGGTAAGCCTTTCATGATGGTATAGGGTCAGGGAACAGGGAAAAACCTCTAAAAAACCTTATTTCCTTATTTTTTGGAATTAATTGAAGTAGATCTGTGTTTGAAGGTGTTTAACTGATTTCAATTATATTCCTTTCTCTCTTCAGGACTCAAAGTACACATACGACTTACAAAGAATAACAGGTAAATGGATTGGGTAAGATGCATGCAATGCGTGTAATTTGTTATGTAGACTGCTCACAGTCCCCTATTTTTTCGTGAGATCGTTTAGATATACCGCGTCTTAACGTCAGGGGTATCTTGATTTTCAAATGTACCGAGGGGGCGGGCGTCTGGGATTATAGCTTTTTGGGGGTGGGGGGGGGGGGGGGTATTTTTCTATTTTTCTCGCTTCCTCCCAAACTGCCCCCGCCCCCTAAGTAGTTCTGACACTAATGGAGGATGGCAGCCCGTAACACAAAGTGCTCGATCTCGATGATCCTTACGGAAAACAGAGGACTGTGAACAGTCGATTTGTTATGTTACAGATAATTCTCTTTTTTTAACAGCAAAGGCATTCCTGTTCAAAAGCTCTTAAAGCCGTGAGTTTTTTCTTTGTTTTCATTGTTTCTTGAATATTCGTTTTCACATCAGTCTCTTTGAGCCGCATGAGGCAAAAAGTGATCTAAGAAAAGTTACTGATTGTAGGGAAAATGCATGTATGAATTCCCAGTGACTTGGATGTTAATTTTTCCTGATCCCGACTTGAACACAACTAGCTCTTTTTCGACGCTATCGAAAGCCATCGGCGGCACAGTTTTGGTATGCATGCGGTGGTACGGTGGTAAATGCATTGCTTATAATTCCTAATTGAGGCAGGCATGTAATAATTAGTCAAATAATATGTAAACTGTTTACCAAATAAATCTGCCCACCATAGCATGTTGAGAAAATAATTTTTTCCTGATTAAATAAATCTGCTCTTCCAACCAACCCGCGATAAATTATATGTAGATTGTCCGCGCGAGTGACGTGGTTAATTTAATAGTAGGCGTAACAAAATTAAATGCAAAAGAACGAAGAAAACTTAAAGCACCTGCATCTTGCGTTCAGAAAGCATCTGCTTGAAGAAGACCTTCCTTGTTGCGCACTGAAATGTCACCGGTAGCCATTTTGATTTCAGTTTCAAAAATAACAGCTGGTCAGCAGCAGAGATCTGTTTCTGTAATTTTATCTTCCAATGACATTTCAGACTACGATTACCTGCGGAAAAGGGAAGGATAGTCACATGTATCTGGATATAGCCAGGGGAGTAGCTACCTGTGTACCCCAACACGCCAAAATTAATAAAAGCACAAATAGGATTTAAATAAAAAGCGAAGAAATATCAAGCAGAGGGGAAATAAACATTTTCTACTAAATTTCCAAACGCGTGGGTCTCCCGCTGCGTCCTGCGCCCTCTCCCCTAACCCCTAAGGAAAGCCTGACACTCAGACCAGTAGCCTTTTCCAGGAATTCAGATCGTGGGGAAGGCGCAACGAGATGTGAGTAGAAAAATGAGCGCCTCATTCCACTATCCGAACGCCTGGAACAGGTTATCAGTCCACTGGCAGCAAGGGCGATAAGAGATAGGTGAGCTAGTACTCGTCCGGGCTCCGAGGTGACAGCTTGAGGGACCTTACGATCCGACAACGGCGACGTCCATGAAAACGTCGGTGAAAGATAGACCTCGCATCCTTTCAATTTTTTTCGCGATTACTCCAAAGGACCCAGTTACTTAAAAGAAGGGAATTTAGTTTGGCGCTGAAGACAAGAGACCGCGCCCGAGTTCTGACAGAGATGGTAGAATTTATCGCCTTCCCGTTCTCAAGTAAGCTTAAAATTTAGACATTTCACGTCGTAGTTGTGCAGGGACCGCAAAGAAGTGTACAAAAAAACGTGATGCACGTGCAGAGTTGTTGTTTTGCTCATTTTACCTATTGCTTTTTTGACGTTCCCGTTGTCGTCGCCGTCGTAGTTTCGTAAGACCGGCTATCAGACTAGTCGGCCGGGCCGGACGCGTTTTTCGCCCCATGGAGCGGAATCCAGAATCCGAGAAATTTTTGCTTGTGGAATCTTAGGCTCGATTCTAGCCTGCCGCGCAGACGTTCTTTTTGCTCGTCAGAAAGCTAAAGGAACGCTTGACGAAGCTCTAAGAACATCTGCTGGCAGGCTAAATGCCAGCCGCTGAATCCAGGAAATTTGAGTTATGGAATCCGGAATTCTGGACTTTGGATCTAGGAATCTGGAGTCTCACCAACGATTGGAATCCGGAATCAAAGTTCCACTGACAAATTATCCGGAATCCAGTACCTGGAATCCGGAATCCACAGTGTGGAATCCAAAATCCAAGACTGTCTTAGATTTCCTTACTTGGGGTTATGCTCTGGGCCAGGGCTTCGTCCCTTACTTTACATATGAACTGACTCAGAGTGTTCTTGCCCCTAACAGGTTGTCATGTCCAATCCATACTGTGTGTCCCGGTAATAAGCATCAAGACAGGAACTGTGATAGCTGTTGCCTGTGTCTTTAACAAAAACCTGAAAGAAGCAAGGTAACTACTGGTCACTCACTGCTGGTCTGTGCGGCATATCTTCCGTGAGTGCGACTTTCAGCTGTGCAAGACTGTGCGTCCACACTTAGACTTCCTTTGTTGTTGTTGTTTTTAGTTCGCTTCTTGTCTGTCTGTTTGTTTTTGTTTGTTAACACGTACGTTTTGAGTGCTTTAGCCTGCAGAACAGGCGATATCTTTTGCCTTTTTTGTTTTTCAGGCGAGTCGGACGTGGGCGACCATGAAGCGCAAGACGCGCGACGGAAAGGAGGCGAAAAAAGTATCATTACTTTAATTTTTAGAATTTATTTATTTTTATTGTGGTTGTATTTTTCGCCTCCCTTTCCGTCCATCGCTCGTGTCTAGCGCTCCCCCCACCCCGCTTCGCCCACCTCGCGCTTACCTTCCGCCCTGTCAATCCGTGAAAAAAAAATTACGCCCGTTCTGCAGTCTAGAAGCGTTTGGTAATATGAAAACTGAGTCATGTCGAAAATTGCTCTCGAAGGTAAAGTCTTATGGAAACGGTGGTCTCTTGTGTAGCTTTATGGTGCACCTGCGTGGCCGGACAAAAACAAGGGTCTTCTTGCAAACTTATTTGAGAGTATCGTAGGGATTCGTAAATCGCCGTATTACCAGATAAGTGAACTACATGGTCCAGTCGGGATGTTCTTAAACGATGCGAATTCTCCTCTGAATGGAGCTGGATGTTTTCGAAAACGCATCAGCGTAGAAATGTAATAATTTTTTTATCATTAAGCTGTTTGATGGCTGCTCTTTCTAGGATAAGACCTTTATCGGATTATTTTTAGGCATTGTTGAGCTGTTTTTTTCTTCTTAAGTCTTCAGTTGTTTCAATGTTGCCGGCACGGGACGTGTTCTTGATTTTCTCCTCTTTTATTTTTGTTTTGCTAGATTTTCAAGTCTTGATGAAGAAAATACACAGTTTTGCTGTGAGAATATTGCAGCACACCTTGAACATACGTTAGAATGGGAGAGAGAAATGGTGATCAAAAGACAGCAGGAGGTGAGATCAGTTTAGTTACATGTAAATGTTTATTATCCTGCATAACACCTGGCGTTGTTTTTTCTTTTTTTTTATGCGAGCGAAGGTAAGCACGAAGCGGGAATGGAACGCGACACACTATTGTTATTTTATTACAATTATTATAAGTAATATTCTTTTTCTTCGCCTTCCCCGTCCCTGTCTTGCGTATCTGGCGCTCCTTGCTCGCTTGCTTAAAAAAGGCGAAAAAAAAAAAAACACCCGTTGTGCAGGCTAAATTTCTGCCCATTTACGACAAACAGTTACACCGGCGTATAGACTGGTTCACGCCGGCTTGAAAACAAAATAGTTTTCCCTTTTCAGACCAAGGGACGGTCCCAGAAAACTTCAAATAACGTCTTATCCGCTGAACTTGCATATTCATTAGAGTAAAGGAGAATTTCCTTGAGAACGTCAGGTGATCTGCTGGGGACAACACTGAACACACAGTCAAACTCCGTTAATACGGACACCGAGGGGGCCATGGAAAGCATCTGTATTAACGGATTGTCCGTATTAAGCAGGTTGAATTTAGACAAGATGTAACGGCTTTCTTACATGTACCTCAGGGACAATAGAGAGGAGAAGTGTGATACAAGGTTACCACGGTAGCAAAATTTCTGGAATTGAATCATTTACACCGAATTTTTTTTTCGGAAAAGCTTAAGATGTGTCTTCAAAGTTGCCACGGAATAACCGTAGCCATTAGAGGTTAAAGAATTCAGCATGTGAGGTCTTTTTAGTTTCAGGCTGTGTTCACACTATCTGACCGGATGGCCTTTGCGCCAGCACGAAAACTATGGCGGATAGGGCTTCTGCGCGTTCACACATAAGAAAGGTGATTTCGGCGTGGTTTCTCCATAAGGAATCGAAGCTGCGCCGCGCCGACCTCTAGATTGAAGAGTCACAATGTCATATCGGATAGGTGTTCATACTATACGTACGGGATAGCTTTTCGTTTCAGCATAGGATAGCTATTCGTGCTGAAACGAAAAGATATCCGGTATGGTGTAAACACTGAACCGAAATCTTCTCTATTTTCTATCTTTTTCTTGGACAGCATTTGCTTAAAGTTGCCAAGAACCTGTTCACCCTTGTAGGTAAGAATTTTTTTTTGAGCTTTTGATTTCTTCTTCATGCATGCTGCACTTCTCATCGATCGGCTGAAATGCTTCTTGCCCTCGCACAAGGCTGGGGGTTTCTCTTTATTGCCACTTTTGTGTAACTTTTACTTACTTTAATTCCTTGTCTCACAGTTTTGTAATGGTTTTGTTACAGATGATGTAAGTGTGTTGCTGAGCGAAATAATGTCAGAGGCCCGCAATTTGACAAATGCTGAAAGGTAAACCACAGGCATAAAACATCCTTAAAATGGCTGTCTGCTTGTGCATTAAAAGTAAACATTTAAAAATATATCTGATATGTTAGTACAAATTAAAAGTGCCTCAAGGCGTGAGAAAACTTGCTACATTACATACAGGTACTGTTACCTTTTTCGGAGACGGACACCCTTAAGTTCGACACTAAAGTGGTCAGTTCTCTTAACGAACATGTCCTTTTAGTCGGATATCCACCTGTCCTTCAACGGACACTAGACACCCAGAATTGTCCCTGTCTTTCTTTAATAAGGCGGATAAAAAGTTGTATGAAGCTTGTTAATGTGTCAGGGACCAAATGAACTGCGCGAATATCAGGATAAGTTCTAACGCCACTGAATATGTAGTGCTGTAGTGCGTCTTTACTCTCTACACCTTCCTTTTTTTTTATAGGTGTTCCCTATTTCTGTGGGATAAAGAAAGAGACGAACTCGTTGCGAAAGTGTTTGATGGAGAAATTCCTACTGATGGAAACGACAGAAAGGTATGCGGACGTTACAATTTGTCTCAAGGCCATTTCGCCCTAAGTCCTTGCAGTCTTTCTTTAAAATGGATTTTGTTTTGTTGGGGCACTGAAGAGTTAAAATGTATAAATGCAATTGCTGTTTAACTTTTTTTCATTCTTTCCTTTGGGAGAAGGGTGTGTGGTCAGAGGACGAGAAGTTTGACATGACGCGTGACGTTCAGGCCCCAGCTATTCAAAAGGTGGATTGCGCTATCCAGTGGATGAATTCTCTATCCTATAGATAACGCAGTTGGTTTTTCTAACGCTTATCCACTACGGCATAGGGATTTTTCCGGTGGACAGCGCCATACCTTTTCTGAACAACTGGGGCCAGATGAAAATGGCATTTATGATAAATGCAAAAAGTGATGATGTTATGATGATGACGTTGTTGATGATAAAAGGGAGTTTTAGTATCGACGACGACGACGGCAGCGAAAACGTCACTTTTAAATGAATTCGCGTTTTTTCAAACTTTCTCGCGTTTATTCCAATTCGCTGAAAATGTCTAATGTCGACAAATTTCCCTGGAGTTGATTTCTTGGGGACCGCACTCAAGTTTAGAAAGAGAAGGAAAATTTCGTCGTCGCTTGTTTACGCCTCCATAAAACGTGAAAATAGGCATTTTCACGTCGTAGTCGCGCAGTAACGGCAAACAATGTACAAAAAGCGTGATGCACGTGCAAGGTTGTTGTTTGCTCATTAAACCTATTGCTGTTTTGACGTTCCTGTTACCGTCACCGTCGTCGTTGCTAAACTCCCTAATGATAATGATGATGATAATGATGATGACGATGATGATGATGATGATGATGATGATGATGACGATGGTGACGTTTATGAGGACAAAGATTTTGAGAAGGCTGTTGAGTCGAAGTAAATAAACCCTCTTTCTGCTTTTCTTTGTTGCTATGTAGGAGCCAGAAGTGAGGATTCCAGTAACCCAAGGGATTGTTGGTTGTGTGGCAACCACAGGTATACTACTAATTCAGTTGTTTCAGAAACTGCGTTTAAACTGAAACTGCGTTTAAGCTGACCTTCTAAGCTCGTAAGTTGTTATTACAGTCAAGTTTTAAGGGTATACCACTGTATTGCGGACATCTTTTTTTTGGCAGACAAAATAGCCTACGAGTAATGAAATTCTCTCTCCAGTCAAGAAATCTTGGTAGGATATTACGCCTACTTTGCACAAAAACTCACAAGAACCGTTGATCAATGGATGACAAACACGTCCCGGGCCCAATATCTCTTCGGGAGTTTTAAAAAATGCACGCCGTGAGACCCAACCCGCGACCTTTCTTTCACTCACCTGAAACGTTGAGCAAAACCACTACCCGCCAAGAATGAAAAAAGTTCACTTCTGGTTGGCGTGCAGTACTCAAAAACGTCCTTGCCAAAGCCCTCTATTGACGGTAATAGTTAATGAAATGTTGCTAAAATAAGGGAACTGACACCTTACCATTAAGTGTCCAATCGGACTCTATTCGAGATAAACTATTTGCGTGACTCGAGCCCTCCTGCAATATTATTTTCGTCCTTTTATTTTTGTGTGATTAATTGTTTGTCAGGGAAGATGTTGAATATAAAAGACGCTTACAGCCATCCACTGTTCTATAAAGGTTTGGATGAAAAAACTGGCTTCAGAACGAGGTAAGACATATTACCATAAAACCCCAAATAGAATGCCTCTTCAGTCGAATTTCTGTTTTCCGCTGAAGTTAGTTAACGTCAAATCTTCATTTTAATTTTTGAATCGGACTTGGGCTTTTTACCAGCTCATTTCTGCCTGATTAATTTTCAGAAACATACTGTGTTTTCCTATCAAAGATGAACAAGGTAGGTTAATAGTATAATTCTAACATTAAATAAGAGTGAAGCGCTGGACAAAGGGAGATGCAAGTTAACTTATGTGCTTTGACTTGCGAGTTAATATTACTGTTAATTTGAGCACATGCGTGAGTCATAGTCGCAACTTCTTTTCCAAAGTTCTTTATGAGGACATAAACGATTAAGTTTTCCCTGGATGAGGTGGTTTTTGCCCCGGGATAGGATGATAGGTAGCAAAACGCTGTAGAGAGTTGATTAGCCAAATTGAATCCTTGTCAAAAGTGGGAAAAAATGCCTTAAAATTATAAGGCTTTGATAACGTCAAACTTCAGGTAGCTTTGGTGCTCGAAAACTTTCAAAACCTTTTTTTATTTTATTATTTTTTTATTCGGTGAGGGAGGGGGAGTTGTGGGTGGGTAGAGGGAGCTAGGGGCATGTATGCTCATAAGTTTGGTGCATGCGCGAGCGTTTACTCGCTCCAGTCTTCTTCCACTTTCTAAATCAAAGATGGCGACCGTGGAAAATAAGGTACACTCGCGCGAAAGAATACACGCCTGCAGATCTCTAGATGCGACGCGATGACAAAACGTCCTTCGAAAGAGGAGAATGGAAAACCACTCTGCAATATTCAACACCTCTATCAACTTAATAAATTATCCTAATTTTTATCTTTAGGAGTCATCGGAGTAGCGCAACTGTGCAACAAAATAAATGGTAAGTAGCCGGTAACGCTGCATCCTTACATTACCGTGGCATAAAAACGACACCAACTTCCCTTTTATTCGTAACTCGTTTATTTAATTCTCAACTTCTGTTTTTCATTCGCGACGTTTATTTTCGATCACCTTTGACACTTTGATTTCTTTTGATTTGCGAAAATTGCCACGCGTCCCCGCAACCTCGGCCTCAGGTTTGTCCCGAGGTTTATTAGTCTAGATCTAATGATTACTGTTACAAGTTAGCGACGCAAAAAAGGACTTTTGCATTTACCTTTACCTTTCGTAGAAATCAGGGCCCGAAAAAAAACTCAAATTCCAGCTTGTCCCTTGGGCAAGCAGCTCTCATTTTTTGCCGCCTTAGTTAATAATTTTGTTGGACGATGACTTACCTGGACGCTTGCTTACTGTGCTAGTGTGCTTTAAAATTTACAAACCCAGCAAGGAAATCTACTTGTCCCGGACTACCGGACGAGGCTTTTCTCGAGCCCTCCAGATGCCAAACTTCAAAAACAAAGATCTAGCGGTATGCAGGACGTTTGTAGTGGCAGATCTAGGGGAGAGGCCCGGGGGACCCGGCCCGGCCCGGCCCCTCCCCCCTTATTTTTAAACCAAACTGAGGCCCGAAGTAGACTACGATTAGTTCCCCCATTTTTCCTCAGCGATAGTAGAGCGAGCGAAACGCGAGCGCGCGTGAAAATCACCCCACGCGAGAAAAGGCGACACGCGGAGAAGAGAGAGAAAATTTTCTCTTTCCCCTTCGCGCGTAGGCCCAAAGCTCCGAAAAAAAATTTTTTTGAGACGTCCCCCCCCCCCCCCCCCCACCCCCTGTCTGAAGGTTTGGATTCGCCACTGGTTTGTCACATAAACCCACAGTTTAGTGGCCTTACCTCCCACGAGTCTCCTGTAGCTTAGTGGTAGAGCATCTAGACTAGAAATCAGAATGTCATTAGTTCGACTCCGAGTACACGGATTTTTTCTTCCAAGCCGCTTGTGTTACTGTCTGATAAACATTCTCAAATCCGTCATTATTGACTTTTTATAGGTTCTTGTTTTACAATGTTTGATGAAGACCTTACGAGAGCGTTTGCCATATACTGTGGAGTGAGCATTTTCCATGTAAGTCAGTCCGATTAAGTATTCTTTTAATATATAACTGCAGAGTCAAGTCTTCCCGCGGGTTTTGATTTGGGGAAAAAGTAATTCAAAACACTCGTCTACAATCACTCAACCAAACCTGAGTCTCAGTGTTCTATTTATTTCACTGTTGTTTTCTTACTTTTGGAAAAAAAATAACGACAACAAACAAACAAACAAAACACAGCGTCAGAAAACATTAGCGTCCTTGTAATAAATTGAGGCCGGGACACTTTCACAATACAATCCCTGGTGTACATAAAAAACTCATGGAAAAGTCTAGGGACTTGAGGACGTTATCTTAATATATATTTTTTTCAATACAGTTCATTAATAACATTGCTAATGGAACTTTTACTCATGTTCATAAAATGTTGTAATTAAAGGGTCTTTATTTATCGTCCGTCTTACGATAGTAAGACGAACGATAAATGTACGCGATCGCGACATTTCGACTCCGTATAGTGCAGGTCTTCAGCGTGTAATAGTGCCCAATTTACTACCAGAGTGGGACTAATAGTACCACCATGGTTGACTTCTAATAGTGAATCTACCCAAGAAGAAGACGATAAACCTTCTGTGACAAGCCTCAGTAATGATGTTTGAACACTTTTTCGCAAACTTCCCCTTCCTTTAAATAGATTTTTTGGAAAAAAAAAACAAAAAAAAAAAACAAAAAAAAAAACAGAACAAAGCAGTGAGGTTAGTGGAGATCACGAGAAAACTCGCGAGTAATAGCCCCATCAGGTTTGTCACATACAAACGTTTTGCCGTAGCATGCTTGGCATCATTAGAGGTCGAAAATATTCTCCCAGCGGTCGGTTTTAGTATCGATCGAGTGTTCTGTTGTTTGATCGTGGGTATCGACGCTTTAGTAACCTTTATTCCACTGTCCCTGTGCATGTTGTTAGGGTGAGGTCTCTACCAAACTTTCCTTGAGTTTCCCTCCACTTTTCCTTCTTGGACCTAAGAGTATACGTACTATTTTCGTCTAGTGATCAAATGCGTTGTTCACTTTAATATTAAGAAGCTGAGCCTTGTGTTGTTACAATCTCATTTAGTTCCAACTCTGGATTTACCCTGTTAATCCTACATGACTTTCGACATGAGAGCAAATACCAGAAATGTGTGCGGAATGTGCTGCTTTGCAGACTGTACACAATAGGATTTACAGTCGAGTTAAAAAAGATAAGGCCAGAGGCAATACTGAAATGAATCTGCCTTAACTGAATTAAGCCAGTGAAGCCCAAAAAGTAAATTGTTAGTTCTGGAATCCAGCAAAATGCATAAACAAATGTCACGGCTATCACAAGCTTGGTGACACGCCGTCTGTAGCGAACCACTGCCCTCTGGGTAGCCTCGTTCTCTTGCTTTTTAAACCACAGTCTGTAAACCACTCGCGAATACAAACATCCCATGATAGTCAACGGGATAATTCCGGCAACCACAGTCCAGCCAACTGTGTAAATATTCGCATAAACCTGTTTTGGCCAACTGTGTACGCAGGCATTTGCAACTGGGTTGTACACTGTGATGAAGAATCCTACTCCGGCCCATAAGAGGGAAAGGATCCAACTAACGAGAGCGAAAAATTTAACCTTTCCCTTTGTTAACCTTCTGTTCTGGTTGTGGGGAAACACCACTGAAGAATACCGTTCGATTGCTATGGCAACCAGGGAGAATACGGACGTGACCGCGCCAACCCAGCCTGGTACACCTCCGGTAACAAGTTTGCAGAGTAAATCCCCTATTAGACCGGTGGGGTGGGTGACGACTGGCGTGATTATGTACTGAATCCCAAAGAACACTGCGACAAGTATATCCCCAACTGCGAGATTGACTAGCAGATAATTGACAGGTGTCTTCATTGATTTGTTCGTGAGTACAACCAGGATGACGAGTGTGTTGCCAAAAATATCCACAACGGCCATCACTGAGAAAGCAACAGCAAAGCTGATGTAGAGAGACGACATTGTTTTTATCGCTTTGTTCTATTTGAAACCTTTAAAAGAAAATAGAACACATTAACCAGGCTTTCATCGAACAGCCCATACACAATATAGGTTGAATTCATGAACCTTTAACCTCATACATAGAACTTTGGATTTCCAGAACAAAAAGCTCAATTTCCTTCGAACAAGACCCTGCTTATATGGAATTTAAAAACTCTCCGTCGATAAAGCGACCAAAAGAAATATTTTTATTCTGTTAACTTGATTTGGGGGGTGGGGGGTACTCCTTCCCCCCCCCCCCCCGCAAAAGAAAATCCCAGAATCAAAATTCCATACCTAAAAAAAATCCTACGATCATCCCCGTCACTCGAAATCCAGAGTACCCCCCTGGGCTTGATTCCAAAGGCGTAGCTAAAAAGAGGAACACGTACATTTCCGGACAAGTTTACAGTTAGACTTTTGAGCGTTTTAAAACCAGGTTTTTCTTAATTGCAAAACAAGAAGGAGAACAGTATAACCATCGAAAGAGTAACGTTTCAACATTTCTGAAAAAAAGAAAAGGGAGCTACTTTTCGTACGCGGCCAGTTCACACCCCGAAAATGTAGGTTCTGCTAGAAAGGTAGTGAGTCGCTGGCTTGTAACTTTTGTAACTGCAGAGAATAACAAAATTGTATGAATAAATGACGTATTGACATTAGCGCCTGATACGAAAACGGTTGGTTTATTGACAGATTAGAGTGGATTAATGCATTCTCGGCCGTAAATTGTCTAACGTCGAGACTCGATCAGTATCCTAAATCTACAGCTGTAAATTGGCTCGCTCATCCCTCTGTGCACTTTAAGTGGTATTTGATGGTTGGATGTGCAGAATCTGTTGCACATATCAACTTTAATAATCCATTATCGTCTTCGCTCTTAACGTTTGACAACAGTTATTGTTAAGTATGACACATTCGTGCGAAAAGTCAACTTTTCCAACAGATGATTTATTAAAAACCAAGCGTGTTTATAAATCTGTCACGGTTGCAAATGAATCTGTTGTATAAAATTATGAAAGGCAGCTATCATATTTTCCTTTTTTTCATTATAATTTATATCCTTGAGATTTCCGACTTTACCTTTGTATTTTGTTAAGACAACAGCTTTGTAGCCTTTGAAAGTCGTCACGTGTCTGAGGGGTTACAACAAAAGACAGATAGAAAGTAAGAGAAAAAGAAACAAATATTTTTATGGTTACGGAGAATTAATATTGTTTCTTTATTCGGTCCTTCTTGGCTTTGTTCTGTTTTTTTTTTTGTTGTTGTTGTTGTTTTTTTTTCGTTTGTTTAAGCCTATACGGTTTGTTTAAATCTGTACCCCTCGCTATCAACACGATGAATTTGTAAAGTTATCTCGCAATGTCTTACTGTGAGCCCTTTCTAACCATGACAAAACTCTCTTATATTACACGTTACTTCCTGCTCTATCCAACAAGTCCTAACTAACCCATTTCCGCTCAATTGTTCGAAACATGACTCAAGGTATTAAACATTTTCCCTTCTTGTGCGCTTTTAATTCTGAAAAAAAAGTAAATACTACTTTCGAACTGGAGACCGCTTATTTGAAATTTGGTATCTTTGACAGCTTTTGACATCTTAGTCTTTTACAGACAAACAATGTGGGAACTTCTTTTATGCACGTAATGAAAAAAAATCTGGAAAGTGTAATACTGTTTAATTTGAAGGGTCAATATATATAGTTTTATCTTGTATATATTATTTCAATGTTTTACATTGTTTGTTACTTTTCTATTAACATATGTGTAAAGTACTTGCTCTGCCATGTCTGCTTATATGCATTCAACTATTCCACAACTCCGTTTAACTATTAAAATAAGTACTTTCGTTATTATCCTTTTTTTTTCCATTTTTTTTTTATCCATACATTGCTGGGTCTATAAAACACGAGCATATTAATTTATTAATTTCGCAAAAATACTGAACGTGTAAAATATGGCATGCTTCAAAACATAAATTTGTTAAACCCGTTCCACACCTTTTTTTTCTTCCTGTTTTTTTTTTTGTGTAATCCAAAAAAGCTAACGTGCACTCTTACGCAAATTTGAATATAAGAATATTTATTAGAGGAAAAAGTTCTGAACTGAGTTGAAGGATGCGGAATGCTCGTTACAGTTTTCAAATGGCGGTCTTTCGTTGTTGGCACAAGGACATTGCTGCAGATTATGAATGTTGTTGATCTAAGGAATGGTGAAAAAATCGTTGAGCACCTTTTCGCGAGTTGACTAGAAGCATTAATGAGCGTAATAGTATTAGAACAGTAATGAACACTGAAAAGGTGACGAGAATGAAATACACGTTAGAGGACAGAGCTTACTCATGTTGCTAGTGATGCAAATGCAAAAGCTATTACAGAAATGAAGTTGTGATATTCCGTTGTTGAGAGTGCGTTGCTCAATGGAAGGAAAAATTTTTGATGCGAAGAAAATTCATAACGTCAAATAAAAGTTTAATTTACCTTTCTTGAAATTAGCGTTGCCTTCCTTCCAAATTTATGACGTGCTGATAAGGTACAATTGTCGGAGTAAATTTAGAATCTCATATATGCAACATCTTATCAGCTTTGCTCGCAGTTTTTCGTTAGGAAAAACCCCCCCTGACTAGAATTCTTTTTTTTGTTGTTGTAAATACTGATAAAAATGCGTGATGCCCTTGAAGGGCTGGTGCAGCTTTGTTCGCCTTTTTTTCCGACAAGCGGATCTATTTTCTTTTTTTTTTTAACACTCTCGGCTTCTTATTGAAATTGATATTATTTTTCAATAGTGTTTTATTTTTTTGTTAGCGTATCGCACCAACAAAAGTTTCAGCTGCCTTTGTTGACTTTTATCAAATACGGAGTAATTCATTTTTTATGAAAGTATATACTTAAGACAGCGCCGCTGACATTCGTTTGTTTCTTTCCACCTCTCTTCCGAAGACGTTTCTTTTTAGCAATGTAATTGTTTACCCCGTTTGCGGTATGAAATAGTAGGTTTGTTTGACGTTTATTCGCGCAAATTCATTTAACTGGAAAGTGGGAAAATAATGTGTTGCTTTGCTTTTTTGAGTGGTTGTCATTCTTTGGGGGTCTTCCGCACGACTCTTAGCAGTAATATAGCCCAAATATGCTACTACGGACAAAATTTATTTATAAGACAAGGTTTATCACTGGTAAAATTGTAGACCTCTATCGTTGCCTTGGTTACGCTGATGATTTAGATATATAGAACAGCAGTAAAATACAGGAAACGCGAACGCTATATTAGCTAGGCAATAAAATAATCAGTTGTTATTTACCTGTGTTTCCTGGGTCATCGTAAGTCGTTTTTAAGTTGATATGAATCTGATCAGAGACGGTTTAACATTGCTGGTATCTGAATGTTTTCTTGTCTAGCGCGTCGTCGATAGGACGCGACAGTTACCAAGTATCATGGTGGAGCCTTGAGGCTAGACTTTCTCAAAGCCCGTTTCCGGTTTCTGACTGACTCGTCCCCAGTAGTCTTCGCATAACGCGCGCAGCGGGAGCAGGGGTTGATGTAGCCTGCGTAGCATGGCGGTTTTGGTTGCCAAGTAATAAAGGCGGGCGAGGGCAGAAAAACCGCGAGGAGATTGGGGCTGCTGATTCAGCCACATTTATTATAATGATGTACTGTGTAGAATTTTTATTTTTGTAAATACGTAGAATTCTTATATTAGTCTTATTGTGATTAAATATAATTTATTGTTTGTATAAGACCACATCAGCTTTGCTGAATGTTTAATCGTGTTTAAATAAATGCTGTTATTACTATAACAATAATTATTATTATTACTGAGCATAACAAGACGGGCGCTGTTGAAAAAAGCTTCTCCAGGAGGCATTATTACCATGAAGTCCATCGAAGAGAACCGTTAATGGTATTATCGGTGGCGGTTTTTTGTGGCCGAGAAGAGTCTCAATGTGATGAGAATGTGAATAACGTATTAAAGCGGTACGCGTGTCGGCGCTGAGATCGCCCTCCGCAACCGGGCGTTCCATAGTGGATGTGAACATGTGCTGAATTACTTTTAATGGCATTTAAGCTCCATCTTTATCAGACTGCATCCTAACTGCGATGTTTGGATGTAGTTTCCGTAAAATCTTATTTTCTAGTACTTTCTTCCCCCTTTGAGACTCGCCCCAGTTGTCCCTCAAAAAGCGGAAGGAATGCAGATGATACGTCGGAGGTGCGAATTTTTTGCTGCCCTACGGCAAAAACAAGATGGGTGACACTAATTTATTCTTTCTTTTGAACAGAAAAGTGCGTCCTTACCTTTAAAAAAAGGCAAAAATCTATTTTTTTTTTGGCAATTTACTTGATTATATGGACGAGCGATGTCGAGGGTTAGGATTCTTTTCTTTCAACAGAAAAGTGCCTCCTTACCGTGAAAGAAGAAAAGGCAAAAATCTATCTTTTTCTGGCAAATTACTGAAGTCGAGGGGATTGATAAACAATATGAACTGACCTGAGCTGAATAACTGTTGTATTTTAATTATAACGCGACTAAGGTGATTATCACAGAGAAAAGGGAAATTCGAATTTAAATTGTTAATACTGTCGGTTTACAGTGTAATGCTTTTGCATTCAAATACAACTGTTTTAATTGCTTTGCTTAGTTGCATGTAAGCCAGACTCGTAGAAACTTAAGCTTTAAGTTTTGCTGATCCCTTTGTTGTCGTAATCTTTCCAGTTGACAACGGTGCAATTTTCATTCATGTCAACGAAAACTGAAGAAATGTACTAATTTCTTTTAAAATATATTTTTTTCCGACGAAGGATTGCGAAAGATTCACTTTTTTTAATGCTTTCACCTTCCCTGTAAATTGGTTTTATTGGAGGAACTAGTCTTTCAAAATCTTACCTTCGGCTTGAAATGGTTTATCCCGAAATAAGAGACGTCGTTAGAGGTTTTCAGAATCTGTTTTTAGTCTTCCATGGCATACTTGGGGTTTCTCACAGTTCTCGCTCGATGTGCTAAAGAGTCATCAGAGATCGCTATAATCACCCCACGCGGGTGTGAATATCGCGACAAACGATGCAATGCTCGACCAATCAGAGCGCCGAATATCTATAATACAACAACAACATCTTTATTTCTTACATTAAATATACAAATATCACACCACCTGCAAATAGCAAGGCTAATCGAGGCAGGTGGTGTGTAGACGGCTTAAGATTTATTACGAATAGTTGAAGTGAAAAAGTACCATATTTATAATAAAAAAGGTCAGTCACGAGAGAAATTGAGATAAGAAAATCGAGGCAGCTATTTAGATAAGCGGGGGCTAATATTTTTTAAAATCGGAGATTATCGTGTTTAGGTCAGCATATCTATCATATCTATAATCACCTGAGTAATTATACTAATACATTATATTAAGGACTAACGATATCACTCGCTCGCTCGTTAATACGATGTTATAGGTACACATTAATGAAAGGTTTGGTTATGTCTTACTTGGTGGAAGTGAAATATTGAGTTGAGACACCTGCTACCAGATGGACTCCTTAACTACTGGGAGATACGCGCGCTTGTCAGACTCTTAAATAAATACCCCCAGTTATAGTTCGTCGAGAAAAAATTTCAGGTGTCTTTAATAACTTTGGAAATCATCGTGAACCCTGCTTCTGAGTATAAGTGTGATTTCCGACTTCCAGTTACTTTTCAAGGAGAATTTAAATTTAACCCAAATTTTCCTATCATAACGCTGTCGCATCAGCCACCATATTGAGTTATCATGTCGTTTTTTTTCGGCTGTATTTAACCAGAGAACAACAGGGACAACCAAGTGACGTCGCAAAATTCAAAATGGCGGCGCGCTAAATTTTCTTTAGCTTTTTCCTTTCCTTTGAGAGTCTTCTTCTTTCTGTTAAAACAGTGATGGTTCTTGATCTATAAAGTACATTCATGGCCGTTATGATTTTCTCGTTCTCTCTCTCTATTTTTTTTCTTTAGTCTCTATTATACAAGAATGCTAAAGACGCCTCTCATAGAAGTCGATTGTCAAGTGAAATGATGATCTACCACATGACGGTAATTAAAATACTTTACACTGGGGACGTGTTCGATTTTCCTTAACGCAAAACAGATAAAAATAGAACTTTTGAAAGACTTACCGCTAAAAATCTTGGTAGATTTTTTATGATAGATTCCACGTTAAATTTGGCAAAAAAAAACTAGAAACTAACGAAGCTCGATTGTGCAAAAAGGCGACCTATTTACTAGTATTTGAAGCATAATTTGACGCGAACAGTTCTAAGTAATCATCTTTAATTCTTCTTTAACCCATATAGAAAGCTTCAGTAAAATTACCATTAAAAATATTTCTAAACCAAGGTAATTTTTTTTCGCACAAATATCTAGAAAAAGGAATTTTAAAAAAATTGCGGGGAATTATGTAGAAAGGATATAATATAAAAAATCAAGAGTCCTAGTGTTTGTCTTCTTTATTATTGATGATGATGATGATGATGATGATGATGGTTTTGATAAATACAACACTCGTCTACTGAGAGGGTGATGGCACACTAGAATGTAATTATCTGTGCATAGATTGGAGTCAAGTTTTTTTTTTAATTTACTTTTTTAATTACTTACGTGTTTTTACTTATAAGAGCCACATGTGTAACTGATTGAAGGGTTTTATTGTTCTTATCCCATGAAGGTCAATCAAGCTGAAGTAGACGCCTTAATCACCAAACCAATTAGCAAGACAGAAGAAATACACTCACGGTTCCGTCTTTTCGCTTGTGCACCTAGAACTATTTTACCAGATTCTACGTTACCAGTAGGTTATCTTTTAATTCCTCATAATACCAGGCAACCTTATCGCTTACTCGTTTGCAAAATAGTTGATTGGGGGGGGGGGGGGGGGGGGGGCAAGAAAGATAGAGGGATAACTGACGTTTACCTCTTGCATTATTGGGCAATGATTTTTCTCAAATTTTAGGGCACATCGCCTCTTTAAGATGGACGCTTTAATTTACGAAATGCTCTTTATCAGAGAAAGAAACCTAAACTAAACGCTCTATCTGACTTTATCAAAGCAAAACTATTTACCTTATAATTAGCACCTTTTACACTTTATATTGTATTTTTCTCTTTTAATCACATGCAACTAAACTTTTTCACACATAACTCCCTATATAAGGATCTCACGGAATTAAGAACTTCACGAATTTGAAAACGATGACATGGAGTCACGAAACATCACTCATTGCTATCGCTAATTTTTATTGTCAACATGAAATCGAAGGAAACAAGTCTCTCGTTATCGCTACAATGAATCGTCATCATTTTCTATACTGATCCTACTCGTGTGCGAAAATGTTTTTGTTAACGATGATGTTGTTATTGTTATCATTTCCGTTTTCTTGTTAAATTATAACAGCGATCAACAACTATAACTGATTATATTCGTCAATATCTTTTCTCTATGTAGGCTTGCCTTTGTATGTTTGAAGACCTTGGTATGATAGAGAAGTGGAGGATACCCAAAGAAGTTTTAGTAAGGTATATACCGACCAGACCCTGCTTTCATGAAAAAAGCCAAAATAACATTACTGTGGCGAAGGGAAAGTGCGAGCGAAGTAGGAGGGAACAAAGAATTTAACCTTATACTTTGGAGAAGTCATACTCTGTGGGTCGGTTATCGAAGTCTAGCTCAGACCGTGGTTTTGCAAATCTTTGGACCTTCAGATCTCTTTTGTAGTGGGTTATTTTTAAGAAGATAGATGCTTTTCTTGTGTACCCTATACACTCTAAATGAGAAAGATCTGTTTTAGCCCTAAAAATAGGGCCGTTTCGGTGAGTTAAATACAGTCCTATTTTTGAGTCTAATTTGGCTCCCTTAAGTAAGGGCCAATACAGTCCAATTAGCTAAGCCTGATTTGGTCCCAGGGCTGAAATGGGCCCTACCGTGGGCTGGAATAGCCTTTGGATCGAGCTTGTTTGGCCTACATTGTGTTCAAATGGCTCCAGGAAGGGCTGAATCAGACTTTGGCCTGCAGGGCTGAATTGACACTTTGGGGCTGAAACAGATCTTTTCAATTTTCAGTGTATGCTTTCATGAAACTTTTTACGATAAATGGTGTTTACGTGAAAGCGTTAGGCAACTGGAAAATGACCTAGAACGTTGTTTTTCAAACACCGGCTGAACTCCGTGTAAATAAGTGGCCTATGTCTTTTTTTCCGTTATCGCGATTTCCATGTTCATTCTTTGTCTGCTAGAAAAACTAAAGTAGTTGCAAAACATTGATAAAAAGCCTCTTTAGGTCCTTGTTATTTGTTCTTCTGGTTTGTTTGTTTGTTCGTTCGTTTTTTGGGAGGGAAGGACGCAGTGGTGGAATTTTTTGAAGCCTACTTCCTATTTGATAGATTATACTGTCATTAAGAAACCAAAGCCCCAAAGCGTCATAATTTTGATAAGATGAAGGGAGACACCAAGTGAGCCAAGATGTTCGAAGCTTGATTAGCCTCGGATTAACTGTAAGCGTAACATTCGAGTTGTCATGTTAACAAACCCTGGATTTGCGCTAATCATATTTCGAACATCATCTCATGCCAGAACCCAAACACTTAAATTACTAAACCACCATTATGCTGATTTTTCTCGTTTTCAAACTCCTTGCTTATGCGAATTGTCGAGGAGTTGCTTAACGACTCGTGCGTCTCCTTCCTAGGACAAAGGGCAATGGAGTCTGATAATCCTGGGCGCGATCCATTCAACCAAAATTTCCGCAAATTTCGGTCCAAAACGCAATGGATCGGTTCGGTCCAACCGGAAAAGTTTCGAAAAGAACGGGTCCACCTTTTGAGGTGGACCACTTTTCCCGGTCGGTCCGGTTGGAATTTTGGTTGAATAGATCGCGCCCCCTAAGTATGTTGCCAAACCGCACTTTAACAAATATTGTTACGGTATCTTTACGAAATTTCCAGTACAAATGTGGTTGTCACCACAGCAAACCAATCAACGCGCGAGAAGTCACTAAGTTGTTGTTAATTCAAATATTGATTGCAGATTTTTGCTGATGGTCAGAAAAGGTTACAGGAATCCTCCGTATCACAACTGGGGTCACGCTTTCACTGTCGCTCATTTCTGTTACCTTCTCTTCAAGAATGCCAAGATAAGCAACAACTTAAGGTAGGCGGTCTGAATGAGACCATACATCCTAACCCAAATAGTCGCCTTGATTTCTCGATGGTCTTGTTTTTTTAAGCGATTTGCAGTGAACGGCCAAGGTGTTCCGACAATTATAGGGAAATCAGCCCACGCACAGACTTCTGGCCCCATAATGATCCGATCTGGTCTTGTATTCTGGATTCCACGTTGTGGCAGGTGCTGGACTCCCGGATTCTTTGTCAGCGGAACTTGGATTATGGATTCCTTGAGCTGAATTCCGGATTTACAAATCCCTGGATTCCAGATTTTCAAATTCGGGATTCCGGATTCCACAAGCAGAAATTTCCCGGATTCTGGATTCCTCAAGCAACGTTTCCTGGATTCCAGAATCCGGATTACCTTACATGGGGCGAGACTCCAGTTGTATGCAAGCGGTTGCGATCGCCCTAATCGTCCGTACAGTCCCCTTTCGCATCAGAGGTGATTCCATATGACCGACGGGATCGCCGGAACACTTTTGAAGACGAATTGAAAGTCGAAACAGTCTGGGCAATCATTATTGCTTTAAACAGTGTACAGAGCTGATGTTCATGTGGTGCACTACGCCGCCGTTACATAATTTTAGTATATTTCTAAACAGGGAAATTCAAAGGTCTTTTAAACACACTGTTGCCTTTTTTTTCTATTTGACAGAGATGTTGAAATGCTGGCGTTGTTTGTGGCCTGCCTGTGTCATGATATTGACCACAGGGGCACCACAAATTCTTTCCAGGTGTCTTCGGTAAGTAAAATTACTGGTTCTGTCCTATTATGTGCCATTCTTTTTAACCTGAAAGTGTGTGTGTTTGCTTTTTTTTTTTTTGTTTGGTTTGTTTTTTTCTTTTGTTTACTGCTCAATGGCGTTCGCTTTTTTAACTGTTTTCAGGGATCAACACTCGCAGCGCTTTATAGCTCGAAGGGTTCTGTATTAGAGGTACGTGCAGTATGATTGTTGTTGTTATTATTATTGATGTTTTTGTTTATTTGTAGTTGGTTTTTTCTTCCTTTTTCTCCTACGCCCACCAACACTTTCGAAATTACGCGATGGTGCAATTTGGTGTAATTGACCTCAAATCGCATACGTTATCGCGTGCATAATTGGTAAAAAAAAATCTCCGTATTCCAATAAAGTAAAAAATGAATTCTAACTTTCACTAAAACTGATCGAAGTTAAAGGTGAGGTTAAAGGTGAAGTTAAATAGTCTTGAAAGACATCTTTAAGCTCTGATTGCTCTTGTTGGTGATCGTTGGGCAGCTCAGCCAGTTTGATTTTCAAAGACAAATGGAGTGGACGGCGGTGTGACTCGTCTTGTAATATTACTCAGAAAAGCAGACTCAACTTGGTTGTTTTGTGTACACTTACTTGAGCTCAGTATATTGAGTGAAAGAATAATGGTCGCCTCATTTACTGTATGTAAAACCGACTAGCATTTACTTTATTTGCTATTTTGCAGAGACATCATTTTGCTCAAACCATGTGCATCCTCAACTCAGAAGGTTGTAATATTTTCAAGAATTTAACCGGAAAGGTGAGATTTCTTTGCGTCGTTTGGGTATTTATTTAACCACGTCAGGAAAAGCTCAGTCGGTATGCGCTGGTCTACAGAGCGGGAGGTTGCGAGTTCGTTCCTTGGAGCGTGTTATAATAACTGGATAACTGCCCTACAAGCGCTTAGACCTCCACGTGGCTTAGATGATCATATAGAAATTGTCCCATCCTCTGAATTAATAAATCATTACATTATTTTATCTTCTCGTTGTTTTACTTGTAACAAGAATTCAGACGTTTTTAACAGTCCATCGATTATTCAACAGAGTCTGTCGTCTCATTGGGCCCGTTTCTCAAAACTCCAGGAATGTTCCAGGCAACGTTTCTCGCATGTAGTTATATTTCAGGGATCAGTTGTGCAGGTCCAGGGTCATAAACCTGTCCACACTGTTTTGTTAACCGATAGCTTTATTGGATTACTTTCTATTGAAAACTATTGAAATTTGTAGCTCGAGTGCATGCGCCGTCAACAGCTTTCTCGGAGACTTTTGGATGTTTCTTGGTGTTGCGGAAACCATTGTTGGTTAGGTATTGCGTTGTGGCCGGTGGTTATTGTTTAGTATCTTTTCAATCTTTTGTGTTACGTCATTTTGGTGATTGAACACCAACACCAAGAAACCACGGACTTTTCAAAAACGGACTCTAGAAGGAAGAACAGACACTCTAGGGACGAGATTGCAGCACCATTTCATTTGAATATAAGATCGTTATTTGCTTTTCTTAGGACTACGAAGAAGTCTTTGGTCTCATCCGTGATATCATTTTGGCAACAGACCTCGCTCATCATTTGAAAATCCTCAGTGACATCAAGAAAATGGCGAAAGGTGAGCTGAGGAGATCATTGATTCGTTCGTTTTACTGTTATCGTGGTGGGACACTTTCAGGCTTTAAAATTCAGGTAGAAGAGACTTCAATGCAAATTTCTCTTTACACTACACAACAGAAAGTTGCAGAGCTCCCATTAACGTTCACAAATACCAGCACATCGTCTGTTTTTCAAGTTCACGCGGTCTGTCCTTTTTTCCTTCTGCAGTTTTGCCTATCCATACACTTATTCAAAGATGGTGGCAAATTTGGTCTTTCTTTTTTCTTCATCGCATAATACGCATCCAGTGCCTCGTTTTGATGTAAACGTTAATTTTCATTCCCCAGTTGCCGTTGAGCGGATAGTTAGCGCAAACATAAAGGGAAAGTAATATTGCCACCGTTTTGTAACAAGGTGTATGCCGTCTTTTGGATTTCATTTTTCTCTTTTGTGCCCTTTAGTTATTACTGCGCTTTTCAAGAACGCGTTTTTCGCTGCCGTCAAACATCAAAGTGGACCTCTGGACCTCTTGGGAAGCAGAAGTTTACTTTAACGGGTTCAAAACGTCCTGGTTTGTGACTTGTGATTGGTGTATTTCGATCCGTTTTGTGTGTTTCGTTGTTTTAGGGTTCGTTGCTTGTGCTCGTTATGATTGACGGCAGTGAAAAACGCAATTTTGAAGGCGGCTTTTGAACTTCAGAGTTCGCGTGTTTCTGAAAAGCGTAGTGACGTGCGGTTTTCATCTGTTCTGCAGTTCTCAATTACATTCCCTAACACTGCATGACTTAAACTAAAAGCACAGCTGTATAAGATGTGCAACTGTCCTCAGTCACACTTCTCGTATGTTTGTCTACAGACGGATTCAATGCTGACTCTGCAGACCATCACACTCTCCTTCTGTTTCTTATGATGACAGCTAGTGATCTCTCTGATCAAACGAAAAACTGGGAGGGAACAAGGAGAACAGCGGTAGATGTCTCATTCTGTTTCCTACTGAAATACCAAAAATGAACGAAATCAGGTTTTTTACAGGCCGTTAATAACATTAAATGAAAAATCTCAGTGGTAGCGTGGAGAGAAACAAGAATAAACTCAACTCCCATTTCCAGCCTAGACCCGAGGCTTTCCAGCTCGGCTGCAACCGGGTTCTACTCTCGCGCGCTGATCTCACCCAAAAGAACGAGCCCAGGCTCCAGTTGGTCAAAAGGTGGATAATGCTATCCATCGGATAAATCACTGTCCAGCGGATACGTATTAGGGAAACCAATTGCACTATCCACTGGATAAGGATTTATAAGGTGGGTAACGCTATCCACCTTTTGAACAACTGGGACCAGAACGAGAATGTGAGCTCTTGACCACCCTTTCCCAGACTACACGCGGATAACACGTAAAGATAAGATGTCTAGGGACCAAGCTACCACGTGTATATGTTACAGCGTCGCCTCTGGGACTCGAACCTAGGCCACTTCTGCGATAGGCGAGCGCGCTCATCATCCTTGCCCGTCTAAATTCACTTGGTAGCCAATTAGCAGCTTAAATAAGGGTGTTGGCAACTATCATTCTGTTGGTAATTTATTTTCCTGCTTGATTTGTTACTTGTAGGACCTGATTTACACCGAGTTCTTCTCACAGGGTGACATGGTGAGTATCAAGTCAAGCGGGGACCCTGAATTGGCCGGGCGACAGGCGTTCGGTGCATGCTTTTCATCAGACCAAAATGTTGGGAAATTTTGACGAAATAATTATGTTAATGAAACGGTGTGAGAATTTGTTAGTTGGTGCTTTAAATTAGATTTCTGTTTTTTTTTTTTATTCTGACCTCTGCCCGGTCGCTTTGCCACTCATTGTTACTGCTGACAAATGTAAATATCCTAAGGACCTTGAAACTGAGAAAAAGAAAACAATTTCAGGGTAAAGCTTGGTATGTACTGTTATACTTATTCTAGGCTGGCCTTCTTTTTCTCAACTTTTAACTTGTCGCTGTCTAATTTTTTCGCCATTCTGTTCTTTTGTCCAAACCAGTTCGCATGGGATTATCTACTCCTTGTTTGTTTGCCAATTCCCCTCTCTTTTTTTTCTTCACAGGAAAAAGGCATGGGGATCACCCCAATTGAAATGATGGACAGAGAGCGAGCATGCATTCCTAAGTTGCAGATCGATTTCCTCGATGCGATAGCAGTTCCAGTGTACAGGTTAGTTTGTAATGTAAACAATACCAGAACTCCTGCTCTACTCTTCAGATGAATGTTTCCATCCAGAAAGTCCATTTTTTCGGTTTCTGGGACTTAGAAAAAATGTTTAAACTAAAGTTCATCCCTGCAGTATTCTTTTACTCACGAAAGTCGACACTGGCAATCTGGCTAAGACGGCTTTCAGTCCGCCTTTTCTCGTAGATCTGTTGCAACAACAAAAACAAAAAAATGCATTGCTTTAGGCTAATGATGGTTACTTTCGGCACCTCACTAATAAAGCCAGGGGATCCTGTGCAAATGGCACCCTTTCGCCCCATGTAAGGGAATGGAAGTCTTGGATTTTGGATCCCAATCGTTAGTGGGATTCCGGTTTCCTTGAGCTGTATTCCAGATTCCAAAACCCAGGATTCCAGGTTCTACCAGCAAAATTTTCCCGGTGTGCGGATTTCACAAGCAAAAATATCCCGGATTCCGGATAGCGGGGGTTCTGGAGGTTCTAACATGGGGACGGGGCGATACCCCTGCATCACCCTCCAACTCCCAAAAACTGAAAACTTTTGAAATTAACCTTCTAGGTTATTGTCTTCTCTGCTACCGGAGACTCAAGTGGTGCTGGACACAGTTTTGTCCAATAGAAAGAAATGGCAGAAAGCACAGGAAGATGGAGACTATGTTCATCGTCCTGTCACGGCTACTGCCGGCAAAGAAAGCCATGCAATAGAAAATGGAAAGGTCGCTCATTAAGAAGTAATTGTCATAACTTTTTTTGTGCAGGATCTGATTTCTTATTTGAGGTACATGGTATTGTGGCCTTTTCAATTGAAGCCCAGTTTTGAAGTGACATTTTATGCCGTTTTGATTTTAGTTGAAGTTGAAGGGCAAAGGAAAGGAAAAACTTCCTTTGGTGTCTGCCGAAAGGTTTGAAACGATGCGGGACAATTGCCATTTATTGTGTTTGCGGTATCCCTATAACTTAGGGTTAGTTTTGGGTTCACACTTGGTTCCCGAGCGCGCTGCCTCTAATACAAACGCGCCCCCTTTTTAAGAACCCGCAACATATTCGGGTACGGTTTCACTGCCCGAATTGAAGGACGCTAAAGTGGGCACTTGGTTTCTATCCGCTGTTTTTCATATCCATAACTTCTTGCTTCTCTTTGCTCACGTGTTAAAGTGGCGTCTGACAGGGCAACATGGATCGTATACACAGTGACACATCAGGTACCCAAAGTGTGAACTTAACACTATTTTGTACCAGTACCGGGTAATCACAGGGCTAGCGACACTCTCCTCATGAGCTTCAGTGGAGGGTTAGTTGACAAAGGTTTGTGAACTGATGCGCAAGGGCTATAAACACTTGCAGAATAGTTTGGAC
Organism: Porites rus; assembly: GCA_964035705.1. Taxonomy (NCBI): domain Eukaryota; kingdom Metazoa; phylum Cnidaria; class Anthozoa; order Scleractinia; family Poritidae; genus Porites; species Porites rus. The sequence goes on from OZ037999.1 coordinate 11,348,661, forward strand.
ACTCTTGCAGAAAATCTAGGTTTCTTACTTCAGTGTGTCGTGAGTACAATTGCGTCTCCTCCCTCGTCCCTTCCATGGTTGTCCCTGCAAGTTTTGGATTCAATCTAACCTGAGTAATGAGGCCTTCCTTAGGGGTTACGACAGAGGAAATTTGAGATTTGACAGGAAAGGTGGAGGGGCTAGAGGAGGTATGTATCCCTTCGCTCTCTCTCCCCTCTTCGCCCTTTCTGCCGAAAACGCCTGATACTCAGATTAGCTAGGTAATATCTGGGAATCCTTACTACTTTAATAACAGTGGCGTGCGAAGTCTGTTAACTCGTAGATGTTGTGGTTCAGTTGTCAGATTGGGAGATGGTTATGTATGATAAACAAATGCAAATAAAATTTAAATCAAGGACAAAATTGAACCACAATGTAGACACCATTTTGGGCTTTAAAAATTATACCGTGTGTCAAGCATTTTTGCAACTGGTTGTAGCCTGTACTCGCGGGGCAAACAAAGCGCGAGCAACATACACAGAACCAGTATCCTGTTGATATAAAGGGCTTTGGACAAAATCTCGAAAGGTTATGTCTAGGGAGCTTTAGCAACTGGTCGCCGTCTTCGTCACTGAGTGCTAAAGCTCCTAATTAACACATTTCTGCAGCTGCGAACTTAGGTACCTGCCGTCTCTTTTGTATTTGTTCGCTTACTTTTGTTTCTCCTTTTTGAGTGTTCGTTTCTTTGGTTTGTTTGGTGTGTATTTAATAATATTCCAAAGACCGTTGCGCTCTTGATGACCAAGAAGTAACTAATTGAACGAGGCAAAAACAGGAAAACCATTTTTAAAAGAAAAAAAGAAAACGAAAATTACGTTGAAAAATTCATAAACAGGTAGTAAAAGAAGGGAGACAGAAACTGTAATCCATGAAGGAAAATTCAGGTAAATACTGATGACATGTATATTTGGAAGAGTTGTATAGTAAAAATTATTGATAATCTTCCCTATGGAAGTTTTATTTGATTGGGTAATTCAAAGACATTTTCATTTATCTTGATTTTGAATCGTTAATTCCCACATTTTCAATTTTAGTAATAGGATGAAAATCCGTTTTACCATTTCATTTGGACAATTTACGAAGTATTAATTAGTTTAATCAGAGATCTGATTTTAGTATAGAGATCTGATTAATATTTTTGTTTTCATTGTTGAAATAACTTTAAATTTGTCGTTGAGTTTTTTTCTTCTCTTTGATAAGGACAGCCTTATTTTGAGCGTTTTCAGGGATAACGCCCTACTCTGTATTTGCTGTAAAATTTATTGTTAGTGTACAGTTGCAAGCTTACGTTAAGATTCTGAACCGAGAAACTCGTTATTTATTTAAAGGAAAATATTGTTATACTATAAAGATATTGAAGAGTAGCAAAATAAACTCCCCCGAAAGAAGTCCTTGGCCGTCGGTCAGTGTCTGTTTATATTGTTTAATGGAATAATAAACTGATTCAAATTTCATATATTGGAATTGTGGAATGCGGACGTTGTGTCTTCAACTGCGAGGATCTTTGCATTTACTTTTAAACGGATTGCAAGGTTGAAACAGGTTTGGGAAGATTTTTGATTGCCCAATATTTCGGTTTAAAGGCAAAACTTACCTTCATCAAATTCTTGGAAAAGCTGGGTAAAAATATTTCAGTGGCGGTTCCAGACCTTCAGATTATGGGTGGGGGAGGGGGGGGGGGGTGCCCGGTCATCAAACTCCTGAGGTAAGGAGGGGGGCCGGTCTCAAAAAAAAAAAAAAAAAAAAAGTTTTCGGCTCTTTGGGCCTCAGTTTGGTCTAAAAATAAGGCCGGGGCCCTTCCCTGGATCCACCACTGTGAATTTGGTGTTACAATATTTAAAAATGCTAAAATAGGAAGATAAAAATGTGATTGGCAGAGAAAGACAAAAGAGGGAAACCTGTATACAGAGGTTTTATAAAAGAAAAAAAAATAGATTAGTTATTTTAATCCTGGTACAACACTGGGTTAGGTTAACCCACGATTGGTTTTTATCTTAGCCTATAGCCTTCGGTTGTTCAAACGCTGGATATCGCTATCCACCGGATTAATCACTATCCAGCGGATAAGTATAAGGGAAATTAATTGCGTTATCCAATGGATAGAGAGATCTATCCATCGGATAGCGCTATCCACCTGGCCCCGGTTGTTCAAACGTTGGATAGCGCTATCCACCGGATAAATCACTATCCAGCGGATAAGTATAAGGGAAATTAATTGCGTTATCCAATGGATAGAGAGATTTATCCATCGGATAGCGCTATCCACCTGGCCCCGGTTGTTCAAACGTTGGATAGCGCTATCCACCGGATAAATCACTATCCAGCGGATAAGTATTACGGAAATCAATTACGCTATCCGCTGGATAGTGATTTATCCGGTGGATAGCGCTATCCGACGTTTGAACAACCGGGGCCTGTTGAACAGCTGGGGCCTGAACTACACTAGAACCTCTGTTAAGGGGACACTCCCGGGACCGAGACAAATGTTCCTTCAAAAGAGGTGTTCCGTGAATAGAGGTTGGGCTGGGGTTTGTTAACTTTAAACCAACAAAGACAACATAAAACAATTCATCATTAGCTTATCTCTGCGACATTATACCTTAAATTCACACAAGTGCATTTCATCGATATAAAGTGAGAATGTTCAGTTTGTGAAGGCTGCCATCATTGTGATTAGTGTTCACTTAAAGATATCAACCCTCTTTGTGGTTAGTCACGATTTGAGTGCTAAGGTGCCCCCTGAATGGAGGTCAAACCCTAGTTTCGGTACTCAAAAAAAATGTCTCTTTACCCTGAATAGAGGTGTCCCCTCAATAGAGGTAACAGATACAAAGATTATGCGAACGTTTCTCCGGGACCAAATTTTGTGACCCCTGAATGGAGGTGCCCGAAAGGAGAGGTTCAACTATCTCGTATATTTTAGGTTAACATGTGGGTGTCCGAATAATGACTCTGCAATCGAATTATAGATAAAACTCCAGCAATTGATGTCCCTAGATAGAAGAATTTCCCTAACTTGGGTTTCGTCTTTTAATTATTCACATAAGTATCTAATGCGATTTATCATTTTAATAAATCCAACTTTCCTAAAAGAGGGGAACATGGGGGTTTACGGTATTGCCGTGTTGAGCTTTTTTTGCAAGCGGTATTTCGGTAATTTTGATTTTAATGTGCGGTATTGCGGTATCATCCAGCCTCGCGGTGTGCGGTTTTTCGTCCTTCTGGCTAACGGTATTTGGTAAAAGAAGATCCATCACGGTATTGCGGTACTGTTCATTTGGCCTCTCCTGTCTAATGTAGGTCAATATTTGGAAGACTTTAGACTTAACGGTAAATGAATACACAATTTCTGGCAGTTACTCTATAATAAAATTGGTAGGGCATCCAATCACCTGGCTTTTCAATCTTTGTACCGATCAATTCGAGATCTTCTCACGTTTTTCTCGCTGAGGCTGAGGTTCCTGCTGGTGTATACAAGCTCAGATAAAAAAAAAAAACACGCGAGATGGATACAACATTAAGTAAGCGTTACCGATCATAAATGCGGTATCGGTATTTCGTTCATTTTCGACACGGTATTTCGGTATTTACCATTTTTTCGTACGGTATTGCGGTATTGGGTACCCCCCCCCCCCCCCCCATGTCCCCTCTTAAAAGAATACCGTAAAGAGATCGCGTGACTCTTTGTTTATGGCGCCGTACTGTATTCCGAGAAATCTGGCTAACCGATCACGCGCACAGCTGCCAAATGTGGACCCTATTTCCATGAAAGATTGGTTTCGTTTTTGAGTAGTGTAATTTATTTTTGCGGTTGAAAAGTCTAGTTTTTGAGGGCTTGCTTACATTCAAGGTATGGTTATAAAATACTTTATATAGAATCTTAACACCAATGAATACTTCATCTAATGCAGTACCTTCATATATTGCAGTTTCTTCTTTAGTTTTGAAAAAGATTTGAACATGAACTGCTAGCACAGGCTTTGAACGTGTCGAGACACTTCCGCCCTTAGCGCTTGCAACTTTCTACACAGGTCTGTAGCCTGAACAATCAGCTGTGTAGCCATGTATTTTGAATTGTATAACTAGACTAACTAGCAAAGTCATTTCAAGCAACACAGCTAAATCCGCCATCGACGATCCCTTTAATTTACTGCCTTCCTACGTTTCCTTCGATTGTTTGATGTTGTCCCGGGGCTTTCCGGTCACTCACATACCAACTTTATAGCCTAATTCTACGGGTACGTCTCTCAGTGCAATTTTTATCTCAGGGATATGAGCTTTTAATTTTGCTTTTTAAAACGCAGAAAGTTCAAAGAGCCACTCAGCTATAGAACCAGGAGAATTTCATTCGGAGATTTTCTATAGTGCGAATTTGCATGAGACAAAACCCGTAATCATCGTTGATCAAATGCGATTACCTGCAGTTAGGTGAAATGGTCTCAAAGTGGCTATGTGATTCTGCCGGCCTTCAGACATCGAGGATTACCATTTATTCTCTCTTCACACCCCTCTGTCTATAAAGAAATACTAATGGAAAACAATCATAACGAGCAACTTCATTGTTTTGATATATCTATGAAGTATTATTACTGTTTGAAAATTTTGTTGTTAGAATACCATTCAGACGATTTATCTTCTTTGAAGAGACCCGATCTAGGACATTTTCAGCTCATTTTTTATACATATTTTTTATTATTTTTTGCTGTCCCTCTTGAATGAACTTCAGCTGAATTCCAAGAAAATTAGGCCAGACACGAAAAGCTAAAGGGAGCGCGACTTCCGGTCCTCGTTTGCCGATGTACCATTGCTCAACGTTTTAACATTTGCGCGCACCGTTTTGTCTAAATCTCCCTATAGTCCGGTGGCTTGGTGCAAACAAAAAAGCACCAAACTTTGCATGGTTGTAGCTTAGGGCATGTTAGTCAATATTAGGATCGGTGCCCACAGCTACCTCTTTAGGCTTTGCAGCAACTGCTCGGTGAAGTTCTTTAACAACCTATCATGATGGGTTCTCTGTGCTGAAAATTGCAGTCCCTTGTTTTTTGCCATTTTTGGTTGAAAGTGACATAAAAGGCATGTCAATGGAAAAAGAAACTGCATTACTACTGATTATTATTATCGAAACCAATGACTAAAGCAAGTCAACTTAATGATATAGCAATAATGATTTACCATGGTGGGTATCCTGTACTAAAAATATCAATTTCCTTGTTTTTTGCCATTATTTTGATGAAAATCACATGAAAGACTTGCAAATGAAAAAGGAAATTGTATTGTTATTGAGACCAATGACAAAAACAAGTCTACTAAATGATATATCAGGAAATTCCAAGGAAGATGTTTCAGATACGTACTCAGTCAAATGGCCTTTCAAGATGTCGGTTTGAAGGTGTCTTTACATGACCTATGCGTATCTGCTAGAATTGCCGTTTTTTATGCAAAATTGAGTACAGTTTGAATCACGACAGGTTAAAGTAAAGTTTTAAGCTCTTCTTGGTGATAAATTTGTTATCGAAAGCCACATTTTTGCTTCACATTCTGTGAATTATGAATGACTATACTGAGTTCATTTTCGTACTGGTTAAAATTGATAATATAAATATAGGTATACAGAGCGGACAAAAGCACCTGACTTTGCATGGCTGTAGTTTAGGGCATGTTAGTCAACTTTAGGATCGGTGCCCACAGCTACGTCTTCAGGATTCGCAGCAACTGCTCGGTGAAGTTCTTTAACAATCTTCCCTGTGCTGAAAATTGCAATCCCTTGTTTTTTGCCATTTTTTGATGTGCAAATATTAAAGACCATTTACAAAAATACTGACTTACTCTCTAAAAAATGCATAAAACCTTGAGATGTGTTTTCAGTCCTTAGCTTAGCTAAGGATGTTGACTTGCGCAAATCTAGCTAATGGTAGTGAGTTCCACAGTTTAGGGGCGCAGACTGAAGAAGCCTTGTCCCCCTAAGTTTTCGTGAGTTTTCGAGGTTGTTCTAACAGCTGCTGAGATGCATACCACAAGTTCCTGCAGTGTCTTTGATAAATAAGTCTGTCCGCTAGATAGCTAGGTGGAACGTTATTAAGTGATTTGAAAACTGACAAAAGAAATTTAAAAACCACATAATAACTAACAGGAACCCAGTGAAGGTCAAATAAAATAGGCGTAAATAATTCATTTTCATTTCATTTTATTTGTTTCTCCAGACCTTAGCAGATGATAGTACAGAATTAGATATATAGAGTGAAAAAGTAAGTATCAAATAAAATTTACAAGGAAAGGAAACGAACAATACAAAATTACAGCACTTAAATTAAATTACATTGTATATCGGAAGGAGAGGAGAGGGTCACGTCTAGATAAACTGTGGTTGTGCCCCTTGCAGTTACGTATAGCAAAAAACTTGTAGTTTTTAATAAGAAAAAAAAAAGTACAGGCAAAATTATAAAACTTAGTTCTTATGTTTTTTTGTTAAAAATTAAGTCAAAAAACAGAAAAAAAAAATAGGAAAATGAAATGAAGTCTAGCAGAAAAGAAAACGCGGCCATCCCGCTCGCTGGCCGCTGACCATGTGTTCTAGTTTACGAGTCTCAGTAACGATTCTGAGGTCAGTGTTCTCAACATATTATTAAAAGTTTCTTCAACTCCACTTTTCTAAAACCGCAGTAATTGCAATAATCTATTTTAGATGTAATAAAAAATGCATAGCAATTTCGCTAGACACCTGGTGTGAGATACTTTCTTATCTTTGATAAGTTCCTGAACTGAGTTGTCATCAAATACTACTCCCAGACTCCTGGCCTTGCTGGCGGTGGTTGTCAGCCTTGCATTACCCATATTGAAGTCGCTGAAGAGTGGACGAGTACAGTACATCGAGAAGATAAGCACGATTTCAGTCTGATCGTGATTAGTGAGTTTCAGCTCGTTTCTATACACCAAGATGATATTAGCTGGGATTTGCCAAGGGTAAGAATCGACAAGAGAGGATCTGAAAAACCCATTGGTTTGACGGTATTATCATTTATAGAACGCTCCTTGAAAAAGCACTAGTCCTGTCTTTCTGAGTCTGGCCTGCTTCGATATGCTTGCTTCTCCTTTCTTCCCCTTTCTCGCTGCTTTAGATAACAAATTCATCACCAAGAAGAGGTTAAAACTTCACTCAAACCTCTTGATTAAAACTTGACACAATTTCGCATGAAAAACGGCAATTCTAGTAGATACTTACAGTCGATGTAAAGATCTCCTCAAGCCGCCATCTTGAAAGGCCATTTGGGACAGAGTACGCGTCTGAACACATCTTCCTTGGATTTTCCTGCTAGATCATTTAGTTGACTTGTTTTTTTCATTGATTTCAATAATGATAATATATATATTTTTTCATTTACATGTCTTTCATGTGATTTTCATCAAAATAATGGCAAAAAACAAGGAACTGATATTTTTTTAACACAGGACACCCACTATAGTATATCATTATTTAGTTATATTATTAAGTTGACTTGTTTTAGTCATTGATTTAATAACGACAATAATCATCCAAGTTTATAATTGCATTCACAGAAATATCATCACTGTAATTGCTTTTCATTATTGTTCCTTTATAGACAGTGGTGTGTGTAGAGAAAATGAATGGCAACTCAATGTGTCTGAAGGTAGGATCACATACATTCTAGCCACTTGTGAAGTGTCTCATTAGTAGTGAGTGGATGAAATAATAGGAGATAATGCTACAGTGAAAATGACAAGTAAATGCTGGTAATTAGAGAAAAAAATTATTGTTAGGTGAATTACAGCAAGAGAGTGTTTGCACTTGTTGTAGTACGTTATCACACTTGACACAACTAATTTTTTGTAACAGCAAAGGTGTAAACATAATCACTTACACTAAAACATGGTCTCAGACTATGTTATTAAGGATGCAGTTGAGGAGAACTATGAAAGTGATCATGACTCATGATTATTGAATATGGGGTACTCTCATTAGCACTAAATTATCACTGTAAAAATACCAAATCGTTTATGAATCAAGGTGTTTATAGTTATTTGTGTACATGCATGAGAAACAAATACTCATGCAAGAGTGAATTTGTATGAAATGTCCACATACAAATAACGTTGAAGGTGATCAGTATTTCAATTCTCAACATGCATGAGTTTGTTGATACATGGTTGCCAGAGGCATAGTTTTTTAAATTGCTAGACTGACGGTCAAATGTATACTTTCCCTGACCAAATGAATTGACAATTTGTCCAGATATTAAGTCATTATTAAAATTCAGCCCTCTTTGTCGTGAAAATTAGGCATTTAATTATACATTAATAGCGTTGAAAAATCGCTCATGCAGTATATCAATTTAGTGCCAATCAAAAGGAATGAAACGAAACAAACTCATTTCAAGCCGTCAAACAAGCTCTTTTGAAAGGCGGAAAAATGATCTCCGACGCTCACAATACATCCAAAGTAGCCACGTTACACGTGAAAAACCACGAAAAATTGCCGCACGGAATCATGGAAAGACTGCCTAATCCTCCCTCCAGGTCTAGGTTTTCCGAGAAAGACACATCAGGCGCTTCCCTGCCAAATATGGTATTGGTCACTACAATCATGGTTAGACTCAATTCCTTGAAAGATTGGTTTCGTCTTCAATCTGATTTGGAGTAGTGTAATCTACGTTTACGGTGGAAAAGCCTGGTTTGTAGGCTTAAATTCAAGGCATGGTAATACTTTATGTAGAATCTTAATATCAGTCAGTGCTAGACGAAAAGCTATATATTGCAGGTTCTTCTTTCGTTTTGAAGAAGATTTGTATGGTGGCCGATATAGAAATAAGACGAATAATAGATGGCAAAACGTATACAAACTTAACAAAAAACACCCCAACTTAATTAACATCATGTCAACTTAATGATACCCAGGCAAACTTAATAAAACGCATGCAAACTCAATAATACGCATGCAAACTTAGTAAAGAGCAAGCAAACTTAATGATACGCGTGAAAACTTAGTAAAGAGCATTCAAAGTTATTAATACGCATGCAGACTTAATAAAACGCACGCGAACTTAGTAAAGAGCATTCAAAGTTAATAATACGCATGCAAACTTAATAAAACGCATGCAAACTTAGTAAAGAGCATTCAAAGTTAATAATACGCATGCGAACTTAATAAAACGCATGCAAACTTAGTAAAGAGCATGCAAACTTAATAATACGCATGCAAACTTAGTAAAGAGCATGCAAACTTAATAATACGCATGCAAACTTAGTAAAGAGCAAGCAAACTAAATGATACGCAAGCAAACGTAATAATATGCATGCAAACTTAGTAAATAGCATTCAAACTTAATAATACGCATGCAAACTTAATAAAGCGCGTGTAAACTTAATAATATGCTTTCATACTTAACGGAACATGCGCCACCTTAGCAAAGAGCATACAGCTGGCGGTGTTCTGATTACTTAGCAGCCTGGCTTTTTTTCCATGTTTTTGGCGCGTTCGGACCGTTCGTATACTCTTTACTAAGTTTGCACGCGTATAATTAAGTTTGCATGCTCTTTACTAAGTTTGCACGCGTATCATTAAGTTTGCTTGCTCTTTACTAAGTTTGCATGCGTTTTATTACGTTTGCTTGCGTATCATTAAGTTTGCTTGCTCTTTACTAAGTTTGCATGCGTATTATTAAGTTTGCATGCTCTTTACGAAGTTTGCATGCTCTTTACTACGTTTGCATACGTTTTATTAAGTTTGCATACTCTTTACTAAGTTTGCATGCCTATTATTACGTTTGCTTGCGTATCATTAAGTTTGCTTGCTCTTTACTAAGTTTGCATGCGTTTTATTAAGTTTGCATACTCTACTAAGTTTGCATGCTCTTTACTAAGTTTGCATGCGTTTTATTAAGTTTGCATACTCTTTACTTAGTTTGCATGCTCTTTACTACGTTTGCATGCGTTTTATTAAGTTTGCATGCTCTTTACTAAGTTTGCATGCTTTCTACTAAGTTTGCATGCGTTTTATTAAGTTTGCATACTCTTTACTAAGTTTGCATGCGTTTTATGAAGTTTGCATGATGTTAATAAGTTTGCATGTTTTTTTCTAAGTTTGTGTACGTTTTGCCATCTATTATTTGTGTGTAGTGCCTATATCGGCCACCATAGATTTGAGCTCTGAACGAATCGAATCACTTCCGCCCTGTCAGAGTTCTTTGCAACGTGAGTTCTACACATGACGTCTCGAGCCTTACCAATGAGCTGTGGTGTAGTCATACATTTCGTACCGTATAGCTAACGGATCTGTCTAAAGCAAAACAGCTAAATGCTCTATCAGTGATTTATTTCCTGTCGTTTTACAATTCTTAGCCTTCGATTGTTTGGTATTGTCCCGGTGTTGTCGTTTACCGGCTCTTTTTGGGTACTCTCATACGTCGTATATAGCTTCTACGGGCATGTCTTTCAGTGCAATTCATAGCTGGGGCATATGAGCTTTTTATTTGGCACTATAAAAGGTAGAAAGTACAAAGAGTTCTTCAGCTGTGGTTCCAGTATTCTGACAATTCTGTAGCGCGAATTTGCATGAAACAAAACCGACAAACATCGTCGAACACCGGTGATTATATTACCTGCTCAGTGTCAATTGTCTTGATCTCAAAGTGGCTAGAATGTATGTGATCCTTCCTTCGGCCACATTGAGTTGCCATTGATTTTCTCTGCACACGCCACAGTCCATAAAGGAACAATAATGAAAAGCAATTACAGTGGGCAACTTTAATGAGGTGATATTTCTGTGAATGAAATTATAAACTTGGATGATTATTGTCGTTATTATTGCTTTTAAAAATGTTAGTTGTCGGAGTACGATTACTTGTTTTTAAGAGAATCTGTCTGGTACATTTTTAGCTTTACTTCTTAAGACTTTTATTATTATTATTCTTTACTGTCTCTCGACCTTGACTGAAGTTCAACTAAATTCCAAGGAAATTGGGCAAGACGTGAGAACAGGAAAACGCACGGAAAGGACTGAACGCGACTTGTGTTCAATTTGCTGATCTGCCATAGGCCAATTCTTTCGTTCTTACATCCTCGCGCCCCTAAATCACTGTTTTCACGTTGTGGTACGTTGTCTAAATCTCCCTAATGGTAATTTGAAGAAGCTGATTGTGTTGAATTTTCTAGGAACACCATATGCATTACATCATTGTTTTTCATTGTTTTCATTGTTTTTTTTTTTTTTAATTGTGTTGAATTTTCTAGGAACACCATATGCATTACATCATTGTTTTTTTCATTGTTTTCATTTTTTTTTTCTTCAAACCACCCTTCACAGTTCCGTTTTACTTGGTTATTATATTATACGTGCTGGGCTCATCCCACCTATCCATTCCTGGCTTCACTATTACATCTTCTAAAATAGAATCCTGCATGTAGGCTGAATCTGATTCGATATTTTCTCCTTTTAATGCTTTAACCCACGCAAAGTTTATTTGTCATGGATTCCGTTTTCTTTTTATCGCAGAGGTAGAAGATCTCCCTGTTTTTGACCCGTACAATTCAGCAGGGTGTGTAGATCTCTAAATAATTTCCCCTTTTTGTGCCACTCACCATAATAGCGTGACAAACCTCATCTCTAACTTCGACTTACTCACCGAAGCCTTTTACAGTCCAGGTTGAACTTGTTGTGTTGGAGTGTTTTCAGGTGACGTCACGGTGGCCATATTGGTGTCCCAAACAAATCCTGTGGGATTTGAACTCTTATCTTAAGTAAACACTTTCTTTTGTTCCAATAAGTCTTCAAAGATGTCACGGGAGTGAAAACGCTCTATAGACCTACAGGGTTGTACGCACGTCTTGTGATAATTCTTTAGAGAAAGGTTTCATTCAAATTCCGTCTTTTTCCGTGCATTTATGCGCTTCATTTATGGATTAAAAAGGGGCAAATTCTCCCAAGGATTCATTGCGAAAACAATGCTAACAAGCAAAAAAGACTCTATTGGCATTTAAGCTCCATCTTAATCGTAACTGAATCATCATAATTACATCTGAATTGCAATATCAGTCAAGTTAACGACGTGAAAAAACTGAGTATGTAACTTTTCTCTAGGTATAATTCCAAGTCCATTTTTTGCACCAAGATGATGATCTCTGATGAGGAGAGAAGATGGATTGTCGTAGGAATTGCAATGAACAAAATCCTTTCTCCAGTCCTTCTGGAACCTATCAAGAAGGGAATGGAGGCTACAGTAGCGAAACTGGATACTCACTGTGGAAGTCTGACCCTACCTTGTACTCTTAAGACATTGAGTTACAGTCAAGTAAAAAATGATTCCATGCTCAAGAAGCTGTCGTTCCAAAATATAAATAACAATGTGCATCTGGACAAGAAAGCGTTCAATTACAACGTCAACAGCGCAGTAGACTTGGCCAAGATTTTTCTGCCTTGTTATCTTGCCCATTTTGGGGATTTTGATAATTCACTGGATATAAGTGCTTCCCTTCGCTTATTAGGATGTACACAAGTTGTACCGGCACCCTTCACAAACGCTATCAAGAATTCAGCTGATGACGTCAGGGACAACGTAAGAAATAAGTGGGGTCATTTTAACCTAACCGATTGGACTGAAGCCTTCTTTATTGATTGTTTTTCCAAGATGGAGACGTTGGTGAGGCTTCTGGGCCTTGCTGCAGCAGATGAAAAGAATACATTGGATGATCTCACTGACTGGAAAACAAAAGGTATTCTTCAGATATTCATTTGGGGTGAGGTCGATTGGCTTTGGGGAAAATACAAAGCCAGGTTTAAGTTACAAATGCTTTATTGATTTCTGTAGAGACAGTTTTCACCCGTGAAAATGGTGGAAGCTGAATTGAAACTTTATGAATTCTCAATTTGTTGTATGTAGAGACTTCGCTTCTGAACTTCGACATCTCCCGTTTGGAGTCCCGTAAGGGTCGGTCCTGGGTCCAACTTAATATCAACATAATTAACATGTCTTAAGCATGTCACAATTCTGATGTTGCGCTAATTGTAGACGATACCGAGATTCATCTTAGTTCCAAAGTCGTTGGCGAGGCCGAGTACAGAATTAAATATGACTAATAACGGTCTTGTTTGTAACGCGAAAAAGACGGTGACAATGGTTATTGCATCACACAGGGCAGTCGCAGCCGCCACAGAATGATGTTCGTATCAGGGGGAGGGGGGGGGGGGGGTTACTGCCACATCTGGGCTATATAGGTATGTGCCGCCGTGAAGGGTATGGTCTTCAAGCAGTTCACTCTAGAATAGGGTATATAAAACAGAGCGTTTGGATCTAGAATAGGGTATCATTTCTCAGGAAACTGATAAGTTGGTTGAAGATTTTATCTAAACTAGGGAAACAGCTACTCTAGGATAGGGGGGATTTGCGGAGTTTGCTCTAGTATAGGGTAGCAAAATTTAGCTGTACTAGCTCTGGTATAGGATAAGGGTTCCAGGGTCCCAGCGACACATCCCCACCCCGAAATTCCTAAAGTACCCCCCCCCCCCCGGGGGGGTTCGTATGTCCTACGGTGATTCGATTCTATCGCTGGTTTTCAGTGTCACGCCATTTAAAAAATAGATCAAAATAAAATCAAAACCGTTCAGTAGATAAAGTCCGGAATCTGGGAAATGAAAGGAGGTAAATATACAAAGACCCTCGCCAAGATTCAGGCCAGAAGAATATTCTGTGTACGAGATATCCGAAGAAATGATTTACCCTAATTTATAGAGATTTGTATGGAGAAGCCATGCTGGTGCCCACCTGGGTGAGCTCCAACATGGCGGACGGAAACCAACAGAAACATCTGCTACCGAGTTTTGCTACAAAAGCGTGAATTTATACTCATAAACATTAAAGTAATACTTTTTCTAATGCATTAACTGTTTATATAGCAAAATTTCACGGAATATGTCACTTTTTTAACCTACATGACAGCCCTCTCGACCGTCATGTAAATGCCATGTCACGCAATAGCTTAGAAATTCAAGCGTACCCTATCACAAAACCAATAACCCTTTTGAAGCGAAAATTTGTATGAAAATTATAGTTTTCAGCTGCTCTAATACATCATGAAAGTAAAATCTCAGTGGGATCAACAGTTTCGTATTTTGAATTTCAGTGAATTTTAGCAGAAGAGATCCTTTAAGTACCACGATGTGATAGTCAGACAAATCGTTGTCTTGGAACAGTCACGTGTCTTATGTCGCCTCCAGAGTCTACCCTAAACTTAACCTGATGAATAGGATTTCGTCCTCTCTGGAGCCAACTGCCCTTTTGACGATTTATAAAGCGACAATTTTACCTTTTTTAGATTACGGTTTGTATGATATGGGGATCCTGTTCCAAGGAGAACTCTGATTTTTTACTGAGACCGAATACAAAACAAAGCTATGAGAACTATCTTAAGGGTAAACTACCTGACTTGTTCACAAACGATGAGAGACAAACTAGCTAGGAATTTTAAGGCTATCTAGTAGGCGAAGATTTATGCGTCTGTAGCTAGTGTTGAAAAAATCTGCGTTGTTCTACGCAACTTAATAAGTATATGAACTTGAGATCCGAATGCCGTGGTAGGACCTTAAGAGATAGACGAGAAATTCATCTGCCTAAAAAATCCACTATTGGCCAGTCTACGTTTTAAATCACCGGAGAAAAGGCTTGGAACGAGCTACCCAATGAATTACGGGCTGATCGCCTGACTTTAGGATCTTTTAAAGGAAAGACATACTTTAAGTGTTTGCAAGAATAAGACAAAACACAGCATGAATGTAGATTATAGATTAATTCATTTTATTTTTTTAACACCCTTTTTATTGTAAATATTAGTCCTTCCGCTTTTTTACTACTATTATTGTTTTTTTTTTTTCATCTTGAAACATTTTATTACTGCACATATGCTTATATACTAGCTGTTTTTTTGAACCCAGCTGATTTATTTTTTGGAGTATAAAATAAAGTGCTTATTATTATTATTATTATTATTATTATTATTATTATTATTATTATTATTATTATTATTATTATTATTATTATTATCGTACGCTCTGTGATACTGTGCTTGAGAGGCTCAAGATCCAGAAGACGACAGCTAGACTTTGTTGACTCAGATTTACAGATCGAAAACATTAATCTTTTTTTTTAGGATTTTTTTAAAAGAATTAGAAATTTAGGAATACGAGATTTTATTCTTTTTAACTTGTTTTCTTTCTAATATCAGAGACGAATACTTTTCTTTTGCCATGGCTTTAATAATTTACTCACTGGACTGCCTGCAAGAGTTATCGATCGCTTCTGAGCCGCAACGAATGTATTTGGGAAATCGTTATTGACGCAGTGATTGTATTTTTATGAGTTATATAATTCTTAATGTTGTCTAACCTCAAATATTTCTGTAAATTATGTACATATTTATAAAGTTGAAAACATATTATTATTATTATTATTAAAATTATTATTATTATTATTATTATTATTATTATTATTATTATTATTATTATTATTATTATATTTAGCCTATTCAACCTACAATTCACCACTTAAGAAACTGTAAGGAAACGGGATCGAGTTCACTGGCTTAAGGCTTGTAGGACTGTTACTGGGGACAGGAAAAGAAGTGGCCATTACTGACCGGTGCGTCCTGAGTAACAAAACCAAAAGTCTTTGTAAAAAATAACTCGGCCAGTTTTCTTATCGTTTCTAAAGTGGCGAATTGTAGACAGTTGTAGTATTGTTTTCAAATTTAAACCATGCAGGTTGCAGATTGTGTATGGGACATGCCGTGGACAAAGACCTTATTAATTTGGTTCAACAAGAAGTACAAAGACTCATTGAGGACCATGCCAACGTAAAGTCAAAATTGAGTGCGTTTGAGGGCGAAGAACAGAGGTTGCAGAGAAAAGAGACCGAAAAAATACTGGAGAAACTTACATGCTTGGATGGAACGTTGATTCGACTTGATGCAGTTGAGGAGGGCCTTGCCAGGACAGACAAGAGAGTGGAGAAGTTGGAAGGGATTCATAGTCTGGATCCAGGTTAGCTGATAGGCGAATCCATGGTCACAGTTCTTGTTTGACTTTGTGCATGCTTATGATTGTATAGGCGAATCTTCGTTTTTTTTTTGCCCTATTTACAAATGCTCATCATTATCTGATGAATATTATAAAATAAAAACCTCTCGCTATTGAAAGAACATAACAGTTTCAATTATGTCTGAAACTTTGTGCTCGATATACCCAATGGTTTCGCAGAAATTCTCTTTTAAAACCTCAAAATTTTTACGCAGAATGTATGGCTCATTAACTTTTTTGCCACCCAGCAATTTCGCAGTTTGGTTCAATATGGCTTGCAAAGGGCTGAAAATTGCACAAATTGCTCAAGTTAATCAGCTTTTTCAACTTTTGGATTTACTTCATATATTAAGGCCAAGGCTTCTGTGAGTTAAGTCATATGCTAATTAGAAAAACGTAAACAATGACGTCAGCAAAGATTCGCCTATTTGATGATGAAGTTACGTAAAGACAATGTAACTCTGAATAATTATATATATGTTTTTTTTTTAAATTAAAGTCCATATTCAAATAGGTCTTTATCTGCAAACATTTTATATATCTAAAGCAAAATGGCCACGTCCGGAAACTTCGTGCGGTATACAAAAAACTCTCCGTGATACGCATATTATGTTTTAAAAACTCTACATTTCGTAGAAATAATGTCATTATGGTGGCCACTCAGAGTTCTTGCTAAGCAGCAAGTTTTTTTGCTCTATTTCGTCACATAGCTTAAAATTGCATAGATGACTTAGATCAGTTCTTTCAACAAATGGATTTAGAATGCAAAAATGCACTCATATTAATTTTAAGATTCTAGTTGGAAGCGTGCACATTTGTTCAAAAGTTTTTGCGAATGCAACGTATTAATTTGAAAGCCGTACTCATAGTTTTGAGCCAAAGAGTTGATGTGTGATTTTCATAACGATAGGAGATGCAGCTTGCAGGAAGAGATAAAGCCTGCTAGCCCTGACTGTTTTGAGGGGAATTTGGATTCTGCCAATACAATAAACAATATGACGTGACAATGACATCGAATTACGCCATTATGTCAATCAAGTTAAACCGCCTGTTGGAAAAGATGAATACGCCATGCGCGGTTTTGAAAATGTAGAAGGGTAGGGGGCCCACAAAGACCCCCACCCCATTCACGGGAACCAAAAAGGCCCGATTAAGGGGTTATAGGCATAATTTGAACGCCTCACATCCTGATGGATTCTTTTCTTCTTCTGAGTGCGTGGGGACAATTCCTTTTTTCTTTTCCAGTCTTTTCCACACACGCTCATTTTTTAGCTTCTTTCTGATTTTGTTTAAGCCGGTTATTGCAATACTATTATTAATGGCTCATCATTTTTTACTATTTTGTTTGAAATAAGAACGATCTCCTGAGCAACCTTTTGATCAGAAACTTTGTCGAAGTGACCTCGCCAAGTATTACTAGGAGTATTACAAGGTGCCAACCTCTGGGTGGTCCAAGAAAGCTACTGTTGATATTCACCAGATGTACACTCGTCTCTCGTGGGTAAAAAGAGAAGAAACTATATCTGGTACATCGCTGACTGAACTGAAGCATTACAGTGACTTGTTCAAAGCAGACATGAACGGTGGGACACCAAAAAGAATACTTGTGCAAGGGCATATGGGAATCGGTAAAAGCACCTTCGTTAAGAAGCTGGCTGTAGACTGGGCAGAACATGAGAAGTTTGATGAGGAAAAATCAGCTGCCCTGAAGAACTTTGAGGTAGTCCTTGCTATTGACCTCAGGGAAGTTGGAGAATGCCGCGATCTTCGAGATGTCATATGTAGGTCTAATATTTTTGCAGAGGAAAACATGTTCTTGGCAGAAGGCCTTCTGAGTTACATAACTAAGAATCAGGAGAAAGTTTTGTTGGTATTTGATGGCTATGAAGAGTATCTTTGTGGACGCGACTCGCGCGATTCCGATGTCTACAAGATTTTTATCGGGAAAAAACTGAGAGATTGCTGTGTGTTGATAACAGCTCAAAGTCACAAAGCTGACGAGCTTCTGGAATCAAAAGCAAAAGTCATGCTTGTTGAGATCAAAGGATTTTCCATAGAAAACATAGAAACCGCTATTAGGAAATTATTTGGGCACAACAAAGACGGACGTGATCTTTTGAAACATTTGTTGGAGCATGACCTGCTTGACCTAGCGAAGGTTCCGTTACTTCTACTCTTTTTCAGTACATCGTGGAAAGAGGGAAAATTGAAAAGCTTCATTGAATATAAAACTGAACTATTTCTTGCGATCGTACAGTTTCTTTTAGATTACATCCAAAGAAAATATTCTCACTATTTCAACGAAGTGCGGCATTTTGAAGAGGATCTTGCTAAAATCGGAGATGTGGCCTTTCAATGTCTTCTCAGTGATGATCATGTGGTCGGGTATACTCCGCAGAAATTTTTGGATGGTATTCGTTATCAAAACAACTACATTATTGGCTTGATTCAGGTGGCAGAGTATACATGTAGCGTGCGTCCAGCCACAATGGTTTCCTTCATTAACAGAAGCATTCAGCAATTTTTGGCTGCTTGGTACATCAATTACGAATGCTGTATTCCTGAAGGTAATCTTGGTCCACTTAAAGTTGTTCATACCTTAGAGAAATGCGAGGCCTTCCAGAATGTGTTCCAGTTCATTTGTGATTTAACTGACGAAGGAGCAGAGGCGGTGTTTAAGCATTTGACTTTCGTTAGACGATCCGACTGTTCGCTGCAAGTCAACACAGAACAAGACGAAGAGAGGGACACAGATGTTCCCTTTTGTGACGTCACTGAGCGACATCGGAGGTTCAACGACTTGGTCTTCAATTGCTTTCAAGAAGTTAAATCCAAGGATAAAATTGCACCGCATACTTGTGATTCTGTTGGTGGCACATTCCTGGTTACAAAAACACAATTTCGCTTTCCCACAATGATAAACAATTTGAATTGCTGCTTTCTGTTTCGAGAGCCCCAGATGATGGGAAAAGGCTCCATCTCGCAAGTCAAGTCGCTTCAAGAGTGGCTTAAATTTCTTGACAAAAAAGGTTTTGAGTTGAAAAGGCTTGACACATTTGTGAGTAAATTTTTAACTGTCGGTGCTAAATGTCATCAACAGCTGCGAGGAAGCTGTGGATTCAACGCTTGTCTTTGTTTCCTTAACGGCAAAGTCTTTATTTACATCATACATTTGCACCTGACCTGTTCTACCCATGCCAGTTTGTTTTTTGCAGAAGCTCAGAGATATGATCATGATCCAATGCTGATTTTGAAATTCGTAAGAACTATAACTTTTATTCCAAACAACAATGCATTAATTGCAAGTGTATTGTTTGAAAACTGTAAATATTTACAGCAGATCGAACTTTGTGCAACTGGCGTCCAATCATGTGACATCTTGAAACAACTACCAAACCCTTGTAAGTGCGAATTAAAGATAGGTACCTTCAACAAAATCTCCTTATCGGCGGTGTATAACCTGTCTTCTGCCCTGACGTGTTACTTGGAATCTGCTGGAGCGTTACAATTCGTTGATTTGCTTGCAGAATTTGGCAACACCACATCTCTTGCTCTCGATTTGTCAGACTGTTCCGAGGCGAGGGTCATCACCCTTGTCTCTAAAATTCCATCCAGGAGGATTGCAAGTTTAAGGCTGAAAGGTATTGGTATGACACCAGCTGTCGCTGCGGCGCTAGGAAAGCTACTGCCTAAACTTTCATCCCTGCGAGTTCTGCAACTAACAGGCAGAGAATCTCCAGCCAACTCGGAGGTCGCTGACGTGGAAACACTTTTTGGTGGATTTCACGAAACTTCTGATTTGAAGGAACTTCATTTATGTCGATTCAATTTCCGGGGTAGTCTTTCTTCACTCACCAAACAACTATGTTTCTTCCCCAACTTGGAATGGGTAATCCTTGAATTTTTAAATCTTGATGAAAGGGACTTAAATGATCTGATGAAGAGCTTTACGTTCCTTCCTAATGTACGTGAATTAAGTCTGAGAGGCAATGCACTTAGATGCTCGGAGCAAGATCTGGTAGATTACATCACCAAGCTGCAGGGTCTTGGGTCGCTTTGGCTTGCAGGAACAGATTGGCCGGACCAGAAACAAACAAACTTTGAATACTTGGTGTCACAACATCTTCCTCAACTTGCACTGATGTAAGTTGGGAAAGCCAGTCATAGAAAGGATGATTTTCTATTCAGACGTTTTTGTTTTCCATGCTCTTACACTCAGTGCACAGTTAGTTGCTTTGTACCATTTCAGAGCTGTCATGAAGACGATTTTAGCCTTTAACTTCCATAGGCCACAAATAAATAATGACTTTGGAGCTTCTACTTTTTCTTTTATTGCGTCGAAAATATTCTTGGTTTGCACGCACGTGACAACAGTCACGTGATTTTTCTAAATAACTAAATAACTCAACAAATCCGTCGCTTCCCCCGGAGGGAGACACTCCGAACTGAAATGTTCGTCGGGAATAGTAATGGGATCTACAGCAATAACAGCGACTTTTTCAAGATATCTTCGTGTACATTTCCATCAAGGCTTTTGCAATAATCCGATATTATCGGTACCTTACTACAAAGTTCATCAACATTACTTATAAGTTCGTCAACGGACGAAATAAATTCATTTTCAGCAAACTCCATTGCACTCTTCTAGCGATGGCATATATAAACACTTTAAAAGAGCCCGCGAAGGGACGCCAACATGGCGGATGCCCAAATATGGAAACGTCTCTGACGTCACGTGCAAACCAAGAATAAGAGACTATTTCACTGGAGCTTAAAAACTATGTTACTACCGCTTTTCTAAACACTTCAAGTTATATCTGCTTAATTCGCAATCTGTTTTCTAGAATATATTAATTCCATTTATTTTTAATAGTTAAACTACTTTTAGCCATGTTTTGCTGGTTTTTTTTGTTGTTGTTGTTACTGTTGTTTTGTTCTTTGTTTTCTTTTTGTTTTTTGTGTAATACAAGAACAATATTGTTACTTTAGCACCTTGTCTTTTTGCATAATTATTTTTCCACTACGCTTATTGTCTATGCCAGCTAGCTTAACGTGGCAATGACCAACCCAGAAGGATTACTTACTTTGGTCACTGCGCACATCTTAATTCCTTAATTTCTTGTTATCTTTATTTCTGACATTGTTCCGTAAGGTACTTATACAAATACTGCTACCAGTGCCTAGTGGGAAAGATTTGGGCGTAATACTGGACAACAACCTAACTTACGATGATCACATTACTAAGACCGTTTCATCACGCTTTTCTCGACTAGCTCAAATAAATCGTGTTAAACATGCATTTAATAAGAAAATTAAAATTAATATAATTTATACATTAGTATTTAGTAAACTATTATGTTATTCCAACGTGTGGGCAAGAAATAACTGAAATATGCGTAAGTTACAATCTTGTCAAAATTATGCATGCCGTATTATCAGCGGGGCCAAAAAGTATGACCATATTTCTCCTTTATTAAAAGAATTAAATTGACTCCCAGTAGAAAAATTAATCTATCTTAGAAGTGCCACTCTGGCATTTAAATGTCTGTCGGGCTCAGCATGGGATTATCTTACGTCTAAATTTACTAAACGATTTAACATCAGTGGGCGAGAAAATAGAAACTCACAATCGTTACATATTCCCTTATTTAAATCTGCGAGTTGCCAGAGAAGCTCCTATTACAGAACAGTGAAGATATGGAACTCATTGAACAATGAATTAACCAAGCAAAGGTGTTTTAAGCTTCAAACGAAAGCTCAAAAGTAAGCTACTTTGCTCGGCATAGAACTTTATAATCGATGTTTCTTGTATTTTATGTATGATCGTATCTCATAGTGATTAAGTTTTAGCTCTTAGATAATTTTACCAATCCACTTTTTATATATTTACTGTACTCCTTTTTGTTTATAATCATATATTTTTTAATTATCTTTGAAAAGCCTTGTTTAAGAAAAAGATAATAAAGGACTGTTTGTATGTATGTATTGGTCAGTGCGATCTACATAAGACTAACGTGTCTTTCTATTTACCCCGTCACCTGTCCAGGTGTTGAAAAGCTGGATAGCGTTACATCCCTTTTTTATATAGAAATGTTGTATTTCTGGCCCAGGCAGAAAATTTATATTTTTCTGTCGATTTCAGGCTGAAATAATAATTATAATAATTATAAATTATAGCTTATGGCATTTCCGCTTTAGAATATTTTAGGGTCTCAATTACTAAATGTTCTGGTCTTTTAGTGAAAGGATTATAATTTACTACAGTTGAGTTAAAAACATAAATTGTACCATATTTACAGATTTTCCAACACAAAGTTAAGTCCTTTTCAAATTCTTAGCCTTGGGTTTGTTCCTAAAATGTTCGTGAAATTTCGCACATTTCAGCCTCAATATTCTTACGAAATGTATATATTGTTCAAGAAAAATAAAGAGTTTATTCACGAGATAAATCACTATGCAGCGGTAACGTTATCTCCCTGGATAGGGATTTATCCAGTAGAAAGCTCTATCTACCTTTTAAACAAACTGGGGCCAGAATAGGAATTTTGTTATCGTCCAAAGCCACAAAAAAGTACACAATTTTACAATCAAGCAGGGCAATGTTGGGAGAAGGCTAGAATATTCTTTCTCGAATGAAGCTGTAAGTCATAAGGACTGAAACTGTAGTTGACGACCAATTTACATGTTGATTCCGTTGTTAAAGTGCAAATGGTTGTGAGTGAGAGGGAGCATTGACGGGTCTTACCTCTTGATTTTGTCGAATGGTTATGGGATTTACAATAACCATCTGTCGCCTAAACTTCTGGAAGAAGATCGCATACAGTATTGGGTTCATCATAAAAGACGTTTTCGCAAACACGCTGCACGCACTGGTTGCAACAGCATTTACCCTTTTTCCGACTACAACAACAAGCAGTGACACTATAGCGTATGGAGTCCACGATAGCATATAAGCCACTATGACGATTAAAAAATACAAAGCTGATTTTCGATGCCTTTTTGCAAGAGCCTCTGCCATCGTCATCGCAATATGTCCTCCCATTTGGGCCCTTGCATTCCCTACAATGTTTTTGGAAATCATGTGAATCTTATAATAGCAAAACGTGATAACACCCATAGGCAAAAAGTAACAAGCAACAAAAATCACTCCAAAATATGCTTTATCGCCTGGTAGTGTCGAATCCCACACTATCGAACAAGTTGCATTGGTTCCTTCAAGGCCGTATCTTGACCATCCTACCAGAGGTGCCAGACTGAAGCCAAACGAGTAAATCCAAGCGGCCAATATGGCAAAAAGTATTTGATTCTTGCCAAAATAAAACTGTCTAGTCAGAGAGTGGCTGATTGTCAAGTACTTTCCAGCTGAAATAATAGCCAAGTGAGTTATGGAGACAAGTGCAAAGAGAAATACCATGAAGGCGTGAGCCTTGCATCCAATAGAAGCGTATGGCCAGCCCCCCTGAAAGTATGCAGCGATAGAGAATGGAAAAGCTATCGAACAGGAAAGAAAATCGCTCACCGCAATGCTAAGGATAAGATAGCTCGATGGAGAGAGGCGAGAGATATTCTTGCAAATAGTCAGAATTACTAGCCCGTTGAACAAAAATCCCAAGAGGCAAACCACAAACTCGATGACAATGAAGACTGTATTCCACCTTTGAGTCGCTTCCATAGTTTTTTATCACTGGAAACAATTTCGGGGAGGAACAACAAGAAGGGATGGACTGCTGCTTTTAAATAATACGTACCGGGCTGTGATTTGCTTCAACCTGTTCTGTTAAGTATCCATAAAAATGCTGGTAAATCGAGGCGATCTGAGAGGTGCATGAAACTGCTGAGACAATTTGAGACAATTCAATTACGTATAGTTGTTTTCATTGCCAAGGTGTCTTTTAAACCCTGTTTTACGGATGTTTGGTCTTTTCTAACCTGCAACACCCACATTACTTTATTATAAATGCTCACTTTATTTAGCGAAACAGCCTTCTGGCAATTTTGGTTTTATGATGCAACGCCTTTTTCGTGCAAGGTAGCCTTTAACACGTGCCCCATCCAGATCAGCATTAGCTAACACGTGCACAAAGTCAGCTGGTGTTTTCCGTAAGAGTCTTGCATGACTTGTATCTAATTGGAAAGAGAAAATTGTAGTCTAAACAGATTTCATTTAGCATAAATTACGCAGGTGAGAGCCTTAGCTTTTATACCATCACGCTTTCTTCGGTTTGCTTACTTCAGTTTTGAGTCGAAAAGGTTTTTAAAATGCGTCGTAATGCATTTCAAGGGAACCTTCGTTAGGTAACTGCTCATATAACCAAGTGACAGTTATGGACAAAGTTCAAACCTCCAACATCGTTTCGCTCTTTATTTTTATAAATAAAGAAACATCTACACTTAACTCACTCTCTTTATTATTCAGGGGCACCCAACGTCAATTTTCGGAAAATATCTGTTCGGAAGACCATTTGAGACCTAGAATTTTCGGGAACATTTGTTGTAAATTTCTTGCTTGCCTGCCTCTCCTAGGATTTTCGAACATCTAAAAAATGGTATAATTACCCATTTTTAACGGATTTTTACCCTAAAAAGATCACCTAGAATTTTCGGGAGCCCTTTATCTGGCTGAAATTTTCGAAAAGATAAGTTTTGATCCCTACAATTTTCGGATCACTAGACTTTCAGCTAGGAAATCCGAACAGATGAAAAATTTTAGGGGATAAAAATATGCCTATATCTACCTTTAAATACTAAAATACGTTAAACAGTGCTATGTTTAAGTGGTTTTGAACTTATATTCTCGTTGGGTGCCCCTGATTATTTCGTAAGAAACAATCAAATTGCTGCCTAAAACTGGCAGAACGATCTTTTAAAAAGGAAAAAAAAAAACAGAGGGTAGCATCTCTGCATAAGCAGCGGTCATGCGGTGCAGCAATGACGATCGAAAGCATCTTTCATAGACAGCAGTTGAATACAAGAGATTCAAACTCTTTCTCCTTGTTCGACCCCAGCTCGCTGTGGGAAAGTAGGATAGCCTTTAGCTTTTAGCCAGACAAAACAATTTACGACGTAGGGTCGAGCCCTGTAAATCTCATATAAGTGGTAAATCTCATAAATCTCATTTGCTGATATTTATTTTTTTATTCATATATTTATAAAACAAATAAATGACTCCAATTAATCGCAAGCACATTCCAAAAATAATTCTGTTATACATTTGATCCCGATTCTTGGTCTATATTTACATTTTCGTAGCTTTTTTTAGGAAAGAAGAAAAAAATCGCTTCAAACTAGCGACAGAGATAGTTCAAAACAAAATATGCCGAGTGACTTAAAATCGCCGTTTCCAATAAACAGTAACCATAAAGCTTTCAGGGGCACCCAACGAGGATATAGTTCAAAACCACTTAACATAGCATTGTTGAACGTATTTTAGTATTCGAACGGTAGATATAGGCATATTTTTATCGCCTAAAAACTTTTCATCTGTTCGGATTTCCTAGCTGAAAATCTAGTGATCCGAAAATTATAGGGATAAAAGCTTACCTTCTCGAAAATTTCAGCCAGGAAAAGGCTCCCGAAAATTCTAGGTGGCCTTTTTTAGGGTCAAAATCCGTTAAAAATGGGTAATTATACCATTTTGTAGATGTTCGAAAATCCTAAGAGAGGCAGGCAAGCAAGAAATTTTACAACAAATGCTCCGAAAATTCTAGATCTCAAATCGTCTTCCGAACAGATAGTTTCCCGAAAATTGCCGTTGGGTGCCCCTGAGCTTTTTGACGCATATCTAAAGGAATAGAAAATGTAGCTTTTTTTGGTTACCTGTTAGATACAATGTTATTTTAAATTATTTCAGTGAGCTGAAGTTAACTTTATAGTCCTTATTCAGTGGCAATAAAATAGCCTTTGAAGCTCAAAAACTATGCAACAACGTTCTTAGTCTAAACTACAGTCAATAGAATTGAAAGTTCACAAATCATTCTAATGTTGTAGACGGAAGCGAGTATTTAGATGAGTCAGTAGGGTTCGCATTATTTTGCGTGGAACAGGAAAAATGGATTAAATACATGCAGCTAACATAAAATAACGGAAACTTTCACCTTGACACCATAAAGAAATGAAAAGAAAAAGGAAAAGAAAACAGCTTATGGCATAGATAACATAAGATGCTTTAAATTAAATTACATTAGAAATAATCCAAGTCTATGTAAAACAAAAACAAAAACAAACAAAACAAAACAAAACAAAAAAAGAACGGGCAGTTATTACGTCACTTGGCAGTTATGAAACGTTGATGTTTGGCACTCAGAAAGGATATCTTGATAGTTTTGTTGACATTTAAGTTTACGTAATCTAGCTATATTTTCCGTCTATCAGAGTAAGTGTATCCACAGAATCGCCTCTCCTAATTAGCCTTGATTTAAATTCACACAAATTCTCAATCTTGGCTAACTTTCAACTCTACTAGGGATACATTCTGGTTTTCCCCTTGTAGAACTTGATTTTTTTTTTTCCTGTGGAAAAAATGCTTTTGAAGTTTGAGAACAACCAGTCAGAATGGTCTAATAGAACTTCGTGCACATTACCGAAGAAGAAATCGATTTATTCAGCTTTCAATTAGAGGTATGATTGTTTGCCGATTCTTTCTGTTATATTAAATAAGAGAAAAAAGATCTTAACTTAGTGGTTAGTCGTAATCGTTGCGTAACTTCCGCGAACGTGCTTTCTGTTAGGTAATTTTCCCTCTTGTCAGGACACAAAAAAGCGTGAGTTGTTCAGTCAATGAGGGCTAAAACTTTGACTCATTAGTAGCGTTTAAGATTACCTAACCAAAGGTAATCCCACTGCCTATTCTGATAGGGAAAATATTCCCTTTCAAATGCGAACAATGGGCGTACGTGGTTGTGGCATAATTCAAACATCCATGAAGGAGGAAGTCGTTCCCACAAAGCTGTTAGCCGGTTTTCGCGCCACGCATTCCGGGATCTTTTTGCAGGAAGATGATATGTCTAGCGTAGACTCCCCTCTACCTTGTCATACTGTGTATTTTTTCTCTTGTCAAGCAGACAATTACCTACCGAATGTATATAAAATAGAATCGGAGGAACGCTTCAGGGATTTACACTCTCATCCATTTATGAATTCGAGAATACTGTACAGTCACCTTGTTGAAAAGTGGTATTTCGTGAGATGAGAGTTAATACATTAAGCTACAGCTGTGCGTGTTGTTCAATTTCTTAATCAATACATTCTTTTATTAAGAAAGCCGCACCAGAATTACAGTGCGAATATTAGTTCTGAAAACTATTTATAGAAAAATTTATTCAAAGTTGTTCAAAGCAACCTGATAGCTTTCCATCATCCAGGGGACAATCTAATTTCAACTGGCAAACCATTTTCATTTCACACTAAGCTAAGTGGAAAATTGTTTGGAAAGGATAAGAGACTGAGAGGGACAGTTTAAAATATCGTTCTTTGAAAGGCTCAAAAAAGAAGACCAATTGGAGTATTAAATTAGACATTTTTGGAATTGGAACAAAACTTTAAAACTTGAGCTTAGCTTTTCAGTTTGAAATCATTTTCTCCCCTGACTTATCTTTGGTCACAAGCTTTTAAACAGTTACTATGTTCCTATATACCCTTTTATGTACATCGAGGCAGGCAAGGCTATGCCTTAACTGAAAGATATAACAGAACGACTGAGTCCGTTAGATTCTTGATTAGAAACAATCCGTTTTCCAACAAGGGTAGTACGGTTTCGGTACCGATGCTCCGAACTATACTCGGAATTACACAGGATTAACCAGGTCTTGCACTCTCAGTGTCTAATAATTAGCCTGTTGTTTTGCTAGTATAGCTGCAATGGTTTAATTCTTTTCACTTTTAAGAGTTGATCGGAGTTAGTAAACAATCCTTTTCTACGACAAATCCTTGTTTGGTGATGGCGTACCTTCACAGACTTACTGTTAAAAACGTTATGTTCTGAGATGAAAATCATTCTAAAACTACAAGAAAACATCATTCTAAAACAAAAAATGTATTTAAAAAAACAGTATCTACCTTTCTAGCGCTCCTCTATCGATAGATGATTGCTGTTAAAGGAGACATATAATATACATATATATATTTTTTTTCCTGATAAAAAGTTTCCTGCCTTGGTTAGCAACAGTGGGGCCTCCTACACTATCTAAAACAAGTTTTCAGTCAAGTATTAATCGAAAAACTGTTGAACTGCATGTAGTGAGTCTAATTCACTAACGGGATTAAAGTGTGAGTAATCTTAGATGGAGCAATGGAGCTACAAAATACTGTGATAAATTGATTCAGGCGCCCTCTGTTCCTATAATGCAACTCGTAACATTTGATACATTAATATTGTTACGTTTCTACAAGTGAAGTTGAATGAAATCTACAATAAAGTTCAAGAAAAAAAAAGACATTAAGATTTTTAAAGAGATACTAAGAACGCTCCTGATTTTTTTTCTTTTTCACTGCACTGTGTATAAAGATTCTTAACCTTCACTTCAACCCTCATCAAAGAAAAACATTGACACTAAAGGCTGTTGATATTAAAAATTATGGTTAACGACCGACCGACCGATGAATTACATAACCATCACGCAATACGGACATACACAACAACAGGAGAATGACACCCACTCTGTAATTCCTGTCAATGGACAGCTTCCTTTTGTGCGGGTGTAAAAAAGCCTCCATCAGTTACACCGATCATAAAGCAAACTGTTAGTGGGTTAACCC
Organism: Porites rus; assembly: GCA_964035705.1. Lineage (NCBI taxonomy): Eukaryota > Metazoa > Cnidaria > Anthozoa > Scleractinia > Poritidae > Porites > Porites rus. The sequence continues at coordinate 11,377,531 of OZ037999.1, forward strand.
ACTCTCTGGTTTTGTCTAGTTTGGTCTTTCCGCAGTTTATATTGTTGGGGGAAAACGGCGTGCTTCCGCTTTGTCGGAATAGTTAGGTTTAGATTAGTTACCTGCCCAGTCCACACATATCCGGATATTGTTTCAGGGGCACCCAAAGTCAATTTTCGGAAAATATCTGTTCTGATCGGAAGACGATTTGAGATCTAGAATTTTCGGAACATTTGTTGTAAAATTTCTTGCTTGCCTGCCTCTCCTGGGATTTTCGAACATCTGAAAAATGGTATAACTGCCCATTTTTAACGGATTTTTACCCTAAAAGGGTCACCTAGAATTTTCGGGAGACTTTTTTCTTGCTGAAATTTTCGAAAAGGTAAGTTTTTATCCCTATAATTTTCGGGTAACTAGACTTTCAGCTAGGAAATCCGAAAAGATAAAAAATTTTAGGGGATAAAAATATGCCTATATCTACCGTTTAAATACTAAAATACGGTTAACAATACTATGTTTAAGTAGTTTTGAACTATATACTCGTTGGGTGCCCCTGTTGTTTTAAGACGGAGATTTGCTTTCTGTCTTAGCCTCTCGTCCACATGTTAACGGTGTCTTTGGGCACCAAAAACGCAGGTTTCTGAAAACCGTCCCCAAAATGGAGTTTTTTCAGAAAACACCGGCTTCTCGTTTCCGCGTGGAAGGACGAAAACGGAGGTTTTCGAAATCGATGGTGTCATATATCAAACAACGCATACTCTGTAAAGGATGCTATCGTATTTCCATTGTTTTAGCGTTTTTGTGTGAAGGAGCCTGAGAACGATTCGAATATGATATGTCTAGAAAAATCGCAAAAAATCTCTGTTTTCAAAAATACTTGTGGACGAGGCCTTAATATGAGCTCACCTCTGGCATCGCCAAGAAACTGCAACTATTTTGAGCTATTTTTTTGCAGGTCTTATTTCTGCTTCCACTCTTAACTTTTTTCTAAAGTTAGAGAGATTTACATTCACGTTTAAGGAGAACGGAAAACATCACTTTCTAAATGAAATTTTTAAAACCGCCGTCTAGAATAATTCATATGGATTAAACTATATATAAAAGTTCTTGTTTTCTGTAGAAATAATAAACAGCGAGCGACCAAGAGGGGTGGCGAATGGTAAAATCCGAGACTCGCCGAGACGCCCAGATCCTAGTTAGAAATCCCAGCCCGAGACTCTTTGGTAAAAAAGTTTCGAGACTCAAAAAAAGTAAAAACAAACTATGCAAAAACGAGACTTGGAGACTTATCAAAAACGCTTCCGAGATTTCGAGATCCTGCCAAAATTTTCCGAGAACCATGTTTTTCGAGGTACCATTCACCACCCATACCAAGGGCAGCCAATTCAAGGAAAAAACTTGTCACGTGATATATTGGTTTCCAAGGAGGAATTTAAAAACAGAATAGACCAGTACAGTGTTACCAAAAGAACAAGCTTGTTGCCTTTTTTTAACTGTTGTTTAAGGCGACTAGGGATTTGGTCTGGGCCTTCAAATACAAAAACTAAGAACAGTCAGTGCGAGCACTTTGAGCATATTAATGATTATTATCATTTTTTTTTTTTCACGACACTAAATGAGCTGCTGTTTTCAGAGTCACCTCAGAGAATTTTATGTGTGTTACAATTTACTGTTTATATTTTCATTGTAGGTTATTATGATATCCGTACTAAGTCCGGTCACTGAATGGCTATCATCAGTGGTCTTTTTCTTCACAATCCATCCTTCGTGGTGCAGCTGGTTAGTGCGCGGCCTTCGGTGCCTGAGGTCCAGAGTTCGATCCCCGGTGACACCACATCCTTCAGTTTCAACTTCTCTCCTTTGCATACATGCCAACTCTCCCGGATTATCTGGGAGTCTCCCGAATACGGCACCGATCTCCCGCTCTCCCGTAGGGGTCACCATATCTCCCGGATAAAATCATCTTTCGAGCTTTCCTGTGCCTTACTGTTTCAGATTTAGTACATTTTAGCTCAAAAATTGAATTTTTCTTATTCGTAGTACGGTTTCTGGGGCATTTTGCACGTATTTAGTCACTGACAAAGATAATTTCTGGCGTCAAAACGATGATTGCGAATATTTTGATAGTATGTACGTCATGTAAGACTTCATATGATGTCCTAGGTCATTCCCATTGGGGGCTGGGTCAATTTGTCGGGGGGGTGGCGGCGGGGGTCCGTTGAAATTCCGGAGGGAGTGAAAAAAAGAGAGTCTCCAGTTTTTCAGATCTCCAGAGGCTGGCATCTCTGCATTTCTGTGTAGCTTTGACTAGCTCTAAATGGGGTAAAATGAGCGTACACCGTTGACCTCAAGTTTATCAGTAATTGTGTAATTGCACACATTTTAGGCATTCTACTGATGAACAGTTACTACTTTTAGATAATTAATAATGGTAGAAAATCCTAGGCAATATATGCTTCTCGGAACAGGATATTTTACAGAAAACAGTCGTTGAGTGCCCCCGAAGAGTGAACGAAAAAAAACGGGTATCCCACGGGCAGTCAACAACAACAACAACAACAACAACAACAACAAGTGTATCCAGTATTATCATTTTGTACAGGTGTTACTGATCAAAATAACAATAAACAGCTAAATTTAAGGAAATGAAGATATAATGGAATTGCAGTGTCAAAATGCTTGAAAGGTGAAATTAGCAGCTACCCTAGCAGTCTGGGAACGAGAATCGACCCAGGTTCTCTCTGATCGGCGATGTTGAAGATGGCGGCTGGGCAGCCTCCCAGAAGGGCAAGAGGATAACGTGTACAGGAACAACACTTGTCTTTTTGTTTCTTAAATTAGCCGCTGCGTAAGAACTATGCAAAGAGAAGAAAGCGCTGAACAAACTGTTGATCTTTTGGCTGGTAAGTTTGCCTTCCGGTCCATAGAAGTTGACTTTTTTTGTTGACAAAAAAATACTGTACTTGTAAATGTCACAATCTTTACAAAACTGATTCTATTTTAAGCAAAAAATGGTAACTGTTCTTTTCCCCTGCATATTTTTCCCCTGAAATCCGCTTATCTCCTACATACACATGTGCATGCAGACTGAAGCTGTTATTATATGGTTATCTATCTCCTACATACACATGAGCATGGAGACTGAGGCTGTTATTATAATAGCTATCTATCTCCTACATACACATGTGCGTGCAGACTGGAGCTGTTATTTAAAGTTATCTATCTTCTACATACACATGTGCTTGCAGACTGAGGCTGTTATTATATAGTTATCTAATCTACCCCACAGTTGTTTTTGTCTTGTCACCCAACTAACTTCCCAATTAAACAGTTGCTCAGATTTGAACCTCATTCCTTTCCAACTGTTTCATCAACCCACAGAAATGAACAACCTTTTATCAGCAAATTAACAATGACATCAGTTCTCATGGAAAGAATGAGCCCCTTTGATTTCCATTTGCATCAGAGGAGTCAGCATTGACAGCCACAGTTATGCTATGCTTTCAGTAACTGAATCAAAGATTGAAGGTTTCTGCGGCAAAAACTGAAAAGCACCCTTGGCACTAAAATGTTCAACTTCAAACTGTACAATGCTGGATCAGTAAATTTTCCAGCTGATCATTATCAGATTATCAGCATTGTTCATCAGTTTGTGTCCCATGTAGATGGAAACCAGATAAATAATTTAAAGCACGCATGGTTCTGCAGAAAAAAAAAAATTAGAATTCCAAATAAAGAATACCATACCATGTTAAGTCGACGTAAAATTTTAAAAGTTCTCGGCGGGGATAGAACACACGTGATAGTCAAACACAAACTAATGTACGTAATGAGACGAATGACAGCTTTCTGGGAGACAATGCGACACCACACATAGAATGCAGGCTATGATTGGATGGAATTTGAACAGATATTAAATTTGGCATGAAAATAATTATGTATGCCAGACCTCTGACAAACCATATTATTAATTGGCAGGTAATTTTCGGTAAGCAGGATTCAGTAACAAAGTGTGCCCTACATTTACATGCATTGGATGAAACTCATTATAGTGGTATAAAATTCCAGAAAATTTTCACTCAAAAGAATTTGAAATAAAGATCTTAATGACAGTAGTATAGCCCAATATTATTAAAGTCCCTAAAATTTGGCCAGATAACCGGTTTAGTTCTTCTTCAGAAGCTGGGATAAGTGGGGCACTGGGGTAGTCCATAGAATGGGTCTTGAAAGCATAGCCGGTCCACAAGGGTCGTCCATAGACCATGGTCCCATGTTTTGTATATGTTTGCTCTACTAAGGCCTTCAAACTCTGTTCCTTTTGTCACCCTGTGTAAGACTGGATACTTTTTTTGCGACCCTGATTTTATTTCACATACAGAATTGAGTATTTTGTTAAATAAATGACACCATAGAATAAAGAGTTTTAAAAAGTGCCACGGGTGCCACTCATGTAGACCACAAATTGGCAGTGTTCACACCCACTTCAAGGCTTTTAGGAAGACTTTTCTTCCAAAAAGACACCATTTTCAAGACAGTAAACCAGAAAATGTCATACCCTGGACGGCAGCACATACCCCTAAAGGTCAAATGAAAGAGTAGACCCCTCCTCCCCCAACTCCGCGGAACATTACCACCAGGTCTTAAAGGAGGAAATGAAAACTCTGCTATCATTACTTGGTGATTTAGTTTCAGGTGGTGTGTTGTGTGAGTTTTTAGAAGTGGCATTTCACCTCATCTTGTACATAAGGGAAGTGTATCCCGCTGTAGTGTTTGAAAGACGGAAAAAATACAATGTTCCTGTACAGGTTAGTAATGGTTTTATATGTTCTACAGTGTACATGTAATTAAAATTTAGACTTCCTCAAGGCCTGTTTCCAACAGACGTTATGCATGACTAATTATTATATAATGTAATGCTGTCAGGGCCTTTGTACTGATTGTAATTTTTATCACCGTTTATAAGTAAAAAAAAACTGTCTTTAATTCATTTTCTTTCAAAGAGCACCCCTGCATGTTGAATCATTAACAATCCAGCATTTCATTTTGTACAAAACTGAAAAGAACTGGCACCTAGTCTAAACGAGTTGATGAACGCAACTTGTGAAAGTTACATGTAGCAGACCTGCATGACATTGTATACAATGTACATGTAGCACCATTTCACTCTCCACAATTCAATTATTAATGCTTGAAGTGAAATGGTTAATAAAAATTTATTTGATTATCAATTTGCTTTAATGTAAAGGGGTGGGTCATCAAAAATGACCCAACCCAGGGTTTGGTCATTTGCCTACCATGGGGATGTTTATTCTTCAAATATTGAAGATGATCCATTGAGTTTGCATTTTGTTAATCTTAGGCATTAGTTTGAGGCATTTTGTCTTTGCAAAAGGTGTGAAATTCTGGGCTATTTTCACCAGCTCTACCAATACAATCCAACCTCATCCCCAGGGCTTCTCAATTGCCTTCCATTTTCCAAATTAGTATTGAATAATAGAGAGAAAAAGTGTGATGTCACGTTACCATGGTAGCAAAATTTCTGGATCGCAACAATAGGGAGTTTAAGCAACGACGACGATGACGGCAACCAGAACAGTTAAAAAGCAATAAGTTTATATTAACAACAACTTTGCACATGCATCATGTTTTTTTGTACACACTTGCTTTATGGAGTAGGTAAACAGGACACAAGAATTTTCTTTTTCTAAACTTAAATAGGGTCCTATATAATTATTTGACAAGGTAAAATAATGAAATTGAAGAATATCAATTAAGTTTGAAACAGTGTGAATTCACTTTTTAAGTGAATTTTTGGTTGTTGTCATCCAGAAATTTTGCTACCATGGGAACATGAGGTAACTACTTCTACTCTCTATTAGCCCGTTCATTGGAGCAAATCACTTGGAAATAGTGAATGAAATAATAATATTGTTTTTTGGTTTGTTTTGTTGACTTTTCAGTATTCCTTTAATCATGTATATTTTAT
>OZ037999.1:11388495-11403495 GCA_964035705.1 Porites rus
TCTATAAATAAATCTAAGCGAATCCAATTGAATTGAACTGAACTGTTCTTCTGTTCTTCGGAAACGTTCTTCCTAAGTTTTAAGTAGAATGAAGCTCTGTTAAGCGGACATCATCATCATCATCCTCGTCATCATCATTATCATGATCGTCGTCGTCATCATTATTGTCATCATCATTTATAGACTGCCTTGACAGCCCCTTTAAGCTTGCTAATATTGACCTTGATGAACTTGTATTTAGATGCAGCTGTTTGTCGAAGAATGTGCCGACAAGGTAGAAAAGAGCACCGAGAAAACCGCTCAAGAACAGTAGTGACACTACTTTTGGAAAGGTAAAAACCAAAGTTTTCTTACGAAATGAAGGAATGGTAACCTGCCAGCAAGCTCTGCATACCGATGGTAGGTGAGGCAAGAGCTTGCTGACAGGCTAAACGAATACAATGTCAGAAATTCGTTGTCGTTCTAAATAATGCAATCAAAAATCAACCATTTCTCAATCATGGATCACGGAAAGAGCAATCACCTCCCCCGACCTATAGCCACGTGTCACATTAACACTATTGTGGATTCCTCTGGTGGACGGATGCCCATTGTTAGAGGTCGGGCAATTTTGTGTGCTTTTCAGACGGAGATTCTCGACCACTTTTACTTGATTTTATTTTCATGTTCATCAATGTGACACTACAGCTGTTTCCTTAGTTTGATTTCAACGCTAAAAGAAGACACTTCGAAAACCACCTTACCAATACATGCAAAAATAACGATAAAAATGTTAATATGAGACAGCAGCTTGCTATAGAAAATAGGAAAAATAAATTTTGAACTTAGTTGCTTAAAGAACCTACCATTCAAGTGAAAGATTGAATAATACAAAATTCAGCCATCGGATTTACAAAAACGTTTGTGCTATTATTATGCTAGATAGAAAGAAAATATCGTGGCAGTTGCTGTAATTGCTTTGTACTATGGATTTTGTTTCACATTGAAGGCGGAAACAGAGCCGACACTGAGACGATCAGCCAGTGATACGGACACAACAAGGCTGCAGCTGTGGAAGTAGGTCCTGGTTTCTTCCCGTTCGTGCTGCTGGTTGGATTCCTTGAACTGGTTGCGATGACACTTGCGTAGCTGCTGACAGGTTCTGGTGTTACTGGAGCCAGCACTGGGTACAGGCCCTCATTGCATAGGTAGTTAGAACAACACTCTCCAATGCATCGTTTGAAACGAGCTCCTTGTGGCATTGTCTCATTCTCTTTGTTGCAAACGACAGAACTGTTACATTCTGCCATTGTATAAACACGACAGCCCCGTATTCCTATGATGGTGCCATTTGGGAGTTCCGCCATGAGAGCCATACAGTACTCTCTGTAGATCACAAAATTATTTATGTTTAGGTGACAGTGAGATCAACTTTGATCTTGGAAAGTATTTTAAATAATTATATATGGGGGTATTTACTATTCTTTTAGAAGTATAAGAAAAAATAAACAATAACCCCAATCGACTTTTTGGCGAAAAAATGCAATCAAACCAAACACAAACAACCAAAAAAACAATTGTTATCCTAGACTTTTGGGTAATTAAATTTGTTTCCAATAGGTATAGACTGATGATTTACACCTAATAATGACCATAAATAAAAATCGGCTAACCCCACTTAAGTTGTGTTTCTTCCTTCCTGTGTGAATTCCTAGCCGTTTTATCGCCATTTTATTGGCTTTAATTGAGCCGGTTAATTCTCTTTATAATGATTCCGCCGTTTTAAGCCAATTAAATGAATTCCTTTTTACATAGAACCCGTATAAATTGAGGCAATCGTGGTAAAAAAGTGTATCTGTGTATAAAAGGCTACTTAGGAAGCGAAATAATCTGCAAGTTATTAAATTCTGGGAGAGATTAACACTGTCAGGTAATCTTTATACAGGGAGCTCACTTCAGAAAGAGTGATATTTAATGAGGCGATAAATAAATACGTAATAGTAACAATAAGTAAAAGTTAAGAACTAAAAACTTAACTAATATAAGCTACAGGTTAAAAATATTAAAGTGTCAGATAGATTAAAATATTAAAAACTATAAAATATCTAAAATATACAGCTTTTAATGCTCTGTTTAAAAAGAAGAAGAGAGTTAATTTTCTTAAACGATCCGTCTAAAAAGTTCCATTCCTTAGTGCATTGGTAAAAAAAGTCTCTGCTTTCCGTAATTCCTTTTAACGAGAGGAAGACAGAAATCGTTCCTTCTTCTAGTGTTGTAACTATGGATGTCTGAGTTTCTCAAAGTATAAAAATTATTATACTTTTTTTTCTCAAATTATTCACTAGAAGCCTGGATTTTAACAGTAATAATAAATTTGATAAAATAATTCTAAATTAGAGAGAAATAAAACTTAAAGAAAATTACAAATTTTAAAACATATGGCTTCAAAACTCGGTTGCCATGGTAACGTCAATGTTGACGTACTCTTCACAACGATTTTTGAATGTACCCAGACAAAGTTTTGGAAAAGTCGCTTAGGGACCGTTCATTATTTATATCGATGGGGGTGGGGGAAGATCAAAATTTCTGTAAGGCCCCCCCACTGCGGACCATGAAAATAGCAAGTGACCTCCTTCTTTATGCGTGATGACCCCTCCCCCCCCCCCCCCCCAATTCATATCCTCTCTTACATGCTCTACAAAGTAATTATTAAAATGCATGTAACATACTAATCGTATGATGATTAATTACTTTGCGAAACGATGGAACAAACCAACGTATCGCGTAGACCAGTTTCCAGTTTTTCGTCCACTTCTTGTCTGTTGAACAGCTGGCTCTTCTACCCGTTGTGACGCAATTTCAATCATCATTACGATGTTTGAACAACATACTAATGGACAAATGGCATTTAATACAAGACCTGCAACCATTACTGAGAGAGACTTTCAAGGAACCTCCCTTGATCTCTTATAGAAAAGGAAAATCGCTTAAAGACATGCTTGTTAAAGCAAAACTATAAAGGTTGTGAACAACACAATGGTCACACAGCAGGACTCGTGCAGGTCTGTCAACTCCATTTTAATCACAATAAGCAATAGGATTAGCATAAATTGTACAATTTAGCATTACTGTTTCACATATATCGTTTGCACTCTACTATTTAACTGCTTTACCCATCTTGGCCAATGGACCCCTCTTAAAATATACCTCGCGATCAAACTGATGATCCCCCCTAAACTTCTTTACAAAAAAAAAAATAGCGCCCCCCCCCTTTCTAGCCATTCTGAAATAGCCTTGACCCCCCTTACCCCCCCTTTCTTTTTTCGCTCCCCACCCCCCTCTTCATAAATAATGACCGGTCCCTTAGTTTGGCGGTCGTAACTTGAGCCGTTTTGAAGTTATTCAACTTTTAAGTGAGGAAACGGGCCTCGAAAGTCCCCCTTTCTGTTTGTCTGCCAACTTGGCATTTCATTTCAGGTTACACTCAGTGCAATTGAAAACAAGATCGCTCGATATAGGAGATCTTATCCGAAAAAGGGGACTGTTGTAGTCACCCGTAACTTCCTAAGAATAGCTTACCGTTCTCCCAAGCAGCTGGAGTCGTCGATTTGAGTTGCATTGCACTCTTCCGGAGATAAGAATGACTTGCAAGAATTGCAGTAAAGCCCACCGCTAAGTACTTCAATAAATTAAAAAGGAAAGAATTATTTTAACAATATACAAATGTTGACAGGGATATTGGTTTTGTATGCATTTCGTCTAATAGGAATGGGAGGAAAGGAGGCGTACCATATCCTATAAATATCCTACGTCATCTCACTTTATTGGTTTTATATTTCAAATAAGAACTCGAATAGTAAAGCTAAAATGTGATTGTGTATCCTTTCACCTCGTGTCTCGCTCAGAAAACAGTGCTCGCACCGACGGATTCCTCCGAAATTCATTGAAAACAGTTTTTAGGCGATCCAGAGTACTTTTAAAAGGTCGTTGGAAATGCATCCTAAGCAGTGCTATAAAATTCGTACCTGTTTGGTCATTCTAGGGCAACTTGAGTCTTTTTTCTGATTCCTCTCTCAATCACATTTTTTGAATCCAAAAAATTTTAGGTTTCCTTCGATGCGCGCACAACAAAAAGCTTATCTGGGGAGTTAGATGCGAAAAATTAAACTTCAGCAAATCGTACGGAATTCATTCGATAAGCTTCGAAAATTGTACATGAATGGAACGGTCATCTAGAAATTTTTAGCCATCCTCAAGCTATAGGAAATTCTAGGCAATTTTTGCTTCTCCGAACAGGTATTTGGCGGAAAACAGTCGTTGAGTGCCTCTGTCAAATGGGAAATTAGTTAAGTGCTTTGTAGTTTGCTTACCCACGAAAAACGTAGGAACTCTGAAGAACTGGTTAAAAGTGTTCGTGGGTTCTAGATCGAACTGGCCATGGAAATAGAAAGCTTTATTTTTTGTGGGAAGAAGACAACCGGAGTAGCTAACTGGTGAAACCTCTTGGGACACCCACATATGGTGTCGATACCGGGGTTCGAACCCAGGCCGCATTGGTTGGAAGTAAATGTTCACCACTGCAACACCATTGCTATCATGTTTTTGTTAGTGTTGTTTTCAAAAATTGGTAAAATTCTACTAGTATGCTATTTTAAATGACACACTCTGACTGGATGACCTACCCGTCATAGATAACGATTATTCCAATCAGAAGCGCGAAAACATAGCTTCCAGCCAATAAGACAATTGGGAACCGTAAGGTTTTATCCTTCCCGCTTTCTTTTGTTGGTGTTCTTCGTCAGTTTTGTAACCAAGTCTTCGAAATATTTCTAAAAACGTCGCGAGAGTTTATTTAACATATCGCTTGCGCACTGCTCTGTCTTGTTTGATGTAATTGAATTAGGAAGAAAAAATAAACTGTAAAAATAAGTCAGTCGAAAATGATATTTTCAAAACAATTAATATTATTATTATTAATTATTGTTATCATTATTAATATTATTATTTTTATAATTATTAGCTTCTTTAACTTAATACCATAATGCAATTTATTATATAAACACCCATGAAATACCAGGTGAGCTTTCGCGCGAAAACTTGGTATCTTCACATGTAGAGGATATTACATGGCCGCTTGGAGATACGAAATTCCTCTTCTCGTGTTGAAAAAATATTTCACGAGTGAGCGCAGCGAACGAGTGAAATATTTTTCAACACTCCAAGAGAAATTTCTTATCTCCGCGCAGCCATGTAATATCCTCTATATAATAGCCGAGCCCATTCCTGAATAGGACTGTAGTTGACATCGACTGAGGTTTCGACAACTTGTGAGGTAGTCATCTTCAGAGTCAAAGTGCATTGTATCACGTCCGTTGATGGTATTTAAGTCTCGTTATAGCGGAGCTCCTTGCGCGCCTAAAGCGCGCGTTTGCGGAGCCCCATAGCGAAGTAAATCTACCCACCCTAGAAAATTTGGTAATCACATGACCGTGCAACGCCCGACCGACCGTCCGTCCGCACCACAGGCACACCAATGCAAAATAACTCAATCAACATGTATGGCAACCCAAATGCAACTCGAGATTATCTTGGCGGGAAATCACATGGCCACCCGCGTCTCGTAAAGCAAAGACAACTAAAGAGTCAATAAAGACGAAAAAGGAAAGCGGAAATTGTTTCTGTATCAGTGGTGTCTAAAGTATTAAGCTTATATTAAGGTGGCTCGATATAGTTTTTCAAGGTCAATACTTCCCAAGTTTGAGCGTAAACTACGTCGCCATAAGCAAAGATTTGGAAAAATTGACACCACAGTTGTATTAGATAAAGATGAAAATTTGTTATGATCAGGGTTGTAATGACATCGGAGTTGTCATAGCAACGAAATGACGTCATTACCTATTTTACTTGCAGCAGTATTTCTCGGCACTGGGAACTGTTCTTCCAAAATCATTTACTGGAGCTTTTTTCTACAATAGCCGCCTCGATGTTCGTGAAGTTTAAGCGAAATCTGTAAGAGCGTTATCGAGATATTATGGGAAGAAGTTTTTATGGTTAGAAATACGGTAAAAAATGGAAAATCTTGATGTTCGACTGTTATCTGCACTAAACGAAGCGCTTTTGACATGCAATTTCACCTCATAGTAGTTTCAATCTTTTTAAAAACGTGTGTGAAAGATCATGGAGATACCTCCAGCCGATTGCTAGAAAGAAGGATTTGATTAGTATGTATCGGGGCGCTCTTATTAGCGGTAATGTAAACATTTTGGTCTACTTTAACAAATTAGCGAATAATTTTTAAACCGCTCGATAAATTTTTTAGAAAATTTAAGAATCTTGAGACTAACCGTCTTTTTATATGACCTCTTAGTTTCAAGATTATTGATATATTGTAAGGCAGTAAAATAAGGGCTTGAATTCGCTAATATTTTGTCAAGAGTTTTGTGTTTACAAGTGATAGCCTTTCATTATTCAGGGGTATTGTTTCCAAAATTCATATTCTCGTGCACAACAATAGCTAGCATTTTTGCATATGTCAAATGCATTGTTAGTTACTGCTGTTCACGTGAAAATGAAACCTTGAGACAATGCCCCTGAATAATCAGAGACTCTCACTTTTAAAGACAAAATTTCTGACAAAATATTAGCGAATTGTAGCCCTTATTTTGCTACCTTACAATATATCAATAACCTTGAAACTAAGAGGTCATATAAAAGGATGGTTTATCTCAAGACTCTTAAATTTTCTAAAAAATTTATCGAGCGGTTTAAAAATTATTCGTTAATTTGTTAAAGCAGACCGAAATGTTTACATTACCGCTAATAAGAGCGCCCCGATAAATACTAATCAAATCCTTCTTTCTAGCAATCAGCTGGAGGTATCTCCATGATCTTTCACACACGTTTTTAAAAAGATTGAAACTACTATGAGGTGAAATTACATGTCAAAAGCGCTTCGTTTAGTATAGATAACAGTCGAACATCAAGATTGTCCATTTTTTACCGTATTTCTAACCATAGAAACTTCTTCCCAAAATATCTCGACAACGCTCTTACAGATTTCGCTTAAACTTCACGAACATCGAGGCGGCTATTGTAGGAAAAAGCTCCAGTAAACGATTTTGGAAGAACAGTTCCCAGTGCCGAGAAATACTGCTGCAAGTAAAATAGGTAATGGCGTCATTTCGTTGCCATGACAACTACGATGTCATTGCAACCCTGATCATAACAAAGTTTCATCTTTATCTAATACAACTGTGGTGTCAATTTTTCCAAATCTTTGCTTATGGCGACGTAGTTTACGCTCAAACGTGGGAGGTATTCACTCTAAAAAACTGTATCGAGCCACCTTAATTGTCATGTCCGCAAGTTTGGAATATAGAGCAAGAGAGAGACGGAGAAAAAGAGAAAGCAGGCGGCAGGCCAGCGAAGCTCAACGAGAAAAAAAAACAGAAGAGACATTTTTTTGTTGGAAGAGCAGCATGAAAATTTTGTGGCGTCGGTGATAAAATAAGAAATGCTGGTGGCCACCAATGCAAGGTGAAAATGAGCGGCAGTGAAAAAAAAGTGAACGAGAACACGTACGACATTTCCTCGAAGAAACGTGTAACTAAAAAGTTTCTGGAAGTTTCACGTTGTAGTCGTGCAAAACAACGGCAAAGAAATGTACAAAAAAGTGTGTTGCAAGTGCGAAGTTGCTTTTTTCCTAATTAGACCTATTGTTGTTTTTCACCGTTCTCCGGCGTTGCCTTCACCGCTTAGCATTACGCAATTTTATATTTTGTTTGAACAAACTTTAAATATTATCGAGAGTTTCGCTTTTTGCCCTGGCTAAATCTATTTATTTTTACATAAGCTCATGTAAAAATAAGTAAGGGTTATCGGCCCGAAGCGAGGGGTTATGTGATTTATTCCCCTCGCGCGTTGCCCTCGGGCTGCGCCGTCGGACAACGCACGAGGGGAATAAATCACATAACCCCTCGCTTCGGGCCGATAACCCTTACATATTATATTGACCTGATTGGTCAATCAAGTCGCGATGTTATTGGTCGTCTGTCAGTTAACATGAGTTAAGCCGTGATGTCATTGGCTATGAAGGCTCGTAATGTCATTGGTGCGTTTCGATCCGTCCATTGTCAAAGTTAAACAGTCGTTTTTTGTTAGTTAAATTGTCGGTTGTCCAGTAATTCTCTCGTAGTTAGTTTTGCTTGAGTCCGTCAATAAGTCGTTTGTACGGTGATGGTAACTGTTGACTACGATTCAGTGGCGTTTGTTCTAAGTTAGTAAACCAACTTTCTAAAGTTAGTTGTTTATTATTATTTCCATTGTTTTACGGTTAGGGTAGCAAACCAATTGGCTTCTAGGGTGAGAAGAGCTGTTACATGAACTCTCCCCGGAAAGAAGAAAAATAATATGGCCGCCAAATAAATCAGCCTCATTCATTAATTGTTATTACTATTCATTCAAAATATTTCCCCGATTCTGATTGGCTAAAAGCACACGCATAATTCACCATAAGCAGCTACTGATGACCAAATTTGGAAGAATTCTGCGTTTAATGAACCGATGACGTCAAAAGTGCACCCTTCTTGCAGGTTAATGCACCGTTAACAGAGAAGACCTGGGGACGTGGTTGAGTTGTTTTGGTTGTGCAAACAAAAATGGCGGACATTTCACTCGTTTTAAGAGTAAGAAGTAGGCGAAATAATAGCTAAAAACATGGCAAGAACAGCAAGAAGACAACTCGAAGGGCGGCATCTGCTATTTAAAGAATATTTGCGGAGCTGAACAACCCTAAACGTGCACTATCGAAGATGAACTTACCATTGATGGATCGATGGAGGTAAGCATGTTTTAGCCATGTTTTTAAACTAGGACTTATTTTGAATGAAAAATAAAAAAATTATTGAATTAACGGAGGGTGTTATCCGCCTCGCCTACGGCCTCGACGGATAACACCCTCCTCGATCTCCATAATTCTTCATAAGATACTCAGCCTCGTTCATTAATTGTTAAATTATTCATATTATGCAGTGTTAAACGTTAGACTGCGAATTGTTAACCACGTAGCGCGCCTGAAAGGAATTAAATTGCTCTAGAAAACGAATTTTGTTATGGAATGTAACACACTAAGCAAAATTACAACAAAAAAGCGATGAACAAAAATAATAGTGAAGATAATAAAAAAGCAACTAAGAAAATTAGTGGAAAAAAGTTAAAAGTACCTGACGGCAGGAACAACAAGGCAGCTAAACCCAATTTTATCATCGAAGCAACACCTGAATTCATCTGTTGGACAGTGAATAAAAAAAATGGCGATTGAAATCGTTAGCTGTGCATGAAGGAACAACAAGTCGCCTAAAAGATGTATTTCCTGTATGAATGGATGTAACTAAGCTAGATAAAGAGAAAGGACGTGATGTCCCTAAATTTACCCAATCCGAACAACGAAGCACCTCCGATTTAACTGCCGACACCTCAAAGGGGATTTTCACCACAAGGATTTTTTCTTATGGCTTCTCCGCTGGCGAATATCCCTCGAAGCTCCTCCAAGAAACTACCCCGCGCATAACAATGCCGCTTAGGCAACGAAGGCTAGAGACTTGGTGGGTTTGTTTGTTTGTTTGTTTGTTTTTTTTAAGGGAAGATGGGGGATGGTTGATGTAAGGAGGGGGAGGGGCTACTGCAAAACATATCGCCCCATGTAAGGGAATCCATGACAGTCCTGGATTCTGGATTCCACCCTGTGGATTCCGGATTCCAAGTACTGGATTCCGGATTCCACCTCACCGATTCCACCTCAGTGGATTCCGGATTCCAAAAAGGGCTGGATTCCAATTTTTTTTCTGTTTTAATGCTTTTCTTCGCATTCCGTTTTCGTGTTCGAATCTTGCTATATTGAAAGATGTTGTTTAGAATGCATAACAAGTTTGTTTTCTTTTTCGATTTATAATTACATGAAGAAATGTATTACTGTTCCGGGTTTAAGTTATAATAATGAGGGGGACATTGGGGGACTGTCCACACCGCAACACCACGGAAAAAATAACAAGCATCGCATCACCTCAAAAAAACGTGGCGAAACACCGACATCGCAATTTTAAATTTTGTCCTTCGATTAATCTAGTCCAAATCTCCATATGATTAGGGATCTCGGATCTCGGAGCTGGTTTAGTGATTAGTAGAGAGTGAGACTGACCTCAAGACTCTATTTTTCACTTACTCTTTATTTGCGAACTCTATGTTCAGCTATGCAGATAGAAAAATGCTTTATTAGCGGAAACAAAAGAACTCTTGCAAATCATTCCTAAATATACACGTTTATTCATTTGATTGCTACATAATAAAGTATTGGGAAGAGGTACAGTCATTGCCAGGGAAAATCGAGCTGCAATCTGCAAGAAAACGGCCTAACAAAGTTCGTGTGTAACTCCAAATCAATTTTTCCTATCTATGCCATATCATAAACCAGCGAATGTTAATCAAGTCTTTTGCTATCCACTAATAATATAATAGAAGGTTCATTTTGTTTGTATGTCGTTACATTCGTAGTTTTCATTGTCCTGTCCGAACGCCTGGAACAGGCTACGTCGAATCATTCAATCATGTTTGCAAATTCTTTTGGAACATTAAAACAGCATTTCGAAGTAATAGAACTGAACAAAACGTTAAAAGCCGCCAATTGCTAATCACCTCCAAACGATGACGAAGAAAACCTTGGTTCTTAACATGTTTCAGGACATTGTTTTTCGTTCTTTTTCTACTTTTTATTGGAATCATTGTCATAGCGCAAAAAACTAAATTCTGTTACCCCTCTTTTGTAAAACTTTCATTTATAGAGACACAGTAAGCTGTAGAACATGCGCATTAGATATCACTTCTTAACTGAATTGCTTTCACACTTTCTCATATGACTCGTAAGACACGAATTTTAGCCAAATACAAAATAATACATTTCTCCTAGGACTAGCCTGCGTGGCAGGCGCAAAAAGGGGAGGGAGAGGGGAGGGGGAAAAGCACGAAAGAGCACCTCCCTCCCTTTTTCCCTTTTTCCCTATCCCCTAACCCTTTCGACGCCTGCTACGCAGGCTACCTAGGACGGGATAAGCATATATACTCAGTAAAAGTTTGACAATCAAAAAGAGTACTACAGAAAATTAAATTGGACTTCAAGTTGACAAAAGTAGTGTCCCGGTCAGCGCGGCCCTAAAGCCGGACTAAGGTTGACTGTGTCGCATAATTGTTTAAGAATGATAACATAGCTCAAAATCAATTTCGGACAGTGGCCGGACCACGTTGATCCACTAAATAAATGTTTGCGCTGTCACGTCTCGACGTTTTTGACTGGTCAAAATAAAGATAAAAAGTCATTAACTCTTGACAGTCTGCAAGCCCAAAACTATCAGTTACTTGGTCTACAGCTGTAGTTGTTGCTGAACCATTTAAATCGAGTTCAAAAAGTGGCTTAATAGACATAACGGCTCAAAACGTAGTCAAAGATAGCCTGATTTGCCCGCGTTCAGTCAAAACTGTAGAGCTGAACTTGTTTGTTCTTTATTGACTTACGCTACGCAAGCATCCTTGGTGGACAGTATGCGAGAGCAAACCACCCCCTCCCCCCTCGCCCTAGAGGTCAATGAAATCCCTAATCTCGTACCCAGATCTCTTGTTGACGAAGCCAAAGGCGAGATCTAGCCCCAGTTGTGGCGTTGAATTTGATGTTAAAAAGATAAGAAAGAACACAAAAATTAGTTGGTTCATACTTAAGATGTGCGCATAACCACATTTTGATAGAAAAAACTTCACGGCTCTATCAAATTCGTTGTTTAACACGTCAAAAATTGAGGATTAATTTCAAGCATACGCTCTTTCATGGCCTGTCACATTCCTGAAAAGCAAACACGGGTACAAAATCGGATTTGACCAGATTTCTGAACTTGAGATTATGAAATCCCCCGCGAGTTTTATTTCATATTAGCGCGTTCCAGGAGGCTCTAGGATCCATTTCAAAGAAAAAAATACGGGCTAAACCGATCTCAGATCGGTCTAATTTCCAAAAGCGACCTTAATGTGAACGAGGCCTAATATAATCACAACTGTAGAAGCAGAAAACATGAAAATTCCGTCTGATCTTCCATCGAGTCTGAGATGACTGAGAGATCGAGAGAGACCTGCGCGTTTCTGACACGTTGGCTCGTTTTAAGCGTTTAACAATGTATACGATATTTTCCCCAAGGACGACGTAATCAATTAACGAATATTAACGTTAAAAGCCGACGTTTCGGTATCAACATGACACCATTCTCAAGGCAAAATGAATAAATAATGCGAAGATTTGATTTCTATAGTCTCTACAAATTAACATAATAACAAAGGATCACCAGTTCTTCAAGTGAATACCTTTGCACGAATCGAGCCCTCCTGCACGTTTAGGGATGGTTTGTGTTTTCTTATAAAGAGCATCTCCTTAGTTAGGCAATCAAATTTGTTACAACCTTTAGTGAGCACGTGAAATTGTTCTGAAGGAAAAGGTGATACGTCCGAGTTATGTTCGCTAAAATAATGTTTGCAAATTGACGACGATTTCTGTTTGTGTCCATCAACGCGTTCGTGGAGGTGGCCGCGAGTGCAACCAACATATCCTGCATCGCACAGGTTACATTGAAATTGATAAACTAAACATTGTTGTTTCAATGGCCTGCTTGAATTCTTGACTTCAATTATGATTGCGAAAAAAATCAATCAGCGGGCTTAAAACTATAAACTTAACGTTTCTTTTGTTAATGATTGTGACTTGCTTGTCGCCACGTTCAGTATAGCCTGCGTTGCAGGCATTTGAAAGGGAAGGGAAAGGGAGTTTTAGCTGCCGCACCTAAAACTCCCTTTCCCTTCCCTTTCAAACAGGGCGGATAAATGTTGGGCGGTGAAACGAGCGCTCCGCTCTTCATTTAATGTGTGATGCGGAGTAGGACTGGCGCGAGCGCTATTTCCGCGCTTCGGTGCGCTTGAAGGTCGGTGAAACTAGTGCTTTTTGCACACCGGAAATCCTATTTTCTTTCTGTAATTTCAGGCTACAATGTCAAATAGATAAATTCGTTTCATAACGATATCAATAAACAGTTTCACATGTTTGTGTCACTATGCCTATAAATCAAACTTGTTGGTGGTATAATGCCAAAATTTGAGTCTAATTTGAAAGTGCTGAATACCTCCTCCATCCACTAAATATCATCTAATCGTCTTTCGCCGTTTCGTTTGCAAAAGCTTAACACTTCTTAACCTCAATTTTTACATATGTTAAAAGGGGGTAAATTTTATATAACATAACAAAAAATTACTGCTTCAAACTATGCTTCTCGGCTGCAACGTGCCATGGCGATTCGCGCAATGCGTCTCAAATCCAGCAACCGCATGTAAACAAACTTTATCGAGGTTAGTTGTAAGATTTTTTCTCCGTTTTTCTCTCTAAAACAAAACAAGGTAAACAGTAAAAACTGAGGGGAAACTAATTGAAGTTTCGAAAGAACAGAAAGAGGTATGAGATGTTTTTTTTTTCAAAATTAAAATAAAGGATGATGGTGATTGAAATTAGCATAATTTCACCTTGCACAAGCTGCAGTCACATTTATAAACTAGTAGTAATCATAGATCAATAAGTGCGTTCGAGTTTTCTTAGCTCCAGATTAGCTTTTGTGTCGTCAAGCTTGATTTCAAAATCATGGAAGAGATCATGAATTAAAAGGTAAACATTCTTTTCGTAAAAAATGTTCTTCGCGTATACGGCTTCAAAATATCTCACTCATTAACTCTCTACTCTTAAAATGTCTTACTCTCCCTCAAGCATGGTCGATAAAAATGTAAAGTAGATCGTAAAAAGTTCTTTGTTGTTAAAAAGATAAACATGTCACTACAAACTTCGAAAAAATGGTAGCCTTGAAGGTTAAAAGTCTTGGCTTCTTGCGTGACACAACTTGAAGTGAAATCAATGATCATAGGAGCGACGGAAACATATTAGGTTTCTGCTAGATTACTGATGTCAGAGAACCGGACAGAATCTTTTGCCATTGTGCAAACTTTTCATCTCATGATTATTTTACGTTCATGTAGGTCAGTTCAACATGTTTTAAACTTAGCTTGCTTCAGCGAGCGAGATACTTATCATGCAAAATTACCCGCGTAGAGATATCAGACGTGAATAAAGCATTACAGTTGTAACAAACTGCACTGATACGCTCAAGCTTACTTTTTCGTGCATGAAAGAGGTTAAACTACAAATATGTAAATAGACTCAAACGCACGGGTAAACTTCTCACGGCACAAATGTTACCTGGTCTTTATTTGTGTGTTTCTACGAAGTTCCAGCTCGATTTGAACGGCATTGACCGAAAAGTTTAGCAGAATCATCAGCTCAGTGATAAAACCCGCTTAGAAAACAACTCCAAAGTTCATTCTTTTGCCGAACTCAAATATTCCCGTGTAATCATCTAGTTGACCTTGATGGAACCAGTGATGCACGTGATTGCCATATGACAATTGCTTATGACGTAAAAAATAGTTGTGTGCGCATGTCCACCAGGTGAGCCCGCAATTTCTTTGGCCGGCTATTGGGCTTAAAATTCGTGCGCGCGCTTAATAATTATTCAAAATGGCGCAGATTTTGAACATCGCCCGTCCAAGTAACCAAAAATCTCGAATCTTCACGCCTGGCATGCACAGGTATCCCATCGACCACAGGATCCCCAAAGATTACGAAGCGTTCTCCTAACGTCGAACGCAAATACTCGTCATCTAGTTATGAAACCATGATGAAACACGATCTGCTGTCTTTTAGTTTTGCCATGGATGACATGGATGAGATTTTCCTTCAAATTTTAGACAGTGTTTAGTTGTTTTTGTTTTGGAATAACATCAACATTGGCGAGTAGTAGAACGAAAATATAATGCAGTGGTAGAGTCATGGAAGTAATAAGAGAAACCCTTGAAAGAGATGTTTGTCTACTCCAACTAAACCTCCCGCAAAAACAA
>OZ037999.1:11405995-11415995 GCA_964035705.1 Porites rus
GCAAAAATAAAGAAAATAAGGGGTCTTCGTTTTCGGGTCTTAGGTCTTAATTTTCGGGGGTCTTGGTTTTCGCAACAACCGACAACTGGGTGACCCTTACATCTAAGTTTTTAAGTGGGCTCTTTATACTAGCCGAGACTCGGGGGTCAGGTCGCTTAAATGCTTCTCTATACAAAGGTGACTGACTTTATCTTTATACACTGTTTTGCACAAGCCTGGTGCTCCTGGTTGCGGGACTAAAATAAACCTTGAAGTCCGCACACTAATGTATTTTTCGAAAACCGCTGTTTTGGTTTGAACAAAAACACATCCCAAGTCCCGCACCCACAGTAATAGTATACTCGGGTCGACTATCCTGTTGTGCGGCCACTGAGTCATGTAATGTGTATATATTATTCTGTACCGCAAAAGACGGGACAGCCTATCTGAAAAAGTAGGATTTATAAAGTAGATAACACGAGGCTTGACTACTTGTAAGGCAGAGTAATTTAACAAAGCTTACCGTTTTTAACCACTCTGAAGAAACCTCGCCAAGCAGATGGTATCAGAATAATGCGTCTGAATGAATCTATAGCCTGTCAAGAGTACGTCATCAGTGCTTTTAAACCTCATCCCCAGGCTCTCTCTTTGCGGAGGAACACGGTTTCAGCACAAGTTTGTCGGGATACAGACGACACTTAAAAAATCGTGACAGGATGTGGGATATGAAAAATTTTAGATGTAAGATGAGCGATACTAGGACGGCGAAACTTGAATATACAGAAAAGCACTCATAGCCATTTTTGCATAAGCCGGCATTGTTTGTCTTGGGACGGCTCATCGGTAAGCGAACCCAGACAACACTGTTTATTACCCAGGGTTTGTTTTGGTCGTGGCTCTTTCCACGGGAAAGATGCAAGTTTGTTATATTACTTAAAGCTAAATCTTACGGAAGCAGCCACAGAGGACCATAGAGATCGTCTGCCCTGGAATCAGACTACATCCAATGACCCTGTATTCTTTGCCCAATCGCCCTGGCCTTTGCCTTTGCTGGTCTGCCGATGTGATCACACTATTTTTTTTTCTTTAACACAGCTGCTGTACCATCAGCATGGAAAGAAGCCAGTGTGAACGGCATATCAATAAAGAAGGAGAGTAAATTTAATTCGTGCAGAGAACTAGCATCCAGTGTCCCTCACAGTGCACCGTACCTAAGCTACTAAACTATTTGTTGACAGCAAATTAAGAAAAGTATATTAATAGTATAAGCATTCGGCCGTTCACAGAGATCAGCATTAACTTGACTTAACTACGTTGTTCATCATGCGAAACTAAATTAATATCAACTGCACATGAATGGGACAAAACACTCCAAAAGCAAAGCCAGACTGATATAATATTCCTTTACTTTTCCAAGGCTTTCGATAGCTTGCCCCATAGTAAAATGTTGGCCAACGCAGCAGTCACTATCATGGTCTACTGCATAAGATGGAAGCATGGTGTTGAATCTAA
Source organism: Porites rus (assembly GCA_964035705.1). Lineage (NCBI taxonomy): Eukaryota > Metazoa > Cnidaria > Anthozoa > Scleractinia > Poritidae > Porites > Porites rus. The sequence goes on from OZ037999.1 coordinate 11,407,487, forward strand.
GTGATCACTGCTTTTTTATCCGGAGTATCTCGGGAGCCTTCGCTGGGACCACTGTTCTCTCCTTTGTATCAAAGACCTCGTCTTTGGCATTGACTGGACAGTCAAAGTTATCTCCAGTTTTTTTTTTTGTTATGTGCAAACACATCTAGAAAAACTGGCAAAGGCATACAGCGCCAGTAAGATTCGAACCGTCAAATTTGCTTCAAACTCCCTCTGAAACATTTAAGTGGGAAGTTGATGTGTGCACCTACTTCATTTGTGAAACTGTGCATTAAGACGTGACTTATCATAATTACCTTGGCGTTAAACAGAGGGCGAACCTTGGTCTAAAAGAAACACTTTGATGGAATACTACAAAGGATAACATGGTACTACATATCCTCAGTCCAAAACCTTTCATCATGCAGCCGATCGCGGGCGACTCAAGATTCAGGGATTAACTATAGTTTTTTGGTATTAGTGGTTGGTCTGTAAATTACAGACCACAATCTTTTGTGGCAATCCGAGAGATTAATTTCTCTCCAGATTGCTTCTTAGTTATTCCAGTCGTAAGGAAAAAGATGGAAAGCCCCCTCCATACCTAAGGAATAATAATAATAATAATAATAATGTAATAATAATAATGTCTTTAATTCATTCGATAAAAATACATATCAAATTAACTGTGTTACAATGATGGAGGATAAGTTATTAAAATACTAACTAACAAGCGCTTACTATTTCAAAAAAAAAATAAATAAAAGTGAGTTACCGTAAAATTCCAAAAATAAGCCCCTCCTTGTACAAGCCCCTCCAAATATAAGCCCCCCAAACCGGTAACGTAAAAAACCTTCTATTAAATAGCCCCTCCAAATATAGGCCTTCCGGGGGCTTGTACTTGGAAAATTGCCCTCAAATACAAAGTAAAACAAAGCAAAAACAGTATTAAAATTCACTTCCCATAAGGCTTGCGCAATCGATTCTGAAACGCAAATTTCCCTTCGTAGATAAGCCCCTCCGAATATAAGCCCCTCAAAAAGGGCCTTTGAAAAATATAAGCCCCGGAGCTTATTTTCGGAATTTTACGGTAGATTACTAGTTTATACTAAAAATAAGCTACTTATAAAACTATTTTAGAAGCGTTCGGTATTTTTTTTGTGTGTTTTTCAGCGCCCCCAGCCACGGACCCGAGAAGCGTTCGGTATTTACTTTAGGTAGCAGGCTACTATTACATCTTAGCCTTGTCGAGTGGCTTTACTCGTGGTTGCATGGAGTGTAGAGGGACATTATGCTGTGCACTGTCGTATGTAAGCTTAATTTTGATGACATGGTTGAAGCCAGAGTAATAAACCCCCACTTTAGCTAAACAATAAGAATTCTCCATCCATTGATTTGACAAATGGAGATCAGCCGGTATCTGCTATTAAAAAGTTTTCTATAACTAGGCAAACATGAATACATTTAATACATAAAAATACCAAAGTTAATGAATTAAGTAAAATGGAAATCATTTCTGGGGTGCATGCCCCCAGACTCCCCCAGGTACGGTTTGGGGCGCCTTCGGCGCGCTAACTTAATTTCTTCCCCTGCGTACACTTTCAAAATCTCACGCTACGCTGCCACATGACTACACTACCGGCAACTTACAGCTTATGAAATCAATGCCCAAGGATGGAAGAAGAGACTTAGTCGGGAGGGGGAGGGGTGCGTTTTAAAAATTGTTACTGCCAAGGGGGGGGGGGTGCAATTAATTGATAAGTAATTATTTGGGGGGGGGGCACAGTTTTGATACACCACACTTTTCCGAAAACCCCCGCCGCCCCCTGGGACGCAATAAACGTATGGTCCCTTAATCCACTCGAGGGAGACTTTCTTCTAATATACATCGATATTTCGTAGTCATAGAAGGAAAAGGACGACCAACCAACGCCGCTTGGAGGACCTGAAACCCAAAACAGAGATTCTGGAAATCACAACGACTTCTTTAAGGTAATATTTTAATCTCCTAAAGGCATTCTATTTTCGATTACAATTGCTAAGTGCTTAGGGACACGAAAATGTCGTGGCGCACAAAATATAGCTTGTCTGACTCGCAGCCACTCAGGGGCACGGTCTAACACGGGCTAAATGCTCTGCAGAAAACAAGTTTCTGGAGATATACCTTCTTGGATTAGAATATTGTGAAAAGATTGCAAAGGTACTCTTCTTCTATCACGGGAAACTTAATTTTGTGATCTTGAGCATAGCGTGCTCACAGTCACGGTCTTCACACGGAAAAACAGGACGGAAGAGGAAAGAACAAGGTAAACCTTCTGTGACAAGCGTGGCAATAATTTTGTTTCAAATAACTTTCCGCCAAACTTTCACTTTTCTTTAAAAGTATATTTTGTAAAAGATAAGATAGCCCTGTCACATTTGTCACACACAAGCTTCTTCCTGCCGTCCTGTTGCGTAAACCAGGACTTCTGTCACAAGGTCAGGAGATCTTGGAGCATTTCTAGGTCTTTCTACCTACGAAAATAACATTACTTTGCACTAAAATAAAATGCAAGCACTGTCTTCCGAAATATTTCATTAGCAAAATTTGGATTCTTGCCTAGGGTTTCGAACCAATCAACATTAACCTGAAAAAGTGTTGGGAAGATCGAAAACACTTTTAACCTTCATGATCTTGTCTCCCTACCCCTCATTACAGGTACCGTGTTGTATCATGAAGATCGACCGGACCGTCCCTGTAAACACATGCATTTGGACTATGATAAAATCATTATGACAGTTATGGAACTCAAAGTAAAGTCGACAAAATTTTAAAAATTGTTATTGCCAAGGAAGGGGGAGGGGGGGGGGGTGCAATTATGATATGTAATTATTTGGAGGGAGTACAGTTTTGATACACCACACATTTCTGAAAACCCCCGCCGCCCCCTGGGACGCAATAAACGTATGGTCTCTTAATCCACTCGAAGGAGACTTCCTTCTAATATACAAATCGACATTTCGAAGTCATAGAAGGAAAAGGACGACCAACCAACGCCGCTTGGAGGACCTGAAACCCAACACAGAGATTCTGGAAATCACAACGACTTCCTTAAGGTAATATTTTAATCTCCTAAAGGCATTCTATTTTCGATTACAATTGCTAAGTGCTTAGGGACACGAAAATGTCGTGGCGCACAAAATATAGCTTGTCTGACTTGCAGCCACTCAGGGGCACGGTCTAACACGGGCTAAATGCTCGGCAGAAAACAAGTTTCTGGAGATATACCTTCTTGGATTAGAATATTGTGAAAAGATTACAAAGGTACTCTTCTTCTATCATGGGAAACTTAATTTTGTGATCTTGAGCATAGCGTGCTCACAGTCACGGTCTTCACACGGAAAAAACAGGACGGAAGAGGAAAGAACACGGCAAACCTTCTGTGACAAGCGTGGCAATAATTTTGTTTCAAATAACTTTCCGCCAAACTTTCACTTTTCTTTAAAAATATATTTTGTAAAAGACCAGAAAAGATTAATGGTGATATAAGTGAAGGTCACGACAAAACTCGAAAGTGACAGCCTTGTCTTATTTGTCACTCACAAGCTTCTTCCTGCCGTCCTGTTGCGTAAAACAGCACTCCTGGCACAAGGAAATCTTGGAGCATTTCTAGGTCTTTCAGCCTACGAAAATAACATTACTTTGCACTAAAATAAAACGCAAGCACTGTGTTCCGAAATATTTCATTAACAAAATTTAGATTCTTGCCTAGGGTTATCGAACTAGTCAACATTACCCAGAAAAAGTGTTGGGAAGATTGAAAACACTTTTAACCTTCATGATCTTGTCTCCCTACCCCTCATTACAGGTACCGTGTTGTATCATGAAGATCGACCGGACCGTCCCTGTAAACACATGCATTTGGACTATGATAAAATCATTATGATAGTTGTGGAACTCAAAGTAAAGTCGACAAAATTTTAAAAATTGTTATTGCCAAGGAAGGGGGAGGGGGGGTTGCAATTATGATATGTAATTATTTGGAGGGGGTACAGTTTTGATACACCACACATTTCTGAAAACCCCCGCCGCCCCCTAGGACGTAATAAACGTATGGTCCCTTAATCCACTCGAAGGAGACTTCCTTCTAATATACAAATCGACATTTCGAAGTCATAGAAGGAAAAGGACGACCAACCAACGCCGCTTGGAGGACCTGAAACCCAAAAAAGAGATTCTGGAAATCACAACGACTTCTTTAAGGTAATATTTTAATCTCCTAAAGGCATTCTATTTTCGATTACAATTGCTAAGTGCTTAGCGGCACGAAAATGTAGTGGCGCACAAAATATAGCTTGTCTGACTCGCAGCCACTCAGGGGCACGGTCTAACACGAGGTTAAATGCTCTGCAGAAAACAAGTTTCTGGAGATATACCTTCTTGGATTAGAATATTGTGAAAAGATTACAAAGGTACTCTTCTTCTATCATGGGAAACTTAATTTTGTGATCTTGAGCATAGCGTGCTAACAGTCACGGTCTTCACACGGAAAAAACAGGACGGAAGAGGAAAGAACACGGCAAACCTTCTGTGACAAGCGTGGCAATAATTTTGTTTCAAATAACTTTCCGCCAAACTTTCACTTTTCTTTAAACAGATATTTTGTAAAAGACCAGAAAAGATTAATGATAATACAAGAATCGCCGAAAGGCGATTTTTAACTGGGCTGCCAAGGGGCTATTTTTTCTGAAGGGAGGGGGCCGGCTATACACACTCAGTTTACCATAAAACCTTGTCGGCAACCATTGCATGCGACAGAACCTCATGTGAGACTGAAACATAAACTCATTCAGAACATTGTACCCTTTTGAAAGACTTTCGTAACCAAAAAAAAGAGTACCATTTTTAAGTGGGGGCTGTATAATAACTTTTAAATAAAAATAAACAAGTTAGCCATTAATTCTAAGCAGGAAACAATTTGCATTATTTCCACGTACCCCTCCCCCAATCCCTCTGTGCCCCAAAATATAGCGTGACAGTATAACGCGACTAATTTGACGTAAATGGAAATTCCAAAAATTGTTGTCGTTCTACGAGCATAAAATGCGACAGACTGAGCTGATTTACACTAGACAGAAATATTGTATATGAAAACCAGAAGTATACTAAAACAGACAGTTAACTGCCCATTGATCCCGCCTGATCCAAGGGGCCTCACTGACTGCACGGAGACTTTACTGCGCTTTTCACAAACATGCGAACTCTAAAGTTCAAAAGCCACCTTCACAATTGTGTTTATCGCTGCCGTCAATCATAATTACGATCACAAGCAACGAACCTTGAAACAGAGAATCACACAAAACGGATCGAAATCCACAAATCACAAACCATGACCTTTTCAACCCGTGAAGTAAAGTTTTGTTTCCTAAGAGGTCCGTTAAGATGATTGACAGCAGCGAAAAACGCAATCGTCGGTTGGCTTCTGAACTTCAGAATTCGCATGTTTGTGAAAAGTGCGATCCTAAGGTTCGACAACTGAAGGCTTTTCCACCATCTTTCTGTCATTTTTGTGCCTGTGAAATGTTCCCGGGGTGGGGGCATTTGATCACCAGAATGGACCCAAACGTGGGGCATTTGAACGACATTTTGGCCCGGGTAGGGGGGAATTTGAACAATAATTTTCAAAAAAGTCAAATGCCCGGGGGGTTGCCCGGGGGGTTGCCCGGGGGGGGCATGTTGAAGCTTCGATTTGACCGATACATAATGCTGACATCAATATAGCGTGCTTGCTGAATGGGCGAAAACACAGAATTGTGATCACAAGATCATGTACAAATTTAATGATAAAAGCTTAGCAAGATAGTATACAAATACAAACAAAAGCAAACCCCCTGAAACCTCGACGTGGGCTACACTTGTATGCTCTACTCAGTCACCAAACCTTGTCAGTAATAGCTCCTATTTTCCTCAAGTCGCTCTCCGTGAAGCTCCCGGATGGGATGTCCCGTTGAAGCTTTAAACTTGTGTGCGAAATTCTCAGAGTCCCTATTTTTGTCCGTGTCTTCTTTATCCTCAGCATCCGAAATTTAGACCTCCAAAGTGGCGTGTGTTGCATTAAATAGAAGGAAATATTCAAAGGAAAAGCCAGTCTTCTAACATGGCAAAGTTGTCACGTCCCTCGCTCATGGACGTGCGTAGTGCCATTCATCGGCAACTGAGTTGTTCGCTTCACTGACTAGGAAGGCTTACAATCAAGTCTTCAGCCATAGTGTCGTCAACTGGTGAAATACATTGCTCATAAATTGTGTTTCTTAATTGCTCATGTACTACATCGATCGATAATTCTCTCTTTGAGTTCACGAAGCGGCCATGGCGTTCCAAACCTGACGCTCACAGTCATCTTTTAGTGTGAACCTACCGTGAACGGCGTGTCGGTTTGAATGCAACGCGAGCATTTCTCTGAGTTTCCCAGCGCCAACTTCATCTAACTGACTTAAACTCGAACAATAAAAAAATTATAGAGTGACTCCCACGATCGAGTCGCTTCGAACAACGCAAATAGCCTTCTTCAGATTTGCAACGCTTTGTGGGTTTTTCAGGGGGAGCGCAGACGAGGTACAAAAAGTATCCGTGCAAGGGTTCGTGCAAGAGAAAATCATATATGAAACCATTTGTGAGAACATCGTTTCTCGGTACCAGACCCTCTTGTCTTCCCTCCCCCGGGAGGCCGTTTTTCGCGGCAGACGACCTAAAGCCCATTTTATGACTGGGCCGCACAGGCAGCCCAGTAATGAGTGAAGATCACGACAAAACTCGAATGTAATAGCCCTGTCACACACAATCTTCTTCCTGCCGTCCTGTTTCGTAAACCAGGACTCCTGGCACAAGGAGACTCTTGCAGCATTTCTAGGTCTTTCTACCTACGAAAATAACATTAATTTGCACTAAAATAAAACGCAAGCACTGTGTTCCGAAATATTTCATTGACAAAATTTGGATTCTCGCCTAAAGTTATCGAACCAATCAGCATTAACCTCAATAGTGTTGGGAAGATTGAAAACACTTTTAACCTTCATGATCTTGTCTCCCTACCCCTCATTACAGGTACGGTGTTGTATAAAGATCGGCCGGACCGTCCCTGTAAACATATGCATTTGGACTATGATAAAATCATTATGATAGTTATGGAACTCAACTTTAAAGTCGAAAAGTTGAAGAACTATTGTAGTTCTGGTTATTTGCACATGGTACCCAAACGCTACGCTGTATTACCTAATAAGAAAAATTAGACGTATTTACGCTGTATTAGCTAATAGAATAATAAGATGCATTTTCCTTTGTTCCTGTGTCTTTATGAGTCGTTTTGGAAGGGATCATGATTTGAATCCGATCAGAGACGGTTAAGATTGCTGGTTATCAAATGCGTTTGCTTGTCTGGCGCGTCGTAAAGGCCCAGTTTAGAAGTCGTGCTTCTGCCGTGCCGAAATAAATTCAGCAATTAAGTTCGACAAAAGCACGGCACGGCGTCTGAATCAAACTTTTGAATTAAGTTCGGCAAGCAATTAAGTTTGACAAGCGCTGCCGTGCTACACGGCTCTGGCACGACAGCGATTCAAACGTCGTGCTTCTGCCGCGCTAAACACAATTCATAAATTATATTAATGTATTTTGGCGAGATTGCGTTCCCACGGAGAGTTGGGTGAAGAATTGTTACGAGGCATCAGTAAATCCTGAATTTGGTTAGAATCTGGCACGACGTCTGAATCAAAGTTGTTTTCCTTCCGAGCTACAGTCGAACCAAATTACAATTAGGCCCAGTTCAGACGTCGTGCTTCTGCCGTGCCGAACTAAATTCGGGAATTAAGTTCGACAAAAGCACGGCAAAAGCACGACGTCTGAATCAAACTTTTGAATTAAGTTCGGCAAGCAATTAAGTTCGACAAGCACTGCCGTGCTACACGGCTCTGGCACGACAGCGATTCAAACGTCGTGCCTCTGCCGCTAAGCAAAATTCATAAATTACATTAATTTTTTTTGGCGAGATTGCGTTCCCAGGGGAAGTTAGGAGGAGAATTGTTACGAGGCATCAGTAAATCCTGAATTTGGTTCTACTCTGGCACGACGTCTGAATCAAAGTTGTTTTCCTTCCGTGCTACAATCGAACCGAATTACGGCACGGCAGAAGCACGACGTCTGAACTGGGCCTAAGACGCTCAAGTCTCATCTCACGTTTCTAATATTGTCATGTTAACTATTTTATAACTCTCGATCTTCTTGGGAGATGATCTCGGATTTCAATTTAACGGTCACGAGAAGAGAAAAGAGTCTCTTCTCTTCTCTTCTCTTCTCGTGGCCGTTAGAGGAAAGTTAATAGTTAACAATACTGTATTAGGAAAGTGAGACGATATATGTTCCTGTTCACTTATATTACTCGATCCCATTAGCTTGGGAAACCTTTAGACAGGCCACAAGAAAAGTGAAAGCGTTAAATAGCGCATGGCTGGGCACGGGACAAAATGTCGCTTTTAGTTTCGGATTGTAGCAACGTTAAGA